>CM058239.1:84349912-84972351 GCA_030180135.1 Orychophragmus violaceus
TGCAGGACTTTGTCAATGTATGAATCTTGACACAAGCCTATCAGCCTTTTAGATCTATCCCGGTAGATCCTTATTCCAAGAATGTATGCGGCTTCACCCATGTCTTTCATGGAAAAACAACTTCCAAGCCAGTCCTTTACCGACCGCAGCATTGGTACGTCGTTTCCGAGAAGCAGTATGTCATCGACATACAGAATAAGAAATACTATCTTGCTCCCACTAGCTTTCTTATACACGCATTGTTCTTCTTCGTTTCTGATGAAGTCAAATTGCTTGATCGCTTCATCAAAACGAAGATTCCAGCTCTTCGATGCTTGCTTCAATCCATAAATGGATTTATGAAGCTTGCATACTTTCCCAGCATTCTTTGGATCTATGTAACCATCAGGTTGTGTCATATACACATCCTCTTCCAGAATACCATTCAGGAAGGCGGTTTTCACGTCCATCTGCCAAATTTCATAATCATGAAAAGCTGCAGTTGCTAGTAGAATCCGAATAGATTTCATCATAGCCACTGGGGAATAAGTTTCATCATAATCCACACCGTGAACTTGTCTGAAACCTTTTGCCACCAACCTGGCTTTATAAATCTGGACATTTCCATCCACGTCAATCTTCTTCTTGAAGATCCATTTGCACTCGATGGCTTTTACACCAGCGGGTAAGTCAACCAACGAAAACACTTGGTTGACCGACATGGAGTCCATTTCGGAATCAGTGGCCTTACGCCACTTGGAGGAATCTGGGCCCATCATGGCTTGATTGAAGTTCGATGGTTCATCACCATCAATGATCAGAAGATCATGACAGTTAGTCACGAGGAATCCTTGATATCTCTCGGGTTCGTGACGGATCCTCCCGGATCTTCGAACTTCAGGTACTACAGGTTCAGGCTCTACAATTTCTTGTAGGTCCTCCTGCTGCTCTTCCTCATTAGGTTGAGCAGTATCCTGTTCATCTTGAATTTCTTCAAGCAGTACCTTACTCCCACTGTTTTTCTTAGAGAGAAACTCCCTCTCAAGAAAATTACAATCCCGGGCAACAAAAATCTTGTTCTCGGAACGTAGGTAGAAGTAATAAGCCTTGGTCTCCTTCGGATAACCAATGAAGTAGCATTTATCAGACTTTGGTGTAAGCTTGTCAGAGATCAATCTCTTGACATAGGCTTCACAACCCCAAATTCTAAGATAAGACAGCACTGGAGCTTCCCCAGTCCATAATTCATATGGTGTCTTAGCTACTGCTTCTGATGGCGCTCTATTTAGAGTGAACACTGCTGTTAGCAGAGCATATCCCCAAAGGGATATTGGAAGGTCTGTGTGACTCATCATAGACCGAACCATATCCAATAAGGTCCGATTCCTCCTCTCAGACACACCATTCCATTGAGGTGTTCCAGGAGGAGTGAGTTGGGAAACTATCCCACACTCTCTTAGATGATCACTGAACTCTTGGCTCAAGTATTCTCCTCCTCGGTCGGACCGAAGAGCTTTAATGCTTTTGCCAAGTTGGTTATGTACTTCATTTTGGAATTCTCTGAATCTCTCAAACGATTCGGACTTATGTTTCATTAAATAAACATATCCATACCTACTGAAATCATCAGTGAAGGTAATGAAGTACTGATAGTTTTCTCTTGCATTTGTGGACATTTGGGCCACACACATCTGTGTGTATAAGGCCCAATAAGTCACTGGCCCTCTCGTTAGGTTTATTAAAGGGGGCCCGCGTCATTTTGCCCATCAGACAGGATTCGCATTTCTCACATGACTCAAAGTCAAACGAGCCAAGAAGTCCATTCGTATGGAGCCTCTTAATGCGTTTCTCGCTGATGTGCCCTAAACGACAATGCCATAGAAACGTTCGGTTCTCCTCATTAGGTTTGAACCGTTTGGTATTAATGTTATAAATTGGCGCGGATTGATCAAGTATATAAAGCCCATTCGTAAGAGGGGCACAACCATAAAACAAATTGTTGCGATTGAAGGAACATAATTTATTCTTAACTGAAAAATCATAACCTTCCAAATCCAACAAAGAAATTGAAATAATATTTCTGCTTATCGCAGGTACAAAATAACAATTATTGAGTTCTAAAACCAATCCCGAAGGTAAAGACAACAAGTATGTGCCTACAGCTAGTGCAGGAACTTTCGCTCCATTCCCAACTCGTAGCTCCACTTGTCCTTGCTTCAGCCTCCTACTGTTGCTGAGTGCCTGCATATTAGTACAAATATGAGCCCCACAACCAGTATCCATAACCCATGAGGTATTATCAGAAGTAGTTGTATTAACTTCTATAACAAAAATACCTGATGAAGAAGTCTCCAGAGTCTTCTTCTTCAATTCCTTTAGACCTTCCAGGAATTTCTTACATTCTCTCCTCCAATGCCCTGGTTCTTTACAGAACCTGCAGATGTCAGTAGGCCCAGCCTTGGACTTGGGCTTGGGCTTTGGCGTGTCCTTGTCCGAGACTTGAACAGCCTTAGCCTTTCCCTTGTCCTTGGTAGAGGATTTCTTAAAGCCCTTGCCCTTTTGCACCATAAGCACATTGGGGTCCTTGTCTTTCCTCAAGTTGGGCTCTGCAGTCTTGAGCATTCCGTGAAGCTCAGACAATGTCTTACTCAAGCCATGCATATTGAAGTTCAGGATGAACTGATCATAGCTTGCAGGTAAAGACTGCAGAACGATGTCGCAGGCAATTTCCTGGCTGATAGGGCAGTCGAGTTTCTGAAGATGATCGAGATAACCCATCATCTTCAAGACATGAGGACTCACTGCCGCATTTGCAGCCATCTTACAGTCCAAGAGGTTCTTAACTGTCTGGAACCTCTCAGTCCTTGCCTGCTCCTGAAAAAGCGATTTCAGGCTTGCCATTATCTCGATGGGTGACAGCACACTCTCGAACTGCATTTGCAGCTCAGGAGTCATGGTCGCCAACATCTGGCAATAGACATCATTTTCATCTGACGAATGCTTTTCCCAAGCATTATGCAGATTCCTGGCGGCATTGTTAGGAGGCCTCTCGGGGAGGGGATCACGAAGGATATATTCCTTCTTCTCCTGCTTGAGGACCAGCCTCAAGTTCCTTGACCACGTCAGGAAGTTCGTTCCAGTCAGCTTCTCCTTGTCGAGAACAGACCGGATTGAGAATGTGTTTTGAGTGCTTGTTGTAGTCATAGCTGAAATATAAGATAAAAGGATTTTAGTTAATATGTTCAATATGATTAATCTTGCATTATATTCAATAAAATCAGTTACCCTCAATAGAATATAATGATTCCAAGATCCACATATAACTAAGATCAAAGTGGGCCACTGGCCGTCACCCAAACTTAGCTTATATCGGTAAGCCCTATTTCGGCTAATTATATCCGCGATATAACTCTTGGTTGTGAATCTGGGCCCGAGGCCCAATCCACTCTGATGTCTCAAGGCCCGGGACTCCCGATGGCCTAGTCAAGAAAACCAGACTATACAGTCATGTAATCACTAATGTCTGGGACTCCCAATGACATTGATGAATCACAAACTGTCTTACCCACGCAAAAGATAGACACCCTCACACTGTAAGGCCGTGTGTACGATTGAATGGGCTTCAACAGCTGACATAATCTGGACAAGACATCCAACGCTTGATATTTTTTTGAGGTTTGTAGGTTTTTCTTAAAATTTCATCCCAAAATAGAAGATTACTATTTTGGGAAACTTTCCATTATTGGAAACCTACTATTTTGGAAACTTTCTAAAATTGGAAACTTTCTAAAATTGGAAACTTCCTAAAATTGGAAACTTTCTAACTATAGAAATTTCCTATAATCCAAAACATGCAAATCTAGAAAATTCTATTCTAAGAAACTTTCTAATTTCAGATTTTGGAAACTGATTGATTTAAAAAAAATTTTAATTATTAAATAAAATTTTAAATTCAATCTGAAGAAAAGGATCAAATAATTGGCCCAATTGTTTTAACTTCTTGGCCCATGGCCCAAGAATTGGTCTATGTCCAAGACATAACCCAATTGTCCAATTAAATGACATAACCGGTCTGGTTCATTAAAATTGGTCTAACCAAAATTAATTACTACGATGACCACAATTGTCAACCGGTTATTTACTAAACCGGATTTTCTCAATTTATATGGTCCAACCAAATCAAATTAGAAAACCACTGGTTTAGGCACTAAATCCAATTTTACGACTTTGGATTTCTTATCACGGTTTAACCAGATCTTAATAAATTTTATTAAGTCTGTAATTATTAAACCGTGACGATTAAGATTTTAATTATTTTTAAACCGAACCATCACAAGCTAAACCGAACCGGCACGAGCCAAACCGAATCGACCATTAGGTCACGTGAAACGATCACGTTCGGGATGGCCGCTTGCATCACGCGATCGGGACGGCCGCAAGCCTCACACGATCGGGACGTGACGGGTTGTGTGATCGGGACGGGACGCGTGATCGGACGAGAGGCAGCGGGACGGGACGCGATCGGTTCGGGTCGATCCAAGCGATCGTTCGATCGACCCATGCGATCCACTCGGTTGATCGGTCCACCGTGCCTCAGACGATCCGGACATGGTGATCCTTTGGCGATCATCATTCCGACGCATACCGATTCATATAGATCGGATCATGCGATTTCTAGTTTAGGTTTTTAACTTTGTTTCTTAAGTGTTTTCTTATCATAGATTGATTCAAACACTTCTAAACAACCTAAACATGATTCTAAACAAGAAATCCTAATAGAACCAATGGCTCTGATACCACTGAAGGATTGTTTAGTTTATCCTGATTCAATTACTCATTGATTGATCCTACTAAACATGCTTGGATCTAGGTTCTCTTGCTGAATCATAAAAGATCTCACCTAATACCTTGTTATGCAGCGGAATGGAGAGGTATGGGTCAGAGATCAGCAGAACCGCCAAGAGACAGCTCCTCCAAAGGTTCACACACGCACATTTCAGGAAATTGGCTGCTAGACCAAGGAGGTGGGAGGCGCAGAAAGAGAGAGAGAGAGGCGCAGAAGGCTTAGGAGAAAAAGTGGCTAGGTTAAGTTTTAATCATAAAACTTATGCCTAGTTCCTTTTGGGCTTTTGGGCCCAATTCCCAGTCTGATTAAATCCCTTAGATTTAATCAGGCCCTTTAATCTCTCTGAGTACAGTAAATGCCTAGCACTTTTACCGTACTTCTGTTGAACCGTTCCCTCATAGTTTCCTGTTAGCTTAGGCGTGTGACCCATATGGGATCATATAATAAAGGCAATAAGTCCAAGACTTATAGATCATGAGCGGACTCTAGCAAGCCATCATGACCCCCAGTATTATATGACTTATGTCTGATCATTGACATACTCTTACTTTCTAGAGACAGTACAGAGATTACTGGACATAATTCCAACAAAAGGTTTGGTGCTGAATTGACCTTCCAAATGTGAATGCTTCCATATATGGCAAGTCTGCTGAGCTAGTAGTGATGTTATCCGCTGAGCTAGTTGTGATGCTACATATGGTTAGCTCCTTTTCAGTATCTTCTTCTTGTGTCATCTTTTGGGGATGATTCTCCTTAGTGGCTTTCTGATGATGGGCTGAGCTAGATGTCTTGACCTTGGTCTCCGCTTGAGCTAAGATAAGCTCATATGCCTTGTTAGATCTTCTCGGCTCCATAATCTCTTCTCCATGTATTATGATTCCTCCTGGGTCATATGTCTTCTTAGGATTGATTGTTGGATGTATAATCAATCCTATGGCTTTTGTTGGATCAGAACTCATTGTGACCTTGACTTCTCTTGGTCTCCATGTGCTGCTTGACGTAGTGGTTGAGTTAGCGATTGAGTCAGTGCGCGTCTGGTTTGGTCTGGTTTTGATGACCGCATCATACCCTCCCTCTTCAAGAAGTTTTGACCTCAAAACTTGATAACCTGTACATAGATAAGTCAAGTTAGTCCAGTGAAGTGAATGAGGGTTTATAAGATTACCTTTGGAATCATTTTGATTCTGATGTAGTGGTTGAGCATCCGGTGGTTCTTCTTTGAGTAGATCGGATATCGATACTACTCTTCTTAGAGTTGGTGTGATGCCTCCTTTGCTTGTCTTGCTTCTGATCTCTTTAAGACCTGAAATATTCTCAACACTTTGGCAAAGAAACAAGTGCATTATGGGCTTCTTATCACATAAATACCGGTTTGAATCATTTTCATTAGAGTCATCTTCATGTGCTACTGATATCTCATCTTCTTGCAAGCTTAACAAATCCTTTAACACAACTGTTGAGTCATGGGAAATGAAGTGGATCAAAGAAAGACTTACCATGCTAATAGATGTAGTGTGCTTGCTTTGGTCTGGTGGATTTTCCTTGATCTCCCACTTGACCTTATCTTTAGATCTAATCCCTGTCTCAACACTTGACTCAAGAAACAAGTGCATCATACCAGTGGCTTGACAATCAGTGTTAGGCACTTTAAATTCAGAGATAACCTCATGTTTGGTTGAAGCATAATATACTTCAAGCCTTTGATTTGCTTGTGGCTCATGTGTGGAAACATGGCTCGGTTTTGGTCTCTCTTTCAAGACTCCTTTTGCCCTTGGCTTCTTGATCTTTATCAGACTTGTACCTAAGTAAACTCTTAAGGGAAAGAGCAAGTGGATTACATTTGGGTTTAGAACTATAGGAAAATATTTGTTGAAACTTAAACTCACAGTGATTGCATTGATGAATTGGAACATGATATTCTCCTTGTTTGCTTTCACTCTTCTGTTGTTGTCTTGCTTGGTTTCCTCTTTCTCGGCCTCCTTTGAACAAGTAAGGTGTAAGAATTGCTTTTCTTCACCTTGGCTTATATGATCTTCTCCTTGTCTTATTCGTGCATCAAAGTTCTTTGGCAAAGACAAGTGCATGAGTCTTGAATTGGAAATTAAATTATTAGATTGCACAAAGCTATCATTTGTGTCAGTTACTTCCAATTTCAACTCTGATGTTATATCTTTGATCAGCTTCCTAGATGGACAATTTGTAGCAAAATACCCTCTTCTATGGCACCTATAACATGTTGGCTCTTTGGAATTTACAAGGTTAGAATACTTACCTTGTGTTGGCATGTTTAACGGCTTGAGTGATGCATCAAAGCTAGGTCCGGTTGCATGGGGTGAAGCTTTGTGGCTCTGCTTCTGCTCTTGCTTCTTTGGGTACAAAATCTCCATGATCTCCTGTCATTGCTGATTCTGCTTTGCTTGAAGAGTCTTCTTAGCTTCTGGATAGCAAACAGACTTGGGCTTAGGAGCAGCTAGTGTTTTGGATGTAGTCTTCACTCTCTTGGTTGTGGTTTGAAGCTTCTCCACAAATTCCTTTTTCATCCTGGACTTGAGGTCTCTCCAATCTAGTATTGACTTCTTAAAGATGGTTGGTGTGCTCTCCTTTAGCCACCATTCATAAGCCTTTTCCGTGAAGGCTTAGGCAGCTTGTACTAGCCTCCTTTCTTCTGGAACTTTGTTAATTTGTAACCACTGCTCCATGTTGCTTTCCCACTGCAAGTATACTTCAGGATCTTTGCTAGTTCCTGAGAAGATTAGGGAACCTCTTTTTCTGGTGGTTGGCTGCCTTGTGCTTGCTTGTTGGGCTGTAGCTTTCCTTGTATCAGTGAGCTGACGTTGAGCTAGTACATGGTATGAAGTAACTCCTTGGTTTTTGAATGCACTCTTGTGCCTAGGTGGGTGGTACTATCCATACATGTCTGCTTCTGAATCTTCACTTTCCTCACTGGTTTCCATGCAAAGCTGACTCTAAGATGAGGTTGTAGTGTGCAACTTCTTGTGCTGCGGCTCAGGATCACAGCCTGAATCACCATCTAACTAATACCCATACTCAGGGACATCATCTCCTGGCCATGGTGGTGTCTCATACTCTGTCTCCTCATCTGAGCAGAGTAAGTTCTCTTCATCCTCACTCCAATTGTCTGATTCTTCTTCCTCCATGTTACTGATTCAGTACCTGACACAATAAGCTCAAAAGTGTATCAATGGATTCTAACACAAAGAAGTAAAATTCAGAAAATTGCAAACTTTCTTTAGTTAGAGAGATTACACACGATTTGGTGCAAAAATGGAAATAAAATTCTGCACAAAAGAAATGGAAACAAGATTTGTGACACAAAGATTTAAGGAAGCTTTTTTGTCTTTTTTTTTTGAATTTTGAAATGCAAGAGTAAAAATGGAAACTAGGTGTTTATGGCACAAAAACTTTAATGTAAACTTTTTTTTAAAAACAAAAACGAATTTGTAAAGATTTGAAATAAGAAATAACACTTTTGTTTTGGGTTTTTTTTTTTTTAAGGAATTTAAATCAAACAATGAAAACTCTTCTTTTCTTTTTAGATTTATGAAACAAAATAAGAACTAAAACAAAAGAACACAAAACAAACTTTTTTTTTATTTAGATAAAGAAACAAAACACAGAAACTTAAACAAGATGCAAATGATTTTTATGGGTTTTTCTTATGATATGCAAACAAAATCAGAAACTATAAACTAAGCAATATGATGAAACAAACAATTTTTATGGGTCTTTTTTTGATTGAAGATGGAATGAAAACAAAAACAAGATGCAATAACCGAAAGGATAAAGGATAGAATACACCTGATTTAGGAAACTTTCGGCTCTGATACCAGATAATGCAGCCCCAGGCGGAAGCTTCAGCGATGGATTGATGGAGGACAAGCACTGGCTTAAGAGCTCTCTTGCTTGACCGAGATTGATGGAATGAATGGATGATGATGAACAACTCACTTGTTCGATGGGCTGATTGACTCTCTCAATCTGTGGTTGAAAAACTTATTTGAATCACACAAACAAGTTAATCCAAGGTTTTCTAGAGAATAGGTGAATCACACACTTATTCAAGAGAAGGGGAAATTCTTAACAAAGAACACTCTTTGAAGAAACAGAATAATACTTAGTTGATTGATTGAAAGCGTGAATAATACAATGGTCTAAAATATGCCTTTATAGGCTCCTTACAAACGGTCATATTGACCTTGAACAAGAAAGAAATCGAACTAATGAAAAACTAGCCGTTAGGCCGATTTTGGCAAGGATCCAAGCTCTTGATGGTTTCTTTGTATCTGGATGGATTTAAGGGATAAGTGAGGATCCTTGGGACAACTTGATTGACAAACAATTTGTGGCTTTCATTCATGGAAAGAAGCCGTTGGTGTTTGATCTCTTTCTTCTCCAAAAATTGTAAGTGTGACTTGTTGAAGTTATGGAGAATCTTGTGTGGTCTTGTGCAGCTAAGAACGTCTGGACTTGATGGAAAGGAGCTCAAAACACTGTAGTTTTGATAGGTAAAGGTTTGGTACTGAATTGACCTTCCAAATGTGAATGCTTCCATATATGGCATGTCTGCTGAGCTAGTCGTGATGTTATCCGCTGAGCTAGTTGTGATGCTACATATGGTTAGCTCCTTTTCAGTATCTTCTTCTTATGTAATCTTTTGGGGATGATTCTCCTTAGTGGCTTTCTGATGATGGGCTGAGCTAGATGTCTTTACCTTGGTCTCCGCTTGAGCTAAGATAAGCTCATATGCCTTGTTAGATCTTATCGGCTCCATAATATCTTCTCCATGTATTATGATTCCTCCTGGGTCATATGTCTTCTTAGGATTGATTGTTGGATGTATAATCAATCCTATGCCTTTTGTTGGATCAGAACTCATTGTGACCTTGACTTCTCTTGGTCTCCATGCGCTGCTTGACGTAGTGGTTGAGTTAGCGATTGAGTCAGTGAGCGCCTGGTTTGGTCTGGTTTTGATGACCGCATCAAATAGTCGGTAAAGTAGGTGACCATTGGACGATTAATATGTGATTGTATAATATAGTCAGAAAGTAGTAGTAAATATTAGCCACTATATAGCGACTGGGTAACACCCATTTTAACTACTATCCAACGACTAATCAGAAAATCCATTTACAATTATGGTAATGATTTCGTTACTATGTGGCAACTGTTTTGTGACTGACTAGTATAGTCAAGAATTAGTTGTATACTATGGTGACTTTTTGGAGACTTTTCATTGGCAATTTTACGACTTTTTAATGACTAACCTAATGACTATGGAACGACTACGCATGATATCCAGATACGATTATGGCATTAAATGTTCCAATACTTTCTGAACAATGGGCGATAAATTGACGACTGTTACGAATGCGTGTAAATAAGAGTTGTTTTGTTATTCATTTGTCAAATTTACGATTTGGTAATTGGTGATACAACAATATATAATGATACAAGAAATGTAAAAGACATTTGTTTCAAGATATCATAGATAAATTAAATAGTTTTGTGTAGCATATACACATAATAGATTATTTACATATGCAAACTCCAATATTCAGGAGTTTCAAAATCGTACAAATAAATTAGTTCAGTAGGGACAATGATAAGTAACCTACGCAGTAAACGGAGTTAAATTGTACATTTTAGGGACAACCGTCTGTGTTGGCTGCAATCGTATGAGTCTGTAGGAAGTCAATATATTGCGGATCACTTAGCCGCAAATACTGTTCCACCAAGGAAAGGTTCTCGATCTTTTCCTTCTGCTCATTCGCAACTCGGGCGTGATCTGCTTCATAGGCAACCTTCTCTTCGATTTTACGTTGAGCTTCCTTCAGTTTCTCTTGCAGGGCCACAAACCCTGAAGAGTTTCCTGGTTCCTTTCGCTTGCCCCTCAAAAGAGACTCTTTGAGGATTCCAACTCCATAAGGATTTACTCGTCCATCCGTCTCACTGGCCTGTTATAATTAAAGACAGTCCGCGAAACACAATTAAATAAAGAACATGACATGACTTTATAAATGTGAATTGTGAAAATATTACTTTACCTCAAGAGAGGTGTTTTTATATTCACCTATTGAGAGTTCCCGAGGTCTCAAAGTAGCATCGTTCGAAACTTCTGAAGTCTATATATCGAGATCTAACCACTTCTCATTCATGATCTTCTTAAAAATTGTAGCGATTTTCTCTGCCTTCCAATAAACATACGTACCATCTGCCTATGTATGTGTCTTGATAAATACCTCGCCAATATTAACAGGTCTTCCTATTTGCTCTTCCTGCAGTGATATGAAACAAACAAGGATTATTCCAAAATTTCAAGTTGCAATGTTGTAACAAAAATAAATAACAAATATATAATAAAAGTTACTTGCCATTTCAAGATGGATTTGTAGGTATGACTTGGGCCCTAAGAAGTGGACGTGATGACCAAGACCTTCACGGTCAGACATACGAAAACTGGAATAGGTCGCACTTTTATCCTTTGCTTCTTCTGTTTCCAGGTAATCTATCATCGTTTTCCAGAGAGTCTCTCCGATCAACTTAGGATGCTCTCCACTAGTCCTCGCGTTGCTAACCATGTCTTTCAACTATCGATGAGAGATCTCCTGAAAATACTGTTGAATTTTTCCTGTTATCAAGGGATCCCAATGGTGGGTTTTCTAAAATACATATAGAATAATCATAGAATTTCTGAACACAACACATGCAAAGTATATATGAAAGGTATGTGAGAGAAAACAGTACCGCAAACTCGAGGAAGTATCATTCGGATTTATCACGAGGCACACGTCACTATAGTATGGTTTATCTAATTTGTTTGTAAAAAAGTTTGTAATCTTCCAAATAATTTCGATCCTCTGTCACGAGTATACCTTAAATATTAAGCTTGATAACTACAAGATTAACATGCTAAACATCAAAGAGTCGAACTCATCAGACCATCATAACTCATAAGCAAACCAACAATCAGATTCGTAAGCAAACTAGACGGTTAAAAAACACACCATCACTACAAGAATACATCGTTTTTCCTACTGCACTTTTAATCGCAGAATAGTCGTTAATCGGAGTTTTACGACAAATATACGACTAATTATGGTAGTCGTAAATCCACAATCACTAAATCTCATAGTTGTATTATTAGTCGGTGAGTTACGACTATTTATACGAGTTGGGAATGTCCTGAAATCTATTGTACTTACTCTAAGTGAAAGTCGTATTGTCGAGATGAGACAATCATATGACACTGGACAGTCATAATGCTTTGCTAGAAGCCACTTATGATCAATAAGTTTAGAACTCATTGCTAGTGTTATATGATCCTACAGGGTCACACACCTAAGCAAACTGGACGTAGTATATGAGGTTGATCATTAATGTAATGATCTGGTGAATGCATATTTGATATGCATTCAATATCAAGTTTCTGGGGCAGTGTCGATCGACACAGTAAGTGTGTCGGTCGACACAGACAGCGAATGACCAGATTAAATTCGGTTTAATCGTTGGTTAATTCGGTCGTGGTACAAGTCGACATATATAAGATATATGGTCGACCTTTACACACTTCTAACCTAATTCACAGCCACCAGAAAGGTAAGAGAAACCTCTCGAGAGATCTGATCTCTAAAGGCACTAGCATCCCTCCTGTTCAGTTTGTGTGCATGTGGATACCAGTAGAGGCACAGCGTTTGAGGTGCTTCGAGATCTCGACTACTTGCAAAACTTCCACTGCAAATCACCAGGTAATCTCGAGATCCCAAAGATTCGATTATATGAACCCTAGATCCTAGGCTTGGAATCCAGTAGCATGTTGATTAGATTAGTTGAATCTGGATCTCTGTATAGTTGATACAAACATGCTAAAATTCGTTTTCATGAAAGTAATCTAGTTTTAGGTTTTTTGCTTGAAAACGATTAGGGTTTATCGCACTGTGTCGATCGACACCAATCCGGTGTCGGTCGACACATAAGGATAACCCAAATAAGATACAAGTTTAACCTAACTGTGACGATCGACACAAGCGTTGTATCGGTCGACACAGACCTCGCGATCAGGATAGTCGGTTCAATTGGATAGGACCGATCATCGAGCTTGGTTTAAATTGGTTAAACTGCTAAACGGTTTAAAGCGATTAATTTGATCAGGTTAGCATCGACCGACATTAATGTAGTGTCGATCAACATTGATCGGTTATCATAAAACCGGATCAATTGGATTGATCGGTTATCGCAAATTGGTTTTGGTTAACCTGAATCGATCGACACTAAAGTAGTGTCGGTCGACACAAGGTCCGATGGTTTAGGTTATTGAACCTGAAATCACAGAACCAAACCAAAATGAACCACTTTAATTAGAAGAATTAAAACATAATAAAACTGAACGTTTTAAAGGTTCCGTTCCTCAACCAAATATCAAGTTATCCTTGATGTCTTTCCAATCCAGTCAACTGTCAAGACATGTTTCATTGTGCGATAGACTTGCAGTGCAAGATGTCCACAATTACATAAGTAAGACAGGAGGTAATCGTGTTGATGGACTTGCAGTGCAAGGGATCAACAATTACATGACTTAAGAGATTGGTTTACTTGATTGGGCCATCAAAATCGTTTTGGGCTCAGAGACATTTGGTGGATTGGACATGAGATATCAATCCACAACCAAGAGTTATATTGGATATAACTAGCAAAGTTGTTGCTTACCTGGATAGCTAAAATTTGGGTGATAGCCAGTGGCTCACTCAAATTTAGTGAAGTATGGGTCTTGGATCATTATATTCATTTGAAGAAACATTATTTGAATATAATACGAGTTTTCTTAATAGTTAAGATTTCTCATTTCTTGAACATCATAAGTAAATCTCCCTTGTTTTTCAGTTATGTCTAGCTCAAACCATCGTAACAATTTCTCCCTGCGATCCGTCCTTGAGAAGGACAAGTTAAATGGATCCAACTTTCTTGAATGGTATCGGAACTTGAGAATTGTTCTCAAACAGGAGAAAAGGACTATGTGTTGGGATAGTGTCCTGAAATCACACTTGTACTCACTCCTGATGATAGTTGTGTGTCGAGATCAGACATTCGTATAATACTGGGCGGTTGCAATGTTTTGCTAGAAGCCTCTTGCAATATGTAAGTTGTAGACTTACTGCCAGTATTATATGATCCTATAGGGTCACACACCTAAGAAAACTGGAAGCTACGACATGGGAATGATCATTGTGGCAATGATCATATTAATGTGTATTGGATACACATTATAATCGATATAATGGTGTTGTGTCGATCGACACAGCTTGTGTGTTGGTCGACATAGTTCGGGTTTTCAGAAAGGCTTTCCGAATTAAGACTTAATCTGGTCTGGCCCGTTAAGCACGTTTTAGGTCGAATAAAACATGAGTTTTTCGACCTAAACAGAGAGCCGTCCACTTTTCTTGATAGAAAGAGTAGAAACATCAGAGAGATTCGATCCCCATTTATCCGGCACTAGCATCCCGTTTCTAGCTTGTGTGCGTGTGTATCTGGTAGAGGCAAGGCACCTGCGTTGCTCCACTGATCTCGTTCACCATTCTCATTCCGCTGCCAGTTCAAAGGTAAGAACGAGGTTGGTTTTAATTCAATATATCAAACCCTAGATCCTAGGAGAACCAACAGTGGTATCAGAGCGTGTTAGGGTTTAGACTATTGAATCTGATGCAATTAATTCGAAACTTGTTGTTGTTGAATTGAAAATTGCCTGCTAAAATCGTTTTTCTTATGATTAATCTCGGATTGTATGCATGTTGAAAATCGATGAAACTGTTGAAATCGCACTGTGTCGATCGACACAAAGCGTGTGTCGTTCAAAAGCGCCCGAAATAACGCGTAATATTTTAGGGTTTGTCGCAGAGTGTCGATTGACACAAAGCGTGTGTCGGTCGACACATAGCGAAAACTCGCGTAAAATTTTAGGGTTTGTCGCAAAGTGTCGATCAAAACAAAGCGTGCGTCGGTCGACACAAAGCGAAAATCCGTAAATAATTTTAAGGTTTCGATCTGAGATCGAGTACCCGTATTCCTGCTGTGTCGATCGATACACTGGGTGTGTCGGTCGACATAGGCAATGCGATCAGATAGATCGGTTCGATTGGATTGAACCGGTTATCTCGCTCGGTTAATTTTAATTAACCAATTGGTTCTGGTTTGGTAATGTCAATCGACACACAGTGTGTAACGATCGACATGGACCATTAAACCAAACCGGTTCAATTGGATTGAATCGGTTAAGTAAATTCGATCCGGTTTGACCGGTTATCGAAGACCGGTTTAAGTTGGGTTGTGTCGACCGATGCCAATGGTTGGCGTCGATCGACACGGCATTTGCAAATGAGGTGGTTGGACCACAAATTTGCATATACCAGAACAATTTAATCCTAAAAGTTATAGATGAATCTAAACTTAATAAAACTAAATGTTTTAAAATAAATTAATAACTTCTTGGATGTATATTGGATATGCATCAAGATAAAACGGTTCTTTTCCTCAACTAAATATCAAGTGATCTTGATGTCTTGCCCGATCTTGTCTACTGCCAAGACTCGTGTCGTTTATTGGATAGTCTTGGAGTCCTTGGTATCCACTGCAACATGAGTAAGGAAGGTGGTCATTGACAGACTTGCAGTGCGACTGTCAGTGATCACAAGACAGAAGAGATTGGTTTTACTTGACTGGGCCATTAGAAGTTCTGGGCCCAGAGACATCAGAGTTGATTAGGCATAGTTTGTCTTATCCACGACCAAGAGTTGTACTGGGTACAATTAGCAATGACTTGCTTACCTAGATAACTAAAGTTTGGGTGATGGCGAGTAGCCCACTCAGATTTTGGTAAAGTATGGATCTTGGTTCATTGTATTCATCTGAGGAAACATAGTTTTGAATACAATGCGAGTTTTTCTTATTAGATAAGAATTCTCATTTCTTGAGCATTATAACTAAAAATCTACCTCTTTTAATTACAGCTATGTCTGTCTCAAATCACATCAACACTTTCTCTCTACGATCCGTCCTTGAGAAGGACAAGTTAAATGGATCTAATTTCTTGGAATGGTATCGGAACCTGAGAATAGTTCTCAGACAGGAGAACAAGGAATATGTCCTTGAAAGAGTTCTCACCGAGAGGCCACGTTCCAATGCCCCGCAGACAGAAAAGAATGCTTGGGATAAGCATTCAGCTGATGTCAAAGATGTTAATTGTCTAATGCTGGTGACCATGAACTCTGAGCTGCAGAAGCAATATGAGAATGTGATGTCACCCATTGAGATGATTAACAGTCTGAAAGCTTTGTTTCAAGAGCAAGCTCGCACAGAGAGATACCAGACGGTTAAGTCTCTCATGGATTGCAAGCTGGCTAAGGACAATCCAGTAAGTCCTCATGTCCTTAAAATGTTGGGTTACATTGATAACCTGGGGAAACTGGATTGTGCCATTAGCCAGGAGCTAGCCACTGACATGATTCTGCAGTCTTTGCCGTCGTGTTTTGATCAGTTCATCATGAACTACAACATGCAAAACATGACTAAGACATTGACTGAGTTGCACAGCATGCTGAAGAGAGCAGAGCCGAATCTCAAGAAGGCAACTCCCAGTGTACTGATGGTACAAGGGGGTAAAAGGTTTAAGAAACCTAAGAAGGGTAAGGGAAAGGCCTAAGTTGTCTAGACTGAAAGTCAGGACAAGCCCAAGCCGAAACCCAGATCCGGGCCTTCTCCTGAGGATAAGTGCAACTACTGCAAGCAGTTGGGGCATTGGAAGAAAGACTGCAAGAAGTTCATGGAAGATTACAAGAAGCTGAAGAAGACGTATGATGCGTCTGACTCAGGTATTTATGTTATCGAACTTAATGTTATGTCTTCTAGTTCTACTTTGTGGGTATTGGATACCGGCTGTGGTGCCCATATTTGTACTGATGTGTAGGCACTAAGAAACAGTAGGACGCTGAAGAAAGGACAAGTGGAGCTACGGGTCGGGAATGGAGCTAAGGTTGCTGCACTGGCCGTAGGCACCTACGAGTTGTCCTTACCTTCGGGCATGGTTTTAATTTTAAATAATTGCTACTTTGTACCTGCGATTAGCAGAAACATAATTTCAGTTTCCGTTTTGGATTTGGAAGGTTTTGATTGTGTTGTTAAGAATAAAGTTTGTTCTTTTAATCGTGATGGTACGTATTATGGTAGCACCCCATTAGACAATGGGTTATATGTTTTAAACCAAGAAATGCCTGTCTTTAACATAAATACAAAGCGGTTTAAGTCAAATGACGAAAACCCGACTTTCTTATGGCATTGTCGTTTGGGCCATATCAATGAGAAACGCATCCAAAGGCTCCATCGAAATGGGCTTCTGGGCTCATTTGATTTTGAATCATGTGAGAAATGCGAATCTTGTTTGATGGGCAAAATGGCTAGAGCCCCTTTCAACAAACCAAATGAAAGGGCCAGGGATTTATTGGGCCTTGTTCATACTGATGTATGTGGGCCGATGAGTACTGTTGCCAGAGGAAATTACAAATACTTCATTACCTTCACTGAGGATTTCGGGTAGGTATGGCTATGTCTATTTGATGAGACACAAGTCAGAATCCTTTGATAAATTCAAGGAATTCAAGAATGAAGTACATAACCAACTTGGCAAAAGTATCAAAGTTCTGCGGTCGGATCGCGGAGGAGAATACTTGAGTCAGGAGTTCAGCGACTATCTGAGCGAGTATGGAATTATTTCACAACTCACTCCTCCTGGAACACCCCAATGGAATGGAGTGTCAAAGAGGAGGAATCGAACCTTATTGGATATGGTTCGGTCTATGATGAGTCATTCAAATCTTCCATTATCCTTTTGGGGATACGCTCTAGAAACGTCTGCGTTTACACTAAATAGGGTATCATCTAAATCAGTGGAAAAGACACCACATGAATTGTGGACTGGGAACATTCCTACTCTGTCTTTCCTAAAGATTTGGGGTTGTGAGGCTTATGTCAAACATTTAATCTCTGACAAGCTTGCACCCAAATCAGATAAATGCTACTTTGCTGGTTATCCTAAGGAAACCAAGGCATACTACTTTTACAACCAATCTGAGAACAAAGTATTTGTTGCTCGGGACTGTTCTTTTCTTGAGAGGGAGTTTCTCTCTAAGAAAAACAGTGGGAGTAAAGTACATCTTGAAGAAATTCGAGATGCACAGGAGACTTCTCAACCTGCTGAGGAAGAACAGCAGTTGGATCCACAAAGTTATGTGGAACCGGCGCCTGTGGAGCCTGAAGTTCGCAGATCCGGAAGGATCCGTCACGAACCCGAGAGATACTATGGATTTCTCGTGACCAATTCAAATGATCTGATGATCATTGATAGTGACG
This sequence comes from Orychophragmus violaceus, assembly GCA_030180135.1. Classification (NCBI taxonomy): domain Eukaryota; kingdom Viridiplantae; phylum Streptophyta; class Magnoliopsida; order Brassicales; family Brassicaceae; genus Orychophragmus; species Orychophragmus violaceus. Next base: position 84,368,151 of record CM058239.1, read on the forward strand.
AACCAGCGACCTTCGCGGAAGCAATGATGGGCCCGGACTCCGAAAAGTGGCTTGGAGCCTCTAAATCCGAAATGGGATCCATGTCAGAAAACCAAGTATGGTCCTTGGTCGATTTACCTAATGGTGCAAAAGCCATTGAGTGTAAATGGATCTTCAAGAAGAAGATTGACGTGGATGGCAATGTACAGATTTACAAAGCGAGGTTGGTGGCTAAAGGTTTCAAGCAAATTCATTGTATTGACTATGATGAAACATATTCCCCAGTCGCTATGCTTCAATCCATTCGGATTCTTCTAGCGATTGCCGCTCATTATGATTATGAGATTTGGCAAATGGATGTCAAAACCGCATTCCTGAATGGTATTCTGGAAGAGGATGTGTATATGACACATCCTGAAGGTTTTGTCGATCCTAAGAACGCTGGGAAGGTATGCAAGCTTCATAAATCCATTTATGGATTGAAGCAAGCATCACGGAGTTGGAATCTTCGTTTTGATGAAGCAGTAAAACAATTTGGTTTCATCAAGAACGAAGAGGAACCATGTGTTTACAAGAAAACTTGTGGGAGCAAAATTGCGGTTCTTGTACTGTATGTCGATGACATACTCCTCCTCGGTAATGACGTTCCGTTGCTTCAGTCTGTTAAGACTTGGCTCGGAAGTTGTTTTTCATGAAAGACATGGGAGAAGCCGCATACATTCTTGGAATCAGAATCTACAGAGATAGAATGAACAGGCTGATTGGATTGTGCCAGGACACTTATATTGATAAGGTACTGCACAGATTCAGGATGCATGATTCCAAGAAGGGCTTCATACCGATGTCTCATGGCACCAGTCTCAGCAAGAAGCAGTGTCCCGCGACACATGCTGAGCGAGAACACATGAATAGGATTCATTATGCTTCTGCAATAGTATCTATTATGTATGCCATGCTCTGCACTCGTCCAGGTGTAGCTTACGCGTTAAGCATGACGAGTAGATACCAATCTGATCCAGGTGAAGTTCACTGGACAGCTGTCAAGAATATTCTCAAGTATTTGAGACATACCAAGGGTAAATTCCTGGTGTATGGAGGAAGTGAAGAACTTGTGGTGAATGGATTCACCGATGCGAGTTTTCAGACGGACATAGACGATTTCCGATCACAATCTGGATGAGTCTTCTGTCTAAATGGCGGTGCCATGAGCTGGAAGAGCTCTAAGCAGAATACCGTAGCTGATTCCACGACGGAAGCTGAATATGTTGCTGCTTCAGAAGCGGCAAAGGAAGCTGTTTGGATCAAGAAGTTCATGACTGAACTTGGTGTGGTTCCTAGTATCTTGGAGCCAGTGGCTTTTTTTTGTGACAACAATGGAGCCATTGCTCAAGCAAAAGAACCCAGGTCACACCAGAAGTTCAAACACGTGGAGAGGAGATATCACCTGATTCGTGATATCGTCAATAGAGGTGATGTGAAGATCAGCCGAGTTCCGACAGACGAGAATGTCGCTGATCCTCTGACCAATTCACTCCCAAGGCCTAAGCATGAGAGTCATACGACTGCTGTAGGCATTAGAGATCTTAAGATGTAATCTTGATTCTAGTGGGAGTTTTAGTTTTGTTTTAGTTATAATAAGACGCTCTTGTAAACATTCTTTTGGAAATGTTTAATGAAATTTGATTTCAGCATTATTTATTGCGATCTAAATAATGGTCCCAAAATAAGTTTATGACATATTATAGGTCATCAAGTTGATGACTTGATCATGAAACCCTATAAGTTAATAAATTATGTTTTGTCCCTGGTCGAGGCTGTCAAAGTGGGACACTGACAACCGCGAGAGACTAGATTGTGAGGTGACTGTTGGCTAAGTTTCATGGAGCCAATGATATGATTATCGCAGTCAGTCACATAGATATATGTTAGTGAACATATGATCGGACATGACCCGCTAATGAGAAGTCTACAAGATAGTTATATTTGTGTCATAAGAGGTTCTCATTACGACTATAGAGTATAGTCCTTAGACCTGAGTTCATCATGCTTTCTTGCATATTAATTGGTACACTTTGACTTTGTCAAACTTCGACCCGTAACTGGCGACTATAACGGCACTGTTCAAGTATATCATGAAGTGTGCGTTGAAACAGGGATGGAACAAGATGGGATTTGTCCCTCCTCTATAACGGGAGATAAATATCTCAGGGCCTATCGAAGATTGAATACTGAGAGAATGTGTGGCCGCACTCAAACGAACTGTAGTTCAGTTGTTTGTAATGTTCAGTATGAGATCATGAGTTCGATAAACACGATGTTGGCTTAATAAGGATGACACCAATCTTGCCTTATGCCAAATCGAGATATAGATACAAAAGGATTATAGGAATAGATGATTCCAGTACAAGTGGGAGATTGTTGGGATAGTGTCCTGAAATCACACTTGTACTCACTCCTGATGATAGTTGTGTGTCGAGATCAGACATTCGTATAATACTGGGCGGTTGCAATGTTTTGCTAGAAGCCTCTTGCAATCTGTAAGTTGTAGACTTACTGCCAGTATTATATGATCCTATAGGGTCACACACCTAAGAAAACTGGAAGCTATGACATGGGAATGATCATTGTGGCAATGATCATATTAATGTGTATTGGATACACATTATAATCGATATAATGGTGTTGTGTCGATCGACACAGCTTGTGTGTCGGTCGACACAGTTCGGGTTTTCGGAAAGGCTGGGGAAAGTGGATTGTCCCATTAGTCAAGAGTTGGCCACTGACATCATTCTGCAGTCAATGCCGTCAAGCTGTGATCAATTTGTTATGAATTATAACATGAACAACTTGACGAAGACGTTGACTGAATTTCATGGGATGCTTAAGACTGCTGAGCCTAACATCAAGAAGGACACCCCAAATGTCCTTATGGTACAAAATGGTAAAAAGTTTAAGAAACTTGGTAAGAACAAAGGTGATGGCAAGACAAGCTCGGTTGTGAATCCAAGCGAGTCTGGCCATGCTCCTAAGGTTAAAACCAGTCATTCTGAAGATGTTAAGTGCCGTTATTGTAATGGTTATGGGCATTTGAAAAGAAACTGCAATAAATTCTTGGAAGATTATGAGAAGCTGAAGAAGACGTACGAGACTTCTTCTTCAGGTATTTATGTTATAGAAGTAAATGTTACTTCTTATGGTTCTACTTATTGGGTATTAGATACCAGCTGTGGTACTCATATTTTGTGAAAATATGCAGGGCCTGAGCAAAAGTAGGACTATGGAGAAAGTGTTGGAATTGTGTCCAGTAATCTCGGTACTGTCTCTAGAAAGTAAGAGTATGTCAAAGATCAGACATAAGTCATACAATGCTGGGGGTCATGATGGCTTGCTAGAGTCCGCTCATGATCTATAAGTCTTGGACTTATTGCCTTTATTGTATGATCCCATATGGGTCACACGCCTAAGCCAACAGGAAAACGTGTAGGAACGGTAAAGCAGAGGCACGGTAAAAGTGCTAGGCATTTACTGTGCTTAGAGAGTTTAAAGGGCTTGATTAAATCCATGGGATTTAATCAAATTGGGAATTGGGCCTTAAGGGCCCAACAGAGCTAAAGAAGGGTTTTATAAGCTGAAGCCAAAAACCCTTCTCTCTAACCCCAATACCCACGGCCGCGAGTCACTCTCCCCTGCGCCTTCTCACTCTCTCGGTCTAGCAGCCTCATTCCTGACGGTGTGCGTGTGTGAGCCTTTGGAGGATTCATCCCTTGGTGTATCTCCCTGATCTCTGACCTGTTTCATCAATTCCGCTGCAACAAACAGGTAAAAGGTGAGATCATAATGTTTCTAAATAAGAACACCTAGATCTGATGCATGTTTAGGTTGATATCAATATGAGAATTGAATCAGGATCAACCGAACAATCCAACAGTGGTATCAGATCCATTGGTTCTTAGGTTTCTTGTTTTAGATTCATGTTTGGGTTGTTTAATCTGTTTAGAATTGTTTTTGAATCAATTACTGATAAGATAAAACAGTTAAGAAACATATTTGAACCCTAAACACACAAGAAGAATCACATTAGACCAAGCTATATGACTTGGTACAATGGTGATCGGCCGGTATGCAAACCGATCGGCTTGGCCGATCCAATGGTTGGATGCATCGCGCGTGATGGGCTGGTCGAGAGCATCGATCGCATCTCGTTCGCAATGCATCACGTCCCGGCTGTAAGGATGGATCGAGCTCGTCGTTCGGATGATGCTGCGATCGTCCCGATCGTTGGACGCTCGCGTCCCGCTATCGTCCCGGCCGTAAGGATGGATCGTCCCGCTGTCGTCTCGGATGAAGCTGCGATCGTCCCGGTCGATTGGATGCGTGCGTCTGACCGTTCCGACCGTCAAGTCCGCAAGCCATCCCGATCATGGATCGTGCGTTTGGCTAGGGTTGGCGGCTAGGGTTTGATTGCGTGAAGATCACGACTAGGTCGTGATCGGTTCACGTGATCAAATCGGTTCGGTTCGGTTTAAAATTTTAATTAAAATCAATCGTTCTGGTTTAATAAACAGATTTTAATAATTTTATTAAATCTGGTTAAACCAGGATAAGAAATCCAATGTCGAAAGAAATATTGGATTTAGTGCCTAAACCGGGAATTTCTAATTTGATTTGGTTGGACCAAATAAATTGAGAGATTCCGGTTTAGTAAATAACCGGTTGACAATTGTGGTCATCGTAGTAATTAAAATTTGGTTAGACCAATTTTAATGAACCAGACCGGTTATGTCAAATAATTGGACAATTGGGTCATGTCTTGGACATGGACAAATTCTTGGGCCTCGGGCCAAGAAGTTAAAACAATTGGGCCAATTATTTGAGTCTTTCTTCAGATAAATTTAAAATTTATTTTATGAAATTATAAAGTCGGTTTTAAATTAAAGTTTCCGAAATTTTATAATTAGAAAGTTTCTTAAAATAGAAGTTTCTGGATTTGCGGGTTTTGGATTTTAAGAAATTTCTAAAGTTAGAAAGTTTCCGGTTTTAGAAAGTTTCCAATTTTAGAAAGTTTCCAAAAATAGTAGGTTTCCAAAAAATAGAAAGTTTCCCGAAATAGTAATCTTCTATTTTGGGAATGAAATTTTAATAAACCTACAAACCTCAAATAATATCAAGCGTTGGATGTCTTGTCCAGGCTATGTCAGCTGTCGAAGCCCATTCAATTGTATTCATGGCCTTACAGTGTGAGGGTGTCTGCTTTTGCGTGGGTAAGACGGTTTGTGATTCATAAATGTCATTGGGAGTCCCAGACATTAATGATTACATGACTGTATAGTCTGGTTTTCTTGACTGGGCCATCGGGAGTCCCGGGCCTTGAGACATCAGAGTGGATTGGGCCTCGGGCCCAGATTCACAACCAAGAGTTATATCACGGATATAATTAGCCGATATAGGGCTTACCGATATAAGCTAAGGTTGGGTGACGGCCAGTGGCCCACTTTGATCTTAGTTATATGTGGATCTTGGAATCATTATATTCTATTGAGGGTAACTGATGTTATTGAATATAATGCATGATTAATCATATTAAATTTTAATACGAGATTAGTCATTTTAAACATATTAACTAAAATCCTTTTATCTTATATTTCAGTTATGACTAGCACAAACAATCAAAACACTTTCTCGATCCGGTGTGTCCTTAAGATGGACAAGCTGAACGGATCAAATTTCTTGACTTGGTCGCGGAACCTGAGGCTAGTCCTCAGACAGGAGAGAAAGGACTATGTCCTTGAGAGAGCTCTCCCCGTGAGGATCGGGTCCAATGCTTCACATGCAGTATATGATGCTTGGAATAAGCATTATAATGATGCGGTAGATGTGCGTGGTCTGATATTGGCTACCATGGACTCAGACTTGCGGAAGCAATATGAGAACATGGAGTCGCCAATAGAGATGATCAGCAGCCTGAAATTGAAATTTCAGGAGCAGATAAGAGTGGAGAGATACCGGTTGGTTAAGTCTCTCACTGGCTGCAAGCTACCAAATGATAATCCGGTGAGTCCTCATGTCAGTAAAATGATGGGTTACATTGATAACCTGAGGAAACTGGATTATCCAGTTAGCCAAGAGCTGGCAACTGAGATCATACTGCAGTCACTGCCGTCAAGCTATGATAAGTTCGTAAGGAACTATATCAAGAAAGGCTTAACGAAGACGTTGACTGAACTGCATAATATGCTCAAAACGGTTGAGCCAAACGTGAAGGGTAGGTTTATGAAACCTAGTACTGACAAGGGTGAAGACAAAGTTGTCCAGATTTTGAATCATGGCAAGCGTGTGTCTTCCGAGCCCAAGTCAGATACCTCTTACGTTGGTAAGTGCTGCTACTGTAAAGAGAGAGGGCATTGGAAGAGAGATTGCATAAAATTCATGGAAGACGATGAGGAGTTAAAGTTAATGTATGAGACTACTTCCTCAGGTATTCATGTTATTACTTCAAGTTCTACCTTGCAGGTATTGATTACTGGCTGTGGCACTGATATTTGTTGAAATATGCAGAGCCTAAGCAACAGTAGAACGTTGAAGGAAGGGCAAGTGGAACTGCATGTCTGGAAGGAGCTATGGACGCTGCCTAAGTCATAGAGTTTTCACTTGTAGATGCCTTCTAGGCTTGGTTTTGTATTAAGTAATTGCTACAATGTACCTGCTTAATGCAGAGTTATCTTTCATTTTCTTGTAAGAATTTGAATGATTTTATTTTGATAAAAGACAAGGTTTTGTTCTTTTGATCTTAATGAAATATTAATTGTAGCACCCTATTCAAGGAATGGGTTTTATATCTTAAACCAAAGAATGCCTAAATGTAACATAAATACCAAATTGGTTTAAATCTGATGAATTAAACCTGATTTTTCTTGGCATAAATGTCTTGGTCACAGAGAGTAAGTCGGATTCAGAAATCCCATAGTTATGAACTGTTGGGCTCATTTGAATGAATGTCTTATGAGACTTGAATTCTGCTTACTAGACCAAAAGACAAAGGGCCCATCTTAGCCGAGCTAGAGAAAGGCCCAAAGGCTTATTGGAGATAGAACATACTCATGTATGTGGTCCGATGAGCAGTAATGCCAGAGAAAAATTTTCTGTACTTCATTGTCTCGACTAATTAATTCAGTGAGTAAGAATGTGTTCATTTGATGAGACACAAGAAGGAATTCTTTGACATGGTCGAAAGAGTTCTAGAATGAGGTATAGAATGTGAGTGACAGAAGTATTGAGACTTTGGATTAGATCCAAGTGAGAATACTTAAGTCATCGATGGTGTGATCATCTGATTGAGTGTGAAGTCGTTTCACAGCTCATTTCTCCTGAAAAACTGAAGGTTTTTCTGTGAGAAAGAATCAGATCTTATAAGAAATGATTAAAGATGAGTCACACGAATCTTCCATGATATTATTTAAAGAATAACGCTCTAAAATATCTAAGTTTACGCTGAAATAGTTCCACAAATATCAGTTGAAAGACACCACGTAAATGTGGATTGGAATCGATCCAAATTTGTCTTTACTGAGTATTTGTAGTAGTACTACTTCGCTGGTTGTCCTAGAGAAACTAAGGCTTGTTACTTTTACGTCCAATCTGTTTTCTAAGAAGGGAAGTTATTTTCCAAGAAGAACAGTGGGAGTAAAAGTATAACTCGAAGATTTCTCAGGGAAACCAAGGCTCGGTACTTTTACGACCATTCTGTTTTCTAAGAAGGAAATTACTTTCCAAGAAGAACAGTGGGAGTAAAAGTACAACTCGAAGAAATTCGAGAAATACAGGAGGCTGCTTAACCTATTGAGGGAGAGCAGCGGAAGGATTTACAGACTTCTGTAGAATCTACACCTGTGGAGCCTGAAGTTCGCAGATATGAAAGAATCAGTCACTAATACGAGAGTGATTTCTCGTCATTAGTTGAACCTGATGATCATTGAAAGTTCGCATGATCTGATGATCAACGAAAGCGACGAATCTGCGAAGTTCAAAGAAGTGAAAGTGAGCTCGGACTCCGAAAATTACATTTTGTGTAAGTTGACTTCATCGATCCATTCATGGATGGAAGCAAGCATATCGGAATAGGAATCTTCGTTCTGTTGAAGTAGTCAAGTTTTTGACTTGAACAGGAACGAAATGGAACTATGCGTTTACTAATAGATAAATGGGAGCGATATTGCATTTCTCATATTGTATGTCGATGACATACTGATTCTCGGAAATAACGTCCCAATGCTGTAGTCGGTAAAGGACTGGCTTGGGAGTTGGTTTAGTGATTGACATGGGTAAAGCCACGAAAGTCTTGGATTCTGGATCTAAAGATAGAGATCCAGAAGAGCTGGTAGGACAAAGTCAGGATTCTTAAATTGACAAAGTCCTACACGTTTTCAGCACTCCAAGAAGGGTTTTCAAGCAAATGTCACATGGCAATACGTTAAGCAAGAAGCAGTGTCCTACGATAACTGCTGAGCTTGAATGCATGGATAGGATTCATATGCGACGGCAATTGGATCTACCATGTATGCCATGACACGTACTTGTTTTGATATTGCTTTAATGTTAAGCAAAACAAGTAAAGACCAGTCAAATCCAGCAAAGAATCACTGGATTGCCGTAAAGAATATTCTAAAGTATTTGAAGAATACTAAGGATAAGTTCTTTAGGTAAAGAAGAAAGTGAGGTGCTACAAGTCAATAGAGTCTGAGAGGCAAGTTTCCAACAGACAAAGATGATTTCCGGTCACAGTCCGGATATGTCTTGTGTTTGTCTGGCGGTGCACGGCACTGTTGCTGACTCCATGACTTAAACTGAATGTTTCGCAGCTTGGGAAGCGGCGAAAGAGGTTGTTTGGAAAGAATAGTTCATCACTGAACTTGATGTGATTCCCAGCTTAGATGAGACTAGCTGCACATCAAAGATCCAAACACTTAGTGGAATAACCTATTCCATAAGATAAATGACAGAGATGTTAAGTAGATCAGCAAGTTTCAACGAATGAGAACGTTGCTAATCTATTAACGAAGCCACTCCTTGAGCCTAAGCACGAGTCGCGGACTGTTGCTGTAGGATAAGTGAAATTAAGATGTAGTCTTAATTTCAGTGGGAGTTTGTAAAGGGCTTTATTTAGTTATTGATATGTTCTTGTAAAACATATAATGATGTTTAATGAAATTATTATTTCAAGATTATTTTAACTGTGATGAAATAATCGTTCCAAAGTGATATGAACCATTTTATAGGTCATCGAAGTAAATGACTTGATCTTGAGTCATCGAAGTCATTTAGCTTGATCATGAGACCCTATATTTGATAGATGTTTTATATCATCCCGTCCCTAGTCGAAGGTTGTTGAAATTGGAACACCAACAACCGTGTGAGACTGGATTGGTACGTGACTTATGACAAAGTCTCAGTGTGTCATAGATGCACGGCATCAAAGTCAGTACATAGGTGTATGTTTGGGAACATACGACCGGACAAGACCCGCTTATAAGAACTCTTCAGGATATTTATATCTGTGTCATAAGAGATTCTTACTACGACTATAGAGTATAGTCCTTAGACCTGAGTTCGCATGCATGTGACTGCACATGGACTGATGCACTTTGATCATTGTCTAACGCTATCGTTCTGCGATAGTTATAAGGACCTTGTTTGGGTACATTATGAAATGAGTAGTTTACAGTGATGGAACAAGACGGGATTTGTCCCTCCAATATAAATGGAGTGAATATCTCTAGGCCAATCGGAGATTTGAATACTGGAAAACGCATGGCCATGCTCAAACGGACTTTCCCGAGTCGTTTGGATTGTCAGTATCAAATCAGAGTCCGATGAACAAGATTAGGCTTTATAAGGATGACACCAATCTTGCCTTATGACTAATCGAGATATTGAGACAAAAGGATTATGAATACAGAGATTCCAGTACAAGTGGGAGATTGTTGGAATTGTGTCCAGTAATCTCGGTACTGTCTCTAGAAAGTAAGAGTATGTCAAAGATCAGACATAAGTCATACAATGCTGGGGGTCATGATGGCTTGCTAGAGTCCGCTCATGATCTATAAGTCTTGGACTTATTGCCTTTATTGTATGATCCCATATGGGTCACACGCCTAAGCCAACAGGAAAACGTGTAGGAACGGTAAAGCAGAGGCACGGTAAAAGTGCTAGGCATTTACTGTGCTTAGAGAGTTTAAAGGGCTTGATTAAATCCATGGGATTTAATCAAATTGGGAATTGGGCCTTAAGGGCCCAACAGAGCTAAAGAAGGGTTTTATAAGCTGAAGCCAAAAACCCTTCTCTCTAACCCCAATACCCACGGCCGCGAGTCACTCTCTCCTGCGCCTTCTCACTCTCTCGGTCTAGCAGCCTCATTCCTGACGGTGTGCGTGTGTGAGCCTTTGGAGGATTCATCCCTTGGTGTATCTCCCTGATCTCTGACCTGTTTCATCAATTCCGCTGCAACAAACAGGTAAAAGGTGAGATCATAATGTTTCTAAATAAGAACACCTAGATCTGATGCATGTTTAGGTCGATATCAATATGAGAATTGAATCAGGATCAACCGAACAATCCAACAGAAAGGACAAGTGGATCTACGCGTGGGAAATGGAGCAAGAGTTGCTGCATTAGCCGTAGGAGTATCTCATTTGTTTTCTTTATGGCATGGTTCTAGAACTTAAAACTGCTACTATATACCTGCTATGAGCAGAATGATTATTTCTATTCCTTGTTTGGATATGGAAGGATATCAGTCTTCAAATTAAGAATAAAGTGTTATTCATTTGATTACAATGATATATTTTATAGTAGCAATCCATTAGAGAATGGACTTTATGTTCTAAACCAGAACGTGCCTAACTATAACATTAATACCAAGAGATTCAAGTCAAATGATACGAATCAAACTTCTCTCTGGAATTGTCATTTTGGGCCACATATATGAGAAACAGACTCAGAAGCTCCATAGTGATGGGCTTTTGGGCTCATCTGATTATGAATCATAATGAGTAAAGTGAATCTTGTTTATTGGGTAAAATGACGAAGGCCCATTTCAACAAAGGTAGTGTCGATCGATACAAACGGTGCGTCGGTCGATACAGGTTGCGAATGAACAAAATGAAAGGGCCAGAGGATTATTGGGTTTTATACATACGGATGTATATGGGCCGATGAGCACTAGTGCTAGAGGAAACTTTCAGTACTTCATTGCCTTTACTGATATTTTCAGTAGGTACGGCTATGTCTTATTAATAAGACATAAGTCAGAATCTTTTGAAAAGTTCAAAGAGTTCCAGAATGAAGTACATAATCAATTTGCCAAAAGTATTAAAGCTCTACGATGAGATCATGGAGGTGAATACTTAAGTCAAGAATTTAGTGATCATCTGAGAGATTGTGAAAGTGTTTCACAATTCACTCCTCTTGAATCGGACTTTATTAGATATGGTTCGATCAATGATGAGTCACTTAGATCTTCCAATATCCTTCTAGGAATACGCTTTAGGAAAAGTCTGCGTTTACATTAAATAGGGTTCTATCAAAATCAGTTACAGAGATACCACATGGGATGTGGAATGGAAATGTTCCTGATTTATCCTTCATGAAGATTTGGGGTTGCGAGACTTATATAAAACGTTTAATCTCTGATAAGCTCAAACCCAAATCCGATAAGTGCTACTTCATTGGTTATCCTAACGAAACCAAGGCATGTTACTTTTACAACCGGTCCAAGAACAAATTGTTCGTTGCTCGGAACCATGTTTTCTTGAGAAAGATATTCTTTCCAAGAAGAACAGTGGGAGTAAAGTACAACTCGAATAAATTCAAAAATCACAGGAGACTGCTCAACCTGATGAGGAAGAGCAGCAGTTGGATCTACAAGGAGTTGTAGAACCTGCACCTGTGATGCCTAAGGTTTGCAAGGATCTGGTGAATGTATATTCGATATACATTCAAAAAGGCGAGTTTCTGAAGAAGTGTCGATCGACACAAAAGTTGTATCGATCGACACAGATCGCGAACCAAAATATTGATTTTGGTTTATGACTAAATTAACTACGGTTTAAATCTTAGTTAATTAGGTCGTGGTAAAAGTCTACATATGAGATATGTGCGCGACTTTTACACAAAACTGAAGCTCGCAGATCCGAAAGGATCCATCATGAACCCAATAAATGTGGATTTCTCATAACCAATTGCCATGATCTAGTGATCATTGAAAGTGAATGACCTGCAAATTTTGAAGAAGCAATGATGAGCCATGACTCCGAAAATGGTAACATTCTGATGTACAAAGCTAGGTTGATGGCAAAAGGTTTCAAGTAAATTCATGGTATTGACTATGATGAAACCTATTCCCCAGTCACTATGCTTAAGTCCATTCGAATTCTCCTAGCAACCGCCACTTATAATGGTTATGAGATATGGCAGATGGATGTGAAAAACAGTTTTCCTTAATGGAATTCTGGAAAAGGATGTGTACATGATACAACCCGAAGTTTTCATTGATCCTAATGAAGCTAGGAAGATATTCAAGCTTCATCGATCCATTTATGGATTGAAGCAAGCATCTCGGAGTTGGAATTTTCATTTTGATGAAGTAGTCAAAAGGTTTGACTTCATCAGGAACAAAGAGGAACCGTGTGTTTACAAGATGACTACTGGGAGCGCAGTTGCATTTCTAGTATTGTATGTTGATAACATACTACTTCTCGGAAATGAAGTTCCATTGTTTCAGTCTGTTAAGACATGATTCGAAAGTTGTTTTTCGATGAAAAATATGGGAGAAACCGTATACATTCTTGGAATAAGAATATATAGAGATAGATTGGATAAGCTAATTGGATTGTGTCAAGATACTTATGGTGATAAGGTCTTGCACAAGTCCAGTATGCATGATTCCAAGAAGGGCTTTGTGCCAATGACTATTGGCATTACTCTTGACAAGACGCAGTATCCTTCGACACACGCTGAGCAAGAGCGAATGAGGTTCAGACAACTGCTATAGGCATTAGATGTCTTAAGATGTGATCTTAATTTTAGTGGGAGTTGTTGTTGTTAATTTTAGTTATGATATGATGTTCGTGTAAACATAATTTGATTATGTTATTGAAATCTGACATCTGTATTATTTAATAATGGTTATTAAATAATAGTCCCAAAGTAATTTATGACATTTTATAGGTCATCAAGTATGTGACTTGATCATGAAACCCTATAAGTGATAAATGACATAAATTAAGTTGGTCCCTGGTCAAGGTTGTTAAAGTGGGACATTAACAACCGCGTGAGACTAGTATGTGAGGTGCCTGATTACTAAGTTTCATGGAGTCATTAATAATAGTATTAAAGTCAATCACATAGATATGTGTTAGATAACACATGATCGGACATGATCCACTGATGAGAACTCTACGGGATAGTTATATAAGTGTCATGGGAGTTTTCATTACGACTATAAAGTATAGTCCTTAGACCTGAGTTCGTCATGTTTTCGTACATATGAATTGGTCCGCTTTAACTTTGTCAAACGTCAGCCGTAACTGGTGATCATAAAGGCATTGATTGGGCGTATCATGAAGTGTGTGAAGAAACAGGGATGGAACAAGATAGGGATTTGTCCCTCCTATATAACAGGAGATAAATATCTCAGGGCCCATCGAAGATTTGATACTGAGAAATGTGTGGCCACACTCAAACGAGGTGATTGTCAGTCGTTTGTCTTGTCAGTATAAATCGGAGTTCGATGAACATGATTTTGGATTAATAAGGATGACACGGATCTTGCCTTATGCCAGATCGAGATATAGAGACAAGGGAATATGGGAATAGATGATTCCGGTACAAGTGGGAGATTGTTGGGAATGTCCTGAAATCTATTGTACTTACTCTAAGTGAAAGTCGTATTGTCGAGATGAGACAATCATATAACACTGGGCAGTCATAATGCTTTGCTAGAAGCCACTTATGATCAATAAGTTTAGAACTCATTGCTAGTGTTATATGATCCTACAAGGTCACACACCTAAGCAAACTGGACGTAGTATATGAGGTTGATCATTAATGTAATGATCTGGTGAATGCATATTTGATATGCATTCAATATCAAGTTTCTGGGGCAGTGTCGATCGACACATTAATTGTGTCAGTCGACACAGATCGCGAATGACCAGATTAAATTCGGTTTAATCGTTGGTTAATTCGGTCGTGGTACAAGTCGACATATATAAGATATATGGTCGACCTTTACACACTTCTACCCTAATTCACAGCCACCAGAAAGGTAAGAGAAACCTCTCGAGAGATATGATCTCTAAAGGCACTAGCATCCCTCCTGTTCAGTTTGTGTGCGTGTCGATACCAGTAGAGGCACAACGTTTGAGGTGCTTCGAGATCTCGACTACCTGCAAAACTTTCGCTGCAAATCACCAGGTAATCTCGAGATCCCAAAGATTCGATTATATGAACCCTAGATCCTAGGCTTGGAATTCAGACTAGGGTTGCCTAATAGGATTAGGATCTGCTAGAAATTCCTACAATACGACCAACATAGATAATCGTAAAATAGACGTAGCGTTGTCACAAGATATAGGGACTAATCTGCGACTACGATAGCGACAATTGTGAAACTATAGAGGGAACCCATATACGGTGGGTGAAATGTTTTCATCAAATAGTCGTTAAATTAGGTGACCAGCGGGAGATTAATATGTGACTTTATTGTACAGTCAGAAAGTATTCGTAATTATTAGCCGCTATATAGCGACTGGCTAACAACCATTTTAACTACTATCCCGCGACTAATCTGAACATCCATATACGATTATGGTATTGACCTCGCCACTATGTGGAGACTGTTATGTGGCTGACTCGTATAGTCACGATTCCGTCGTAGACTATCGTGACATTTTGGCGACTCTTCAGTGACACTTTTACGACTGTTTAAGACTGATCTAACATCTATGCAGCGACTACGCGGGGCATCCAGATACCATTATTTGACGGCTGTTAAGTTTGCGTGAAGATAAGAATTTGGTGTTGTTCCATTTGTCAATTTTACGATTTGATAATTGGTGATACTTAAATCTGAATGATAGAAGCAATGTATAAGATATTTGTTTCAAGAAAACAATGATAACCTTGATAGTTTTGTGTTGCATACATATACAACGATTATCTACATGTGAAATCTCCAATATTAAGGAGTTTCGAAATCATACACCAAAAGAGATGTTCGGTAGGCAGAGCGACACGTAAACTATGCAGCAGATGGAGTGAAGTTGTACGTGTTGGGAGACGACCGTCTGTGTTGGCTGCTGGCCTATGAGTCTAAAGGAAGTCAAGAAAATGCTGATCACTTTCCCGCATATACTTTTCTACCAAGTAAAGGTACTCGATCTTTTTCTTCTGCTCATTCGCAGCTCGAGCGTGATCTGCTTCACGAGCAGCCTGCTCTTCAATTTTACGTTGAGCTTCCTTCAGTTGGTCTTGCATGGCCACAAACCCTGAAGAGTCTCCCGGCTTCTTGCGCTTGCCCTTCAAAAGAGACTCTTTGAGGCGTCCAACTCCATAAGGATTTCCTCGTCTATCGGTCTCAGTAGCCTTTTATAATTAAAGAAAGTCCGCAAAACATGATAAAATAAAAAACATAACATGACTTTATAAATGTGAATTGTGAAAATATTAGTTTACCTCAAGGAAGATGCTCCCATATTCACCTTGTGAGAGTTCCCGATGTCTCGAAGCAGCACTGTTCGAAACTTCTGAAGTCTCTATAACGAGATCTAACAACCTAACGTCTACGATATTTTGGAAAGGTGCAGCAATATTATATGCCTTACGATCAACAAACGTACCGTTTGCCTTTGTATGTGTCCTGACGAATACCTCACCAGTATGAACTGGTCTTCCATATTCTTCTTCATGCAGTGTTATACCTCAAACAATGATTATTACTGAAATTTCTAGCTGCAATGCTTCTGGTAAACATATATATGCTAAAGGATACTTGCCATTTCAAGCTTGATCTCTAGGTACGACTTGGGCCCTGAGAAATGGAAGTGACGACCGAGACCTCCAAGGTCAGAATTATAACAATTGGCAGATGTGTGACTTTTAGCCTTTGCTTCTTCATTTTCCCAATAGTCGGTCATCGTTTTCCAGAGAGTCTCGCCGATCCACTTGGGTCGCTCTCGTCTAGTCCTC
This sequence comes from Orychophragmus violaceus, assembly GCA_030180135.1. Lineage (NCBI taxonomy): Eukaryota > Viridiplantae > Streptophyta > Magnoliopsida > Brassicales > Brassicaceae > Orychophragmus > Orychophragmus violaceus. The sequence continues at coordinate 84,384,372 of CM058239.1, forward strand.
GCAGTGCTAATCATGTTTTTAACCGTCGTTGACATATCTCCTAGAAATACTATTGAACTGTCCTTGTTATCAAGGGATCCATCCCAATGGTGGGTTTTCTAGATTACATATAGAATAAGCATAACATTAGTGAAAACATCACGAGAAAGGTATATATGAAAGGTATATGAGATAAAAATGTACAGCGAACTCGAGGAAGTATCTTAATGCTTTATCACGAGGTACACGTGACCAGCTAGAGTATGCTTTATCAAATTTGTTTGTAAAAGTTTTTGTAATCTTCTGAACCAATTTCGATCCTCTGTCACGAGTAAACCTGAAATATGTACAAGATTGATATCCTAACTATCAGAGACTTGAACTCTTTAGATCAGCATAAGTCATAAGCAAACCAACAATCATATTCATAAACAAACTAGACGGTTTAAAAACACACCATTGCGAAAGGTATAAGATAAGAACAAAAAACCCATAAAGAGAATATCAACAGCTGAAGACACAATACATGATAATAGCCATATCAAGTCGTGCCTGGTATCGGTGTGGGAGAGAGTACGGTGGTAAACGTTTCCCTGTCTAGCACCCAAAGCAGAGCATTCAGAGGCCGCAGTGTGTCCTCATCGAGGTCCGGTAAAACATTAAGAGATTCGTCAAGGAAGTTGTGCCCTTCAGAAGATGGATGACTCTGAGCCTGAGATTTGTGAACTGGCGAAGGTGGGGCGTCCTCAACTGGGTCCTGGTTCTGGACTTCTTCTGACATCGGCAAAGCTTCGACTTTAGGTTGATTAGTAGTCGAGTTTTGGAATAGTTGTCTTGGCGGTGGATAGTCCTTTACATGGGGTACTGACGATGACGTTTGGGGGATAGCGGGTTTTTTGTGTGGACGTTGAGTGGTCTGAGTCGGAGCAACAACGGGATTTGGGGTGAAGGATTGGGTTAAAAGAGGGCTCTTTGTTTTTTTTCAATCCACTAGGTTTGGACCCAACGGCTCTCTGAGTGACGTTTGGAATTGTTATTATCTTAGGAGCTCCTCCTCCTCTCTTTTCCTTTTGAGGCATCGTATCACAGAGAGTTTCAGAGAAGAAATTGAGAGGGTCGATAGCAATGAAACTGAACATCGAATAAGAGATTTAAATAAGAGATGCCTGTTAGAGATTAGTAAATAGGGAGGAGGATCTGGATAAAAAAATATGTGAGATGATTCGAAAGAGATTTTGGAGACGGGGAAGAATAAAATAAAATCAGGGTTTATGTTTGCGGTAAATGATGGTTTCTCTACACTTAGGTGAAATTTGTTGGGTTAAGGGGCGTAGTTGAAAACTTTTGGGCTAAAAGATTAGGTTTGGTTTCCCGGATTAATTACGCAAAATATTTTGAAAAATTACTCATGAGTAGTCGGTTGTGGTGCTTAATTAAATTGGATTTTTTTCGTAATGTTGTAAATTTTTGTGTTTATGTATGTTTTATTATATGTATATAATTTCTATAATATTTTATTAAGTAATATTGTAATAGCATTAATTAATAATTTTGACAATATCCAGAACTAGAACTGCATATAACCCTATGCAGTGGATATGTCATCAACCGTGAACTTGCCACTCGGATACTTATAAAGGTAACTAAAAGGCATAGGCTTGTATGGCCAGAAACGTCTTCATCTCTGTTTTTTGAGAAGGAAGCGAGTGTAGATATCAACGGCCTTTATAGTTGCACGTGTGCCACGATAAAAATCTGGAAAAGTTGGTGGGACTTTGGTTTCAAGAGTTTAACCATGTGTGACAAATGCTTTTGGTCCATAGAGTCACTATTTTACTTCAGACTTCTGCTGAACAATTTCGGAATTTGGCCATGTTTAGATTCTTGAATATCCTTCCTTTGTGTTGACTAGAATGTGTTAAAATTTGAATAGTATTATATGATGTATTCATTTATGTGCAAATTTTAATCGTAAGTTGTATATGAATTATCTTTGGGTAAAAATGGTAATACTTCCAGAGTATTTTATGACAGAATAAACGACTTTTCAAAATAGGCGCGATGATTAAACTGAAAGGACATTTACCTAAATAATTTTTCAACAATATATTCATGCAAGTAACAACACGATTTTGTAATAAATTGTGAATTGCAATAAATAATGAAGCGACATTACATATACTTACCTAGCGAATTAGATTCATCATGTACATACTTACTCTAGCAGAAGATGCACGTCAAAAGATGCATATTAATTAATAAATAACAATAACATAAATAAATTTATGGAAAGCCCAAAGGTTGGATCCGATCTAAAATTAAAATTTGAGGATGCCTTAGAAACAATATATTTCTCAAATAATCTACAATATTATTTTTAAAAATTCTCCTTTGCCTTTTTCCATATTTTCTAACCAAAATCGACAATGGATTTCCTTCCTAGTGATATCCTTAAAAAAATCCTTCTTGTCGTCATTGACGATAACCAAGAGATACACTATTTGGCTCGGATGAAAGCAACATGCACTTCGATGCAAAACGTCGGAGAAAGCTCAGATTTCTATAAGTCGATCGATCTATACTTCTCTAACATTACTAATTACGGTATTTGGTGCCCACCTAGGGTTATAACTAAATTGTCCAACAAATGTCTGGAATCCGAAAACTCTTATGCTCTTCTCCTCAGAGGGATGTGTATTTTGTATATTAAGACTGTTGGGTTGATCCATCGTTGACCTCCATCGACCGGATGGTTAAAGGAGAGGCTCTTATCAAAAGATGGCAGATAGTGGATGGGAGACGTGGATATTCGCGTACTCCATGTTTCTGCGGGTGTTTTATGGAGATGGAGAAGTTTTGAACAGTGGGTACATCATCGAGCGCGAATTTGTAACTCGAGTATGTGTTAAGATAACTATGAGACAAGGGTATGGACGGTCAGAAAAACGGTGTGCACTGTTCTATAATAAACGAAAAGGATTAGATATCAAAGGGCTTTATAGATGTCCGTGTACTCCGATAAAAACTGAGTTGGTGGGAAAATGGTTTCAAAGGTATAAACATTTGCGATACCTGCTTTTGGACCCTTGAGTCACTATTCTTCTTCACAATCATGAGAGATAATATCGTAATTTGGCCCCATTATCTCTATGAAGATCCTTATTAATATATAGTTTGTTAAATGTAGTAGATTATGCAGCAACCGACCTTTCAAATAATGAAAAATAAGCAAGTTATAAAACTACCGCATTTAGTTATACTTACAAGGCGACATTGGAAATATTAATATAATATGAACGGATGAAGTTGTGGCATGATAAAGTCGATAATTGATGGCCACAATTTATTGAAAAACAGAGCAAGTTAACTAAACATCGTAAATCTCCTTCGCATGATATATACTTAACCATTATTAGATGTTGATTTGATGTGGGTCTTCTAGAGAAACACCCATAAGTGCAAGTTTGATTGTTGGTGCGAAATGTTCTTACTGGTTTTAAGATGGTTTGAGAAATTAAATTATGATTTTGTAAATCTTTTTAGATATATGTGATATTTTTGAGTATATACGAACTTATCATGTTAAGAAAATTTAATAATATCGGTTGAGAGGAACATTGAATATTCTTCTTGTCTCTCATTTAATTTGTAAGCAATAAGCACAAACCTACCAAATGAAACGTTCAAAAGAAGATTGGAGGATGGCTGCAGCATAATTTTCCCGCCGAAACAGAGGAACTCTGCAAAAGCCTGCAAGAGAACAAAAGACAATAACCAGTGCACGGTTCTATGTCTGTGAGGCTACACCAAAGCAAACGACAAAACCAGTATACGGTTCAAGGGCTCAAGGGCTACACCAGAAAAAGACATACCCGTGTATTAGGAAATTTATCAAGAATAGGAAGTTTTGAATCGTCATTATTGACATCGATAAGTGTGATTCGAAACCATATCATCATTATTAAAAAAATATCATTAGCGGTTTTGGTCCAAATAGTTTTTCTAAACCAATGGTTATGAGTTCTAATTTTTACACCTTTTACTATATTAATTCAAAGGTTTTATTTTGCTGCTTCACACCTTTTACTCACCTATTTTGGAAAACTATTTAAAACTCTAAACGCTTCATTTTCCTACCGCTTACTGAGAGAAAAAGACCTCTTCTCAAGATAATTTCTGCGAAAATTTCTCTGATTCTCAACCATGGCTCCATAGACTTTCAGAAAAATTTCTCAAATGAACAATTTCATTCCTTGCTTTTGGGACCTAAAAGTTCTTCTTTTGCGTGTTTGGATGTGTGTTTCATCCATTGGAGAACCAATAATCCAATTGATTTTGGTCGATGAGGAGGTAATCTTTCTTTTACTCTATAATCTGTTTTGTTTATTGGGTTATTGCATGTTTTATTAAGGTATTCGTTTATTGATTTAGGGTATGAAAATAGAGGCAACTGTCCCTGCCTCTTTTATTGAGAAATTTTGTTTCTCTACATGGTGTGAGGGTCGTTGGTTTAAACTTGCGAATGCTCGAGTTGTACATGAAGGAACTCGGCCAATTCTAACAATTTCAGAATTCCATCTTGTTCCTGAAGCCTAGGATCTAGGGTTTATTTTATTGAATCCTTACCGATCTCTTTTTTAACTGGAGATTGGCAGCGGAAGGATGAGCAGGTAAACGAGATCTAGAGCGCCTCAATCGCTGCGCCTCTATCGTAGTCCACACGCACACAAGCTGGAATCCGCCGGGATGCTAGTGCCGGGAATCGGATCTCCTGGGATTCTCTTTGTTTCTAGAGGAAGAGGGTCTGTTTTTCTCTCAAGAAAAACTGTCTGCGATGGCTCTCTCTATTTAGGTCGTGTATCCTGGCCCCTATAAATAGGCCCATGGTTTACAAACCGTAACTTCAGTTTTGGTATCGACCTTGTGTCGATCGATGCACCCAATGGTGTCGATCGACACATCTCTTGTATCGATCGACGCACCAATGGCATCGATCGACACACCTCTTAAAACACGAATTCAATGTGTATCCAATACACATTGATCAGACCATATGCCAATGATCAATCCCATACAAAGCGTATCCAACTTTCTTAGGTGTGTGACCCTGTAGGTTCACACGATACTAGAAATGAGTTACAACTCATTTGTCATAAGCGGTTTCTAGCAAAACATTACGACTACCCAGTATCATATGAATTGTCCGATCTCGACAATACAACTATCACATAGAGTAAGTACAATATGATTTCAGGACATAATCCCAACAGTACAAGCACCGAAATATGTGTCGTTGACCCCTCACAATTTCAAGCTCATATTTGAGGTAAACACATCTTTCTGCATCACTTATGATAATATTCTGAAAGGTCATTTTATGCAATTTGAATCGTTTCCAGATATATTAGATGGGAGAGTCTGCGATGAATACCCTATACGTAACTTTTAGTCTATACATTTGTTTCCTTTATCGAATTATATTAATCATGTTATTTTCATGTGTGGTAGACATTATATTTTAACTAAATAGATTACGGTATAGTTTTCTAAATGATTTTATTTTTCTATTATAGATGTCCTTGGTGTTGTTACACGTGTTGAAAACCTTCAACCTTTTTGGACAGGACCAAAGCTGCAGTTTACAATTCGCGACCTAAGGTTAGTTAAACAAATGCATGTAATCTTCCTCACATATGTTTTGTTGTTTGTCTTTGATAATAGAAATTGAAAATACATTTTTTCTAGCCTCCGGAGTCTTCAGTGTTTATTTATCGGGAAAGATGCTAAGGAACTAATAGAAAGGTTTTCGAAGGATGCCGATAGACATCTCCTTGTGATTCTCCGGTGCTTCTACAGAAAGCACGAAATGGGTATGATTAGAAATTCAATTTAGTTTTCTTTAACAATAATTTCATGGTCTATTACATGTCTGGGTGTAGGATTGACGATACTTTTGATTTCTATATTGTTTAAAATGTTAATGGTGTACATATAAAATTTATTTAATTAGGTGTAACTTGGCTTAAAGGAGAAGAAGGGATGTCAAAGATTATGTATGATCAAACCAACAATCCGGACTTTAATGGATTTCTCAACAGGTTTTGGTCATAAACATATTGCAACTCAGTATGTAATATGCTTTATACATTTTCCGAAATTCATACATATCGTTTTCTATTTTGTAGCTTTCCAAATCCGGTACCTGACCAATATCTTGAATAAATTATGTCTTGGTTCAATATCTTCTAAATTATGTACCTGTTTTAGAAGACCTTATTAAACTATGTTATTTTTTTGGTTAGATGATTTGTTGGTTATTGTTAAATTCAAATATACAAGTATATATTTCATTGGTGAAATGACCCATACCCGACTACTTTGCGACACGAATAATGAGTTGAATATTAGTCGTATCAATAGCGAAAAATAAACGACTTGGTTACTACTATACCCCAGGTAGCGAATTAGTTGCCCCGTGTACTGTCCAATTCGTGATTGTTCTACGACTCTTAACATCAGACACAAAAATTGTCGCCATATCACCGAATAGCCCGCGACTATTGATTCCGGCCTCGACAATGGTCGTTAATCAGTCGTAAATCGACGACTAAATTGGCGACAATCATTTTTGGTCATATATAAGCGACTAATACGCATCCATATATCCGTTGTCGCAAAATAGTAGAAATGTTGTCCGCCTAATAGTGGCCATATGTTACGACTACAAGTATGGTCGCAAGGTCCAGTCGCAAAATGTTGTTTTCCTGTAGTGCATTACGATACGCATAAGATAAGAACAAATACCCATACAAAGAATATCAATATGTGAAGAAACACTATATTACCATAGCTATACCAAGTCGTGTTTGGCAAAGGTTTGGGAGAAATGACGGTATTAAAATTTCCCTGTCTGGCTTCCGATGCAGAGCATTCAGAGCCCGCAGTGTGTCCTCCTCGAGGTCTGTCAAACCTAGAAGAGATTCGTCGAGGAAGTTGTGACCTTCAGAAGATGGAAGACTTTGAGCCTGAGATTGGTTATCTGGCGAAGGTGGGGCGTCCTCAACAGGATTCTAGTTGTTCTGGACTTCTTCTAACACCGGCGACTCATCGATTTCAGGTAGATTAGTAGTTGAGTTCTGGAAAAGTTGTAACGGCGGTGGATAGTTACGTACATGGGGGATAACTGGATTTTTTTTCTTGACGTTGAGTGGACTAAGTCGGAGGAACAATGGCCTTTGGTGTGAAGGTGTATTGTTTCGGTAGATGGCTCGGTGTTTTTTCATAGTACCGTGGTTGGTCCCAACGGCTCTCTAAGTGACGATTGAAATGGTTAGTCTCTTACGTCCTCCTTTCTTACCTTGTTCAGGCATCGTATCACGGAGAGTTTTACAGATGAAATTGAGAGGGTCGATAGGGTTTCTGCAAAAATTAGCAATGATATTGAGAACCTCGAATAAGAGATTCAAATAAGAGATGTCAGTTAGAGATTGCTCGGCAGTGAGGAGGTTTTGGAGAAAAATATGGGAGAAGATTCGAAGGAGATTTTGAAGAAGGGGAAGAACAAAATAAATTATGTGTTTATGTTTCTGGTAAATGAATATTTCTCGACACTTAGTCGAAATTTGTTGGGTTAAGGAGGGTAATTGAAAATTTTTGGGCTAAAAAATAGGTTTGGTTTACCGGATTAATTACGCGATTTTTTTTAAAAAAATTTTCTCACGAGTAGTCGTAACTTAGTCATCAAATCACAAATAACTATGATTTGAAATATTAATAGTAACTAATATAAATATGGAACATAAAGTACATGTTTTACTATATCTTTGATCCCAATATAAAGTAAGATTAAAGATAACTTCATGGCTTGAAATGAGATCCACCACTGCCTTTTGTAAAGGAACACTTACACATATAAAGTAAAATGATATTGGTAATTAACTTTATACATAAAATCCCTATAACTATTAAACAAGGTTAATAAAAATAGAAATGTCTAACAAAATCAAAAAAGTCATCATCCATAAAATTGTGGAGAAACATTAAGAAATTTATAATTGTGCTTTCATAGTTTACAGTTGTAAATCAAGCATACCTATTCATCACGGAGGATAACAAGACATTGAAGATCATGAAGAGAAACATCTATAATCAATTGCTGAATAATCTTAACCCTACATGCCGACTCCCTTTTAGAATTTGTGTATGTGTTTGTTTTTTGCTTATGCATGAGTCGAACGATATAAATTGGAAAAAAATGATATGAAGTGGTTGGTGTGAAATTTTATGACCGTTTTTATAATGGTATTTAAAATTAAATTATGGTTTACCTAATTTATTTATTGCGTTTATATTTACTTACCAGGTTATATGTACCTAAACATTTGACACACCCATTTTCCCCTTGTTTCTAAAATAGATATGTGACTAGGTATAATTATTGTATATATATAGATTACTAAGTTGAACTAATAAAAACCATATATAGTTTAAGCCATTAAACATATATAGTTTAAACATGATGAATGTTGGTAGTTGAGACATATACATAATTACTACACCCTAGACAACCCAAAGGTTGCATTGTCTCCATAACTAAACTCTGTTGGTTGCTTCAAACTCTCAAATATTGAGAAGTTTATATTATTTATCAAAATTCTTTTTGCCCTCAATATCTTCGTTACCAAATTCGTAATGGATTATCTTCCAAGTGATGTTCTTTCAAAAATTCTTCTTGACGTCATTGTTGGTGAAAAAGGTTTACGTTATTTTCTAAGGGCAAAGACAACATGCAAGACGCTTCAAAGCGTCATACAAAGTCAATATTTCTACAAGTCGATCGATTTATACTACGGGTTTATCAACTTAAATCTCTTTGTTTCCCACCTCATTATAATCAAGATTTCGTCGAGAGGTGTCTACAATCAGGAAACCCTTTAGCTCTTGTCCTCCGAAGTATGTGTTGTTTTATCTACATCGACCAGATGGTTGAAGGAGAGGCAATGATCAAATGATCGACAAATAGCCGATGGGAAACATGGATATATGTGTACTCCATGCTCTTGCGTGTTTTTATGGTGATGAAGTAGTGTTGAACAGTGGATATGACATCGACCGTGAACTTGCCACTCGAGTATGTATGAAGATAACTAGGAGGGATAGGTATGGCCATAAATGCCTTCTGCTCTGTTCTTTGAGAAGGAAGCGTATATAGATATCAACGGGCTTTATAGCTGCATGTGTGCTCTGATAACAACTTGGAAGGGTTGGTGGGACTATGGTTTCAAGGGTTCAACCATGTGCGATAGATGCTTTTGAACAATAGAGCACTATTTTACTTCAGACTCCTTTTGAACAATTTTGGAATTTGGCCTTGTTTAGGTTCTTGAATATCATTGATATTCTAAATATTGTTTAACGTTTGTTAGATTGTGATAAACTACTATAAATATTGTATGCTTTCTTCATTTATGTGAAAATTTTAAACATAAGGAGTACGTAATGCATCATTTTTTAGTACATTACGACTATGTCTTCGCGACTATTTTATGATTGAATAAACGAATATTTGCAAACAGGCGAGATGATTAAACTGAAATGCCATTTACCTAATTTATTTTTTTAACAATTCATGCAAGTAACAACTCGTTTTTGTAATAAATCTTGAACTGCAATAAATAATGAATCGAAATTTTATACCATTACCTAGCAAAATAGATTCATCATGTACATATACATACTCCAGCTGAATATGCACGCCAACAAATGCATATTAATTAATAAATAACTGTAACAAGAATACTATTTAAATTTATGGAAAACCCAAAGGTTGGATCCGATCTATAAATAAACTTTTTCAGTTGCCTTCGAAATAATATCTATCTCAAATACTCTACAATATTATTTCTTAAAATTCTCCTTTGCATGTTTCTATCTTTTCTTACCAAAATCGTAATTGATTTCCTTCAAATGATATCCTTCAAAAAATCCTTCTTGCCGTCATTGACAATGACCAATGTATATGCTATTTGGCTCGACTGAAGGAAACATGCAGGGCACTGCAAAACGTAGGAGAAAGCTTAGATTTCTATAAGTCGATCGATCTATACTTCTCCAACACTACTTAAAATATCTGGTCCCCACCTAAGGTTAAAACTAAATTGTTCAACAAATTTTTGGATTCTGAAAACCCTTATGCTCTTTTATCAGAGGTATATGTCTTTTTATATATATGTCTTCTGAAAATATCTGGTCCCCACCTAAGGTTAAAACTAAATTGTTCAACAAATTTTTGGATTCTGAAAACCCTTATGCTCTTTTATCAGAGGTATATGTCTTTGTATATATTGCGACTGTTGGGTCGACGGATCGCCGACCTCCATCGACCGTATGGTTAAATGAGAGGCTATGATCAAGAGAATGGGAGATAGTCGATGGGAGACGGGGATATACGGGTGCTCCAAGTTCTTGGAGGTTTTTTATGGAGATAGAGAATTTTTGAACCATGGGTACATCATCGAGCCCGAATTTGCAACTCAAGTATGTGTTAAGGTAACTTCGAGACAAAGACATGGAAGGTTAGACAGACGGTGTGCATTTTTCTATGCGCATTGAGGAGGATTAGATATCAAAGGGCTTTATAGATGTATATGCTCCGATAAATACTAGGTTGGCTTGGTGGGACTATGGTTTCAAAGGTACAAACATGTGCGATACATGCTTTTGGACCCTTGAGTCACTATTCTTCTTCACAATCATGAGAGACAATTTCAGAATCTGGTATCTTTATGAAGATACTTAATTAATATATGTGGTTTGTTAAATGTAGTAGATTATGTAACTCTCGATTTTTCAAGTATTGTATACAATATTGATTTCAAGTACTTAAATTAATTAGTTATATTTTCATAGATACAGTGTGATAATTAAACTTATCATCGTAACTCTCATTTACCAGGATATTAAACTAGGCATGGGCATTTACCCGAAACCCTAAATCTGAACCCGAACCCGATCCGAAAAACCTGATCCCGAGCCGAACCGATTCTACAAAAATATCCGTATGGGGCTTAAGTCAAGGTATTTCAGGTATTGGGTAATATCCGAACCCGAACCGAACCCGAACGAGTACCTGAAGTAATCCAAAGTTTTATCAAATTTTAAGTAATTCTACTATTTTCAAGTATTTTTGGTTAGTTTGAGTAGTTCTTTTATCAGTTTTTTGGTACCACATATTTTTGTGTACTTTTGGATATTTTAAGGTAGTTTAGATTTATATTTTTACGATATTTTTGAGTATTTTCAGTTTCTTTTGTATATTTTTCAAGTTTTCGGAAATTTTTTGTATTTTCGGGTATCCGAACCTGACCCGAACCCGTTGAGTCCCGAACCAAACCCGACCCGATATAAAAATATCCGAACGGAACCTATAGTCCTAAACCGAAAAACCCAAAAATCCAAAAAATCCGACCCGAACCCGAACGGGTACCCGAACACCCATGCCTAATTAAACCATGATTAGTGTTAATTTCATGGGGGTTCCCCTGGTCGTTTCATATACTCATAGAAATTTACCAAAATGATTTTTCAAAGATTCTCTATGATATTTAAATATCTTTACATATATAAGAGATTCTGATTATTATGAACAAAAAGATGTAAATATTACCGATATGTATAGATTTTTAAAACAAACATAAATCCTCTAACAAAAAAAGATAAAAACTTAAAATAGATACATGATTTAGAAGATAAAATGTGACATAAGATCTTCTTCAGGATATTGCTCAGGTACCGGACTTGGAAAGCTACAAAAACAGAAATTCATGTATTGCTCCAAGATATATAAAAGCTTAACGAATAAATGAGTCAAAATAGTTTTATAAACACAACCTGTTGAGGAATCTAACAAAGTCATGATTATCAGTTTGATCATATCTAATTGTCGAAAGCTCTTCTACTCCTTTAAGCCAAGTATAACCTAAGTTATAGCAAACAAGAACAAACTTTATGAACATTGAATACAATGGAGAAATTGCTATACGAATCAATCCGAAACCTAAACATTTAATACACAATACAATAATTTTCATATAATTATTAATTCAATTTCAATGCGTACCCAATTCTTGTCTTATGTAGAAGCATCTAAGAATTACAAAGTCATGTTTATCCGCATCCTTCCAAAACCTTTTGATTAATTCTTAACCATCTTTCCCAATCAATAAAAATTGAAGACAATGGAGGCTAGTAAAAAAAAAAGAAATTCCTAACTATTATTAGAAACAAACTACAAAACAACTCATCAAAATATAGGACTAAGATTAACTCATGTTATGTCGCGAATGGTAAACGGCAACTTTGGTCTTGCTCAATAATCTTGGAGATTTCCAACATGGATTACAACGCCCAGGACATCTATATGGTGAAAATACCAATTAGACAACACATGCAAATGACATGACTATTATAATACTAGGCACAAAATAAATATTTGTTTCAAGTTACCATTAGGGTAAGGATCATAAACACTCTGATCTAATATACCCAGAATTGATGTGAAAACCATAGCATGACCTTCTGGAATATTATCATAACACAAAGAAAGATGTATGTGCGTGAAAACCAGCTTGAAGTCGTGAGTGGTCAAGGAAAGATAATGTGGTGAAAGAACAACTTCAGCATTTTTAAGCTTAAACCAACGACCCTCAAACCAAGTTGACCACCAGAATTTATCAACAACAGAGGCATGAACAGATGCCTCTATCTTGATACCCTAAATCAAGAAATGATTCGCTTAATAAAACATGCAAGAATAAAAAGACACTAACTGAAAGATGAAAAGAGAGACTACCTCTTCATCGACCAAAATCATTGAGATTGTAGAATCTCCAACGGAAGAAACACACACCCATATACGCAAGAGGAAAATTTTTAGATCTAAAAGAGATGGGACATTGTTGATCTGAGAAACTCTTCGGATAATCTGAAGATACATGGTTGATTCTCGCTGATGTTTTGCACGAAATCTATAAAGCAAGTACTTTTTCGGTAAACAGTAGAATATGAATCGTCTAGGGCAAGAATCTTTATAGTTTCTAAAAGTTGTGAGTAAAAGGTGTAAAGACCAAAAAAGACAACCCTTGGTTTAGTTAATATGTTTGGGCCTTAACCGCTAGTGATATTTTTTATTATCTTATTATTATTTGAATCATGATAATAATAAGAAGTCAAAACATTTTTGTTTTTCTTCGTATATATGCAACAAATTTGGAAAATAAAAAATAGCATAATATAAAATGGTACTCAAACGTGCATCAGGCTCTCAATCATTACTAACTCTCCTTCACTCTTATTCTAAACTCTTAAGAACTTATGTAGTTTTAAGTTTCAATTTCTTAAAACCATTGTAATGATTGTTAACCCTTTGGTTTCTATTTTAAGGGTTAACTTCGATTTAAAACTTAGTTTATAAAATTGCAAGTTTTACATGTTTATTACAAGTTGGAAAAAGAAATTATACATATTGAATATTGCAAGTATAGATTAGCTTTGATAATCAATTAAGATTATTAGCAAATATAACCAAAATATTTTATATTATTATTACTAATAAAAAAATATTATATGATATGACTCATACCCAACTACTTTGGGACACGAATAACGAGTCACATATTAGTCGTACAAATAGCGACAAATTAACGACTTTGTTACTACTATACACGAAGTATCAAATAAGTCGCCCAAATAGTGACTCATTTGCGATTTTTATACGACCCTTAACAGCAGTTGCAGCTTAGTCGCCAGATTACCGACTACGTTGTGACTATTGTTTCCGGTCTTGACAAAGTCGTTAATCAGTCGTGAACTGACGACTAAATTGGCGAAAAATCATTTTTGGTCGTATATTAGCGACTAGTAGACGACCATATATCTATAGTCGCAAATGTGTCTCCAAATAGCCACAAAAATGTTATGACTACAAGTATAGTCGCAGGTTGTTGTAGCAAAAACGTTGTTTTCTTATAGTGCAATCCTCATAGACATCGTAGCACTATTTTTCACTTCTGTCAAATCGAAACCTCATGAGATTGGCGGAGGTTTAAGAATCAATATTCTAACTTTTCAGTCCTTTACCAATACCCATGAATCAATTCGTCAAAGAATCTACAATTCCCGAGGGAAAGTTGTTACACATACTTGTAACAATGGCTTCCTGAAGACCGAGATGACAGATGTCACCCTTAACATGGGAGCTGAGCATCAACGAAGCAGCTCTAGCATCGGTTGATGCAAATCGTGGATAAAGATTATGCGCCAAGTATTGGAGACTTTTGAAGAATTTCAAAGATGGCAGAAGTTTTGTTATTTACAGAGGAGACCCAAAACATGTTTTAGGCTTTTAATTAGGTTTTTAGAATTTTTGATCATTCAACAGTTTCCTATTTTCGCTTTTGAGAGATTAGAGCTTGGGGCTGATCTGAAACTATGTACTGCTTTCCTGGTATGGAAAAATTAACAACCGTAGATAACCATTCGTTATTTTTTTTACATATTTTTGGTTTCATATTTGTATATTAAGCATTTCCCAGGATCATTTAAGGCGCCTCTTCTTCCACCAATGAATGTGCTCCGCGTGGAAAAAAATCGATTTTACACGGATTTGCGGGCATGAAATGTATTGATAAAACTATTGTTAATGATAATTTCTGTTTTGAAATCCACCCAGACCCGTGGTCAGACCGGTAAACCCGAAAACTGCTAGATATCTCACCTCGGGTCATATGCAAAAATCGTTAAGTTATAAACACGCAAAACCCGGAAAATCTGCAGTTTATTTGTGACTCGATGAACCGTTCGAACCGATTAACCCGGTTACTGAGCTTTTTTAACCTTTTAAACGAAAAGAATGTATGATTATGATAAAATATAGGGTTATAGTAGTTGAAAAACTATTCGAACTTTTTCAAGCGAAACGTGTCATCTCTATTAGTAGTTGATAAAATATATTAATTGTAATCGGTCTTTATTTTACTTTCATCTCGCCGATCCACTTGGGTCGCTCTCGTCTAGTCCTCGCAGTGCTAATCAAGTTTTTAACCGTCATTGACATATCTCCTAGAAATACTATTGAACTGTCCTTGTTATCAAGGGATCCATCCCAATGGTGGGTTTTCTAGATTACATATAGAATAAGCATAACATTAGTGAAAACAACACGGGAAAGGTATATATGAAAGGTATAGGAGATAAAAATGTACAGCAAACTCGAGGAAGTATCTTAATGCTTTATCACGAGGCACACATGACCAGCTAGAGTATGCTTTATCAATTTTGTTTGTAAAAGTTTTT
Organism: Orychophragmus violaceus; assembly: GCA_030180135.1. NCBI lineage: Eukaryota > Viridiplantae > Streptophyta > Magnoliopsida > Brassicales > Brassicaceae > Orychophragmus > Orychophragmus violaceus. The sequence goes on from CM058239.1 coordinate 84,399,702, forward strand.
GTAATCTTCTGAACCAATTTCGATCCTCTGTCACGAGTAAACCGGAAATATGTACAAGATTGATATCCTAACTATCAGAGACTTGAACTCTTTAGATCAGCATAAGTCATAAGCAAACCAACAATCAGATTCATAAACAAACTAGACGGTTTAAAAACACACCATTGCGAACGGTATAAGTTAAGAAAAAAACCCATACAGAGAATATCAACAGCTGAAGACACAATACATGATAATAGCCATATCAAGTCGTGTCTGGCATCGGTGTGGGAGAGAGTACGGTGGTAAATGTTTCCCTGTCTAGCACCCAAAGCAGAGCATTCAGAGGCTGCAGTGTGTCCTCATCGAGGTCCGGTAAAACATTAAGAGATTCGTCAAGGAAGTTGTGCCCTTCAGAAGATGGATGACTCTGAGCCTGAGATTGGTGAACTGGCGAAGGTGGGGGGTCCTCAACTGGGTCCTGGTTCTGGACTTCTTCTGACACCGGCGAAGCTTCGACTCCAGGTTGATTAGTAGTCGAGTTCTGGAATAGTTGTCTTTGCGGTGGATAGTCCTTTACATGGGGGTACTGACGCTGGCGTTTGGGGGATATCGGGTTTTTTGTGGACGTTGAGTGGTCTGAGTCGGAGCAACAACGGGATTTGGGGTGAAGGATTGGGTTAAAAGAGGGCTCTTTGTTTTTTTCAAACCACTAGGTTTGGACCCAACGGCTCTCTGAGTGATGTTTGGAATGGTTATTATCTTAGGAGCTCCTCCTCCTCTCTTTTCCTTTTGAGGCATCGTATAACAGAGAGTTTCAGAGAAGAAATTGAGAGGGTCGATAGCAATGAAACTGAGAACCTCGAATAAAGGATGCCTGTTAGAGATTAGTAAGTAGGGAGGAGGATATGGATAAAAAATATGTGAGATGATTCGAAAGAGATTTTGGAGACGGGGAAGAACAAAATAAAATCAGGGTTTATGTTTGCGGTAAATGATGGTTTCTCGACATTTAGGTAAAATTTGTTGGGTTAAGGCGCGTAGTTGAAAATTGTTGGGCTAAAAGATTAGGTTTGATTTCCCGGATTAATTACGCAAAATATTTTGAAAAATTACTCATGAGTAGTCGGTTGTGGTGCTTAATTAAATTGGATTTTTTTGTAACGTTGTAAATTTTTGTGTTTATGTATGTTTTATTATATGTATATAATTTCTATAATATTTTATTAAGTAATATTGTAATAGCATTTATTAATAATTTTGATAATATCCAGGACTAGAACTGCAATAACCCTATACCCTAAACTTTAAAACCCAAACATTAAACCGTAAACCCTAAATACTGAACCCCAAACCCCAAAACCTTTGACACGCCCATTAAACCCTAAACCCTAAATAATAAACCCTAAACTCTAAATACTGAACCCTAAACCCCAAAACCTTTGACACGCCCTTTATATCCTAAACCCTAAACAATAAACCTTAGATGAAATATAAGCAGACTAGAAGAATATCAAATGTTCATCACAAACTTGACACCCCATTCTTCCCCTGTTTCAAATATAGATATGTGACTAGGTATAATTATTGTATATAAATAGATGACTAAGGTGAACTACGTAACATATATAGTTTAAGCCATTAGCAAAACAGATAAACCTCAAATACCTAAAAAAAAAAAATTTAAACTGGAAATGGAAAATTATCAGTTAACACCATAATCATGATCATAAATGATGTTAGTTGGGACTCAGTGATAAGAATATATACATAATTAATACAGCCTAGACAACCGAAAGGTTGCATTGCCTCCATATATAAACTCTGGTGGTTGCTTCGAACTCTCAAATATTGAAAGTTTTTTTATTTGTCAAATTCATTTTCCATCTCTTCATTACCAAATTCGTAATGGATTACCTTCCAAGAGATGTTCTTTCAAAAATCCTTCTTGACGTCATTGACGGTGAACAAGGTTTATGCTATTTTATAAGGGCGAAGAAAACATGCAAGCCGCTTCTTAGCTTCGGACAGAGTCAAGATTTCTACAAGTTGATCGATTTATTAACTTAAATCTTTTTGATTGCCCACCTAATTATAAACAAGATTTCGTCGAGAGGTATCTAAAATCAAGAAACCCTGAAGCTCTTCTCCTCCGAGGTATGTGTTGCTTTATCTACAGCGACCGGATAGTTGAAGGAGAGGAAATGATCAAAATATCAGCAGATAGCCGATGGGAAACAAGGATATACGCGTACTCCATTCTCTTGCGTGTTTTTTTATGAAGATGGTGTAGTATTGAACAGTGGATATGTCATCAACCGTGAACTTGCCACTCGGATACTTATAAAGGTAACTAAAAGGCATAGGCCTGTATGGGCAGAAATGTCTTCATCTCAGTTTTTTGAGAAGGAAGCGATTGTAGATATCAACGGCCTTTATAGTTTCACGTGTGCCCCGATAAAAATATGGAAAAGTTGGTGGGACTTTGGTTTCAAGGGTTCAACCATGTGTGACAAATGCTTTTGGTCCATAGAGTCACTATTTTACTTCAGACTTCTGCTGAAAAATTTCGGAATTTGGTCATGTTTAGATTCTTGAATATTCTTCCTTTGTGTTGACTAGAATGTGTTAAACTTCGAATAGTATTATATGATGTATTCATTTATGTGCAAATGTAAGTTGTATATGAATTATCTTTTGGTAAAAATGGTAATACTTCCAGAGTATTTTATGACTGAATAAACGACTTTTCAAAATAGGCGCGATGATTAAATTGAAAGGACATTTACCTAAATAATTTTTCAACAATATATTCATGCAAGTAACAACACGATTTTGTAAAAAAAATTGAATTGCAATAAATAATGAAGCGACATTACATATCCTTACCTAGCGAATTAGATTCATCATGTACATACTTACTCTAGCAGAAGATGCACGTCAAAAGATGCATATTAATTAATAAATAACAATAACATAAATAAATTTATGGAAAGCCCAAAGGTTGGATCCGATCTAAAAATAAAAATTTGAGGATGCCTTAGAAACAATACATTTCTCAAATAATCTACAATATTATTTTTAAAAATTCTCCTTTGCCTTTTTCCGTATTTTCTAACCAAAATCGACTATGGATTTCCTTCCTAGTGATATCCTTAAAAAAATCCTTCTTGTCGTCATTGACGATAACCAAGAGATACACTATTTGGCTCGGATGAAAGCAACATGCACTTCGATGCAAAACGTCGGAGAAAGCTCAGATTTCTATAAGTCGATCGATCTATACTTCTCTAACATTACTGATTACGGTATTTGGTGCCCACCTAGGGTTATAACTAAATTGTCCAACAAATGTCTGGAATCCAAAAACTCTTATGCTCTTCTCCTCAGAGGTATGTGTCTTTTGTATATTGAGACTGTTGGGGTCGATCGATCGTTGACCTCCATCGACCGGATGGTTAAAGGAGAGGCTCTTATCAAAAGATGGCAGATAGTGGATGGGAGACGTGGATATTCGCATACTCCATGTTTCTGCGGGTGTTTTATGGAGATGGAGAAGTTTTGAACAGTGGGTACATCATTGAGCGCGAATTTGCAACTCGAATATGTGTTAAGATAACTATGAGACAAGGGTATGGACGGTCAGAAAAACAGTGTGCACTGTTCTATAATAAACGAAAAGGATTAGATATCAAAGGGCTTTATAGATGTCCGTGTACTCCGATAAAGACTGAGTTGGTGGGAAAATGGTTTCAAAGGTATAAACATTTGCGATATCTGCTTTTGGACCCTTGAGTCACTATTCTTCTTCACAATCATGAGAGATAATATCGTAATTTGGCCCCATTATCTTTATGAAGATCCTTATTAATATATAGTTTGTTAAATGTAGTAGATTATGCAGCAACCGACCTTTCAAATAATGAAAAAATAAGCAAGTTATAAAACTACCGCATTTAGTTATACTTACAAGGCGACATTGGAAATATTAATATAATTTGAACGGATGAAGTTGTGGCATGATAAAGTCGATAATTGATGGCCACAATTTATTGAAAAACAGAGCAAGTTAACTAAACATCGTAAATCTCCTTCGCATGATATATACTTAACCATTATTAGATGTTGATTTGATGTGGGTCTTCTAGAGAAACACCCATAAGTGCAAGTTTGATGGTTGGTGTGAAATGTTCTTACTGGTTTTAAGATGGTTTGAGAAATTAAATTATAATTTTGTAAATCTTTCTAGATATATGTGATTTTTTTTTAGTATATACGAACTTATCATTTTAAGAAAATTTAATAATATCGGTTGAGAGGAATATTGAATATTCTTCTTGTCTCTCATTTAATTTGTAAGCAATAAGCACAAACCTACCAAATGAAACGTTCAAAAGAAGATTGGAGGATGGCTGCAGCATAATTTTCCCGCCGAAAAAGAGGAACTCTGCAAATGCCTGCAAGAGAACAAAAGACAATAACCAGTACACGGTTCTATGTCTGTGAGGCTACATCAAAGCAAACGATAAAACCAGTATACGGTTCAAGGGCTCAGGGGCTACACCAGAAAAACACATACCCGTGTATTAGGAAATTTATCGAGAATAGAAAGTTTTGAATCATCATTATTGACATCGATAAGTGTGATTCGAAACCATATCATCATTATTAAAAAATATCATTAGCGGTTTTGGTCCAAATAGTTTTTCTAAACCAATGGTTATGAGTTCTAATTTTTACACCTTTTACTATATTAATTCAAAGGTTTTATTTTGCTGCTTCACACCTTTTACTCACCTATTTTGAAAAACTATTTAAAACCCTAAACGCTTCATTTTCCTACCGCTTACTGAGAGAAAAAGACCTCTTTTCAAGATAATTTCTGCGAAAATTTCTCTGATTCTCAACTATGGCTCCATAGACTTTCAGAAAAATTTCTCAAATGAACAATTTCATTCCTTGCTTTTGGGACCTAAAAGTTCTTCTTTTGCGTGTTTGGATGTGTGTTTCATCCATTGGAGAACCAATAATCCAATTGATTTTGGTCGATGAGGAGGTAATCTTTCTTTTACTCTATAATCTGTTTTGTTTATTGGGTTATTGCATGTTTTATTAAGGTATTCGTTTATTGATTTAGGGTATGAAAATAGAGGCAATTGTCCCTGCCTATTTTATTGAGAAATTTTGTTTTTCTACATGGTGTGAGGGTCGTTGGTTTAAACTTGCGAATGCTCGAGTTGTACAAGCACCGAAATATGTGTCGTTGACCCCTCACAATTTCAAGCTCATATTTGAGGTAAACACATCTTTCTGCATCACTTATGATAATATTCTGAAAGGTCATTTTATGCAATTTGAATCGTTTCCAGATATATTAGATGGGAGATTCTGCGATGAATACCCTATAGGTAACTTTTAGTCTATACATTTGTTTCCTTTATCGAATTTTTTTAATCATGTTATTTGCATGTGTGGTAGACATTATATTTTTAACTAAATAGATTACGGTATAGTTTTCTAAATGATTTTATTTTTCTATTATAGATGTCCTTGGTGTTGTTACACGTGTTGAAAACCTTCAACCTTTTTGGACAGGACCAAAGCTGCAGTTTACAATTCGCGACCTAAGGTTAGTTAAACAAATGCATGTAATCTTCCTCACATATGTTTTGTTGTTTGTCTTTGATAATAGAAATTGAAAATACATTTTTTCTAGCCTCCGGAGTCTTCAGTGTTTATTTATCGGGGAAGATGCTAAGGAACTAATAGAAAGGTTTTCGAAGGATGCCGATAGACATCTCCTTGTGATTCTCCGGTTCTTCTACAGAAAGCACGAAATGGGTATGATTAGAAATTCAATCTAGTTTTCTTTGACAATAATTTCATGGTCTATTACATGTCTGGGTGTAGGATTGATGATACTTTTGATTTCTATATTGTTTAAAATGTTAATGGTGTACATATAAAATTTATTTAATTAGGTGTAACTTGGGTTAAAGGAGAAGAAGGGATGTCAAAGATTATGTATGATCAAACCAACGATCCGGACTTTAATGGATTTCTCAACAGGTTTTGGTCATAAACCTAATGCAACTCACTATGTAATATGTTGTATATATTTTCCGGAATTCATACATATCGTTTTCTATTTTGTAGCTTTCCAAATCCGGTACCTGACCAATATCTTGAATAAATTATGTCCTGGTTCAATATCTTCTAAATTATGTACCTGTTTTAGAAGACCTTATTAAACTATGTTATTTTTTTGGTTAGATGATTTGTTGGTTATTGTTAAATTCAAATATACAAGTATATATATTATTGGTGAAATGACCCATACCCGACTACTTTGCGTTGAATATTAGTCGTATCAATAGCGAAAAATAAACGACTTGGTTACTACTATACCCCCAAGTAGCGAATTAGTTGCCCCGTGTACTGTCCAATTCGCGATTGTTTTACGACTCTTAACATCAGACGCAAAAATTGTTGCCATATCACCGAATAGCCCACGACTATTGATTCCGGTCTCGACAATGGTCGTTAATCAGTCGTAAATCGACTACTAAATTGGCGACAATCATTTTTGGTCGTATATAAGTGACTAATACGCGTCCATATATCTGTTGTCGCAAAATAGTAGCAATGTTGTCTGCCTAATAGTGGCCATATGTTACGACTACAAGTATGGTCGCAAGGTCCAGTCGCAAAAATTTTGTTTTCCTGTAGTGCATTACGATACGCATAAGATAAGAACAAATACCCATACAAAGAATATCAATATGTGAAGAAACACTATATGATCATAGCTATACCAAGTCGTGTTTGGCAAAGGTTTGGGAGAAATGACGGTAGTAAAATTTCCCTGTCTGGCACCCGATGCAGAGCATTCAGAGCCCGTAGTGTGTCCTCCTCGAGGTCTGTCAAACCTGGAAGAGATTCGTTGAGGAAGTTGTGACCTTCAGAAGATGGAAGACTTTGAGCCTGAGATTTGTTATCTGGCGAGGGTGGGGCGTCCTCAACAGGATTCTGGTTGTTATGGACTTCTTCTAACACCGGCGACTCATCGATTTCAGGTAGATTAGTAGTTGAGTTCTGGAAAAGTTGTAACGGCAGTGGATAGTTACGTACATGGGGGATAACTGGATTTTTTTTCTTGACGTTGAGTGGACTAAGTCGGAGGAACAATGGCCTTCGGTGTGAAGGTGTATTGTTTCGGTAGATGGCTCGGTGTTTTTTCATAGTACCGTGGTTGGTACCAACGGCTCTCTAAGTGACGATTGAAATAGTTAGTCTCTTACGTCCTCCTTTTTTTACCTTGCTCAGGCATCGTATCACGGAGAGTTTCAACGATGAAATTGAGAGGGTCGATAGGGTTTCTGCAAAAATTAGCAATGATATTGAGAACCTCGAATAAGAGATTCAAATAAGAGATGTCAGTTAGAGATTGCTCGGCAGTGAGGAGGATTTGGAGAAAAATATGGGAGAAGATTCGAAGGAGATTTTGAAGAAGGGGAAGAACAAAATAAATTATGGGTTTATGTTTCTGGTAAATGAAGATTTCTCGACACTTAGTCGAAATTTGTTGGGTTAAGGCGGGTAATTGAAAATTTTTGGGCTAAAAAAATAGGTTTAGTTTACCGGATTAATTACGCGATTTTTTTTTGTTGAAATTTTTCTCACGAGTAGTCGTAACTTAGTCATCAAATCACAAATAACTATGATTTGAAATATTAATCGTAACTAATATAAATATGGAACATAAAGTACATGTTTTACTATATCTTTGATCCCAATATAAAGTAGGATTAAAGATAACTTCATGGCTTGAAATGAGATCCACCACTGCCTTTTGTAAAGGAACACTTACACATATAAAGTAAAATTATGTTGGTAATTAACTTTGTACATAAAATCCCTATAACTATTAAACAAGGTTAATATAAATAGAAATGTCTAACAAAATCAAAAAAGTCATCATCAATAAAATTGTGGAGAAATATTAAGAAATTTATAATTGTGCTTTCATAGTTTACAGTTGTAAATCAAGCATACCTATTCATCACGGAAGATAACAAGACATTGAAGATCATGAAGAGAAACATCTATAATCAATTGCTGAATAATGTTAACCCTACATGCCCACTCCCTTTTAGAATTTGTGTGTGTTTGTTTTTTGCTTATGCATGATTCGAACGATACAAATTGAAAAATGATATGAAGTGGTTGGTGTGAAATTTTATGACCGTTTTTATAATGGTATTTAAAATTAAATTATGGTTTACCTAATTTATTTATTGCGTTTATATTTACTTACCAGGTTATATGTACCTAAACATTTGACACACCCATTTTTCCCTTGTTTCTAAAATAGATATGTGACTAGGTATAATTGTTGTATATATATATAGATGACTAAGTTGAACTAATAAAAACCATATATAGTTTAAGCCATTAAACATATATAGTTTAAACATGATGAATGTTGTTAGTTGAGACATATACATAATTACTACACCCTAGACAACGCAAAGGTTGCATTGTCTCCATAACTAAATTCTGTTGGTTGCTTCGAACTCTCAAATATTGAGAAGTTTATATTATTTATCAAAATTCTTTTTGCCCTCCATATCTTCGTTACCAAATTCGTAATGGATTATCTTCCAAGTGATGTTCTTTCAAAAATTCTTCTTGACGTCATTGTCGGTGAAAAAGGTTTACGTTATTTTATAAGAGCAAAGAAAACATGCAAGACGCTTCAAAGCGTCAGACAAAGTCAATATTTCGTGCCCTCAGAGGGTAAGGGGTTTTGGAATAGGGGGAGGAAGGACCTTTTATGGGTATAATTGATTGATTTATACTACGGGTTTATCGACTTAAATCTCTTTGTTTCCCACCTCATTATAATCAAGATTTCGTCGAGAGGTGTCTACAATCCGGAAACCCTTTAGCTCTTGTCCTCCGAAGTATGTGTTGTTTTATCTACATCGACCAGATGGTTGAAGGAGAGGCAATGATCAAATGATCGACAAATAGCCGATGGGAAACATGGATATATGCGTACTCCATTCTCTTGCGTGTTTTTTATGGTGATGAAGTAGTGTTGAACAGTGGATATGACATCGACCGTGAACTTGCCACTCGAGTATGTATGAAGATAACTAGGAGGGATAGGTATGGCCATAAATGCCTTCTGCTCCGTTCTTTGAGAAGGAAGCGTACATAGATATCAACGGGATTTATAGCTGCATGTGTGCTATGATAACAACTTGGAAGGGTTGGTGGGACTAGGGTTTCAAGGGTTCAACCATGTGCGATAGATGCTTTTGAACAATAGAGCACTATTTTACTTCAGACTCCTTTTGAACAATTTTGGAATTTGGCCTTGTTTAGGTCCTTGAATATCATTCATATTCTAAATATTGTTTAACGTTTGTTAGATTGTGATAAACTACTATAAATATTGTATGCTTTCTTCAATTATGTGAAAATTTTAAACATAAGGAGTACGTAATGCATCATTTTTTAGTACATTACGACTATGTCTTCGCGACTATTTTATGATTGAATAAACGAATATTTGCAAACAGGCGAGATGATTAAACTGAAATGACATTTACCTAATTTATTTTTTTAACAATTAATGCAAGTAACAACTCGTTTTGTAATAAATCTTGAACTGCAATAAATAATGAATCGAAATTTTATACCATTACCTAGCGAAATAGATTCATCATGTACATATACATACTCAAGCTGAATATGCACGCCAACAAATGCATATTAATTAATAAATAACTGTAACATGAATACTATTTAAATTTATGGAAAACCCAAAGGTTGGATCCGATCTATAAATAAACTTTTGCAGTTGCCTTCGAAATAATATTTATCTCAAATACTCTACAATATTATTTCTTAAAATTCTCCTTTGCATGTTTCCATCTTTTCTTACCAAAATCGTAATTGATTTCCTTCAAATGATATCCTTCAAAAAATCCTTCTTGCCGTCATTGACAATGACCAATGTATATGCTATTTGGCTCGACTGAAGGAAACATGCAGGGCGCTGCAAAACGTAGGAGAAAGCTCAGACTTCTATAAGTCGATCGATCTATACTTCTCCAACACTACTTAAAAATATATGGTCCCCACCAAGGGTTAAAACTAAATTGTTCAACAAATTTTTGGATTCTGAAAACCCTTATGCTGTTTTATCAGAGGTATATGTCTTTTTATATATTGCGACTGTTGGGTCGACGGATCGCCGACCTCCATCGACCGTATTGTTAAATTAGAGGCTATGATCAAGAGAATGGGAGATAGTCGATGGGAGACGGGGATATACGGGTGCTCCAAGTTCTTGCAGGTTTTTTATGGAGATAGAGAATTTTTGAACCATGGGTACATCATCGAGCCCGAATTTGCAACTCAAGTATGTGTTAAGGTAACTTCGAGACAAAGACATGGAAGGTTAGACAGACGGTGTGCATTTTTCTATACGAAGCGAGGAAGATTAGATATCAAAGGGCTTTATAGATGTATGTATGCTCCGATAAATACTTGGTTGGCTTGGTGGGACTATGGTTTCAAAGGTACAAACATGTGCGATACATGCTTTTGGACCCTTGAGTCACTATTCTTCTTCACAATCATGAGAGACAATTTCGGAATCTGGTATCTTTATGAAGATACTTAATTAATATATTTGGTTTGTTAAATGTAGTAGATTATGTAACTCTCGATTTTTCAAGTATTGTATACAATATTGATTTCAAGTACTTAAATCAATACTATTAAAAATAGAGTATATTAAAGACTAATCTTCTTCCATGTGTTATATTACATGTTATGTCATTGCAAATTAATGAATTAATTTAATTTCATTACGGTAATTAGGGAATATAACATTTTCTCTACTATCCATATTTCCAAACAAGACAATTACTAACCATGTAGCCAAACAGTCTAAATATAATAGATCACACTTTCTTAATTAATTAAACTAAAACAAATAAAAATATATATAATAAACCAATTGATAAAAGAAATTAGTCAATTTCGATTATAAATTTTCTAAAAAATAACTTTACACGGGTTTAAAATATATATTAACTAATTTCAGTTGATATATTTTAAATTTAATAAAAAATATTGAAATTATTCAATATTTATATTATTCAAAAATTTGATGTGTCAAATTTTGGTTCATATTTGAATACAGTTTTAGCGGGTTGTTCCAATAAATTTACAAATTATATATACCACAACAACACATGTTAAAAATAGATTAGCAAATTTTGATTATAAAATATTAAAATCGAACTTTACTCACTAAAAAGGTTAAAAAGATGAATTAACAAATTTAAATTATATAAACCTTAAAATAAATTAAAATAAATGCAAAAGTATAAACGATATACCTCTTCCAAAATAACACACAATTAATTTTTTTTTTAAATTTAAATTATTAACTCACGTTTTATAATATAGATTAAACAATTATAATCAAAATTAGATTGCATAATTAAAAATATAAATTACTAATAATAAAATAAATAAAAATTTAAACTAGTTAATTAGTTATATTTTCATAGAGACAGTGTGATAATTAAACTTATCATCGTAACTCTCATTTACCAGGATATTAAACTAGGCATGGGCATTTACCCGAAACCCGAAATCTGAACCTGAACCCGATCCGAAAAACCAGATCCCGATCCGAACCGATTCTACAAAAATATCTGAATGGGGCTTAAGTCTAGGTATTTCAGGTATTGGGTAATATTCGAACCCGAACCGAACCCGAACGAGTACCCGAAGTAATCCAAAGTTTTATCAAATTTTAAGTAATTCTACAATTTTCAAGTATTTTTGGTTAGTTTGAGTAGTTCTTTTATCAATTTTTTGGTACCACATATATGTTTGTGTACTTTTGGATATTTTTAAGGTAGTTTAGATTTATATTTTTACGATATTTTTGAGTATTTTCAGTTTCTTTTGTATATTTTTTCGAGTTTTCAGAAATTTTTTGTAGTTTCGGGTATCCGAACCTGACCCGAACCCGTTGAGTCCCGAACCGAACCCGATCCGATATAAAAATATCCGAACGGAACCTATAGTCCTAAACCGAAAAACCCAAAAATCTAAAAAAATCCGACCCGAACCCGAACGGGTACCCGAACCCATGCCTAATTAAACCATGATTAGTGTTGATTTGATGGGGGTTCCCCTGGTCGTTTCATATACTCATAGAAATTTACCAAAATGATTTGTCAAAGATTCTCTATTATATTAAAATATCTTTACATATATAAGAGATTCTGATTATTATGAACAAAAAGATGTAAATATTACCGATATGTATAGATTTTTAAAACAAACATAAATCCTCTAACAAAAAAAGATAAAAACTTAAAATAGATACATGATTTAGAAGATAAAATGTGACATAAGATCTTCTTCAGGATATTGCTCAGGTACCGGACTTGGAAAGCTACAAAAACAGAAATTCATGTATTGCTCCAAGATATATAAAAGCTTAACGAATAAATGAGTCAAAATAGTTTTATGAACACAACCTGTTGAGGATCTAACAAAGTCATGATTATCAGTTTGATCATATCTAATTGTCGAAAGCTCTTCTACTCCTTTAAGCCAAGTATAACCTAAGTTATAGCAAATAAGAACAAACTTTATGAACATTGAATACAATGGAGAAATTGCTATACGAATCAATCTTAAACATAAACATTTAATACACAATACAATAATTTTCATATAATTATTAATTCAATTTCAATGCGTACCCAATTCTTGTCTTATGTAGAAGCATCTAAGAAATACAAAGCCATGTTTATCCGCATCCTTCCAAAACCTTTTGATTAATTCTTCACCATCTTTCCCAATCAATAAAAATTGAAGACAATGGAGGCTTGTAAAAAAAAAGAAATTGCTAACTATTTTTAGAGACAAACTACAAAACAACTCATCAAAATATAGGAGTAAGATTAACTCATGTTATGTCGCGAATGGTAAACGGCAACTTTGGTCTTGCTCAATAATCTTGGAGATTTCCAACATGGGTTACAACGCCCAGGACATCTATATGGTGAAAATACCAATTAGACAACACATGCAAATAACATGATTATTATAATACTAGGCACAAAATAAATATTTGTTTCAAGTTACCATTAGGGTAAGGATCATAAATTCTCTGAGCTAATATACCCAGAATTGATGTGAAAACCATAGCATGACCTTCTGGAATATTATCATAACACAAAGAAAGATGTATGTGCGTGAAAACCAGCTTGAAGTCGTGAGTGGTCAAGGAAAGATAATGTGGTGAAAGAACAACTTCAGCATTTTTAAGCTTAAACCAACGACTCTCAAACCAAGTTGACCACCGGAATTTATTAACAACAGAGGCATGAACAGATGCCTCTATCTTGATACCCTAAATCAAGAAATGATTCGCTTAATAAAACAGGCAAGAATAAAAAGACAGCAACTGAAAGATGAAAAGAGAGACTACCTCTTCATCGACCAAAATCATTGAGTTTGTAGAATCTCCAACGGAAGAAACACACACCCATATACCCAAGAGGAAAAATTTTAGATCTAAAAGAGATGGGACATTGTTGATCTGAGAAACTCTTCGGATAATCTGAAGATACATGGTTGATTCTCGCTGATGTTTTGCACGAAATCTATAAAGCAAGTACTTTTTTCGGTAAACAATAGAATATGAATCATCTAGGGCAAGAATCTTTATAGTTTCTAAAAGTTGTGAGTAAAAGGTGTAAAGACCAAAAGAGACAACCCTTGGTTTAGTTAATATGTTTGGGCCTTAACCGCTAGTGATATTTTTTATTATCTTATTATTATTTGAATCATGATAATAATAAGAAGTCAAAACATTTTTGTTTTTCTTCGTATATATGCAACAAATTTGGAAAATAAAAAATAGCATAATATAAAATGGTACTCAAATGTGCATCAGGCTCTCAATCATTACTAACTCTCCTTCACTCTTATTCTAAACTCTCAAGAACTTATGTAGTTTTAAGTTTCGATTTCTTAAAACCATTGTAATGATTGTTAACCGTTTGGTTTCTATTTTAAGGGTTAACTTCGATTTAAAACTTAGTTTATAAAATTGCAAGTTTTACATGTTTATTACAAGTTGGAAAAAGAAATTATACATATTGAATATTGCAAGTATAGATTAGCTTTGATAATCAATTAAGATTATTAGCAAATATAACCAAAATATTTTATATTATTATTACTAATAAAAAAATATTATATGATACGACTCATACCCGACTACTTTGCGACACGAATAACGAGTCACATATTAGTCGTACAAATAGCGACAAATTAACGACTTTATTACTACTATACACGAAGTATCAAATAAGTCGCCCAAATAGTGACTCATTTGCGATTTTTATACGACCCTTAACAGCAGTTGCAGCTTAGTCGCCAGATTACCGACTACGTTGTGACTATTGTTTCCGGTCTTGACAAAGTCGTTAATTAGTCGTGAATTGACGACTAAATTGGCGAAAAATCATTTTTTGTCGTATATTAGCGACTAGTAGACGACCATATATCTATAGTCGCAACTGTGTCTCCAAATAGCCACTAAAATGTTACGACTACAAGTATAGTCGCAGGTTGTAGTAGCAAAAACGCTGTTTTCTTGTAGTGCAATCCTCATAGACCTCATAGCACTATTTTTCACTTCTGTCAAATTAAAAACTCATGAGATTGGCGGAGGTTTAAGAATCAATATTCTAACTTTTCAGTCCTTTACCAATACCCATGAATCAATTCGTCCAAGAATCTACAATTCCCGAGGGAAAGTCGTTACACATACTTGTAACAATGGCTTCCTGAAGACCGAGATGACAGAAGTCACCCTTAACATGGGAGCTGTGAAGGAATTTCTAGCAGATCCTAATCCAATTAGGCAATCCTGGTCTAAATTCCAAGCCTAGGATCTAGGGTTCATGTAATCAAATCATTGGGATCTCAGATTTACCTGGTGATTAGCAGCGGAAGATTTGCAGATAATCGAGATCACGAAGCACCTCAAACGCTGTGCCTCTACTGGTATCCACACGCACACAAACTGAACAGGAGGGATGCTAGTGCCTATAGAGATCAAATCTCTTGAGAGGTTTCTTTTCTAGCTCTGGTGGCTGTGAATTAGGTTAAGATCGAGTTTAGGTCGACCATATATCTTATATATGTCGACTTAAACCACAACGGAATTAACCAACGATTAAACCGAATTAATCTGGTAATCCGCGAGTTGTGTCGACCGACACACTCTTTGTGTCGATCGACACTGCCGATCTGTGTCGACCGACACACTTATTGTGTCGATCGACACTGCCCAGAAACTTGGTATTGAATGCATATCAAATATGCATTCACCCGATCATTACATTAATGATCAACCTCATATACAACGTCCAGTTTGCTTAGGTGTGTGACCCTGTAGGATCATATAACACCAGCAATGAGTTCTAAACTCATTGATCATAAGTGGCTTCTAGCAAAGCATTATGACTGCCCAGTGTCATATAATTGTCTCATCTCGACAATACGACTTTCACTTGGAGTAAGTACAATAGATTTCAGGACATTCCCAACAATCTCCCACTTGTACTGGAATCATCTATTCCTTCAATCCCTTCGTCACTATATCTCGATTTGGCATAAGGCAAGATCTGTGTCACCCTTATTTAGCCAAGATCATGTTCATCGAGCTCCGATTTATACTGACAAGACAAACGACTGACAATCACCTCGTTTGAGTGTGGCCACACATTTCTCAGTATCAAATCTTCGATGGGCCCTGAGATATTTATCTCCTGTTATATAGGAGGGACAAATCCCATCTTGTTCCATCCATGTTTCTTCACACGCTTCATGATGCGCCCAATCAATGCCTTTATAGTCACCAGTTACGGCTGACGTTTGACAAGGTTAAAGCGGACCAATTCACATGTAAGAAAACATGATGAACTCAGGTCTAAGGACTATACTCTACAGTCGTAATGAAAACTCTCATGACACTTATATAACTATCTTGTAGAGTTCTCATCATTGGGTCATGTCCGATCCTGTGTTTTCCAACACATATCTATGTGATTGACTTTAATGAAACTTAGTCATCAGTCAATCAGTCACCTCACATACTATGTGATTGACTTTTATTAATGACTCCATGAAACTTAGTCATCAGTCACCTCACATACTAGTCTCACGTGGTTTTTAATGTCCCACTTTAACTACCTTGACCAGGGACCAACATAATTTATGTCATTTATTATCTATAGGGTTTCATGATCAAGTCACCTACTTGATGACCTATAAAATGTCATAAATTACTTTGGGACTATTATTTAATAACCATTATTAAATAATACAGATGTCAGATTTCAATAACATAATCAAATTATGTTTATACAAACATCATATCATAACTAAAATTAATAACAATGACTCCCACTAAAATTAAGATCACATCTTAAGACATCTAATGCCTTTAGCAGTAGCCTGACCCTCATTCGCCCTTGCTCAGCGTGTGTCGAAAGACACTGCGTCTTGCTAAGAGTAATACCAAGAGTCACTTGCACAAAGCCCTTCTTGGAATCATGCATACTGGACCTGTGCAAGGCCTTATCACCATAAGTATCTTGACACAATCCAATTAGCTTGTCTAATCTATCTCTATAGATTCTTATTCCAAGAATGTACATGGTTTCTCCCATATTTTTTTATCGAAAAACAACTTTCGAGTCAAGTCTTAACAGACTGAAATAATGAAATTTCATTTCCAAGAAGTAGTATGTTATCACCATACAATACTAGAAATGCAACTGCGCTCCCACTAGTCATCTTGTAAACAAATGGTTCCTCTTCGTTCCTGAAGAAGTCAAACATTTTGACTACTTCATCAAAACGAAGATTCCAACTCCGAGATGCTTGCTTTAATCCATAAATGGATCGATGAAGCTTGCATATCTTCCTAGCTTCATTAGGATCAATGAAAACTTCAGGTTGTGTCAGGTACACATCCTTTTCAGAATTCCATTAAGGAAAACTGTTTTCACATCCATCGGCCAGATCTCATAACTATTATGAGTGGCGGTTGCTAGGAGAATCCGGATGGACATAAGCATGGTGTCTGGGATTAGGTTTCTTCACAGTCAATACCATGAATTTACTTGAAACCTTTTCCACCAACCTAGCTTTGTACATCTGAATACAACCATCCATGTCAACTTTTCTTCTTGAAAATCTATTTACACTCAATGGTTTCTACACCATCGGATAAATCAACCCAATTCATACTTGGTTCTGTGACATGGATCCCATTTCGGATTCAGCGGCTTTCAGCCACTTTTGGAGTCAAGGCCCATCATTGCTTCTTCAAAATTCGCAGGCCCGTCACTTTCAATGATCAATGGATCCAAGATTCAAACTGTGGTTAATTAAGTCATAAACCAAAATATTTTGGTTCGCGATCTGTGTCGATCGATACAACTTTTGCGTCGATCGACACTTCTTCAGAAACTCGCATTTGAATGTATATCGAATATACATTCACCAGATCCTTGCAAACCTCAGGCACCACAGTTGCAGGTTCTACAACTCTTTGTAGATCCAACTGCTGCTCTTCCTTATCAGGTTGAGCAGTCTCTTGTGATTTTCGAATTTTTTCGAGTTCGTACTTTACTCCCACTGTTCTTCTTGGAAAGAAAATCTTTCTCAAGAAAACATAGTTCCGAGCAACAAACAATTTGTTCTTGAACTGGTTGTAAAAGTAACATGCCTTGGTTTTGTTAGGACAACCAATGAAGTAGCACTTATCAGATTTGGGTGTGAGCTTATCAGAGATTAAACGTTTTATATAAGTCTCGCAACTCCAAATCTCCATGATGGATAAATCAGAAACATTTCCATTCCACATCTCATGTGGTATCTCTGTAACTGATTTTGATGGAACTCTATTTATTGTAAACGCAGACGTTCCTAGAGCGCATTCTTAGAAGGATAATGGAAGATCTAAGTGACTCATCATTAATCGAACCATATCTAATAAAGTCCGATTCAGGAGGAGTGAATTGTGAAACACTTTCACAATCTCTCAGATGATCACTAAATTCTTGACTTAAGTATTCACCTCCATGATCTCATCGTTGAGATTTAATACCTTTGCCAAATTGATTCTGTACTTCATTTTTGGAACTCTTTGAACTTTTCAAAGATTCTGACTTATGTCTTATAAATAAGACATAACCGTACCTACTGAAAATATCAGTAAAGGTAATGAAGTACTGAAAATTTCCTCTAGCACTAGTGCTCATTGGCCCATATACATTTGTATGTATAAAGCCCAATAAGCCTCTGGCCCTTTCATTTTGTTCGTTCGCAACCTGTATCGAGCGATGCACCGTTTGTGTCGATCGATACTACCTTTGTTGAAAGGGGCCTTCGTCATTTTACCCAATAAACAAGATTCACTTTACGCATTATGATTCAGAATCAGATGAGCCCAAAAGCCCATTACTATGGAGCTTCTGAATCTGTTTCTCATTTATGTGGCCCAAAACGACAATGCCAGAGAGAAGTTTGATTCGTATCATTTGACTTGAATCTCTCGGTATTAATGTTATAGTTATGCACATTCTGGTTTAGAACATAAAGTCCATTCTCTAATGGATTGCTACTATAAAATATATCATTGTAATCAAATGAATAACACTTATTCTTAATTTGAAAACTGATATCCTTTCATATCCAAACAAGGAATAGAAATAATCTTTCTGCTCATAGCAGGTACATAGTAGCAGTTTTAAGTTCAAAACATGCCATAAAAGAAAACAAATGAAAAACTCCCACGGCTAATGCAGCAACTCTTGCTCCATTTCCCATGCGTAGATCCACTTGTCCTTTCTCCATAGTCCTACTTTTGCTCAGGTCCTGCACATTTTCACAAAATATGAGTACCACAACTGGTATCTAATACCCAATAAGTAGGATTATAAGAAGTAACATTTACTTCTATAACATAATACCTGAAGAAGAAGTCTCGTACGTCTTCTTCAGCTTCTCATAATCTTCCAAGAATTTATTGCAGTTTCTTTTCAAATGCCCATAACCATTACAATAACGGCACTTAACATCTTCAGAAGGACTGGTTTTAACCTTAGGAGCATGACCAGACTCGCTTGGATTCACAATCGAGCTCGTCTTGCCATCACCTTTGTTCTTACCAAGTTTCTTAAACTTTTTACCCTTTTGTACCATAAGGACATTTGGGGTGTCCTTCTTGATGTTAGGTTCAGCAGTCTTAAGCATCCCATGCAATTCAGTCAACGTCTTCGTCAAGTTGTTCATGTTATAGTTCATAACAAATTGATCATAGCTTGACGGCAGTGACTGCAGAATGATGTCAGTAGCCAACTCTTGGCTAATGGGACAATCCAGTTTCCCCAGGTTATCAATATAACCCATCATCTTAATGACATGAGGACTAACAGGTTCGCCCTTTGGTAGCTTGCACTCGATCAGAGATCTAACCGTCTGGTAGAATGATGTCAGTAGCCAACTCTTGGCTAATGGGACAATCCAGTTTCCCCAGGTTATCAATATAACCCATCATCTTAATGACATGAGGACTAACTGGTTCGCCCTTTGGTAGCTTGCACTCGATCAGAGATCTAACCGTCTGGTATCTCTGAGTTCGTGCCTGCTCCTGAAACATACTTTTCAGGC
The DNA here is from genome assembly GCA_030180135.1 of Orychophragmus violaceus. Taxonomy (NCBI): domain Eukaryota; kingdom Viridiplantae; phylum Streptophyta; class Magnoliopsida; order Brassicales; family Brassicaceae; genus Orychophragmus; species Orychophragmus violaceus. Next base: position 84,419,487 of record CM058239.1, read on the forward strand.
CAGTGATCATCTCTTTTGGCGACTCCACGTACTCATTGCTTCTGCAATTCCGAGTTCATGGTAGCCAACATGAGACAACTCACATCCACCGCATCATTAGAATGCTTATCCCAAGCATCCTTATCTGACTGCCAGGCATTGGCTCGGTACTTCTTGGGGAGAACTTTCTAAAGGACATTGTCCTTTTTCTCCTGTTTGAGAACAATTCTCAAGTTCCGATACCATTCAAGAAAGTTGGATCCATTTAACTTGTCCTTCTCAAGGACGGATCGCAGGGAGAAATTGTTACGATGGTTTGTGTTAAACATAGCTGAAAAACAAGGGAGGATTAGTTATGATGTTCAAGAAATGAGAAGTCTTAACAATTAAGAAAACTCGCATTATATTCAAACAATGTTTCCTCAGATGAATATAATGATCCAAGACCCATACTTCACTAAACTTGAGTGAGCCACTGGCTATCACCCAAATTTTAGCTATCTAGGTAAGCAACAACTTTGCTAGTTATATCCAATATAACTCTTGGTTGTGGATTGACATCTCATGTCCAATCCACCTGATGTCTCTGAGCCTAAAACGATTTTGATGGCCCAGTCAAGTAAACCAATCTCTTCAGTCATGTAATTGTTGATGTCTTGCACTGCAAGTCCATCAACACGATTACCTCCTGTCTTAATCATGTAATCGTGGACATCTTGCACTGCAAGTCTATCGCACAATGAAATGAGTCTTGACAGTTGACAAGATTGAAAAGACATCAAGTATCACTTCATATTTGGTTGAGGAACGGAACCATTTAAAACGTTCAGTCTTATTATGTTTTAATTCTTCTAATTAATTGATTTATCTTGCTTTGGTTCTGTGATTTCAGGTTCCATAACCTAAACCATCGAATCTGATGTCGACCGACACTACTTTAGTGTCGATCGATGCAGAATAACCAAAAACAATCCGCGATAACCGATCAATCCAATTGATCCGGTTTTGAATACCGGTCAGTGTCGATCGATGCTACACTAGCATCGGTCGATACCAACCTAATCAAACCAATCGCAATTAAACATTCACAGTGTTCAACCATTATTAACCAAGCTCGATAACCGGTCCAATCCAATTGAACCGATTCATCAATCTCGCGAGGTTTGTGTCGACCGACACAACTCTTGTGTCGATCGACACTAGGCGAAAACAAATTTTATTCGGGTTATCCTTCTGTGTCGACCGATACCGGATTGGTGTCGATCGACACAGGGCGATAAACCCTAATCGTTTTTAAGCCAAAAAACCTAAAACTAGATTTTTTCATGAAAACGATTTTTAACATGTTTGTATCAACTATACAGAGATCCAGATTCAACCAATCTAATCAACATGCTACAGATTCAATAGAACCCTAAGGCTTTGATACCACTGAAGTAATTTCTAGCAGATCCTAATCCAATTAGGCAATCTTGGTCTAAATTCCAAGCCTAGGATCTAGGGTTCATGTAATCGAATCATTGTGATCTCAGATTTACCTGGTGATTAGCAGCGGAAGATTTGCAGATAATCGAGATCACGAAGCACCTCAAACGCTGTGCCTCTACTGGTATCCACACGCACACAAACTGAACAGGAGGGATGCTAGTGCCTATAGAGATCAAATCTCTTGAGAGGTTTCTTTTCTAGTTCTGGTGGCTGTGAATTAGGTTAAGATCGAGTTTAGGTCGACCATATATCTTATATATGTCGACTTAAACCACAACAGAATTAACCAAGGATTAAACCGAATTAATCTGGTAATCCGCGAGTTGTGTCGACCGACACACTCTTTGTGTCGATCGACACACTGCCGATCTGTGTCGACCGACACACTTATTGTGTCGATCGACACTGCCCAAAAACTTGGTATTGAATGCATATCAAATATGCATTCACCCGATCATTACATTAATGATCAACCTCATATACAACGTCCAGTTTGCTTAGGTGTGTGACCCTGAAGGATCATATAACACCAGCAATGAGTTCTAAACTCATTGATCATATGTGGCTTCTAGCAAAGCATTATGACTGCCCAGTGTCATATGATTGTCTCATCTCGACAATACGACTTTCACTTGGAATAAGTACAATAGATTTCAGGACATTCCCAACAAGCTGAGCATCAACGATGCAGCTCTGACATCGGTTGATGCCAATCGTGGATAAAGATTATGCGCCAAGTATTGGAGACTTTTGAAGAATTGCAAAGATGGCAGAAGTTTTGTTATTTACAGAGGAGACCCAAAACATGTTTTAGGCTTTTAATTAGGTTTTTAGAATTTTTGATCATTCAACAGTTTCCTATTTTCGCTTTTGAGAGATTAGAGCTTGGGGCTGATATGACTATGTACTGCTTTCCTGGTATGGAAAAATTAACAACCGTAGATAACCATTCGTTATTTTTTTTTACATATTTTTGGTTTCATATTTGTATATTAAGCATTTCCCGGGATCATTAAAGGCGCCTCTTCTTCCACCAATGAATGTGCTCCGCGTGGAAAAAATCGATTATACACGGATTTGCGGGCATGAAATGTTTTGATAAAACTATTGTTAATGATAATTTCTGTTTTGAACCCCACCCAGACCCGTGGTCAGACCGGTAAACCCGACAACTGCTAGATATCTCACCTTGGGTCATATGCAAAAATCGTTAAGTTATAAACACGCAAAACCCGGAAAATATGCAGTTTATTTGTTACTCGATGAACCGGTCGAACCGATTAACCCGGTTACTGAGCTTTTTAACCTTTTAAACGAAAAGAATGTATGATTGTGATAAAATATAGGGTTATAGTAGTTGAAAAACTATTCGAACTTTTTCAAGCGAAACGGGTCATCTCTATTAGTAGTTGATAAAATATATTAATTGTGATCCGTCTTTATTTTACTTTCATCATTGATAGTTTACTCATATGATAATTTCTTTCTTTTTTTGAATCGTTGACAAATTGATTTTTCTTAATGCATGTTTTTAAATTGTTGATGTGGTTAAAAATTTCTAAATTCATATTTCCTTAATAATTTAGGTCATAGTTAGAGAATGCCAAGATGTATTATTACATGATCCACCAGTGTTCAAGAAAGCGCTAGGCGATAGTCGGGCGGTGACCCAACGCCTAACGCATAGAACGCCTAGTCGGGGTCTAGGCGATTTTAGGGAGTCTAGACGTTTATAAAGAAAATCATATATTATATATATATTTTACTATATACATCATAGAATTCAAATATTTGTAATCTTAAAAATAGATTTAGAACTCAAATTACATCGAAATAACAAAAAAACATCAGTTAAATTTAACACCACACGACATTTTCTATCAAAATCTGTTAAAATTACGATAATTTTTATATTGATAACCATTAATTTATGAATTAAAACTTATAAATTTAGTTACATGTAATAAACTTTTAAAATTAGACTGAAATAAACACAAAAATTAAAAACCAAATGATAATTAGTTAAAGATTGTGTAGACCAGCCTAGACCCACCTAAACCCGCCTAAGACCGCCTAGACCCGCTTAAATCCGCTTAATAATATAAACGCATAATTCTAACGCCTAGAAGAAAATCGCCACGATCAAGGACCGCCTAAGCGGCCGCCTAGACCACTTTATAGAACACTGTCCACTAACAGAAATACATTTTGTAATAATTAAAATATTATAATGAATTATTATTAAAAATGTTGAATTTTCTCAGCAATATATTTATGTATATACATAATTATATATAAAATATCATTTATTTATGATCCGCTGTAGACCAACGGTTGACCCAATGACCTTGTGACCCGGAACTCACTCCGTTCGATATTTGGGTAAGTTTAAAAATTATAATTTATAATTTTAGATGTTTACATGTCTATTTGCTAACTCCCCTGCAAACATTATGCTTCTAGACAGTTGCATTTTTGACATTTTACAATAATCACAAACAACATTTTGTATCCTTTCATATCTTTTGTGTCATTTGGAACACTATGTATCAAAAATAATTTAACATATATAACACGTTTGTTGAGCTTAAAATTAACAATTGGCTTTTTTGTTGAGCTTACAATTAGAAAATGAAAGATTAATGAGATTTTAAAATCAAGACATATCATTTCTATAAAAAATGTGAACCGATTAACCCGGTTACTGAAACTTTTTAATCTTTTAAACGAAAATGTTTGATTACGATAAAATATAGGGTTATAATAGTTGAAATATTATTCGAACTTTTCCAGCGAAACATGTCATCTCTATTAGTAGTTGATAAAATATATTAATTGTGATCCGTCTTTATTTTACTTTCATCATTTATAGTTTACTCGTTATAAGTACTGTTTAAGAAAAATAAATTTATTTTTTTCTATTTTTCTAAAGTTACGGATATGTGAAATTTCTTTCTTTTTTGAATCGTTGACGAATTGATTTTTCTTAATGCATGTTTTTTAAATTGTTGATGTAGTTAAAAAATTTTAAATTCATATTTCCTTAAAAATTAGGTCATAGTTAGAAGAATGCAAATGGTGTATTATTACATGATCCACTAACGGAAATATATTTCATAATAATTAAAATACTATAATGAATTATTATTAAAAAAAAGATTGACTAGTTTCAGCAATATATTTATGTATATACATACTTATATATAAAATATCATTTATTTATGATCCGCTGTAGACCAACGGTTGACCCAATGACCTTGTGACCCGGAACACACTCCGGTTCGATATCTGGGTCAGTTTAAAAATTATAATTTATAATTTTAGATGTTTACATGTTTATTTGCTAACTCCCCTACAAACATTATGCTTCTAGATAGTTGCATTTTTGACATTTTACAATAATCACAAACACCATTTTGTATCCTTTCATATCATTTGTGTCATTTGGAACACTATGTATCAAAAATAATTTAACATATATAACACGTTTGTGGAGCTTAAAATTAACAATTGACTTTTTTTGTTGAGCTTAAAATTAGAAAATGAAAGATTAATGATATTTTAAAATCAAGACATATCATTTCTATAAAAAAATGTGAACCGATTAACCCGGTTACTGAACCTTTTTAACCTTTTAAACGAAAGAGAATGTTTGATTTCTATAAAATATAGGGTTATAGTAGTTGAAATATTATTCAAACTTTTCCAGCGAAACATGTCATCTCTATTAGTAGTTGATAAAATATATTAATTGTGATCCGTCTTTTTTTTACTTTCATCATTTATAGTATACTCGTCATAACTACTCTTTAAGAAAAATTAATTTATTTTTTCTATTTTTCTAAAGTTACGGATATGTGAAATTTCTTTCTTTTTTGAATCGTTGACGAAATGATTTTTCTTAATGCATGTTTTTAAAGTTGTTGCTGTAGTTAAAAATTTCTAAATTCATATTTCCTTTAAAAAAATTAGGTCATAGTTAAAAAATGCAAATGGTGTATTATTACATGATCCACTAACGGAAATATATTTTATAATAATTAAAATACTATAATGAATTATTATTAAAAAAAAGATTGACTAGTTTCAGCAATATATTTATGTATATACATAATTATATATAAAAATATCATTTATTTATGATCCGCTGTATACCAACGGTTGACCCAATGACCTTGTGACCCGGAACTCACTCCGGTTCGATATCTGGATCAGTTTAAAAATTATAATTTATAAATTTAGATGTTAACATGTTTGTTTGCTAACTCCCCTACAAACATTATGCTTCTAGACAGTTGCATTTTTGACATTTAACAATAATCACAAACACCATTTTGTATCTTTTCATATCTTTTGTGTCATTTGGAACACTATATATCAAAAATAATTTAACATATATAACACGTTTGTTGAGCTAAAAATTAATAATTGACTTTTTTGCTGAGCTTACAATTAGAAAATGAAAGATTAATGATATTTTAAAATCAAGACATATCATTTCTATAAAAATGTGAACTAAATAAATCAAATACCCTCAAAATATATATCATTTTAATCATTGACACCAAAGCAATGTATATATGATGTTTATACAAAAGATTAATCGAATTAAATAAAATTTGAATGTCTAAATTAAATAATAATATAGTTATTAAAACCCCATACACATGCATTTGTATGAAATTAATATGAATTTAGTTTAAGTTACACTGTCCGATTTGTTTGTTTAAATGTACGTAATACTAATTTTTCACATATGCAGACATAGTTCTATTTGCAATATTGTGTATGTTAGTTTACACGTTTTTAGTGGTTATTACGTTTTTGGAATTATACAATTTTAAAAGTATAAGCTCATGTTAACGAATGTGAACGAATTTAAAATTATTTGTTGATTTGTCACACAATTGTATTGTTATTTTTGAAATTTAGTACTTTTACGAAATCTTGAATATGCAAGAAGAAACCATTCAAATCGTTACTAAAATAAAAAAAATTAGAGGTATTAGACAGTAAAGATCCATTAACATACCAAAATATATACGTTACATGAATATGATGTGACATTAATTTTATCAATATGACATCAATATAATTATTCATGAAAAAATACTTACATATATATATATAAATTAGAAAAGAGATTTGATCAATTAAACATAGGTTGGTTATATTTTTTAATACTATTAAAATAATCATATACTAACAAAATTTAAACTCGAGTGATTTTTTCTACAATGATATTATTAGTTAAATTATCGGATGTGTGTTTTTAAAATAATTTACAATTGTTAATTTGAGTATATAGTCCCGTTACATGTTTAGAAAGGCAACATTAAGTAAAATATAGTTTGATTTTATTAATAAAAGCAAATAGTTCAAAAAATTATACCTATTTTATCAATCTCGTAAGAAATCATAGTTTTTAACCTATGCATGTTAATAAAAAAATTTCATTCCGAATTTGCAATAAAAATCATAATTTGATTTTGTATATTTCTGATCACATCCATTAAAATAAAACACTAATTATTAAAATATAATAAAACATTATGATACCCAACAAAACTACTTGATCAATAATTTATCGGAAGCACTTAATCATCATCATATTAACCTTTAAAATATACTATAAAATATTTTAATAATTTTTTACAAATATAAAATAAAAATAAATAAATTTAATTTTTAGAAAATAATACATATATTAAAAATATATTTTCTCTTCTTTAGGAAGGGTCAGATTATAATTTTATCATTATTTAATATTTATAAATATATCATAATAATATGCAATGAGAAATTTGCCACACAAAAAAAATTGCATGTTAAAAACTACATATATAAGAAACTGAAAAAGTTAAAATAGAATCGAGGTGCTATGATTCCACTTGTATAGTAGTAATATATAATTTGGAGCTTAGTAACTATTATAATAAAAATGGGCATACATGATTTGAGTTTTAAACGCAACACATTGTATAAGTATATAATATATAATGTTTGGTTTAAATTAAAAGATCAACAAAAAAACCAACAACGTCACAAATTCAACAAAATAAGAAAAATAACAAAGTAGTCTAAATTTAATACTCCAACTTCAAATTCTAAAATACAGTTTAAAATTATGTGACCAAAATAAGATTATCGGATACTTTTAACAGAAATTAAAAAAAAAATACATAAATATTAGGAAATTAACCTTTAAACCGTAAATATAGGAAATAATATATATGTTTGTTAATTTGTTTATAAATAATTAAATGGTGTCAGAGATTTCTTAAATATACAACGGTTGTTATATGAAATAATAAATAATTTTGTCTTTTATTTTCGAATCTCTATTTAATAGAATTAACATTTGAATATATTTTAAAATTGGTCATTTAAAGAAATTATAAATTAATGATTACAAAATATTGAAATGTAGTGATTTATGTTAAACAAATATGGAAATTGAGAATATATGTGAGTTAATATATGTAATTTACATTATTTTATTAACATTTAAATCGACAATCAAATTAAAGAGAAATAACAATTAATTTTTCTATTCTTTTGTTCTTTATTTACTTTTATAAAAAAGTTAGACTATTGTTAAGCAATTATCACGATTTTTCTTAACTTAAAGTAGAATTCATTTGTACATTTTTGTTATTTATTAAATTTTATACACATATTTTTTGTTACTGTTAAGATATTAACATAATTTTCTTTTAATAAAATATTATATCTTAATTAAAATGATTTTTAATATATTTTATAATCTATTGGGTTTCAGTAAAACTATATTCAAAATATGTGTTTTATTCATCTATTAAGATATATGGAAATTGAGAATATAGGTGAGTCAATATAGATAATTTACCTTAATTTGTTAACATCTAAATCGACCAATCAAATGCAAGAGAAAGAACAAACCATTTTATAATTTTTGTTCTTTATTTAATTTTATACAAAGGTTAGATTATTGTTAAAATTGTATCACGATTTTTCTTTACTGAAGGTAGAATATTCATTTATCAATTTTTGTTATTTATTAAATTTTATACACATATTATTTGTTACTGTTATGATACTATTATAATTTTAGGCTTTTTGTTGAGCTTAAAATTAGGAAATAATAAATTTTCGGAATTTAAAATTATAATATATCATTTTTATAAAAGAAAATGTGAATTAAATAAATCGAACGACTTCAAAAAAATAATCTGAAGTTTAAGACGCCTATAAATATACATAATTTTAAGTACAATGTGTTTTTGAATAAACCTAATTTTCTGATTTTTCAACGACTATTAATAAATCTAATTTTAATTCACCTAATGTAAAAGTTACGCCCATAAATAAACCTAATATATAGGTTTGTTTTTGAATAAACCTAATACATTTCTAACTAACTTTATAGGTTATGTTATATACATGTAATATTTATATAATATACATGTAATATCTAATTATATAATTGAGTAATAAAACGCACCAAATTCATTCTCACGAGATTAATTAACAGGATACCCTTAATGAAATTTAAATGAAATTTTTTCTCATAATTATGTTAATTTTCCTTAAACATTGAGCCTTCTAGGTTATGTTAATTTTCCTAAAATCGAGTCATTTATGTTAATTTTCCCTTTAAAAAATCGTCGTATTAGGGACATAATATCCCACATCGGTAGTTGGAAGGGATCCTTAGTAATATATAAAGTATATGGGTCACACCACTTATCAACTTAATATGGAAGAGGAAGAGGAAGAAGAAGAAGAAGAAAAGCATAAATCGCTCTAAAAAGTCAATCAACGGGTTTAAATCTCATGAATCTAAAATATTTCATAATGAAAATAAACTTTCAATTTTGTTTACTCTAATAAAATATTATGTCCGCACAGGGTGCGGATACCCCACCTAGTTTATATAATATACGTAAAGTACTCACATCAACAAATATATTAGGTCTAAAAAAAAGATAAAAGGACGAAATAAATATATAATAAATAAAACATTTAATGGATCAAACTGTATGAGCATGTATATTGATGAACCCCATCTTGGGATTCTTAAGAATTTTTTTAATAATTTTTAGTTGGTTTTAAATAGTTAAGAAGTCAATTTTTTGGCTCATCCATTGATGAAACCTTAATTAGGGTTCTTAGCAAAAAAAAAATTTATTTACTTTTTAAAAATTGAACTCTAAAGCTTCTGCTGCCTCTCTTTCCCTTCTTCTACAACCGGTTTATCATCTTCTAACGCAACAAGAGACTTCTCCGACACCTCTGAATTCTTCTGCTCCACTTTACTACTCTCACTACAAGAAAAATTGTATTTAGCCACGAATTTTTTCGTGGCTAAAGCCAAAAATCCGTGGCTAATTCGCCCTTAGCCACGAATAGCCACGAAAATGTTTCGTAGCTTCGAGCTCGTTGCTAATGTTTAACCGTGGCTAGTCGTGGCTAGTCGTAGCAAAGCTTCCACAGAATAGCCACGAACGTATTCGTGGCTATTAGCCACGAATAGCTACAAACTAGTTCGTGGCTATATAGCTACGAAGTACCACGATATATTCGTAGCTATCTAGCTACGACTAACTACGATATATATCCGTAGATATCCATGGTTAAAATATTAAAAAAAAAATAAAAAAAAAATAAACATATAATAAAATTAAATTAGAATTAAATTCGTATATACAAATATAATAGATATATACAGATTATAATACGAATTTAAATTAAATTAAAATACCTATACGAATTAAATTACATTCCTATATACATATATAATATGTATATTCATACGTATATACCACAGCACCGTCTTCCTCAGCCCGGCGACGAGAGGGTGACTCCGGCGACGAGAGGGTGGCCCGGCGATTCATCCTCCTCAGCCCAAACTCGAAACCGCGTCTTCCTCTGATGCCGTGACCATGGACGCCGCCGTTGCACCACCGCAGCTCCATGGACCGCGCCTCCGCAGCACCGTGAACCACCGCAGCACCACGAATCCACCTCCGCAGTCGCACCTAACCGCCGTCTTCATCCTTCATCTCTCCGTCTCTCTGCAGCACCGTGTTTCATGTGACGACTGAGCCACCACCTCCACCTTCCGAGACCGTCGTCGCAGCACCGTGTTTCATGTGATTGAAGCCGGACCACTTCCACGGCAAGCAAACGTCGGTGAAGGAAGCTCAGACAACTCGTGAAGGAAGACGAAGGGTGAAGGATGAGGAAGACAAGGATGAAAGGTGAGGAAGACGAAGGATGAGGAAGAAGAATGATGAGGAAGACGATGATGAAAGGTGAAGAGATCTTGACTCAGATCTTTTTTCCTCTGACGGCAAATATGAGAAACAAAGTAGAACTAGGGTTTTTTTTTTAGCTAGAAAGAGTAGATCGAACGGTCCACAATTAAAAAAAGAAATAGATCCAACGGATAAAATTAGTGATCTGCATCTGCCCTAAAACTAGATCTAAACCGTTGATATATCTAATCAACGGTTCTCTTTGTGATCCTTGTGATCAGATTTTAACCAATAAGAAAATTAGTAATAGCCACGAATAAAATCGTGGCTATTTCGTGGCTAATCTCTTCCACGATAATATCATGGCTATTCGTGGCTAAATTAGCCACAAATAGCTACGATTTCAGATCGTGGCTAGGTAGCCACAAATATCTTCGTGGCTAGTTGTGGCTATGCTTTTCCACGACTAGTTCGTGGCTATTTGTAGCTAATTATCCACGGATAGCCACGAAAAAATATTCGTGGCTAAGTAGCCACGAATATCTACGAATTAGCCACGATTTGTAGTCGTGGCTGGTTCGTAGCTATTCGTGGCTGGAAAATTCTTAGCCACAAACTGTTCGTGGCTCATTCATGGCTAAAAACAGTTTTTCTTGTAGTGTCTCTCGTGTGTATTCAAAAGAATATATATACAGTCGAGGGCTTGCTTAGATGGTCACTACATAAGTTCCTGAAAAGGAAAAGACAAAATTTGACGAAGATAGAGAGATAGAGAGTGGACCCGAATATCATTCGCTGTTGTGGCGTTGGAATTGAATGAACCGATGGTTGAAGATGGCCTAGGATCGGTGACGGTGCCGGAAGGCGCCATGAGAGATCGACGTTGAGGGTGGGGAGCAATCGGAAAAAGAAAAAAACGAACGGGAGTGTGACACGTTTTTAAGAAACGGTCTTTAAAAGTCCTTAATTAAAGACTGATCCTAAACTTTATTACGCTTATTCATTTTTTTTAAATTCGAAACTCGTAAGAAACTTAGCTTAAAAACTCCTAAGATACTACGATGGACATGGTCTAACCGAAACTTAAAACCAAGTCATTTTTATTTTATTTCTCCTCAGGCCCAACAAGCCCATATCTATTCTCGTTTTGTTAATTAGTCGAACATATATATACTAATGTATATATCTCCTTCTCCATCAAAACCCTAGCCACCTCCACCACTTCCTCTCGTTTTTCTTCTCTTCCCACGTTCCATGATTCATTCTTATCTCCTTCATCTCTCCCATGAGAGCAAGTCTCAATTCGTGTGCGGGAAATATTAATATGCGCGGAGAACGTGTGCGGAGATCATGTTCATAGAAGGAGACCTATCTCGACGCCACCACTAGAGCCATCGCAACCCCACCGCATATCCAGCCACCGATCTTAACTCTCATCAGCCGTGAGACGTCGGAGACAAAGTCATCATCACTGGAGATTGAGATCCACTAAAACGAGGCTGGTATGTGTGATCTTAGACGTTTCTTGTGGCGTAAGTAATCTTCTATATCATAAACCCTAGATCTATTATAACCCCATCGATCTGCTATGGCTGCTCTGACCTATCCCTATTGCAGATCCGCCTCTCTATCGATGTCGTCGCAGCCTTTCATCGCCATCGCTCACCAAAGCTAGGGCCGCCGTTCGTTCATTATCGTGCATCTCGTACTTGTGATGTTATGTAACCCGTATATTAAACACTCATCGAACCGTAATGGAACCACCTTTGGTTATCTCTAAACCATGTAAAACCAAGGTGAGATCGTTTATCAATCCATCCTCTTATTATAGTTAGGTTTAATAAAAAAATGTTCGCTAAGTATGTTATTAAGCATGTGTCGTATATATGGTAAGTTGGTAACATATAATGTACGATATATGCTTATAATATATATAATGAACAATTTAATTATTGCCTACTATAATAGCTTTAGACTCAAAGCGACGACCCGATCTGAGCGGATTAGTTCAAATTCTAGACTTTATTGTCCATTCAATCTGTTCGTCTTTCGACCATGACCATCGTTCGTACACGTTCATTGTCCATTCAGATGAACCGACCTAGACTAAGATAAGAGCTATTCCGTAACTCTTCGTTTTCCGTTTTAAGCAGATATGTAGTTTAGTATCTAAATATGCTCCGTTTGTTTGCTAAGTCTCTAGGTTATTTGTTAAATTGAAGATAGCATTATAGAGGATTCAACCCATTGTTTTCATTGTTGTTAAACTGTTATTTTTTGTTATACATATATATATATATATATATATATATATATAAATATATATATATATATTTATATATAGACGCGTTGTGATGCGAGTAGGTGAGATTACGGGGGTACATAGACCGAACTTCTATACTTGGGCCGTATTGTGTGCGGGACACGGCAGCCTAAGTTGATCTGTTGCCGGGATCCTAAGATCGATAAAGCGTCCTTTGGGCGGTGCAATGGACACGACATCCATCACGGAGACTCAGTGGATTGGTGTGGGCGATCTTTTGATTCGCTAGGACCTTGTTTGCTTCTTGCGTTTTAGCATCCCATACCTCGCTGAGTGAATCCCCTGTTGCTCACCCATCTTTCTTTCTCTCCTTTTCAGATGAGCCTGCCAAGTAGATGGATGCTTAGCTGGGACGGGTGCTTGGGGCGTTTTCATTGTTGTTTTCCACATTTGTTTTAGACGTTGTTTTACGGCTTTATTTCAGTTTATTGCATTGTTGGACTAGTCATTTCAGTTTGGTTATTTATTGGAGTTTTTGAGTTACGTGAGTTGTAAGTTAGGGTTACGTTGAGATGGGTGTTACACAAACTTAATCAATATTTCAAGGAACTTTTATTCAGATTATTGGGACTCATGTAATCAATCGGATGTTGTGGCAACAATTGTTATTCGGCCTATTGGGATTCATTGGATCAACCGGACGTCGTGGCAACAACTTTTATTTTGGACTTTTCCTCATGGATTCAACCATAAATATTTGAAAAAACCGTAAAAACAAAGAAATCCATTTAAAATCGAAAAGAAGAAGAAAGTAATAGGAATGATAACAGATCATTTGATTAAACGTTTAATGATCCGGCGGAAGAAGGCTGCAATATCCAATGAGAAAAAATAGAGAGAAAACTTGTTGAAAAAGTGGAAGATGCAAACGATTATGTTTCTAGGCCAGCAAGCTCACCTTATATAAGATTTCATTGGAGACTAACAAACTTCATTCGAAAGATTTGTATATGCCGTAAAATATATTTTTTTTCAAATTCGAAATAATAAAATATTGAGAAAGCTATTGTGATTTGTTTAAGGAAAGTGAATTAATTAAATGAATAAAAATCGACTTGATGGCATTCCCGTAAATAAGTTCAAACTCCAAACCCTTTAAGTTATTTTAGCCTTGCCATGTCACCATTCCACGTCATCATTATCCTCCTCTAGAGCTCTCTCCTGTTGACACGTCAGATTTCGCCCAAAATTAATTCTCATTTATATGTATAGATCTACTTCATCATGACTTGTGTTTCACTGATTATGTCCTAATATATCTCAAGTTATTTTAGAGATTTTCGTTTTTATTTGTTATGATTCATAACTTGATTAGTTATTCATCATAAGTTATTCTAACTCTAGTTCTAGCTTTCACCGAGAATCTAGATAATTACAAAGAAATTTGGATTAGATAAATTGTGAACAAATCAAACATGCGCTTAATGCTATTTTAGTCTTTATAAGTTGCAAAGAAATTTGGTTTTCGACTGATAATTAATCTGCATTGCTTGATTTCTTGAGATATTCTCAAAGCTGATGTTTTTCTTTATTGCTTACAAACTGTTTGTTTTACTCTCCTGTATTAATTTATTTTCTTTTGAACCATTCGTGCTTAGTTTAACTTGACACTACAAAGTCCATCGTAATGGTTCAACCCCTATATACTACAATTTCATTATGTTCACTTGCAGTGTAGCTCTAGGGAATTGAAACTTTGAGCATATCAAGTTTTTGGCGCCATTATCGGGAACTCTTTTGAGTCTTCGATAGATTTAAGTTTGGATTTTAGACTAGGCTTTTATTTTTAGTTTTACTCACATTCGTTCTTGTTTGTCGTACGAGCGTTTCAGGTTAAGCAAAGAACATCCACATCGACCTACACATTATCTGCGCCGGTCGATACAACCTGCGAAATCGGGTACTGCATTCCTAATCGACCCACCAGAAGCAATCCGGACAAGGAGCTTTTGTTTCTTAAGAATCAGGAGCTTGCAAGGCTAGAACGAATAAACTGAAAAGCAAGGAAACCAGCGAAGATGTTAAATCCTAACACTGTGGTATTGGTACGCGATGAAGCTGGTGTTTTGAGAGACCTTGTGGGTAATGCCTACAACAATCAGGGTCCAAAACTTGATGGGGAAAGAAACCCCAAATTGTCAGTTGTTGCTGCAGCCGCAGGACAAGCTGGAGATGTTGAACAAGTTGCTAGCATAGTTGTTTCACATGTTAAAGGGCAAGGTAATGCGCAAGCAGGAAGGACTCTCGCTGATTACAACAGACCTGACGAGTTATATGCTAACAGGTCTGCGAACAGACCTCCTCCGATTCAGAAGAATGAATTTGAGCTGAAGACATCCTACTATAATCTTGTTGGAAAATATAACAGACCTCCTCCAATTCAGAGGAATGAATTTGAGTTGAAGACGTCCTACTATACTCTTGTTGGAAAATATATTTTTCATTGTCTTTCACATGAGAATCCTATAGACCATATCGAAAGATTTTAGGATCAGGTAATTGGCATGAAGCACAATGGAGTCAGATATGACTTCCTGCACTGCAAACTTTTCCCACACTCTCTTGGTGGGGAGGCTGCTAACTGGTTAAAGTATGTGCCATCAGGTACTTTTACCACTTCAAATGTAACCAAGAAGAAATTTCTTCGAAATTTCTATAATGATGCGAGATCTGATTAGCTGAGGAAAAAAATTATTCGGTTCAAACTGGGTCCTACTGAAGCCTTCAAGGCTGCTTGGATACATTTTAAAATGTATCAACGCGACTGTGCACATCATGGTTTCTATGAAGTTCAGCTGCTGGGCATTTTCTTCAGAGGTGTGGATTGGAAATATCATATGACATTGGACGCTTCTAGCAATGGAAACTTCAACACGAGATCTCCAGAGCAAGCTAAAGAGCTGGTTGAAAACTTGGTGTCTAGCAATAGCACCAAGAATTCTGAGTTAGAAAGGAAGTAGTCAGGTGGAATGTGGATATAATTCAGAATAAGATAGATTTTATTCACAACATTCTGGTTGGGAAGAATCAGGTCCAATTTTCTCAAGAGGTTGAGACATTTAAAGCTTAGGATAACTGTGATGAAGAAGATGGGACTCGTTTTCAAGGTAACAGGTTTGAGAATCAGTAAGGCAGATGTGGCTACAATGGAATGGGTGAGAGGAGCACCTTCACATGTAATCAAAACGCCTCTGGTTTTGATCATAAATCTCAGTATCATAAACCTTTCCAGAGCAACAACAACAACTTTGGGAACAATAACCGTTTCAGCAGGAATTATGGTACCAAATCTTATTAAACTCATCCTCCACCAAATAAGCATTCTAAGATTAAGTCTATGTTGTAACATCTTTTGGAGGGTTAGCAGAAGAGTACATTGGACTTCAATGGAAAAATCGTTGTTTGTACCTGGATTTAAATGGGAAGTTCGAGCTCTGAACACTCATGTCAAACAACTGGACATTCATGTTTTACCGACTGCTGGGTATGTGAAGAGGCAAGATGGAATCTTCCTGGGAGGACATATGCTAACCCGAAGTATCAGTTCAATGCCATCACATTAAGAAGTGGTAAAGAGGTTGTTCCGGTCCTGAAAAAGGGTATGAGTATGGATGAAATCATGGAACTTGAGGAAAATGAAGATGAGATCATGAAATTCGAGCCACTTTCGATCGATGCACCCCTGCATCGGTCGATGCAAGAAGTTTTCAAGGATTCTTTGAGTTTTGACGTAACTCAATACGACGGAGTGACGACCTCGGTCGATGCAAAGTTCAATGCAGCTGAAAAATCAAAGAAATAGTCCATTCCTGCACCGAGGATCGATCGACGCACACCTAATGGTAATCGATGTAAGGCTCATATTCAGACATCAGACGTGGAAAAGATCAAGTATGCAGATGACAAGGTCTAAAAACCGAAGGTTCTTTTTCCTAAGAACCCTAGGAAGTCAAAGTACGAGCTTCAGATGGCTAACTACTCACTACAAGAAATTTCGTCCATAGCCACGAAAAATCCGTGGCTATGGCCGATTATCCGTGGCTAAACGACCTTTAGCCGCGAATAGCCACGAATAGCTTTCGTGGCTACGGGCTCGTTGCTAATGTGTTATCATGGCTATTCGTGGCAAAGTTGCCACGGCGTAGCCACGAATAGCTAGAAACCAAAATCGTGGAAATATAGCCACTAATAGACACGACCATATTCGTGGATATTAGCCACGAATTGACACGACCTTTTTTGTGGATATTGGCCACGACTAGCCACGAATATGTCGTGTCCATCTAGCCACGAATTACCACGACTGTGTCGTAGACATATTTCCACGAATTGCCACGACTATGTCGTTGCTATTTAGCTACGACAAGCCACGAATATGCCGTGTCTATGTAGCTACGAATTACCACGACTATGCCGTAGATATTGTTGGGATAGTGTCCTGAAATCACACTTGTACTCACTCCTGTGATAGTTGTGTGTCGAGATCAGACATTCATATAATACTGGGCGTTTGCAATGCTTTGCTAGAAGCCTCTTGCAATCTGTAGGTTGTATACTTACTGCCAGTATTATATGATCCTATAGGGTCACACACCTAAGCAATCTGGAAGCTACGACATGGGAATGATCATTGTGGCAATGATCATATTATGTGTATTGAAATACACATAAGATTCGATATAATGGTGTTGTGTCGATCGACACAGCTTGTGTGTCGGTCGACACAGTTCGGATTTTCCGAACAGGCTTTTCGAGTTTAGGCTTAATTAAGTCTGGCCCGTTAAGCACGTTTAGGTCGAATAAAACTGATTAGTTTCGACCAAAAACGTAGAGGAGCCGTTCAATTTTCTTGCGAGAAACACCAGACACACCAGAGAGATCGAATCCCATCAGTCCGGCACTAGCATCCCGTTTCCAGTGAGCGTGCGTGTGTATCTGGTAGAGGCAAGGCGCTGCGTTGCTCTATTGATCTCGTTCACCATCTTCTTCCGCTGCCAAAGGTAAGAACGAGGTTGGTCTATGTTCAATATATCAAACCCTAGATCCGTGGGGATCCAACAGTGGTATCAGAGCATGCTTAGGGTTTAGCTATTGAAACTGGTGATATAAAATCGAAACTTGATGTTGTTGATCTGTATATTGCTTGCTGAATCGTGTTTTCATAGAATAAATCTCGGATTTTGTCTCTGTTGAAAAACGATGAACTGTTGAAATCGCACTGTGTCGATCGACACAAAGCGTGTGTCGGTCGACACGCCGCGGCGCAAAATATAAAATTTTAGGGTTTGTCGCAGGGTGTCGATCGACACAAAGCGTGTGTCGGTCGACACAGAGCGAAAACTCGCGAATAAAATTTAGGGTTTGTCGCACAGTATCGATCGACACAAAGCGTGTGTCGGTCGATACAAAGCGAAAATCCGCAAATAATCTTAAGGGTTTCGATCTGAGATCGAGTACCCGAATTCCTGCTGTGTCGATCGATACACTGGGTGTGTCGGTCGACACAGGCAATGCGATCAGATAGATCGGTTCGATTGGATTGGACCGGTTATCTAGCACGGTTAATTTTAATTAGCCAAAATTGGTTCTGGTTTGGTAATGTCGATCGATACACAGTGTGTGACGATCGACATGGACCATTAAACCGAACTGGTTCAATTGGATTGAATCGGTTAAGTAAATTCAATCCGGTTTGACCGGTTATTGAAGAACGGTTTAAATATAGTTGCATCGATCGATACCAATGGTTGGCGTCGATCGACACAACATTCGCATATATGCTGGTTGGACTACTTACTTGCGTACACCAGAACAATTTAATCCTAAAAGTTGTAGATGAATCTAAACTTAATAAAACTGAAAGTTTTAATTAAACTTTATAATTTCTTAGATATATATTGGATATAAATCAAGATAAAATTAGTTCCTTTCCTCAACTAAATATCAAGTGATCTTGATGTCTTGCCCGATCTTGTCTACTGTCAAGACTCGTGTCGTTTGTTGGATATCTTGGAGTCCTTGATATCCACTACAACATGGGTAAGGCAGGTGGTCAGTGACAGACTTGCAGTGCAACTGTCAGTGATCACAAGACAGATAAAAGATTGGTTTTACTTGACTAGGCTGTCAGAAGTCTGAGCCCAGAGACATCAGAGTGAATTGGACATAGTTTGTCTTATTCACGACCAAGAGTTGTACAGAGTACAATTAGCAATGATTTGCTTACCTGGACAACTAAAGCTTGAGTTACGGCGAGTCGCCCACTCAAATTTTAGTAATCTGAGGATCTTGGCTCATTGTATTCATCTGAGGAAACATAGTTTTGAATACAATGCGAGTTTTTCTTATTAGATAAGAATTCTCACTTCCTGAGCATTATAACTAAAATCTACCTCTTTTTAAATTACAGCTATGTCTGTCTCAAATCACATCAACACTTTCTCACTCAGATCCGTCCTTGAGAAGGACAAGTTAAATGGATCTAATTTCTTGAAATGATATCGGAACCTGAGAATAGTTCTCAGGCAGGAGAACAAGGAATATGTCCTTGAAAGAGTTCTCCCCGAGAGGCCACGTTCCAATGCTCCGCAGACAGAAAAGAATGCTTGGGATAAGCATTCAGCGGATGTCAAAGATGTTAATTGTCTAATGCTGGTGACTATGAACTCTGAGCTGCAGAAGCAATATGAGAACGTGTTGTCACCCATTGAGATGATCAACAGCCTGAAAGCTTTGTTTCAGGAGCAAGCTCGCACAGAGAGATACCAGACGGTTAAATCTCTCATGGATTGCAAGCTGGCTAAGGATAGTCCAGTAAGTCCTCATGTCCTTAAAATGATGGGTTACATTGATAACCTGGGGAAACTGGATTGTGCCATTAGCCAGGAGCTAGCCACTGACATGATTCTGCAGTCTTTGCCGTCGTGTTTTGATCAGTTCATCATGAACTACAACATGCAAAACATGACTAAGACATTGACTGAGTTGCACGGTATGCTGAAGACAGCAGAGCCGAATCTCAAGAAGGCTACTCCCAGTGTCCTGATGGTACAAAGGGGTAAAAGGTTTAAGAAACCTAAGAAGGATAAAGCAAAGGCCCAGGTTGTCAATACTGAAAGTCAAGACAAGCCCAAGCCCAAGCCCAAATCCGGGCCTTCTGCTGAGGATAAGTGCAACTACTGCAAGCAGTTGGGGCATTGGAAAGGAGACTGCAAGAAGTTCAAGGAAGATTACAAGAAGCTGAAGAAGACGTATGATGCGTCTGACTCAGGTATTTATGTTATCGAACTCAATGTTATGTCTTCTAGTTCTACTTCGTGGGTATTGGATACCGGCTGCGGTGCTCATATTTGTACTGA
Organism: Orychophragmus violaceus; assembly: GCA_030180135.1. Lineage (NCBI taxonomy): Eukaryota > Viridiplantae > Streptophyta > Magnoliopsida > Brassicales > Brassicaceae > Orychophragmus > Orychophragmus violaceus. The sequence continues at coordinate 84,439,874 of CM058239.1, forward strand.
TGTGCAGGCACTAAGAAACAGTAGGACGCTGAAGAAGGGACAAGTGGAGCTACGGGTCGGGAATGGAGCTAAGGTTGCTGCACTGGCCGTAGGCACCTACGAGTTGTCCTTACCATCGGGCATGGTTTTAATTTTAAATAATTGCTACTTTGTACCTGCGATTAGCAGAAACATAATTTCAGTTTCCGTTTTGGATTTGGAAGGTTTTGATTTTGCTGTTAAGAATAAAGTTTGTTCTTTTAATCGTGATGGTACTTTTTATGGTAGCGCCCCATTAGATAATGGGTTATATGTATTAAACCAAGAAATGCCTGTCTTTAACATAAATACAAAGAGGTTTAAGTCCAACGACGAAAACCCGACTTTCTTATGGCATTGTCGTTTGAGCCACATCAATGAGAAACACATCCAAAGGCTCCATCGAAATGGGCTTCTGGGCTCATTTGATTTTGAATCATGTGAGAAATGCGAATCTTGCTTGGTGGGCAAAACGGCTAGAGCCCCTTTCAACAAACCAAATGAAAGGGCCAGTGACATCAATGAGAAATGAAAGGGCAAATGAAAGGGCCAGTGACTTATTGGGCCTTATTCATACTGATGTATGTGGGCCAATGAGTACTGCTGCCAGAGGAAATTTCAAGTACTTCATTACTTTTACTGATGACTTCAGTAGGTATGGCTATGTCTATTTGATGAGACACAAGTCAGAATCCTTTGATAGATTCAAGGAATTCAAAAATGAAGTACAAAATCAACTTGGCAAAAGTATCAAAGTTCTGCGATCGGATCGCGGAGGAGAATACTTAAGCCAAAAATTCAATGATTATCTGAACGAGTGTGGAATTGTTTCACAACTCACTCCTCTTGGAACACCCCAATGGAATGGAGTGTCGGAGAGGAGAAATCGAACCCTATTGGATATGGTTTGGTCTATGATGAGTCATTCTAATCTTCCATTATCCTTTTGGGGATACGCTCTAGAAACGTCTGCGTTTACACTAAATAAGGCGCCATCTAAATCAGTGGAAAAGACACCACATGAACTATGGACTGGGAATGTTCCTAGTCTGTCTTTCCTAAGGATTTGGGGTTGTGAGGCTTATGTCAAACGTTTAATCTCTGACAAGCTTGCACCCAAATCAGATAAATGCTATTTCGTTGGTTATCCTAGGGAAACCAAGGCATACTACTTTTACAACCAATCTGAGAACAAAGTATTTGTTGCTCGGGACTGTTCTTTTCTTGAGAGGGAGTTTCTCTCTAAGAAAAACAGTGGGAGTAAAGTACATCTTGAAGAAATTCTAGATGCACAGGATACTGCTCAACCTGCTGAGGAAGAGCAGCAGTTGGATCCACAAAGTGCTGTGGAAGTTCGCAGATCCGGAAGGATCCGTCACGAACCCGAGAGATACTATGGATTTCTCTTGACCAATTCAAATGATCTGATGATCATTGAAGGTGACGAACCAGCGACCTTCGCGGAAGCAATGATGGGCCCGGACTCCGAAAAGTGGCTTGGAGCCTCTAAATCCGAAATGACATCCATGTCAGAAAACCAAGTATGGTCCTTGGTCAATTTACCTAGTGGTGTAAAAGCCATTGAGTGTAAATGGATCTTCAAGAAGAAGATTGACGTGGATGGCAATGTACAGATTCACAAAGCGAGATTGGTGGCTAAAGGTTTCAAACAAATTCATGGTATTGACTATGATGAAACCTATTCCCCAGTAGCTATGCTTAAATCTATTCGGATTCTTCTAGCGATTGCTGCTCATTATGATTATGAGATTTGGCAGATGGATGTCAAAACCGCATTCCTGAATGGTATTCTGGAAGAGGATGTGTACATGACACAGCCTGAAGGTTTTGTCGATCCTCAGAACGCTGGGAAGGTATGCAAACTTCATAAATCCATTTATGGATTGAAGCAAGCATCACGGAGTTGGAATCTTCGTTTTGATGAAGCAGTAAAACAATTCGGTTTCATCAAGAACGAAGAAGAACTATGTGTATACAAGAAGACTAGTGGGAGCAAAATTGCATTTCTTGTACTGTATGTCGATGACATACTCCTCCTCGGTAATGACGTTCCGTTGCTTCAGTCTATCAAGACTTGGCTTGGAAGTTGTTTTTCCATGAAAGACATGGGAGAAGCCGCGTACATTCTTGGAATCAGAATCTACAGAGATAGAACCAATAAACTGATTGGATTGTGCCAGGACACTTATATTGATAAGGTGTTGCACAGATTCAGGATGCAAGATTCCAAGAAGGGCTTCATACCAATGTCTCATGGCATGAGTCTCAGCAAGAAGCAGTGTCCGGCGACACCTGCTGAGCGAGAACGCATGAATAGGATTCCTTATGCTTCTGCAATAGGATCTATTATGTATGCCATGCTCTGCACTCGTCCAGATGTAGCTTACGCGTTAAGCATGACGAGTAGATACCAATCTGATCCAGGTGAAATTCACTGGACAGCTGTCAAGAATATTCTCAAATATTTGAGACATACTAAGGATAAATTCCTTGTGTATGGAGGAAGTGGTGAACTTGTGGTGAATGGATTCACCGATGCGAGTTTTCAGACGGACAGAGACGATTTCCGATCACAGTCTGGATATGTCTTCTGTCTAAATGGCGGTGCGATGAGCTGGAAGAGCTCTAAGCAGAATACCGTAGCTGACTCCACAACGGAAGCTGAATATGTTGCTGCTTCAGAAGCGGCAAAGGAAGCTGTTTGGATCAAGAAGTTCATGACCGAACTTGGTGTGGTTCCTAGCATCTTGGAGCCGGTGGCTTTGTTCTGCGATAACAACGGAGCCATTGCTCAAGCAAAAGAACCAAGGTCACACCAGAAGTCCAAACATGTGGAGAGGAGATATCACCTAATTAGAGATATCGTCAATAGAGGTGATGTGAAGATCAGCCGAGTTCCGACAAACGAGAATGTCGCTGATCCTCTAACCAAGTCACTCCCAAGGCCTAAGCATGAGAATCATACGACTGCTATAGGCATTAGAGATCTAAAGATGTAATCTTGATTCTAGTGGGAGTTTTGGGGTTTTGTTTTAGTTATAATAAGATGCTCATGTAAACATTTTTTCGGAAGTGTTTAATGAAATTTGATTTCAGCATTATTTATTGTGATCTAAATAATGGTCCCAAATAAGTTTATGACATATTATAGGTCATCAAGTTGAGGACTTGATCATGAAACCCTATAAGTTAATAAATTATTTTGTCCCTGGTCGAGGTTGTAGAATTGGGACACTGACAACCAATAGAGACTAGATTGTGAGGTGACTGTTGGCTAAGTTTCATGGAGCCAATGATATGATTATCGCAGTCAGTCACATAGATATATGTTAGTAAACATACGATCGGACATGACCCGCTAATGAGAAGTCTACAAGATAGTAATATCTGTGTCATAAGAGGTTCTCATTACGACTATAGAGTATAGTCCTCAGACATGAGTTCATCATGCTTTCTTGCATATGAATTGGTACACTTTGACTTTGTCAACAGTCGATCCGTAACTGGCGGCTATAACGACACTGTTCAAGTTTATCATGAAGTGTGCGTTGAAACAGGGATGGAACAAGATGGAATTTGTCCCTCCTGTATAACGGGAGATAAACATCTCAGGGCCTATCGAAGATTGATTACTGAGAAAATGTGTGGCCGCACTCAAACGAACTGTAGTTCAGTTGTTTGTAATGTTCAGTATGAGATCAGGAGTTCGATAAACACGATGTTGGCTTAGTAAGGATGACACAAATCTTGCCTTATGCCAAATCGAGATATAGAGACAAAAGGATTATAGGAATTGATGATTCCAGTACAAGTGGGAGATTGTTGGGATAGTGTCCTGAAATCACACTTGTACTCACTCCTGTGATAGTTGTGTGTCGAGATCAGACATTCATATAATACTGGGCGTTTGCAATGCTTTGCTAGAAGCCTCTTGCAATCTGTAGGTTGTATACTTACTGCCAGTATTATATGATCCTATAGGGTCACACACCTAAGCAATCTGGAAGCTACGACATGGGAATGATCATTGTGGCAATGATCATATTATGTGTATTGAAATACACATAAGATTCGATATAATGGTGTTGTGTCGATCGACACAGCTTGTGTGTCGGTCGACACAGTTCGGATTTTCCGAACAGGCTTTTCGAGTTTAGGCTTAATTAAGTCTGGCCCGTTAAGCACGTTTAGGTCGAATAAAACTGATTAGTTTCGACCAAAAACGTAGAGGAGCCGTCCAGTTTTCTTGCGAGAAACACCAGACACACCAGAGAGATCGAATCCCATCAGTCCGGCACTAGCATCCCGTTTCCAGTGAGCGTGCGTGTGTATCTGGTAGAGGCAAGGCGCTGCGTTGCTCTATTGATCTCGTTCACCATCTTCTTCCGCTGCCAAAGGTAAGAACGAGGTTGGTCTATGTTCAATATATCAAACCCTAGATCCGTGGGGATCCAATAGATATATTTCCTCGAATTGCCACGACTATGTCGTAGACAAGTTGCCACAAATAGCTATGAATATCTACGAATATGTCGTGGCTAATAGCCACAATACATTTGTAGCTATTCATTGAAATCATTCAAAAGCCACGAAATAATATTAACATTATATAGTTTTTAATTAATCAAAACTATACTAATTAATGTTAATTAGTATAAACATATTAATGTTAACCAAAAAAAAGTTACTAACACTGATTTTATTGCATTCAAAAGATCCTGTATATACATAACAAAAAATAACATCTAATGATGTTTTAAGTTTACAGAGGAGGTTCAGGTTCATAACACAGAGGATGTTGTTGAAATAATATACTACAAACACTTATAACAAAACTAAACTTAATTTTGATCTGGTTCATTGATGACTGACAGAGAATGAGGAGTTGCATTAGCAAGGTTGATCGGAGAGAAGTTGTTGGGGTCGTTTGGCCGCTCCTGGGAAGGGTCTGACTGGCTTGGTTCTGAACCAGCACTCTCACGTGGAGCAGGTCGTGCAATAGGCTGATATGTCACTGGATCTATTCCAGCCAGAGTTAAGAGAATCCCCAGCCCTTTGTTGATCCCACCCATATTATCGTTCAGCCCTGCTATGTTCTGCTCCATACTGCCGATCCTTCCACTAGTGTCCACATGCTTGAGGAGTGAAGAAGCTGCAGTCTCTTTGGGTGAGGCATTAAGGTATTGGATAGAACCAAGCCCGTACACTCGCCCCTTGCTGTTTTTTGCAGTCTGCAAGATGAAAACAAAAAGAGCATCGTTAACAAAACTACATAACACAAAACAGAACCATTAACAGAAGCAATTAACATCAATACTTGAAAAATCATAACACAAAAGCCATTTCATTTCAATGGTTCACAAAATTATAACAGGAAGAGTATCTACCTAATGAAGTCAGATTCAAATTTAATAAGCACAAATACTATTTCCAAAACAATAACAGTTAACCATTCCTAATACAAAATTCAGAAGCATCAGAAAACCAATATGGATGCTTACCTCGATGTATGCAGCCGTGAGCTCTTGACTAGAGGGAGTAGGGGGTTCCATCAGAGACCGAAGACTGCTGCGATCTGGACACAGCCAACTCCTCAGCAGCCTTCACAAGAGCCTCTGCTCTCTTATCTACAATTTGGCCGTTTTTGTTCGAGTGAGTTTTAAGAACCACCGCAGTTGCAGGTGGTTCTTCGCCCATCTCGACAGCCTACAAAGGAAAGCTCTGTGTCAGTAATCAGAATGAAAAAACAATATACATTATATAATAAAGATTATAGTTTTGTAATACTTACCATTTGATGTGCCACACGAATGTGTGGCACACGTCCAAAAGTATGGCAGTGCTTACCTCTGGATTAGATGCAGAGTTCTCCGAGTTTGTCTTGCTTCTCTTTTGGTGAGGCTCCTCCTCCCAAGTCTCAAGCATGATTTTCCAATCCGCCAGTCCTATGAAGCTAGGTTTCTTGCCAGAGCGCTTCCTCTTGCTCACTAGATCACTTATTGAGAGTCTCAGAACCATCTCGCACATTAGATACACCAAATTATGATGGTGACTTTCCCAGTTGTATTTTTGCTTCAAAAAAGAAAACATGAGATGATTAGTTAAATAATGAAGCAAGTTTTACAGATATGTAATTATAAAATGATAAAGAATGAAATACGTACCACAAAACTTGTCCACCATTCATCCTTCTTGTCCTGCGGCACCATTCCATAATTCCACCATTGACCCCAGAAGTTTGACTGATATGAGGCAAGTATGTCCTTGCGGATGCAGTCATCAATGCCAAACCTGTGAAAATTGATAAACCAGACAACAACAAACCGAAAAGAAGAAACAACTGCAAACCAGACAAGTCAGACAACAGGATCATACCGGAAAAAAGAACCAGACACAAACTATACTAAAGCAATTAACCATACTTAAAAGACATTATAATATTAAACAAGCCTAGACAACAAGTTCAACAAGTCTTGAAGCATTATACAAAATTGATATATCATGGTTTTTACCCAGTTTAGACCATGATATAGATGTGTTTTTAGTGTCTTTTGTATTCATATAGAGTTTTTTACAGGTTTAATCAAGTTTGGAGCTAATTGGAGATATTTGGAGCATTTTGGGACTTTTGGGACGATTTGGCCGAGAGCTGAAGTCACTGCCCGATTTATTGATCATGCATCAACCGACACACCTTGTGCATCGGTCGACACACTACCGAGATGGGCCGTACGCGTCGGTTTGACAAGTTATGAAGATTTGCAAAGAAGCCCAAGATAGTTCCAGTATTTACACAGAAGCCCCATCCGAGATTTTGCCTATATATACTAGTTTTTGGTGTTTAATTTACATACGCTTTCATACTTAGAGCTAAGAGATTTCTAGAGTTTTGGGGGCTGATCTATTTCCTGTATTCACTTATTTTGGAGAAGATTTCGAACCCCTTTATCTATTTAATTTCTTATATGCAATCTATTATTTCTTTGATTATGTTTTCATCAATCATGTCTGAGTAGATCCATAGTTGAGTTTAGGGTTTCTCGTTAGGGTTTGATGACTTGCTAGACTTGTTTAATTAAGTTAGGATTCATATGATTAGAATGTTCTTCAACCTAAATTGTGCTTAAAGCTAGTTCTAACCTGATCAATTGGAATCTAGATCTTAGGTTGCTAAATACGTCACGAGAGTGGGGTTTAGGAATCTGAACTATTTAGTTTGAGCAATTAAATTATTCGCAAAGAGATTTGGTTTAGTATAATTGTGAACATATCGAACTTGAACTTAATGCTAGTTTAATCTGTTAGTAATTGCAAAGAGATTTGGGTTACTGCACTTAGACTTAGAGAGTTTTCGCAAAGAGATTTGGTTAATTCTATTTCCGTGATTTGAGTTCTAGAACTGAGTTTAATTTGATCCTGACTGATTAGCTTGTCTGCTTGTCTGATTTCCTGAGAATACCCTAGGCTTGACGCTTTTAGTTTATTGCTTACAAAACCAATTCCTGCTACTGTTTACTTTCTTGCTTCGCAATTTATTTACTTCACCATCTGCTTATTTCTAGTATTAGTCTCTACTGTTCTGATCTATCGAGACCTAGTGTCCCTGTGGATTCGATAACCCTATATACTACTTTGGCATTGCTGTTCACTTGCAGTTTAGAATAGGGTAAAACTTAGAAACCTATCAAGTTTTTGGCGCCGTTGCCGGGGAATCTTTGAGTCTTCGATAGGACCGAACTTAGGGTTTTTACTAGAAATTTTTCTTTTTGTTTTTGCTTTTTCATTTTATTTTGATATTTTGCTAACTTTTTCTCTGTTTCTTTTTGTCGCAGGTACGATTTTCGCCTTGCGTCGACCGTTGCACACCTTGCGTCGATCGACACTAGGCGATTCTGAGATTGAATCGATCGTTGCACTGATAGCATCGATCGTTGCTGGACGATTACAGACAGTTTATGCCAACGCAGAAAACTCGAAGTAATCCGAACTCGAGCTTAGTTAATCTCAATCTAGAGGAACTTGGACGTTTAGAGAGAGCTAACAGAAGAGAAAGAAGAGAGAGAATGGTACGAGAAAGTTTGATCTTGATACCAGATGCTGAGGGTACACTGAGGGATCCGGAGAACAATCCTTACAATGCTGCTGGGCAGAGGATTGATGCTGAAGGGAATGTCATCCCTGACCCTCCTGAGCAACTGCAACAGGAACAAAATCAGGGTCAAAGACGAGCTCAAGGTAGAGAGATGGTTGTTCATGAGAGGACACTAGCTGACTACAACAGACCTGACGAGTTTCATGCAAACCGAGCAGCTTTAGTGCTTCCTGCCTTTGAGAGGAATGACTTTGAGGTCAAGACCATCTACTACCAGCTGATGAGACAGATTGCTTTTCATGGTCACCAAGCGGAGCAGCCTATGGATCACATTGATCGGTTTGAGGACATAGTTACTGGCATGAAGTATGAGGGAGTGTTCCCGGACTATCTGTTCCTTAAGTTATTTCCACACAGTCTTGCTGGAGACGCTAGTGTATGGCTGAGGCAGCTGGCACCTGGCCAATATACCACTTGGGCAGCTTTAAAGAGTGAGTTCCTGCGTCACTTCTACGATGATGCGCGCTCAGACCAGTCCAGACAGGACATACTCACTTTCTCCCAAGGAGCTGTGGAGCCTTTAAAGACTGCCTGGATAAGATTTAAGCAGTATCACCGTGACTGCCCACACCATGGATTCACTGAAGTTCAGCTGATTGGTATTTTCTTCAGAGGCATAGATCTTCCATATCAGTCTGCGCTGGACAATTCCAGTAATGCCAACTTCAACACCAGGACTCCTACACAGGCTAAGCAGTTGATTGAGAATCTGATTGGCAGCAACAGCTGCAAGACTATGGATGAGAGGAGAAAGAAACCTAGTGGAAGTGTTGATAACTCAGAGATGGCTGAATTGAGATCCAGAATGGACAAAATCTGCACTCTTCTAGGTGAAAAGAAGGCTGTCCACTTTGCTCAAGAAGTAGAGGTAATTCAGACTGAGGAGGACACTCAGGAAGAAGATGTGAATTACATCGGAGGATCTGGTTTCCAAGGAAACAGACTTGGATATCAATCTGGAAACAGATTTTCCGGTGGAGGACAGAAAAGTGCCTACACAGGCAATCATAACTCATCGAGCTATGGACAGACCAGTAATTTTTAGAAGCCTTATGGACAGAATGCTCAGAGGACCTACAGATCTTCATCTTATCAGACACCTCCTACACCCACTGCTTTCGAGACTAAGATGGAGACAATGATGGAACAGTTGCTGGAGAGCCAGGTCAAGACTTCTGTGGACTGCAACAAGAAGATTGATGCTATGTATGGGGATCTCAATGGAAAGATTGAGTCTATGAACACTCACATGAAGCAGCTGGATACTCAAGTTAATCAGATTTCAGGTTCCATGAAGGGAAAAGGAGTCACAGATACTCATATTAAGGTCTGGTCTGTACTCATTAATGATGGATCTCATCTAGGTGAGAAATTTGAGCTAAGTACAGCTGAGATGGTGGATGAAGCAGAATTTTCGGATTTGAGTGAAAAACTCTCTGGTGGAAATTGTGAAAATCACATTGCAACGATCGACACACACCTTGTGTCGGTCGATGCAGGTCGTGAACAGACAGTATTGCCGGATGATAATGAGACTGATGCAGAACTGGCCCGCCTATTCCCTGATGTGTCTGAAATAACTCAGGAGGAGATTTATGCACAAGCAATTAGGCAATATCCCAAGGTGTCTGAGGTAATTAAACAGGAGATTGAAGAGCTGAAGAAGCTGGAAGAAAGTGGTGAAGACTTGGAAGAAATTCCACCGTCTGATGATCCACCTTATCATCCCTGTGTACAGAGGTACTTGAACAAGATGCTGCCTTTAGATGAAGATCTGAGAGACTGGGTGATTGTAGTTCCCCAACACATTAGTGAGGTGCTACTGAACAAGATACCGAAGAAGTTGCCTGACCCTGGAGTCTTTATACTTGATTGCTCCATCTTCGAGGACAGTTTTAGACGCTCTCTGTGTGATTTAGGAGCTGCAGGAAGTATGATGCCTTATTCTGTGGCAGAGAAGCTGGGGATGCTGGATTTTTCTCCTACTGGGACCTGTCTTGTCCTAGCTGATCAGTCTATACGAGTTCCGGAAGGACTTTTAAAAGACATACCAGTGAGAGTTGGAAACTACTTAGTTCCGACAGACTTCCTTGTGCTGAAATATGACTGCGATCCTGATGAAGCATTGCTGCTTGGAAGACCATTCTTGGCTACAGCGGGAGCTGTGATTGACGTTAGACAGAGTCTAATAGACCTCCACCTGGGAGATGAGCCGCTGCGATATGAGATGGAGAAGCTGCGGAAACCACTGATAGATGGGCAGACGTTCACAATCATGGAAGCAGATGATGGGCAGCCGGATGATACAGTGATTCTAGACCCTGGAGCACATTTTACTCCCACCTTTCTTGGACTGAAGCATTCTGCAACAGCCTATTCTCCACCATGGATGAGGAGACTTGAACAGAGACAGAAAAAGTCTCTGTCAGGATCTCTTAGTACCTGAAAGATCTTGTGCGTCCGGTCAAGCTAATGACCTTAAACAAGCGCTGAGTGGGAGGCAATGTTGGAATTGTGTCCAGTAATCTCGGTACTGTCTCTAGAAAGTAAGAGTATGTCAATGATCAGACATAAGTCATATAATACTGGGGGTCATGATGGCTTGCTAGAGTCCGCTCATGATCTATAAGTCTTGGACTTATTGCCTTTATTATATGATCCCATATGGGTCACACGCCTAAGCTAACAGGAAAATGTGTAGGAACGGTTTAGCAGAAGTACGGTAAAAGTGCTAGGCATTTACTGTACTTAGAGAGAATAAAACGGTTTAGGCACTGTGTGTCGATCGACACACAAGGTGTGTCGGTCGACACAGTGCGCGAATACCGTAGAGTTAATTGGTGTTTGGGCCAAATGGCCCAAACGGAACCGGACAAGTTTTATAAGGTAAAACTCGAGTTTCTGGACAATTAACCCTAGCCCCAGCCGAAAACTCTCTCTCTCTTTTGCGCCGAGCTCCTTGTGGTCTAGCAGCTGTTTCCTGTGATCGCGTGTGTGAACCTTTGGAGGATTCATCCCTCGGTGTTTCTCTGATCTCAGACATACCATCAATTTCCGCTGCAAACAGGTATAAGGTGAGATCATCATTTGTTTCTATTCTGAGAAGAACCTAGATCCGCATGTTTAGGTTGATATGAATCTAAGAATTGAATCAGGATCAACTAAACAATCCTTCAGTGGTATCAGAGCCAGGTTCTGGTTTTTCTTGTTTAGATTCAATGTTTAGGATTGTTTTCTTGTTTAAAAGTGTTTTGAATCAACTACTGATAAGAGAAACTACTTAAGTAACAAGAATTGAAACCTAAACACACATAAAATTGCAGAAACCAAGCTATATGATTTGGTAGAATGCGATTTCAAGAGTTCTGTATCGACTGCGATCGCATGGATCGATCGATACGATCGCATGGATCGGTCGATACAGCCTATCGGCTAACCCTGTTAACGCGTGAAAGCATCGATCGATGCAGGATCGATGCAGGTTCGATATTGGTGCACCGACCGATGCGGTTGGTGCACATCGATCGACACGGTTAGGGTTTCGGCTCGGTTCAGTGCATGCGTGAGAGCATCGATCGATACAGGATCGATGCACGATCGATGCAGGATCGATACTGAGAGCATCGACCGATGTGGTTGATGGATCGATCGACACGGTTGGTTCATCGATCGACATGGTTGGTTTAAGGCTCGGTTTAATTTTGATTAAAATTAATTCGTCCTGGTTTAATAAACAGATTTAATAATTTTATTAAGTCTGGTTAAACCGGGACAAGAAATCCAATGTCGAAAGAATTATTGGATTTAGTGCCTAAACCAGGATTTTCTAATTTGATTTGGTTGGACCAAATAAATTGAGAAAATCCGGTTTAGTAAATAACCGGTTGACAATTGTGGTCATCGTAGTAATTAAAATTTGGTTAGACCAATTTTAATGAACCAGACCGGTTATGTCATTTAATTGGACAATTGGGTCATGTCTTGGACATGGACCAATTCTTGGGCCTCGGGCCAAGAAGTTAAAACAATTGGGCCAATTATTTGAGTCTTTCTTCAGATTAATTTAAAATTTATTTTATAAAGAATATAAATCGATTTTAAATTAAAGTTTCCGATATTTTGAAATTAGAAAGTTTCTTATTTTATAGAAGTTTCTAGATTTGCATGATTCGGATTTTAAGAAATTTCTAAAGTTAGAAAGTTTCCGTTTTTAGAAAGTTTCCAATTTTAGAAAGTTTCCAAAAATAGTAGGTTTCCAAAATGGAAAGTTTCCCGAAATAGTAATCTTCTATTTTGGGAATGAATTTTTTTAAATAAACCTACGAACCTCAAATAATATCAAGCGTTGGATGTCTTGTCCATTCTATGTCAGCTGTCGAAGCCCATTCAATTGTATTCATGGCCTTACAGTGTGAGGGTGTCTGCTTTTGCGTGGATAAGACGGTTTGTGATTCATAAATGTCATTGGGAGTCCCAGACATTAATGATTACATGACTGTATAGTCTGGTTTTCTTGACTGGGCCATCGGGAGTCCCGGGCCTTGAGACATCAGAGTGGATTGGGCCTCGGGCCCAGATTCACAACCAAGAGTTATATCACGGATATAATTAGCCGATATAGGGCTTACCGATATAAGCTAAGGTTTGGTGACGGCCAGTGGCCCACTTTAATCTTAGTTATATGTGGATCTTGGAATCATTATATTCTATTGAGGGTAACTTATGTTATTGAATATAATGCGTGATTAATCATATTAAATTTAATACGAGATTAATCATATTGAACATTTTAACTAATAACCCTTTTTATCTACATATTTCAGCTATGACTACTACAAGCACACAAAACACATTCTCAATCCGGTCTGTTCTCGAGAAGGAGAAGCTGACTGGAACGAACTTCCTGACGTGGTCAAGGAACTTGAGGCTAGTCCTCAAGCAGGAGAAGAAGGATTATGTCCTTCGTGATCCTCTCCCCGTGAGGCCTCCTGCCAATGCCGCCAGGACTCTGCATAATGCTTGGGAAAAGCATTCGTCAGATGAAAATGATGCCTATTGCCTGATGTTGGTGACAATGACTCCTGAGCTGCAAAAACAGTTCGAGAGTGTATTGTCACCTATCGAGATAATGGCAAGCCTGAAATCGCTTTTTCAGGAGCAGGCTAGGACTGAGAGGTTTCAAACTGTTAAGAACCTCTTGGACTGCAAGTTGGCTGCGAATGCGGCAGTGAGTCCTCATGTCTTGAAGATGATGGGTTATCTCGATCATCTTCAGAAACTCGACTGCCCAATCAGCCAGGAACTTGCCTGCGACATCATTCTGCAGTCATTACCTGCAAGCTATGATCAGTTCATTCTGAACTTTAACATGCATGGCTTGAGTAAGACATTGCCTGAGCTTCACGGAATGCTCAAGACTGCGGAGCCCAATTTGAGGAAAACCGCCAAGGACCCCAATGTGCTTATGGTGCAGAAGGGCAAGGGGTTTAAGAAATCCTCTGCTAAGGATAAGGGAAAGGCCAAGGCTGTCCAAGTCGCGGACAAGGACACGCCAAAGCCCAAGCCCAAGTCCAAGGCTGGGCCAACTGACATATGCAGGTTCTGTAAAGAACCAGGGCATTGGAGGAGAGAATGTAAGAAATTCCAGGAAGGTCTAAAGGAATTGAAGAAGAAGACTTATGAGACTTCTTCAACAGGTATTTTTGTTATAGAAGTTAATACAACTACTTCTGATAATACCTCATGGGTTATAGATACTGGTTGTGGGGCTCATATTTCTACTAATATGCAGGCACTCAGCAACAGTAGAAGGCTGAAGCAAGGACAAGTGGAGCTACGAGTTGGGAATGGAGCGAAAGTTCCAGCACTAGCTGTAGGCACTTACTTGTTGTCTTTACCTTCGGGATTGATTTTAGAACTCAATAATTGTTATTTTGTACCTGCTATAAGCAGAAATATTATTTCAATTTCTTTGTTGGATTTGGAAGGTTATGATTTTTCAGTTAAGAATAAATTATGTTCCTTCAATCGCAACAATTTGTTCTATGGTTCTGCCCCTCTTATGAATGGGCTTTACATACTCGATCAATCCGCGCCAATTTATAACATTAATACCAAACGGTTCAAACCTAATGAGGAGAACCGAACGTTTCTATGGCATTGTCGTTTAGGGCACATCAGCGAGAAACGCATCAAGAGGCTCCATTCGAATGGACTTCTTGGCTCATTTGACTTTGAGTCATGTGAGAAATGCGAATCCTGCATGATGGGCAAAATGACACGGGCCCCCTTTAATAAACCTAACGAGAGGGCCAGTGACTTATTGGGCCTGATACACACTGATGTGTGTGGCCCAATGTCCACAAATGCAAGAGGAAACTATCAGTACTTCATTACCTTTACTGATGATTTCAGTAGGTATGGATATGTTTATTTGATGAAACATAAGTCTGAATCTTTTGAGAAGTTCAGAGAATTCCAAAATGAAGTACAGAACCAACTTGGCAAAAGCATTAAGGCTCTTCGGTCCGACCGAGGAGGAGAATACTTAAGCCAAGAATTCAGTGATCATCTGAGAGAGTGTGGGATCGTATCCCAACTCACTCCTCCTGGAACACCTCAATGGAATGGTGTGTCTGAGAGGAGAAATCGAACCTTATTGGATATGGTTCGATCTATGATGAGTCACACAGACCTTCCAATATCCCTTTGGGGATATGCTCTGCTAACAGCAGTGTTCACTCTAAATAGAGCGCCATCGAAAGCAGTAGCAAAGACACCATATGAATTATGGACTGGAGAAGCTCCAGTGCTGTCTTATCTCAGAATTTGGGGTTGTGAAGCTTATGTCAAGAGATTGATCTAAGACAAGCTTACACCAAAATCTGACAAATGCTACTTCATTGGTTATCCACGGGAAACCAAGGCTTATTACTTCTATCTACGTTCCGAGAACAAGATCTTTGTTGCCCGGGATTGTAACTTTCTTGAGAGGGAGTTTCTCTCTAAGAAAGACAGTGGGAGTAAGGTACTGCTTGAAGAAATTCAAGATGAACAGGATACTGCTCAACCTAATGAGGAAGAGCAGCAGGAGGACCTGCAAGAAATTGTAGAGCCTGAACCTGTAGTACCTGAAGTTCGAAGATCCGGGAGGATCCGTCACGAACCCGAGAGATATCAAGGATTCCTCGTGACTGACTGTCATGATCTTCTGATCATTGATGGTGATGAACCATCGAACTTCAATCAAGCCATGATGGGCCCAGATTCCTCTAAGTGGCGCAAGGCCACTGATTCCGAAATGGACTCCATGTCGGTCAACCAAGTGTTTTCGTTGGTTGACTTACCCGTTGGTGTAAAAGCCATCGAGTGCAAATGGATCTTCAAGAAGAAGATTGACGTGGATGGAAATGTCCAGATTTATAATGCCAGGTTGGTGGCAAAAGGTTTCAGACAAGTTCACGGTGTGGATTACGATGAAACCTATTCACCAGTGGCTATGATGAAATCTATTCGGATTCTACTAGCAACTGCAGCTTTTCATGATTATGAAATTTGGCAGATGGACGTGAAAACCGCCTTCCTGAATGGTATTCTGGAAGAGGATGTGTATATGACACAACCTGACGGTTACATAGATCCAAAGAATGCTGGAAAGGTATGCAAGCTTCATAAATCCATTTATGGATTGAAGCAAGCATCGAGGAGCTGGAATCTTCGTTTTGATGAAGCGATCAAGCAATTTGACTTCATCAGAAACGAAGAAGAACAATGCGTGTATAAGAAATCTAGTGGGAGCAAGATTGTATTTCTTATTCTGTATGTCGATGACATACTTCTTCTCGGAAACGACGTTCCAATGCTGAAGTCCGTAAAGGACTGGCTTGGAAGTTGTTTTTCCATGAAAGACATGGGTGGAGCCGCATACGTTCTTGGAATCAGGATCTACCGGGATAGATCTAGAAGGCTGATAGGCTTGTGTCAAGATTCATACATTGACAAAGTCCTACAAAGATTCAGCATGAAGGATTCCAAGAAGGGCTTCACGCCGATGGTACATGGCACAACGCTAAGCAAGAAGCAGAGCCCTACGACCGCTGCTGAGCTTGAGCGCATGAAGAATATTCCTTATGCATCTGCAATAGGATCTGTCATGTATGCCATGATCTGTACTCGTCCTGATGTTGCTTATGCATTGAGCATGACGAGTAGATACCAGTCAAATCCAGGTGAAAACCATTGGATTGCCGTAAAGAATATCTTGAAGTATCTAAGACATACTAAGGATAAGTTCTTAGTGTACGGTGGAAGTGATGTGCTTAAAGTCAGTGGATTCACGGACGCAAGTTTCCAGACAGACCAAGATGATTTCCGGTCACAGTCCGGTTATATCTTTTGTCTGAATGGCGGTGCAATCAGTTGGAGAAGCTCCAAGCAAGACACCGTTGCTGATTCCACTACAGAAGCTGAATATATCGCCGCCTCAGAAGCTGCGAATGAAGCTGTTTGGATACGAAAGTTCATTATTGAACTAGGTGTGATACCAGATGCGGCTGAGCCTCTGGCACTGTTTTGTGACAACAATGGTGCTATAGCTCAGGCAAAGGAACCAAGATCACACCAGAAATCCAAGCATGTTCTAAGAAGATTTCACTTGATACGTGACATCATTAATAGAAAGGAAGTCAAGATCAGCCGAGTTCAGACAGATGATAACGTCGCTGATCCGTTGACAAAGCCACTCCCAAGGCCTAAGCTCGAGTTTCTGACTGAAGCTGTAGGCATTAGAGACATAGAAATGTAATCTAAATTTGAGTGGGAGTTTGAGGGCTTTTATTTAGTTATTTGATATGTTCTTGTAAAACATTCTTATGTTTAATGAAATTATTATTTCAAGATTATTTTAACTGTGATGAAATAATCGTTCCAAAGTGATATGAACCATTTTATAGGTCATCGAAGTAAATGACTTGATCTTGAGTCATCGAAGTCATTTAGCTTGTTCATGAGACCCTATATTTGATAGATGTTTATATCATCCCGTCCCTAGTCGAAGGTTGTTGAAATTGGAACACCAACAACCGTGTGAGACTGGATTGGTACGTGACTTATGACAAAGTCTCAGTGTGTCATAGATGCGCGGCATCAAAGTCAGTACATAGGTGTATGTTTGGGAACATACGACCGGACAAGACCCGCTTATAAGAACTCTTCAGGATATTTATATCTGTGTCATAAGAGATTCTTACTACGACTATAGAGTATAGTCCTTAGACCTGAGTTCGCATGCATGTGACTGCACATGGACTGATGCACTTTGATCATTGTCTAACGCTATCGTTCTGCGATAGTTATAAGGACCTTGTTTGGGTACATTATGAAATGAATAGTTTACAGTGATGGAACAAGACGGAATTTGTCCCTCCAATATAAATGGAGTGAATATCTCTAGGCCAATCGGAGATTTGAATACTGGAAATGCATGGCCATGCTCAAACGGACTGTCCCGAGTCGTTTGGATTGTCAGTATCAAATCAGAGTCCGATGAACAAGATTAGGCTTTATAAGGATGACACCAATCTTGCCTTATGACTAATCGAGATATTGTGACAAAAGGATTATGAATACAGAGATTCCAGTACAAGTGGGAGATTGTTGGAATTGTGTCCAGTAATCTCGGTACTGTCTCTAGAAAGTAAGAGTATGTCAATGATCAGACATAAGTCATATAATACTGGGGGTCATGATGGCTTGCTAGAGTCCGCTCATGATCTATAAGTCTTGGACTTATTGCCTTTATTATATGATCCCATATGGGTCACACGCCTAAGCTAACAGGAAAATGTGTAGGAACGGTTTAGCAGAAGTACGGTAAAAGTGCTAGGCATTTACTGTACTTAGAGAGAATAAAACGGTTTAGGCACTGTGTGTCGATCGACACACAAGGTGTGTCGGTCGACACACAAGGTGTGTCGGTCGACACAGTGCGCGAATACCGTAGAGTTAATTGGTGTTTGGGCCAAATGGCCCAAACGGAACCGGACAAGTTTTATAAGGTAAAACTCGAGTTTCTGGACAATTAACCCTAGCCCCAGCCGAAAACTCTCTCTCTCTTTTGCGCCGAGCTCCTTGTGGTCTAGCAGCTGTTTCCTGTGATCGCATGTGTGAACCTTTGGAGGATTCATCCCTCGGTGTTTCTCTGATCTCAGACATACCATCAATTTCCGTTGCAAACAGGTATAAGGTGAGATCATCATTTGTTTCTATTCTGAGAAGAACCTAGATCCGCATGTTTAGGTTGATATGAATCTAAGAATTGAATCAGGATCAACTAAACAGGCAACCCACTGATAGGTTTACTTGTTTTTATTTCTTATTTTTGGTGTTTTTGTTAGGATTTCACGTTTTTGTTTTTGTTTTTGCTAAGTTTCAGATACAGAGTTCGAGTCTGGAGATGTGTGACGATCGATGCACTTGTGCACCGGTCGTTGCAAGAAGATTTGACGAAGAGGGGTAATCGCATTGTGACGATCGTTGCTCATAAGCAACGGTCGTTGCAATTGGCTCAATTGCAAAAATTAAGGTATGCGCTTAACCGGAAATCAATCTCGATTTACCAAGCATCGATCGTTGCCCCTAAAGCAACGATCGTTGCACCCACGACCGAGGTAAGTGCCTTAAACCCTTTCTCTTCTCTTTTCTTCCTCACTTTCGCCGTCCGTACAACCGAGAGTTTAAACTCCTAAATCTCTAAATTTTTCATCAATTTTTGTGATTCAAAGCTTGAATCTTATTGTTTTAACCCCCTCTAGCTGATTCTATTACCCATTTGCTCAGATTCGAAGGTATGACTTCTCATTTTCACCATTTTCGGAATGGATTTTAGGGTTTATGGAATCCGGGATTTTTGGCTTAAAATTGATGATGCTATGCTTAAATGAACGTGATTTAGGTTGTTTAGTAGTGTGTTCTTGTTGAATTTATGGTTTGAAGCTGATTTGAACCGATTTTTAATAATTTGTTTGCGGCAAAATCGCCTTGCAACGGTCGTTGCTCTTGAGCAACGGTCGTCGCTTTGCGATTTTGGGAAATGTTCGACGAGCTGAAATCGCCTTGCAACGATCGATGCCTTAGATGCAACGGTCGTTGCTTCGCGATTTCACAGAGAATTGCCGAGACTTATAATTGTTTGAACTTTGTTTCTTTTGCAGATGGCAACTCAAAGGCAATCCCGCAAAAGACGAGCCACAGCTTCTACAGCTACGAGACAACACATCCCACCGCCGGAGTGGTTTAGCAGAGAGTCAGAGCCACCCGCACCATACCAAAGATATGGGCCACCGGTTGCTTTGCCTTGGCCCAGAGCGGATAACACGCCTATTCAGACTACTAGACAGTGGCCGGAGGATCTTAAAACTTTCTTCAAGTCTGCCGAGTTCACAGAGCGGCCATTGCTCAGTTCATGGGACGAGTATGACTCGTTTCTCTACAGTGGTTGGTGTGGGATGATCTTCAAGCCGACCAAGTTCGCTGACTACTCCACCTGCAGGACTCTTGGGATTGATGAGCAGGTACTCGCTGTGTGCAGAGGCATTGGTCTAGGGACAATGCCGATGCAACCTCATGATCTTTACCCTGAGCTGGTCAGGCAGCTGATGGCCACTTGCAGAGTGGTTTACTCGGATCCCGACAACTGGAGCGCTACAGTTGGGACATTTACATTCATGAGTTGGGGAGTCAGGTATCGGATTCCTCTACTTGATCTTTGCAGGATCTACGGGTTCAGTACTGGGCCGAGACGCATAGCCATGCCACTAGAGTGGGACGCAGATGAGGCCAGACTGTTCTGGGAGTGTATTGGTAGTGGTCGATACAACTCCAGGATCACTCCTGTAGTACATATGAGACATCCGGTGCTGCGATATGTCTCGCGTATCTTGTGCTGGAGCTTGCTTTGCAAGTTCGAAGCAAACAAGATGCGCAAATATGAGATGGAGCTGCTGTTTATGGGACTGAGAGATCAGTTTGGACGTTCTGGCGTGAGAGATCCTACTATGGGTCTCAACTTGGGAGCTATTTTCGCACAGCATTTAGTTGATCTGCAGACGAAGCCTTTCGATGGAGCTGGTACTGAGACGGTAGGGAGTTTGCTTACTCCCATTTTTGAGTATTGTGGGATTCCTCTTCATGGCACAGAGCGTGATACATCCCGGGAGTTCCTGGATCTGAGCCATCTGCAGAGCGCTACTTGGCTCAAGGAGGGGCGCATTTGGGTTTACACCGATCCGACCACTGGGAGGACTGGTATAGAGCTTCCTGCTGCCAGATGGACACAGATTGACACATTAGAGGCACTGAGATTTCAGCCTCCTGAGTCTGCGCAGCGTGGGATTCCTTCTATGGCTCATCCGCTGGGAGAGCCTTCCTCACGAGCTTCGACTTCTGCTGCCCCTACTCCTGCGCCAGCGCCCGCCCCAGTCGACGATGTGGGTCCTTTTCCCGAGCCTACGATGCCTTACGGTGCATATTCTGAGGCCGAGTGGAGAGAGAGATCAGATGGTATGTTTCGAGTTGTTTGGAACTTCATGCGCACTTGCAGCTGCAGGAGGCCACCACAGATCCATCAGCCCATACCTGACCGACGTCGTCGACAGCGATCTCCAGAAGACCCCGGTGCTGATCCTTATGCCGGTATAGATGATGAGAGCGAGTGAGGGTAGTCTCCATTATCAGACATTCGGTTCTGTATTCTGACTTTTATCTTTTCTTGCATTTTTCTTTCTCTTTTCTTATTTTCTTAGGATTTTGTTCTGTTTGGATGGTTATGCATGACTTGATACATTTATTGCTTCGGTTTTACTCTGTTTCTAGTGTTTTCAGCTTGCAGGGATCAAAATTAACAAAAACAGACGGACTAACCTGCTAACTTGCTGACTGTTCGTGAAAAACGCAGTGCGTCGATCGACACACCATTGTGTCGATCGTCACAATACGAAAGAATCGCATTGCAGCGATCGTTGCGGTCCTGAGCAATGATCGATCCCCAACGAAAATCGCACAGCAACGGTCGGTGCACCTAGTGCAACGATCGATGCCTGACTGCGACAGAGGTAAAACCCGAGAGAACTAACCATTCAATTCACTAATTTTTGTTTTCTTTCTTTTAACCAATCCCTTGCTTGACACTACTGGGGACAGTGTGTCTTAAGTGTGGGGGAGGTTCTACTAATTACTTTCTTTTGTTTTCTTAAGAGTCAGATAAATTTTAAAAATTTGTTTTTCGAGTCAAAATTTGTTTAAGTAGGAAACAATGATTTTTTGAGAAGATTAGCAGCATTCGCAGGAACTTAAGTGACCATTGAGATGAAGCTGCAGATTAATCTATGACTATTAGAAAACCCATCACGGATCAACCTACTGAGGACACCCACATCACTTCAGGTATCAGAGGATCCTTTTACTGACTTCACCCCTAATACTGATTTAGATTTTCTCACCTAAGGGCTTGGTATACTTTGTGTCGGGTTCCTCTGCTAGTTCTGACACAGCTTGTAAACCTGTCCTATCTAGTTCCCTTCTCCCCTTCCATAAAGTAAAAAAAAAAGATAATAAACTGAGGATGAGTTAGTAACTCCGAAGTGGTCATGGGAATGGTAGCTAAAACTCTCATATCCTGTGTATCCATGGAATGTGTCCAAAGTACACCCCATAACGGGAAGAACACTGATAAAAAAAATAAAATGATACCCAGTGGGGAAAAATCAGTTGTTAAGGAAGGGAAAGAGAAGAAAGGGACTAGAGAAAGATAGTATGGTGGTCTAGAGCTGGCAAAGTAAGAACCCATGTGCCCTTTGATCGATACTCCTTAGGTGAGACCGCACTTTAATACTTGCAGAAGTCAGTAGGGAGAATTTGAATGCTTAAATGTGATTGTGGAGTTTACTTAGGACAGTTGCTAAGTGTGGGGGAAGTATATGTTGGTCTTGATTGTCTGTAGATTGATTCTTTCATGTGGATTACTAAGGGGAATCTGAATGCTGCTGCTTCTAGGACAAAATGAGTTTCTGAAGAGTTTTCAAACCTCTTCGCTACATTTTAGTTCTCTGTTTTGCTTGAGGGCAAGCAAAGGCTAAGTGTGGGGGAGTTGATATATCATGGTTTTTACCCAGTTTAGACCATGATATAGATGTGTTTTTAGTGTCTTTTGTATTCGTTTAGAGTCTTTTACAGGTTTAATCAAGTTTGGAGCTAATTGGAGATATTTGGAGCATTTTGGGACTTTTGGGACGATTTGGCCGAGAGCTGAAGTCACTGCCCGATTTATTGATCATGCATCGACCGACACACTGTTGGGAATGTCCTGAAATCTATTTGTACTTACTCTGATAGAAAGTCGTGTTGTCGAGATGAGACAATCATATGACACTAGGTACTCGTAATGCTTTGCTAGAAGCCACTTATGATCAATGAGTTTAGAACTCATTGCTAGTGTTACATGATCCTACAGGGTCACACACCTAAGCAAACTGGACATTGAATGTGAGGTTGATCATTAATGTAATGATCGGATGAATGCATATTTGATATGCATTCGATGTCATCTTTTCTGGGCAGTGTCGATCGACGCACTATGTGTGTCGGTCGACACGGATCGACTGTGTCGATCGACTGTGTCGATCGACACAAAGAGTGTGTCGGTCGACACAACTCGCGGATTAACAGATTAAATCGGTTTAATCATTAGTTAATCTCGTTGCGGTTTAAGTCGACATATATAAGATATATGGTCGACCTAAACTCGATCTTAACCTAATACACAGCCACCAGAAACAGAAAAGAAACCTCTCTGGAGATTCGATATCATAAGGCACTAGCATCCCTGCTGTCCAGTTCTGTGTGCGTGTGGATACCAGTAGAGGCGCAGCACTTGAGGCGCTCTAGATCTCGATTACTTGCTAAGACTTCCGCTGCATTAATCACCAGGTAATCTTCAGATCTGATAGATTCAATTACATGAACCTGTAGATTCTAGGCTCGGAATTCAGACTAGGATTTCCTAATTGGATTAGGAATCTGCTAGAAATTCCTTCAGTGGTATCAGAGCTTTAGGGTTCCATTGAAT
Source organism: Orychophragmus violaceus (assembly GCA_030180135.1). Classification (NCBI taxonomy): domain Eukaryota; kingdom Viridiplantae; phylum Streptophyta; class Magnoliopsida; order Brassicales; family Brassicaceae; genus Orychophragmus; species Orychophragmus violaceus. The sequence continues at coordinate 84,463,186 of CM058239.1, forward strand.
CTGTAGCATGTTGATTAGATTAGTTGAATCTGAATCTCTGTATAGTTGATACAAGCATGCTAAAATTCGTTTTCATGAAAATCTAGTTTTTAGGTTTTTTGATTGAAAAACGATTAGGGCTTATCGCACTGTGTCGATCGACACCAATCCGGTATCGGTCGACACAGAAGGATAACCCGAATAAAACTTATTCACCTAGTGTCGATCGACACAAGAGTTGTGTCGGTCGACACAGACCTCGCTAGAATGATGAATCGGTTCAATTGGATTGGACCGGTTATCGAGCTTGGTTAATGATTTGAATTGCGATTGGTTTGATTAGGTTGGTGTCGACCGATGCTAATGTAGCATCGATCGAAACTGACCGGTATTCAAAAACCGGATCAATTGGATTGATCGGTTATCGCGGATTGCTTTTGGTTATTCTACATCGATCGACACTATAGTAGTGTCGGTCGACACCAGATTCGATGATTGGGTTATGGAACCTGCAATCACAGAACCAAAGCAAGACAGATCATTTAATTAGAAGAATTAAAACATAATAAAACTGAACGTTTTAAAGGTTCCGTTCCTCAACCAAATATCAAGTGATACTTGATGTCTTTCCAATCTTGTCAACTGTCAAGACTCGTTTCATTGAGTGATAGGCTTGCAGTGCAATGTATCCACAATTACATGAGTAAGGCAGGAAGTAATCGTGTTGATGGGCTTGCAGTGCAAGGCGTCAACAATTACATGACTTAAGAGATTGGTTTACTTGACTGGGCTATCAAAATCGTTTTGGGCCTAGAGACATCAGGTGGATTGGGCATGAGATGTCAATCCACAACCAAGAGTTATATTGGATATAACTAGCAAAGTTGTTGCTTACCTAGATAGCTAAATTTGGGTGATAGCCAGTGGCTCACTCAAGTATAGTGAAGTATGGGTCTTGGATCATTATATTCATCTGAGGAAACATTGTTTGAATATAATGCGAGTTTTCTTAATAGTTAAGACTTCTCATTTCTTGAACATCATAACTAAAACCTCCCTTGTTTTTTCCAGCTATGTCTAGCACAAACCATCGTAACAATTTCTCCCTGCGATCCGTCCTTGAGAAGGACAAGTTAAATGGATCCAACTTTCTTGAATGGTATCGGAACTTGAGAATTGTTCTCAAGCAGGAGAAGAAGGACTATGTCCTTGAGAAAGTTCTCCCTAAGAAGTACCGAGCCAATGCCTGGCAGTCAGATAAGGATGCTTAGGATAAGCATTCTAATGATGCGGTGGATGTGAGTTGTCTCATGTTGGCTACCATGAACTCGGAATTGCAGAAGCAATATGAGTACGTGGAGTCGCCAAAAGAGATGATCACTGGCCTGAAAAGTATGTTTCAGGAGCAGGCACGAACTCAGAGATACCAGGCGGTCAGGTCTCTGATTGAGTGCAAGCTACCAATGGGCGAACCAGTCAGTCCTCATGTCATTAAGATGATGGGTTATATTGATAACCTGGGGAAACTGAATTGTCCCATTAGCCAAGAGTTGGCTACTGACATCATTCTGCAGTCACTGCCGTCAAGCTATGATCAATTTGTTATGAACTATAACATGAACAACTTGACGAAGACGTTGACTGAATTGCATGGGATGCTTAAGACTGCTGAACCTAACATCAAGAAGGACACCCCAGATGTCCTTATGGTACAAAAGGGTGAAAAGTTTAAGAAACTTGGTAAGAACAAAGGTGATGGCAAGACGAGCTCGATTGTGAATCCAAGCGAGTCTGGCCATGCTCCTGAGGTTAAAACCAGTCCTTCTGAAGATGTTAAGTGCCGTTATTGTAACGGTTATGGGCATTTGAAAAGAAATTGCAATAAATTCTTGGAAGATTATGAGAAGCTGAAGAAGACGTACGAGACTTCTTCTTCAGGTATTATGTTATAGAAGTAAATGTTACTTCTAATAGTCCTACTTATTGGGTATTTGATACCAGCTGTGGTACTCATATTTTGTGAAAATGTGCAGGGCCTGAGCAAAAGTAGGATTATGGAGAAAGGACAAGTGGATCTACGCGTGGAAATGAAGCAAGAGTTGCTGCATTAACCGTAGGAGTATTTCATTTGTGTTTCCTTTTATGGCATGTTTTGAACTTAAAACTGCTACTATGTATCTGCTATGAGCAGAAAGATTATTTCTAATCCTTGTTTGGATATGAAAGGATATCAGTTTTCAAATTAAGAATAAGTGTTATTCATTTGATTACAGTGATATATTTTATAGTAGCAATCCATTAGAGAATGGATTTTATGTTATAAACCAGAATGTGCCTAACTATAACATTAATATCAAACTTCTCTCTGGCATTGTCATTTTGGGCCACGTAAATGAGAAACAGATTCATAAGCTCCATAGTGATGGGCTTTTGGGCTCATCTGATTATGAATCACAATGAGTAAAGTGAATCTTGTTTATTGGGTAAAATGACAAAGGCCCCTTTCGAAAAAAGGGTAGTGTCGATCGACACAAACGGTGCATCGGTCGACACAGGTCGCGAACGGATAAAATGAAAGGGCCAGAGGCTTGTTGGGCTTTATGCATACGGATGTATATGGGCCGATGAGCAGTAATGCTAGAGGAAATTTTCAGTACTTCATTACCTTTACTGATATTTTAGTAGGTACGGTTATGTCTTGTTAATAAGACATAAATCAGAATCTTTTGAAAAGTTCAAAGAGTTCCAGAATGAAGTATAGAATCAATTTGGCAAAAGTGTTGAAGCTCTATGATGAGATCATGGAGGTGAATACTTAAGTCAATAATTAAGTGATCATCTAATAGATTGTGAAAGTGTTTCACAATTCAATCCTCATGAATCGAACTTTATTAGATATAGTTTGATCAATGATGAATCACTTAGATCTTCCATTACCCTTCTAAGAATAAGCTTTAGGAAAGGTCTGAGTTTGCATTAAATAGTGTTTCATCAAAATCAGTTACAGAGATTTCGCATGAGATGTGGAATGGAAGATCTAAGTGATTCATCATTGATCAAACTATATCTAATAAAGTTCGATTCATGAGGATTGAATTGTGAAACACTTTCACAATCTATTAGATGATCACTTAATTATTGACTTAAGTATTCACCTCCATGATCTCATCATAGAGCTTCAACACTTTTGCCAAATTGATTCTATACTTCATTCTGGAACTCTTTGAACTTTTCAAAAGATTCTGATTTATGTCTTATTAACAAGACATAACCGTACCTACTAAAATATCAGTAAAGGTAATGAAGTACTGAAAATTTCCTCTAGCATTACTGCTCATCGGCCCATATACATCCGTATGCATAAAGCCCAACAAGCCTCTGGCCCTTTCATTTTATCCGTTCGCGACCTGTGTCGACCGATGCACCGTTTGTGTCGATCGACACTACCCTTTTTTCGAAAGGGGCCTTTGTCATTTTACCCAATAAACAAGATTCACTTTACTCATTGTGATTCATAATCAGATGAGCCCAAAAGCCCATCACTATGGAGCTTATGAATCTGTTTCTCATTTACGTGGCCCAAAATGACAATGCCAGAGAGAAGTTTGATATTAATGTTATAATTAGGCACATTCTGGTTTATAACATAAAATCCATTCTCTAATGGATTGCTACTATAAAATATATCACTGTAATCAAATGAATAACACTTATTCTTAATTTGAAAACTGATATCCTTTCATATCCAAACAAGGATTAGAAATAATCTTTCTGCTCATAGCAGATACATAGTAGCAGTTTTAAGTTCAAAACATGCCATAAAAGGAAAAACAAATGAAATACTCCTACGGTTAATGCAGCAACTCTTGCTTCATTTCCACGCGTAGATCCACTTGTCCTTTCTCCATAATCCTACTTTTGCTCAGGCCCTGCACATTACTGATTTGGAGTTGTGAGGCTTATATAAAACGTTTAATCTCTGATAAGCTCACACCCAAATCCGGTAAGTACTGCTTCATTGGTTGTCCTGACGAAACCAAGGCGTGCTACTTTTACAACCAGTTTGAGAACAAATTGTTTGTTTCTCGGAACTATGTTTTCTTGAGAAAGACTTTCTTTCCAAGAAGAACAGTGGGAGTAAAGTACAACTCGAAGAAATTCGAGAATCACAGGAGACTGTTCAACCCGATGAGGAAGAGCAGCAGTTGGATCTACAAAGAGTTGTAGAACCTGCAACTGTGGTGCCTGAGGTTTGCAAGGATCTGATGAATGAATATTAGATATACATTCAAAAGCGAGTTTTAAAGATTTGTCGATCGACGCAAAAGTTGCATCGATCGACACAGGTCGCGAACCAAAATATTTTGGTTTATGATTTAATTAACTACGGTTTAAATCTTGGTTAATTAGATCGTGGTAAAAGTCTACATATGAGATATGTGCGTGACTTTTAACACAAGACTGAAGCTTGTAGATCCAATAGGATCCGTCACGAACCCGAGAAATGGGGATTTCGCGTAACCAATTGCCGTGATCTACTGATCATTGAAAGTGACGGGCCTACGAATTTTGAAGTAGCAATGATGGGCCTTGACTCTGAAAGTGGTTGAAGGCCGCTGAATCCGGAATGGCGATGTCCGAAGCTGGATTGGTGGAAAAGGTTTCAAGTAAATTCATGGTATTAACTGTGAAGAAACCTAATCCCAGACACCATGCTTATGTCCATTCGGATTCTCCTAGCAACCGCCACTCATAATGGTTATGACATCTGGCAGATGGATGTGAAAACAGTTTTCCTTAATGGAATTCTAGAAAAGGTTGTGTACCTGACACAACCTGAAATTTTCATTGATCCTAATGAAACTAGGAATGTATGCAAGCTTCATCGATCCATTTATGGATTGAAGCAAGCATCTCGGAGTTAGAATCTTTGTTTTGATGAAGAAGTCAAAAGGTTTGATTTCGTCATGAATGAAGAGGAACCGTGTGTTTACAAGAGACTAGTGGGAGCGCAGTTGCATTTCTAGTATAGTATGTTGATAACATACTACTTCTCGGAAATGAAGTTCCATTGTATAAGTCTGTTAAGACTTGACTCGAAAGTTGTTTTTCGATGAGAAATATGGGAGAAACCATATACATTCTTGGAATAATAATCTATGGAGATAGATTAGACAAGCTAATTGGATTGTGTCAAGATACTTATGTGATAAGTTCTTACACAGATCCAGTATGCATGATTCCAAAAGGGACTTTGTGCAAATGACTCTTGGTATTACTCTTAGCAAGACGCAGTGTCCTTTGACACACGCTGAGCTAGGGCGAATGAGGGTCAGGCTACTGCTAAAGGCATTAGATGTCTTAAGATGTGATCTTAATTTTAGTGGGAGTCATTGTTATTAATTTTAGTTATGATATGATGTTCGTATAAACATAATATGATTATTGAAATCTGACATCTGTATTATTTGATAATGGTTATTAAATAATAGTCCCAAAGTAATTTATGACATTTTATAGGTCATCAAGTATGTGACTTGATCATGAAACCCTATAAATAATAAATGACATAAATTATGTTTGTCCCTGGTCGAGGTTGTTAAAGTGGGACATTAACAACCACGTGAGACTAGTATGTGAGGTGACTGATGACTAAGTTTCATGGAGTCATTAATAAGAGTATTAAAGTCAATCACATAGGTATGTGTTAGAGAACACATGATCAGACATGACCCACTGATGATAACTCTACGGGATAGTTATATAAGTGTCATGAGAGTTTTCATTACGACTATAGAGTATAGTCCTTAGACCTGAGTTCATCATGATTTCTTACATGTGAATTGGTCCGCTTTGACCTTGTCAAACGTCAGCCGTAACTGGTGATCATAAAGACATTGATTGGGCGTATCATGAAGCGTGTGAAGGAACAGGGATGGAACAAGATGGGAATTGTCCCTCCTATATAACAGGAGAGAAATATCTCAGGGCCCATCGAAGATTTGATACTGAGAAATGTGTGGCCACACTCAAACGAGGTGATTGTCAGTCGTTTGTCTTGTCAGTATAAATCGGAATTCGATGAACATGATTTTGGCTTAATAAGGATGACACGGATCTTGCCTTATGCCGGATCGAGATATAGTGACGAAGGGATTATAGGAATAGATGATTCCAGTACAAGTGGGAGATTGTTGGGAATGTCCTGAAATCTATTTGTACTTACTCTGATAGAAAGTCGTGTTGTCGAGATGAGACAATCATATGACACTAGGTACTCGTAATGCTGTGCTAGAAGCCACTTATGATCAATGAGTTTAGAACTCATTGCTAGTGTTACATGATCCTACAGGGTCACACACCTAAGCAAACTGGACATTGAATGTGAGGTTGATCATTAATGTAATGATCGGATGAATGCATATTTGATATGCATTCGATGTCATCTTTTCTGGGCAGTGTCGATCGACGCACTATGTGTGTCGGTCGACACGGATCGACTGTGTCGATCGACACAAAGAGTGTGTCGGTCGACACAACTCGCGGATTAACAGATTAAATCGGTTTAATCATTAGTTAATCCCGTTGCGGTTTAAGTCGATATATATAAGATATATGGTCGACCTAAACTCGATCTTAACCTAATACACAGCCACCAGAAACAGAAAAGAAACCTCTCTGGAGATTCGATCTCATAAGGCACTAGCATCCCTGCTGTCCAGTTTTGTGTGCGTGTGGATACCAGTAGAGGCGCAGCACTTGAGGCGCTCTAGATCTCGATTACTTGCTAAGACTTCCGCTGCATTAATCACCAGGTAATCTTCAGATCTGATAGATTCAATTACATGAACCTGTAGATTCTAGGCTCGGAATTCAGACTAGGATTGCCTAATTGGATTAGGAATCTGCTAGAAATTCCTTCACACACCTTGTGCATCGGTCGACACACTACCGAGATGGGCCGTACGCGTCGGTTTGACAAGTTATGAAGATTTGCAAAGAAGCCCAAGATAGTTCCAGTATTTACACAGAAGCCCCATCCGAGATTTTGCCTATATATACTAGTTTTTGGTGTTTAATTTACATACGCTTTCATACTTAGAGCTAAGAGATTTCTAGAGTTTTGGGGGCTGATCTATTTCCTGTATTCACTTATTTTGGAGAAGATTTCGAACCCCTTTATCTATTTAATTTCTTAAATGCAATCTATTATTTCTTTGATTATGTTTTCATCAATCATGTCTGAGTAGATCCATAGTTGAGTTTAGGGTTTCTCGTTAGGGTTTGATGACTTGCTAGACTTGTTTAATTCAGTTAGGATTCATATGATTAGAATGTTCTTCAACCTAAATTGTGCTTAAAGCTAGTTCTAACCTGATCAATTGGAATCTAGATCTTAGGTTGCTAAATACGTCACGAGAGTGGGGTTTAGGAATCTGAACTATTTAGTTTGAGCAATTAAATTATTCGCAAAGAGATTTGGTTTAGTTTAATTGTGAACATATCGAACTTGAACTTAATGCTAGTTTAATCTGTTAGTAATTGCAAAGAGATTTGGGTTACTGCACTTAGACTTAGAGAGTTTTCGCAAAGAGATTTAGTTAATTCTATTTCCATGATTTGAGTTCTAGAACTGATTTTAATTTGATCCTGACTGATTAGCTTGTCTGCTTGTCTGATTTCCTGAGAATACCCTAGGCTTGACGCTTTTAGTTTATTGCTTACAAAACCAATTCCTGCTACTGTTTACTTTCTTGCTTCGCAATTTATTTACTTCACCATCTGCTTATTTCTAGTATTAGTCTCTACTGTTCTGATCTATCGAGACCTAGTGTCCCTGTGGATTCGATAACCCTATATACTACTTTGGCATTGCTGTTCACTTGCAGTTTAGAATAGGGTAAAACTTAGAAACCTATCAAAAATCACCAGACAACAAGTTCAACAAGTCTTGAAGCATTATACGAAATGAGTGGGCAATGAACTACACATATCAAGCAACAGATAACAACAGGTTCTAATAGTCTCAAACAGTTACACATATCAAGCACCAGATTAGCAGTTCAACAATCTAAACAAATAAATCAGTGGGAAATGAACTACACATATGAAGCACCAGATAACAGATTCTAATAGTCTCTAACAGTTACACATATCAAGCACCGGATTATCAGTTCAACAGTCTAAGCAAATCAATCAATGGGCCATGAACTACACAAACCAAGGTTCAGATAACCGGTTCTATTAGTCTCAAACAATTACACATCAAGATTTTTAGCAGTTCAACAAACTAAACAAATATATCAGTGGGAAATGAACTACACATATCATGGTTTAGATAACCGGTTCTAATAGTCTCAAACAACCAGACAAGTCAAGCTTTTTAGCAGTTCAACAAACTAAACAAATATATCACTGGGCAATGAACTACACATATCAAGGTTCATATAACCAGTTCTAATAGTCTCAAACAATTACACATCAAGATTTTTAGCAGTTCACAGACTTACCATAACCCACCGTTGAGCCTTTGCGGATGGATAAGCGGCATGTGCTGTCTCTTCGGCGCAGCCATCACCGCGGCGAGACTGGGTAAAGGATGACATGCTTGGGCTGTAGCGGTAGCCCTAAGCGCTCCCGGCGGGATAGTGGTTTGGGCTCGCCTTTGGGATTCGGTCCTTCCCGAAGATGTGCTTGATTGAATCATCTGCATGCAAAAAGACAAGAGAATATTAGCAAAAACGTGAAGAAAAATCCCTAAATCTTCATCCGAGGATGCATGCAATCAAAGTAAGTAAGAGAAAAAGAAGATTGGAGACTTACCATGACAAGATACGAGATGCGAGAGAGATCGAGGCGGTGATGAGGATCGAGACGGTCGACAGAGATTGATTGAGACGCGGTGATAAAGATCGAGAGAGAAAGAGAGATCGAGAGAGAAAGAGAGAGAGGCGGTGATCAAAACGGAGATTCACAGAATAAAAACAGACAGAGATGGATCGAGAAAGAGAGATCGAGTCGGATATCAAAGCAGAAAGAGAGATCGAGAGAGAAAGTGTCGGAGAGAGAGGAGAGGGATCGAGAGAGAGGCGGTGAGAATAAGAATTAGGGTTTCCCATTTAGGTTTAGGAATATATACCTTGGCTTTATTTGGGCCGAGAACATTAAAGTGGGAATCTACTTTCTGTGCCAGAATTTGGCCGCGAAACCCAAAATACATTAGCCACGACAAAGCCAAGGCCATTCGTGGCTAAGTATAACTATTTAACCGCGAAATCATCTTTATTATACCGCGTAATTAAAATTAAACCGTGAAATCATATTAATTAAACCGTGAAACCAAATATTTATATAGCCACGAACATTGACAATAATAGAATAGGTAGAGTTCGGACCTAGAAATGCATATTTGAGGCATGCAGGCAGCTGCTTCAGCTCAATCTTTGGAGATTTCTCCTCGCTCCAGTCACTCGCGACTGGTGTCGACCGATTTGCGTGTTGTGTCGGTTGACACTGGATGTCATCGGTCACTTCCAAATTCATCACTTGCTCAGTAGAATCCAGTAGTCTCGAGTAGCCAGCTGCAGCATCATCCTTCAGCTCCAAATCATGCTAAGAACTCATCGGAGCTCTCTCCAAAGGGTCAGAGGGATGCATTTGATTGAAGAATTATGCATCCAGATTCTCAATCGTATCCACATAGAAGGTCTTCCCATCAATGGTGGGGTGTCTCATCAGCTTATCCATGTCGAAATTCATCACCAGATCACCGACATTGAGTTCAATTTTCCCTCGTTTCACTTCAATGATAGCACCGGCTGTAGCCAAGAATGGTCTGCCCAAAATAAGAGGGTCCTTAGGCTCATCATTGTACTGCAAGACTACAAAGTCAGTTGGGATAACACATTCACCAATCTTCTTTTGGGATTATGTCCTGAAATCACATTGTACGAACTCTAGAGATAGTTGTATTGTCGAGATCGGACAATTCATGTGATACTGGGTAATCATAATGTTTTGCTAGAAACCAATTATGATAAATGAGTTGTAACTCGTTTCCAGTATCGTGTGAACCTACAGGGTCACACACCTAAGCAAGTTGGATATACTCTGCATGGGAATTGATCATTGGCATATGGTCTGATCGATATGTATTGGATACAGATCGAATATAAGTTTCAAAGGGGTGTATCGATCGACACCATTGGGTGTGTCGGTCGATACAGGACGTGTGTCGATCGATACCAATAAGTGTGTCGGTCGACACAATGGCGAAACCGAAACTAATGTTTCGGTTCACCTCGAGGTCAGTATATAAGTACGTTTTATATCTCGACCTAAGGTTGTTGGTTCTGCGCCGCCCAGAGTGTTTTCTCACTGAGAAAACACAGAAACCTCAGAGAAACTCAGTTCCCAGGGAGATCCGAGTCCCGGTACTAGCAACCCGGCGGATTCCAGCTTGTGTGCGTGTGGACTACGATAGAGGCGCAGCATCTGAGGCGCAATAGATCTCGTGCTACCTGATCAATCTTCCGCTGCTAAACACCAGGTAATCACGAGGAGAGATCCATGATTCAATTAACTAGACCCTAGATCCTAGGCTATCGGGAACTCGCGAGAATTCTGAATCTGTAGAATTGGCTCGGATTCCCAACAGTGGTATCAGAGCCTTAGGGTTTTATCATTGAATCGCACCTGTTAATCGAATTTGATGATTTAGATTCGCAAACTAGGTTGTTTGAATGAGAACAGGTGAGATCGATTTGATCGATCTGCGAATCTGTGTTTTCGCACTGTGTCGATCGACACACTGGGTGTGTCGGTCGACACAAGGTGGCGAAATCGACAGATTCGGCGGCTAGGGTTTTTTCGCTAAGAAAAACCGAAAGCCTTCTGTGTCGATCGACACAAATTGTGTATCGGTCGACACAGAACAAATTTGGCCACGTATCGATCGACACAGGTTGGTGTCGGTCGACACAGACCGAGCAAATGGTTAATCGGTTCAATTGAATTGAACCGGTTATCATACTTGGTTAAGTCCGAATTGATCGGTTTAAATTGGATGAATTGGTTTAATTGGATTAAACTAATTATCTCAATTAGCATAAACCGGTGGGTTAAATCAGTTTGATTAGATAATACGGTTCAATTGAATTGGACTGGTTATCAAAACGATCTTCGGTTTAGGTCTATGTCGACCGTCACACATGGGTTGTGACGATCGACATGACCGGTTCGATGAACCGGGTTAATTAAATTAACTGGTTATTGAAGTCCGGTTTTGTTTGGTAGTGTCGATCGACAGACATTGTCTGCGTCGATCGACACAGTATTCGAAATTCTGGTTATTGAACCTTGAATTTGTAGAAACCAAACTAGACTTAAACATTGATCAAAGATTAGCTTCAATGTGGTCAACTGTCAAGACTCGTTTAGTTGTGTGATGTCTAGCCAAGAGCTTGGTGTCCACAATTACATGAGTAAGGCAGGTAATAATGTTGATGGACTTGCAGTGCATTAACATCAACAATTAAATGACCTAAGAAATTTATTTGCTAAACTTTTGGGTTTAGTTTCCTCAACTAAATATCAAGTGACCTTGATGTCTTGCCCGATCTTGTCTACTGTCAAGACTCATGTTGCTGTTGGATATACTTGGAGTCCTTGGTACCCACAACAACATGAGTAATGCGGGTGATCATTGACAGACTTGCAGTGCAACTGTCAGTGATCACAAGGCAGAAAAGATTGGTTTTACTTGACTGGGCTGTCAGAAGTATTGGGCCCAGAGACATCAGAGTAGATGAGACATGGATTGCCTTATCTGCGACCAAGAGTTGTACTGAGTACAATTAGCAATGGTTTGCTTACCTAGATTACTAAACTTTGGGTGATGACGAGTCGTCCACTCAGGTTTTAGTAATGTATGGATCTTGGACTATTACATTCATAGAGGAAACATTATTTGAATATAATGCGAGTTTCTTATTAGATAAGATTTCTCATCATATACATAACTAAATCTTTATTTTTCTTGGATTTCAGCTTATGTCTATGACTACTTTCTTGTTGCGATCCGTCCTTGAGAAGGACAAGTTAAATGGATCCAACTTCCTGGATTGGTATCGGAATCTGAGATTCATTCTCAAGCAGGAGAGCAAGGACTATGTCCTTGAAAAGGCTCTTCCAGAAAGGCTTGGGACCAATCGCTTGCATGCAGTATATAATGCTTGGAATAAGCATTATATTGATGTGGTAGATGTGCGTGGTCTGATGTTGGCTACCATGAACTCGGACTTGAAGAGTCAATACGAGAACATGGAGTCGCCAATTGAGATGATCACCAGTCTGAAACTGAAGTTTCAGGATCTGGCACGAGTTGAAAGATTCCAGATGGTGAAGTCTCTCACTGGGTGCAAACTACCAGAAGATGCTCCAGTAAGTCCTCATGTCATTAAACTGATGGGTTACATTGATAACCTGGGGAGACTGGAATGTCTTGTCAGCTTAGAGTTGGCTACTGACATCATTCTGCAGTCACTGCCGTCAAGCTATGATAGGTTCATTAAGAACTATATCAAGAAAGGCTTGACGAAGACGTTGACTGAGCTGCATGGCATGCTCAAGACAGCAGAGCAAAACATCAAAAAGGGTAAAAGATTTGAGAAATCTTGTAGAGACAAAGGTGAAGGCAAGCCGTCCAGATTTGGAATCAGGATAAGCCTGTGTCATCTTATAAGCTCAAGTCAAGCCCATCTGGTGTTAGTAAGTGCTTCTACTGCAATGAGTCGGGGCATTGGAAGAGAGATTGCATAAAATTCTTGGAAGATTCACAAGAAATGGAGAAGATGTATGGTACTTCTTCTTCAGGTATTGTGTTATTAATTCAAGTTCTACATAAGTATTGGATACTTGTTGTGGTGCTGATATTTTTGAAATATGCAGGACCTAAGCGACAGTAGAACGTTGAAGAAAGGACAAGTGGAACTGTGTGTCTGGTTGAAGCAATGGTTGCTGCATGAGCCGTAGAGATTCTCCACTTGTAGGAGCCTTTCCTACTTGGTTTTTGAAATTAAGTAATTGCCACCATGTACTTGCTATATGCAAAATGTCTTCCATTTCCTTTTTGAGAATTTGGATGTTTTTCATTTGATAAAAGACAAGTTTTGTTCTTTTGATCTTAATGAAATATTTAATGGTAGCACCCCGTTTAGAATGGGTTTTATATCTTAAACCAACATGAGTTAAAATATAACATAAATACCAAACGGTTTAAGTCTGATGACTCGAACTCGACCTTTCTTTGGTATAGTCGTTTAACCACAAAAGTGAAGCAGATTCAGTAAATCCATAGCTTCGGACTCATTTGATTTTAATCATTTGAGATATGAATTTTGTTCACGTGACCAAATGACTAAGGCCCATTTAGCAAATCTAAAAGGAAATAGGCCAGAGGCTTATTGGGCCTTACACATACTGATGTATGCGGCCCAACAAGCATTATTGCCAAAGGAAATATTCTATACTTCATTACCTTATTGATGGCATCAATAAGTATGGCTGTGTTCATTTGATGAGACACGAGCTGGAATCCCTTGAGGAGTTCCAAGATGAAGTGTAGAACCGATTTGACAGAAGTATTGAGATCCTCGATTGAATCGCGGAGGAAAATACTTAACTCAAGAATTGGGTGATCATCTAACAGAATGAATCGGATCTTATTAGATATGCTCCGATCAAAGATGAGTCACATGAATCTTCCATAACCATTTAAGAATACGTTCTGAAATGTCTATGTTTACGCTAAAAGGTTTCTATCAGAATCAGTGAAAAACACCACATTGGATGTGGACTGGGTGATTTCCAAATCTGTTTTTCTGATTAATTGGGATTGCAAGGTTTGTGTAAGACAGTAGTCAACAAACGAACTTGAATCTATATCTGATAAGTTCTACCTCGCTGGTTGTCCTGAAGAAACCAAGGCTTAGTACTTTTTGTTGCCCAGAACTGTGTCTTTTAAGAAAGGTGATACTTTCAAAAGGAACAGTGGGAGTAAAAGTACACATCGAAGAAATTCGATAAACACAGTAAGCTGTTCAACCTGTTAAGGGAGAACAGCGGTGAGATCTACAAAGTACTGTAGGATCTGCAACTGTGGAGCCTGAAATTCGCAGATCCGAAAGGATCCGTCACTAACTCGAGAGTGATTTCTCGTAACCAATTGTCGTGATCTGTTGATCATTGAAAAGTGACGAACATGCGAAATTCGAAGAAGCGATGGTGAGCCCCAACTCCGAAAAATTGGCTGGGTATGCATGTTAGCTTCACCGATCCATTTCTGGATTGAAGCAAACATCTTGGAGTTGGAATCAACATTCTGATAAATTGGTCAAAGGTTTTGACTTGATCAGAAAGAAAAGAAACCATGCGTTTACAAGAAGACTAGTGGGAGCGAAATGGCAATTCTCACACAGTATGTAGATAACATACTTGAATCTCATGAACGACGTTCCGACGCTAAAGTCTTGTTAAGATTTGGGTCGAAAGTCAAATTTAAACAAAAGACATGGGAGTAGCCGAGTGAATTCTTGGAATAAGAATCTATTGACATAGATTAAGTAGGCTAATTGGATCGTGTCAAAATCCTTATGTTCATAAGGTATTGGACAGTTCAAATGTGCTTGATTCCAAGAATGGCTTCATACCAAAGGTCTTATGGCAATTATCCAAGCGAGATGCAGTGTCTTGGACACTGGCTGAGCTAGTAACGATATTAGCAAGAAGAAGTGTTTTGAACACTGTCTGAACTAGTATTAATGAGTGTGATTACTTATGCTGATGCAATAGAATCCATCATGAATGCCATATTTTGCGCTCGTCTAGATGCAGCTTAAGCATAAAGTATGACGAGAAAATACCAATGTACTCCGGTAATAGTCACTGAATAGTTGCCAGAAATATCCCAAGTGTTGAGAAACACTAAGGATAGGTTCGTGGTGAACTAATAAAATGACAAACCAGTTGAAAGTAGTTAGACAGACAAAGACGATTTTCGGTTCCCACCTGGTTATGTCTCTTTGTCTGAATAGCGGTGCTAACTGTTGGAAAGGCTCCAAGCAGTAGACCGTAGAATAGTGCTTTTATCTGAATGGCGGTGTAATTTGTTGAAATTGTTTCAAGCAATAGCACCGCACTCTCTCCCACAACCTAAGCACGGAATTTATTCTGTTGCTGTAGGTGTAAGATATCTGAAAAGATGATCTTGATTCTAGTGGGAGTTATTTTAGTTATGTTGTAAACTTAACATAGACATGCTTTGGCAGTGTTTGAGTAAGTTAAAACTGACATCAGTATTATTTAATTATTGGATAATTAAATAATGGTCCCAAAGTACTTTATGGTCATCTTATAGGTCATCAAGTTGAAGACTTGATCATGAAACCCTATAAGTAAAAGATGACATAAATTATGATTGTCCCTAGTCAAGGTTGTTAAAATGGGACACTAACAACCGCGCAGACTAGTATGTGAGGTGACTGTTGGACTAAGTTTCATGGAGTCAATGATATGATTATCACAGTCAGTCACATAGATATATGTTGGTGAACATATGATCGGACATGACCCGCTTAATGAGAACTCCACAGGATAGTTATATATAAGTGTCATGGGAGGTTCTCATTACGACTATAGAGTATAGTCCTTAGACCTGAGTTCATCATGCTTTCTAGCATATGAATTGGTGCGCTTTGACCTTGTCAAACGTCGTTCCGTAACTGGCGGCTATAACGGCATTGTTTCGGCGTATCATGAAGTATGTGTAGAAACAGGGATGGAACACAATGGGATTTGTCCCTCCTGTATAACGGGAGATAAATATCTCAGGGCCCATCGAAGATTTGATACTGAGAAAATGCATGGCCGTGCTCAAACGAGGTGATTGTCAGTCGTTTGTTTTAATCAGTATAGATCAGAAGTTCGATGAACATGATGTTGGCTATAATAAGGATGACACAGTCTCTTGCCTTATGCCATATCGAGATATAGAGACGAAGGGATTATAGGAATAAGTGATTCCAGTACAAGTGGGAGATTGTTGGGATTATGTCCTGAAATCACATTGTACGAACTCTAGAGATAGTTGTATTGTCGAGATCGGACAATTCATGTGATACTGGGTAATCATAATGTTTTGCTAGAAACCAATTATGACAAATGAGTTGTAACTTGTTTCCAGTATCGTGTGAACCTACAGGGTTACACACCTAAGCAAGTTGGATATACTCTGCATGGGAATTGATCATTGGCATATGGTCTGATCGATATGTATTGGATACAGATCGAATATAAGTTTCAAAGGGGTGTATCGATCGACACCCTTGGGTGTGTCGGTCGATACAGGACGTGTGTCGATCGATACCAATAAGTGTGTCGGTCGACACAATGGCGAAACCGAAACTGATGTTTCGGTTCACCTCGAGGTCAGTATATAAGTACGTTTTATATCTCGACCTAAGGTTGTTGGTTCTGCGCCGCCCAGAGTGTTTTCTCAGTGAGAAAACACAGAAACCTCAGAGAAACTCAGTTCCCAGGGAGATCCGAGTCCCGGTACTAGCAACCCGGCGGATTCCAGCTTGTGTGCGTGTGGACTACGATAGAGGCGCAGCATCTGAGGCGCAATAGATCTCGTGCTACCTGATCAATCTTCCGCTGCTAAACACCAGGTAATCACGAGGAGAGATCCATGATTCAATTAACTAGACCCTAGATCCTAGGCTATCGGGAACTCGCGAGAATTCTGAATCTGTAGAATTGGCTCGGATTCCCAACATCTTCACCTGTACATCCTCTAAGAGACCCTCAGGAATCCTTATGAAACGATCTGCTAGAATCAAGGAGATCCTAGTAGGTGTGAAATCTGTCATTCCCATCTGCTTAGCAACTGAATATGGCATCAGATTGACACTTGAACACAAATCACATAATGACCTCTCAAATCTGTCTTTGAAGATGGTACAGTCCAAGACAAAGCTCCCTGGATCCTTTTGCTTCTCGGGAACTCTATTTAAGATGACAGTACTATAGACCTCAACGATCATCATCACACACTCTTCATCTCCCATGTCGGAAGTCAACATCTGCTTCAAACACCTCTTCAACACTGGGTTGTTGTTGATAGCATCCATCAACGGGATTGGAATAGTAAGCTTGCTCAGCATAGCCATGTATTTAGCCTTGAACAGTTCATATTTAGACTTCTTCGGGTTTCTTGGGAAAGGTACCTTGGGTTTATACACCTTCTCAGCAGCTACATGAGCTTTCTTCGCAGCATCAGGCTCTGTACGCAGTTGGTATCGATCGACACTGGGTTTGTGTCGGTCGACATCGCTCGATTTTATTCTGTTGTTGACTCCATAATCGACCTTGGTTTATTTCCGTTCGTCACGGGCACTCGAGGAATTGGGTCTCGGTCGACATGTAGGTGTGGTGTCGGGCGACACTCGTCTTTCGGCTTCAATCAACTCATCCAATTCTTCCATCTCCTCGAGTTCCTCAGCACTCAACTTCCTGTTGGGGATAGGTTGCAGCTCTTTCCCACTCCTTAGTGATATTACATTGCAGTGATGCTTAGGATTGGTATCTGTACTCCCATGGAGGAATCCCTCTTGCCTCTTAATAACTCCAGCAGTTTGAGCAACTTGAGTATCCAACTGCTTCATATGTGTGCTCAATGACTCAAACTTCCCATTCAGATCAGTGTAGATGGCATCCATCTTCTTGTTGAAGTCTACAGCAGTCTTTGTTTGCCCTTCAAGCACTCGTTCCATCATTGCTTTCAACTTTCTCTCGTAAGCATTAGTAGAAGGAGGTGTCTGGTAGGAAGATGATCCTTAGGTCCACTGATAGGAGTTGTTCTGTTGAAAAGGCTTCTGGAAACCAGCATTCTGACCATATCCAGAAGAGTTTTGATTGATTGTGAAAGCAATCTTCTGACCATTAACAGTGTAGAACTTGTTACCTTGCTGATTCCCAAACCTGTTTCCCTGAAATCCAGTTCCACTGATGAAGTTCACATCCTCTTCTTCGCAGCCTTGTTCAGGTCCAAACTCCTCAACCTCTTGAGCAAAGTGGACAGCCTTCTTCCCAATCAGTAAGCTATGAACAGTGTCTAGCTTGTTCTTCATCTCAGCAATCTGGAAGTTATCAACTTTTCCACCAGACTCTTGTCTCTTCTTGTCAGCATTCTTGGTGCTGTTACTGCTCACCAAGTTCTCAATTAATACCTTGGCCTGCTCAGGAGTCTTAGTGCTGAAATTACCATTGCTGGCAGAATCCAACGCAGACTGGTACCAAAGATCAACACCTCTGAAGAAAATGCCCAGCAGCTGAACTTCAGAGAATCCATGATGGGCACAGTCCCTTTGGTACATCTTAAACCTTACCCAGGCAGACTTAAGTAGCTCTGTAGGTCCCTGAGTGAATGTCAGAAGATTTTATCTGGCTGATCAGAGCGAGCATCATCATAGAAATGCCTCAAGAACTCTCTTTTCACTTCATCCTCTCCACCGAGAGAATATGGGAAAAGCTTGAGGTACAGGAAGTCATAACCCACTCCATTATGCTTCATTCCAGTGATGAAGGCTTCAAAATCTTCAATGTAGTCCATGGGTTGCTCATGCGGAAGACCATGGAAAGGATGCTGCCTAAGAAGTGTATAGTAGGTAGTCTTGAGCTCAAAGTCATTCCTCCCAAAAAGGAGGAGGCACAATTGCGGACCGGTTAGCATAAAACTCATCGGGTCGGTTGTAGTCAGCAAGAGTCCTCTCAGCAACAGGAGGATTAGGTGCATGTCCATTAGCTCCAGGATTGACAACCTGCCTCTCATCATTAGGTTGCTCAATAACACGCCCTTCAGCATCTATCCTTTGCCCTTCAGCAATGTAAGGATTTTTTTGGCGGTCTCTCTGAACACCTTCAGCATCATGAATCAAAATCAAACGATTCATCATCCTTGAATTTTTCTCCGCCTTTCTGTTCGTTCTCTCGAGTTTAATTAGTCTATAGCATGGTAGTCAAATTAAATAAATAATAATATGAAGTCAGGAGATTAGTAAGTTTACTAATCTCAAGCTGACGGATCGAAGAGATTTAAAATGAGAATTTAAGGGAATAAGAATTAATAATTAGAATTGAATTAAGCCGCCTACGAGATAAGTAATCCACTAATCCCAAGGTAGCGGATTGAATGAGTGACAATTAAGAAAATAGTAAAAGACTAATAAACCTAAATAATTGTTGTGTGGTGTTATGATAGTTGATTGGTTGATTGTGTATCTACTTCGGTGTTGGGCCGAGTAGACTATTGTTTATGTTAATGTGTATCTATTTCGGTGTTGGGCCGAGTAGACTGTTGATTTATTGATTGTTTATCTACTTCGGTGTTGGGCCGAGTAGATTATACTGGTAGATACTTACTCTGGTGCGGGACCGAGTAGGTCTGGGTAAGGTCGGGTTATGTAGAAGTTGGTGATAGGACTTGCGGGATAGATTGGGGATTGAGATGTATTTTTATTTGACCTTATTGGTATTGCGTGATAGAGTCCCAGTGAGTCTGCTTGTTTACATTACTGTTATTAGGACTCTATAGCGTGCTTTAGATCACGCAAGTCTGGAGATGGCGTTCCGGTTCTTCTGACCCGATTGGATCCTCGGGTAGTTACCTGATCGGTTCACGTTCCTTCGGGTGGTGATTCTGGTTATGTTGTTAACCTACTAAGTGACGCCGGTAGGTGTGTGGTCCGGAGAATACGGGGTCGCGTCCTAGGGCCGGACTGCATGGAAGCTTTGGTTATCGAGGGGTAACCCAAGTCGCCGTGTATCGATGGACAGAGAACGGTGTCCAAGTCGTAGGACATGGTTTTTTCGTCTAGGAGTCGTGGGAGGTTTTAGTACCGTGGTATAGCTAAGTGTTCCCGTGGAAGTTACCAAATTCCCATTTGGGGCCCATGGTGTGGAGAATGCGTTAGAGATGCGTCTAGTGTAGATAGAGTCTAATCGAGGGCATGTGCCGCAGTGTTCTCGATTTCTTTCGTTGATGATTGTGTTGTTATTTGAATGCTTGTATGTTGTGGACCTCATCACGTCTTGGTAGCACGTGATCAGCTATTGTACTTGATTGTTATTTTGGATTTGGGCGGGATTGTTAGATTGTTAGCAGCCTTTTATTTGGGAGCCGTCTCACTGGGTAATCTTATATTGCTCATTAGACTCTTTTGTGTTTTTCAAGTTTGGAATAGCCCGGCGGACGCGTAAGACACTTGGAGTAGGTTTGGGTTGGCATTTGGCATCGGTTTGTTTACGCATTTTGACTTTATTTTTGGTTTCGGATTTTGTTAGGGATCTCGCTAAATGATTTGTATTACACCATATATTGTTATGAATAAAATTTATTGGTTTAAAGTAATAAAACGGAATAATTCCCTGAGATACGGTTTAGTCCGAACCGAACACAACTCATGGAAGCGGTACAAGTTGAAAAGCTTTGTATCGTGGAAACGAAGTAAACGGAGTCAAGGACGGTTTAGTGCTATCCATTGACTCAAACCGGACTGTCTCTGGCTTTGTATTGTGACAAACTCATCTCATATGGCTGCTCGGGTTTGATCGGTCATGTTATTGTTTGATTGTTGGCCGGTCCGCTCGCCGGTCAGCGGAAACGGGAAGGGGGCGTTACAGCGCCGCTCATGATTTCGACGAATAACTGGCAGAAACCGGCGTCGCGCTCCTCGGGCAAAAATTGAGATCGACCCATTGTAACACTGAAAGCCGTTAGGTACTGTCGGGGTCTGTGTTTCCTTCGTAGGTTGGGAGTTTGATCTTCCCGGGGTGCCTGATCGGTGTTCATGTTATTTTGATCGTGAATGGTTTTTTCTCGGTCTCCTTCAGGACTCGATCTATTTTGGGGGCTGAGCTGGTCGCTTTGTGAACTTTTGATATCATGTTGTATAACTGATTCTTGAGCGACTCAAGCTAACCGTTTATGCTAGCTTCCGCCTGACTTTGGACGAATCCGGTCGGTGACGGCCCCGAGGGAATAGGTGGTCGCCGGCTTGATTCGGTATTTAGGGGTGGTGTCTCTCCGAACAAGACCTTTTGAGCCGCGGAGTAGGGTTATCGGTTTCTTGAGATCCACGATGCCCGGTAGTTTGTAAGTCGTTAATCCGTACCCTGCATGTGTCTTGATTGCTCGCGAGTAGGTCGAAGCGGGCTTTGTTGTCCCCGGTCAGTTCGTCGATTTGTGTCCTCAGAGTCTTTATGAGAGAGGAGACGTCCTAGTCCCGAGTGTCTGAATGCGCTCCGTCTTGGTGGGTGTTGGTTACCCTAGCTTGGTTAGTCCGGGCATTGGTTGGTGAGATCGGTGACTGGGCTTCGTTTGACGGGGTTGGTGAGGTCGAGCTCGGAGCAAGCGGGCTCCGAGTTTGCTTGGGCGATTTTGGGTTGTTACTCCTTGAAAGAGGACCTGTCATCTCGGCTTCGTCTTAGAGTGTAGACAAGTTTCTCGGCTCCCCACAGACGGCGCCAATTGTTGTTACGGAATTTCGATCTAGTCCAAAGAGTCAGGTTACGACCAGAAAAGTCCGAACTACAATGTGAGAAATAAACTCAAGTGAGGTCAAAACTGTTCTTTATCAATCTTAAGGCCGAACCCGAGCGATGAACAGAATGGTACGAGGTTGAAGTCCGTCGAATGACGTGCTCCCTAAATATTGCTTGAGCTCGGAGCTTTATAAGAGTAGCTAGGAGTCTTTGCAAGTTACAATGTGTCTAAAATGAAGAGTGAATGATCATATATATTTATAACGCTTGGAAGCTTACTTCCTTTTGGGTCATTGACTCCTTAGTGGGCTTGTCTTATTGGGCCGAGATGAATTGTCAAAGTAACAAGATTTCCAATTGGCTTATGGATGGGTGCTAAACCCATATCCAACAATTATGATGCTTCTTCCTCAATTATTGAATTTTGCTCTTATTGCTACAGAGCTTTATTGTACAGCAAATGGCCAGAGATTCCTTCAACTGTCATATTTTTGCATATGAAATGTAGTGCGCGTCAGGCAGCAAGCGTCAAATCGTTATCCAAATCCTACAATAACATTCGACGACATGCGGATCTCGAAGACCAGCCACCCAGGCAAACAACCACTAGTCGTAGAGCTGATCATCAGGAATCGTCGTGTGCCAGACATACTTATCGACATCGGAAGCTCCGTAGACCTAATCTTCTGTGAGACTCTAAAGAAAATGAGCGTAAATTTGAATGAAGTGACACCTTCCCAATCATCCCTAATAGGATTTGCCGGAGACCCCATTGCCACCTTCGGAAAGATCGAGCTGCCGATAATCGCCGGAGGAGTCTTCAAAGTCATCGAGTTTACGGTGGTAGATCGCCCAACGATCTATGGAGCGATTCTCGGAATTCTGTGGATAAACTCCATGAAGGCAGTCCCGTCGACTTATCATCTATGCATCAAATTTCCAACCCCCTTCGGAATTAGCACGATTTTGGGAAGTCGAGAACAACGGATCCCTGACGATCCCCGGAACGGAGAATCGGGCCATCAGACAAATGCAACGGAGAGAAGCTGCCCATCTCACCGAACCGAAGATCGCAGTCAACCTTTCTCCGTAGGAGATCTCGTCCTAAGAAGAGTCTGGCGAAGTTCCGCGCTTCGGAACACCGGAGCGAACTGGGAAGGACCCTACATGATTACGAGAGAGATTCGTCCTGAAATATACGAGCTTGAACTGCAGGACGGCTTGATCCCCTCAAAGGGTACGTAGGCAGCCGATCTTCTTGATCGGTTCATCTGTCCCCCCTCTCAAAAAGGGGGGAGTTGGTCCGTATATATCTATACTTCCATTTCGGATCTCGCAAATTTTTAAAGAAACTCTCGAAACTCAAAGATCTGAAAGAACCATCTCGGAAATTTTAAAACAACTCAGCTAGAGACTTTCTAGCAAATCGGCTAGAAAAAGTCTAAGCAAATCGGCAAGGAGTTTTCCAACAAAACAGCTAGGAGAATCCGAGCTAACCAAACTGAACAATCCCGAGCTAAACCAAATCGGAAATCCGAGCTGAACAAGCTCGGGTCCAGGATGAACCAGCTCGGAAATCCTGAGCTAAAATAGCTCGAAAATCCCGAGCTAAACCAGCTCGGAGGTCCCGAGCCGAACCAGTTCGGAGATTCCAGGCCGAATCATTCTCCGAATAAATCCCAAGCAAAGCGTTCTCCGCAAAAATTCAACTCCCCGACCAAATTCTTGAAGTCATCCGTTAACAAAATAAACTCTTTCTTTTATTTTCGTTTTATTTATTTTCCTTTAGATTGAAATTAGGATACGAACTTTATAACTTAGAATCCGCCTACTAGTTTATCGCATGCGTAGTTGATAGGAATGACTTACCTTGTCCGCTGACGGCCGCAGTGGACAAACTCATACATCCTTTACGGATATTAGCCAACACACCCTATATGGATTGAGGCTCTATACATCCAACGAACGGATAAAAGCGCGCTGTAAAAATTCTTTAATACCGCCAAGGTATTTTTATTATCGTTAAAGGGAACATAAGTCGAGAGGTTGACGTAAGATCCCGAATAAGGGTTGTTGACAGGTCTTCAAATCCGCCACACCAGTACTAGAGACGATAGTAAACCCTTAAAATCCAGTATGACGCTACTCAGCACACTGGTAAAATGGCGTTCTAACCAAGTATATCTTGGTTCGGTATCTTTGAAAGGTGGTCCTGCGGATACCGTTTTTTTTAGTGAACAAAAGATGCGAGGCGAGAGTTTCACACTAGTCTCGACAACGTCATTATTGAGTATACGACCGACTTGGGAATGTAAGACGGCAAATCCCGCACTAGTTGATATACCATGGATTTTAGGGATTTTAGCCATGGTATATGTCTTATTTATCGAGTCTTTTATTATGTTTTGGAGTCTTTTTAGTATTTTTACAGTCTATGCACGTTTGGAGCGGAATTGGACATTATGGCGCTTTCTGGAGCATTTTGGAGCATTTACCCGAGAGGAAGAGTTCACTGCCCATATAAGACATGTGTGTCGATCGACACACAATGTGCATCGATCGACACAGAGGCAAGACAGACTTCTCTCGACGGTTTAATAAAGATTTATGGAAATTGCAACAAAGCCCAGAAGTTTCTCATAATTACAAAGAAGCCCCAGCCGTGATTAGATCATTATATTAGGGTTTTTCAGCCATTTTTTAGGCTAAGCTTTATTTTTACTTAGAGAGAGTTAGGGGCTGATCTTGTTCTTGAAAGAGAGAGGATTTCGAACCCCAGTTCTTTATTCTATTTTATGCTATTTGGTTTTCTATTCATCATGTCTATTGTTATGATTGCCATGTCTGAGTAGTTTACCTATTAGGTTTAGGGATTCTCATTAGGGATTTCATGGAATTATAGGTTAATCAATCTGTAGGGATTCATATCTGTTAGTTCTTCATCTAGGGTTGTTCTTACTGCTTAATATGAATTAGCTACACAGATTTATGATGTTAGGTTGATTTCCGCAATGACAGTTGGTTGATTAACTAGAAAGAACATAGATGAGCAATTTGACTATTCGCAAAGAAATTTGGTGTAGGAGAATTGTGAACGAACGAACTTGTGATTAATGCTTGTTAGAACTCTAGGATTAGCAACGAAAGTTGGCTTGCTAGGTTGTTAGACATAGATAATATTCGCAACGAAATTTGGTCTGTTATAATTTTGTGATTCTAGTTCTAGAACAGTTCTTAATTAGATCCCGATTGATTGATTGCCTATGTTCCTGATTTCCTGAGAACTCCCTTGACCTGACGCTTTGCCTGATTGATTTACACCGTTATATTTACTTTATTGCTTTGATTTACTGCTTTCACATCTGTTTACCTAGCTTAATTCGACGTTCTATAATCTATCGCAAGAATCTAGAGTCTCTGTGGATTCGATACCCTTTGTACTACGATTGCAATTCTGTGCACTTGCAGTGTAGATATAGGGATTAAACTCTGATCGTATCAAGTTTTTGGCGCCGTTGCCGGGGACTCTTTTGAGTCTTCGATAGATTTGAACTTAGGGTTTAGACTAGGTTTTTCGTTTTTGTTTTTTTGGTTACTGAATTTTCTTTTTCTTGCGTTTCAGGCACGCCCCAATTCGCTCTGCATCGATCGACACGGTCCGGTGGGTCGATCGACATCGTTTTCGCATTGCATTGATCGACACTCTTCTTGCATCGATCGACACCTTTTGCGGAAGCCCCAAGAAGATTAAGAGATCCATGAGGATGATCTATCGAAATGGTCTTTTCAGCTCAGGGATTGACATCTCGCAGATAGTTGGGCTGAAGAACAAAGTTGACTCCCTGCATAGTCTTCTACTTGGAAAGTATGCGCAAGAAGCTATCAACGGCGTTGGAGGGAATAAATTCTACAATCAGGAATCTGCTTTTCAGAAACCCTTCCAGCAACAGAGTAACTCCTTCTCAATGAACTATGGTGTTTCTTCTTACCAAGCACCGCCTGCACCTACACATAAGAGCAGATTGGAAGCCATGATGGAGCAGTTTCTTAAGGGAGAACAACAGATCACTATGTCCTTTAACTCAAAGGTAGATGAATTGTATGAAGATCTAAATGGAAAGTTTGAATCTTTGAGCACACATGTAAAGAAGCTAGATGTCCGAGTTCAACAAACAGCTGGAGCAATACAAAGGCAAAATGGAGCTGGGAAAGCTGAACAGAACAAATTCGTCAATGTTGTGACCATAAGAGATGGGATTGACTTGCTGGAAGAAGAAGAGAGCATCATCTCGGATTTTCTGGATGAATTTTGTATGTCTGAGACATGCGTCGATCGACACACACTCAATGTCGATCGATGCATCACCGATACGTCTGATGAAATTGAACATAATCGCCTTGTGTCGATCGACACATCTCTTGCATCGATCGACACAGATCGTATACAGGACCAGAAACCTGCAACAGTCCTAGAACGAGTCTATAAGCCCTCTGTGCCATATCCTAAGGTTCCTAAACTGTCTAAACAGGAGCTGGAAGTGGCTAACTGCATGAAAGTAATGGAAAAGAAGCTGATTCAGATTACAGAGAAGATACCAGACCCATGAGCCTTTGTGCTCGACTGTTCCATCTCTAAGGACAGATTCAAGCGTTCTCTGTGTGACTTAGGATCTTGTGTGAATCTCATGCCATACTCTGTGGCTGTGAGATTGGGAATGATGAAATTCCAGCCTACTAGGATCTCTCTTATCCTAGCTGATCGTTCAAAGCGATATCCAGAAGGAGTTCTTGAGGATATTCCTGTAAGAGTTGAAAACTACTTGATTCCAATAGACTTCGTAGTGTTGAAGTATGAGATTGAACCTGGTGATCCTCTACTACTTGGAAGATCATTCTTAGCTACTGCTGAAGCTGTGATTAATGTGCGACATGGTCTAATTGATCTCCACCTGGGAGATGAGACATTGAGGTTCAAGATGGATAAGCTGCAGAAATCCACCATTCATGGACAGATATTTAGTGTGGAAGTGGAACCAGAGTTTCCTGTTGGAGAAGAGAAGATGGTAATTCATTCTGAACTTGCTCTAACATCTTCTGATCCTTCAACTGCTATTAAGCAGAAAGCTCCTGATCTCTCCCATTAACCAAAGCAAAGGTATGATTTTTCTAAACTTAAACCTCCTAATCCATCAGCTATGAATGCAGGAAAACGCAGTATCCCACCCACGCTTCGCTTCTGCCCTGGTTCTGTTCACTCTTTCCTTGGGAGATCTCATGATCCGACAGCATATACACCACCTTGGATGAGGAGACATTCACAAAGACACTCAAAGTCTCTGTTGAAAGCGCCATGAGTCTAATATCTATCCCATAGTCAAGCTAATGACTAAAAACAAGCGCTGAGTGGGAGGCAACCCACTATAGAGTCAGTTTTCGTTTTTCTTTTTCATTTTTAGGTCTTTGTTACTTAGATTTTTCGTTTTGGTGTTTTCAGACGAGAGAACAGGTCAAAAATCGCCTAGCATCGATCGACACGGTCCTGTGTGTCGATCGACACAGAGCGAACACACGAATGAATTGAGAAAATGTGATTTGCGTCGATCGATGCAGTCCTGAGCATCAATCGACACAGTGCGACGAGAGGTATGTAACTCTGAATTTTTCAGACTCTTTTCAATTTGATTATCTGTTTTCACCGAGCTCATGCTTTTATTACACTGGGGACAGTGTAGTTTAAGTGTGGGGGAGGTAGCTACTGGCGCAACGCTTTTGTTTTCTTAGAGTCAGTCCAAATTTGTTTTATTGAGTCAAATTGAGTAGGAAACAAGGACTTTTTGAGGAGATTACCACACTTGCAGGAACTTAAGTGAACATTGGATGAGTTGCAGATGATCTATGACTATTATAAAACCCAACACATACCAGCCTACTGAGGACACCCATATCACTACAGGTATTCGGAGGATCCATTACTTAACTTCGCAATTTAACTTGACTTAATTTTCTCTCCTATGGGCTTGGTATGCTTTGAGTCGGATTCCTCTGTTGGTTCTGGAACTGCTCGTAAACCTGTCTGATTATGGTTCCCTTCTCTTCTTGGTATGTTTTCCGCTTCCAATGCTTTACGATTGTAGGAATTAATAATGTATCTAACTTGCGTAGAAATTAACATGATCGAAATCGTAAATATCTTGTCAAATCTTTCCATGTAATCAACGTACAATCTATTTCTCTTTGATTTCGTTTTACATGTTGATCATCTTGGTTTGAGACTTTGCGGTTATACGTTATGGTAAGAATCTAACCGATTTTCATTATCGAGCGAGTGTTCGAACTAGGCTTCGTTTGCAGATCTACCCGCGACGCCAAGGAGCCAAACAGCCGACGATCGTACCGGAATCGAACGGCTTGAAAAATCTGTTTTAATATGTTGCTGCACTTTCGCACCACAGCCGAGTCGAACTATCTCTAACCAATCGTCATCGATGCTCCGCCGTCTTACCATCAGGAGTTCCAAGCCATCTTGCTCCTAGACCGTATATATCCGAGCACATAAGACTGCTCGGAAATCCGAGCTGAACCACCTCAGAAATCCGAGCTGAACTAGCTCGGGTTATCCGAGCTGAACCACCTCGGAAATCTGAGCTCAACCAGCTCGGAAGTTTCGAGCTAACCAGCTCAGAAATTCCGAGCAAACCAGAGCACGCAAACACTTGCAGCATGCTCGCCAACTCGCAAAGCATGCTCGCCAACTCGCAAAGCATGTTCGACAACTCGAAAAGCATGCTTGGCAATTGGCAAAATATGCTCGGCAATACGCGCAGCTTGATCAGCAGCTCGCGCAGCTTGCTCGACAACTCACGCAGCATGCTCGACAACTCGCATAACTTTCGGAAATCCAAGCTAAAAAAAAAAAGCTCGGGAGAAGAAGGGAGCAGCCCGGTCGGGCGAGAAAGAAAAAAAAAAGAAGGAAAAAAAAAATGAGATGTCCAGCTCGGGAAAAACACGAGCATTCCTGCTCCAAATATAGTATATACTATAAATATACATTTTGAGAAGAGTAAAAACTTTTCCGAGCTGAACGAAGACAAAACTCTTTGGAGTAAAAGACCATATATATGGTTTGCTCGGGTCATTCTCCCTAGTGGAGTAAAAGACAAAAGAAAAAGTGACGAGGCAATAGAAAAAGGGAGCAAGAAGCAAAACAAACGTTTTTGCTCAAAAAAGCTAATGTGCTTAATTAATTAAAATGTAAGAGTAAAAAAAAAAAATGCTCGGCATTTGTTTACCAATTTACCTCTCCGAGCAAGTGATGTCTCGGCAAATGACAATCAAACAGGGTTTTCGAAACTTACTCGAAATGCTCATGCTCGGCTTATGCATACTCGTCAAAATCTTCAGAGTAGAACATGTCTTTGATTTCCTGAGCCGATCTCCTGTGTGTAGTTTCTCACCATACGTTTGGATTAGCTCGACAAAACTTGGAAGCTAAACTAGAGCCGCTCAGTGATCCTTCTCTGCATATCGACCTCTGTTCGGACGCAAGATCTTTTCTCGGCACACGAATAACTCAGCGTACGACCGAAATCTTAACATGCTGAGCAAAAACTCTCGACAATCACTTGGCGATTCCGCGGACGTCCGTAATGCGCCGGGATCCGAGCAGAATATTTGCTCGGCGTACTGACCTTCCCGCGACGATGACCAGCTCGGCAAAATTCCCTTCTACGATCGTTTCACCACTCGCACAGAACCTGCTCGGATGCCTCATCCCCATGGTCAGTACGTGATTACCTCAGTCTGCGACGATCACATTATTGAACTTGGCAAACATAAAATATTTTGCTCGGAGGATTGATTGTGCGACAAAGTAATCTTCTCGGAACATTTTCTCCGCGTACGATGATCAAACTAACGATACGAACGATGCGATCATGCATTTGTCCGCATCCAAAATTGCCAACAAGAAATTACTGAATACTACAAATCCAATGTCCGCAGTTGAAGGCTCCTCCACAATGTCCTAGTCCTACGGAAAGTTTTCCTGAATGCGGCTGAACTAAGCACATGCAAACTAGGAGTAAACCGAGAAGGACGTGCATAGTTAGTTACCAAAGTAGTTCGCCTTGGAGCATACAAACTTGCCAATGGACGACGACAAGATTCCAAGAAGTTGGAATGCAACACATTTTGAAGAAGTACTATGACTAGGACGAGATTTCCGAAAATCTCAAGAAACACTCAAACTACAGAATGGCTTGATCCCCGAAAGGGGTACGTAGGCAGCCGATATCTTGATCGTTTCAGCTGTCCCTCATTTTTTAAAAAAAATGGGGGAGTAGGTCCGTATATATCTATACTTCTGCATCAGAATTCGAAAAAAATTTAAACAATTTTCGAACTCGAAAGCTTTTCGGACATAGTTGCTCGGAACATTCAGACAGACAAAGCCCACCGTATAATACCTCGGAACTTCCGAGCAAGTCAGCTAGGAAAGTCCAAGCTACTCTAACAAGTGAGCTAGGAACTTCCGAGCTTCCAAACAAGTCAGCTAGGAACTTCCGAGCTTCCAAGCAAGTCAGCTAGGAAAGTCTGAGCTGTTTGAACAAGTCAGCTAGGAAAGTCCGAGCTGTTCGAACAAGTCGGCTAGGAATTTCCAAAGTCATCTAGGGAAGTCCGATCTGTTCAAACAAAGTGAGCTAGGAACTTCCGAGCAAGTGAGCTAAGAACTTCCGAGCAAGTCTGCTAGGAACTTCCGAGCAAGTCAGCTAGGAAAGTCTGAGCTAACCAAACCAGTAAACTCGGAGCTTCCGAGTAAACCAGCTAGGAAAGTCCAAACTTCCGAGCGAACCAGTTAGGAAATTCTGAGCTGACCTCTCTTCTCAGAAATTCTGAGCTAACATCTCTTCTCGGAAATTCCGAGCTGACCTCTCTTCTCGGAAATTCCGAGCTGACCTCTCTTCTCGGAAATTCCGAGCTGGCCTCTCTTCTCGAAAATTACGAGCTGGCCTCTCTTCTCGAAAATTCCGAGCTGGCCTCTCTTCTCTGAAATTCCGAACTGACCTCTCTTCTCGGAAATTCCGAGCTAACCTCTCTTCTCGGAAATTCCGAGTTGACCTCTCTTCTCGGAAATTCCGAACTGACCTCTCTTATCGGAAATTCTGAGCTGACCTCTCTTCTCGGAAATTCTGAGCTAACCTCTCTTCTCGGAAATTCCGAGCTGACCTCTCTTCTCAGAAATTCCGAGCTGACCTCTCTTCTCAAAAATTCCGAGCTGACCTCTCTTCTCGAAAATTCCGAGCTGAACTCTGAACTCTCTTCTCGAAAATTCCAAGCTGACCTCTCTTCTCGGAAATTCCGAGCTGAACTCTCTTCTCGGAAATTCCGAGCTGAACTCTCTTCTCGGAAATTCCGAGCAGACCACTCTCCTCGGAAATTCCCAACTAACAAGCTAGGAAATTTCGAGCTAACCACTCTTCGCGGATATCCGAGCGAACCAGCTAGGAAATTCCGACTTAAGCAGCTAGGAAATTCCAAGCTGACCAATCCTTCTGAACTAGCCATTCTTTTCGGAAATTCTTAACTAACCAGCTAAGAAATTCATAGTTGACCACTCTTTTCGGAAATTTCGAGCTAACAAGTTAGGAAATTCCGAGCTAACCATTCTCCTCGGAAATTCTGAGCTAACCAGCTAGGAAATTCTAAGCTAACCAACCTTCTCAGAAATTCCGAGTTGACCTCTCTTTTCGGAGATTCCAAACTAACCAGCTAGGAAGTTCCAAGCTGGCCACCCTTTTTGGAAATTTCAAGCTAACCACTCTTCTCGGAAATTCCAAAATAACCAGCTAGGAAATTCCGAACTAAGAAGCTAGGAAATTCCGAGCTAACCTCTCTCCTCGGAAATTCCGAGCTGGCCTTTTTCTCGGAAATTCTGAGCTGGCCACTCTTTTCGGAAATTCCTAACAAGCTAGGAAATTCCGAGCTGACCGCTCTTCTTGGAAATTACGTGCAAGACGCTCCTCTCAACCAAAGACAAAACTTCTCCAACTAATTTCGAGTCATATTCGGACTACTCCCAAAACACTTACCTCATAGCCAGTTCACTTAAACAACTCCGGACAACGGATCTTAGTTGGAGGCACGGCGCGTCCGCAAAAGTTCAACTCCCCGACCAAGTTATCCGGTAACGAAAATAAACACTTTTCTCCTTTTCATTTAGTTTATTTATCTTAGATCAAAATTAGGATATAAGCTTTGTAGTTCAGAATTCGCCTACTATTACGTCGCATGCATAATTATTATGAATAGATTATCTTGTCTGCTGACGGCCGCAGTAGACAAACACATACATCCTTTACGGATATAAGCCAACACGTCCAATATGGATTGAGGCTCTAATACATCCGACAAACGGATAAAAGCGCGCTATGTATGTTTATTATCGGCGAAGGGAACATAAGTCGAGAGGTTGACATAAGATCCCGAATACGGGTTGTTGACTGGTCTTCAAATCCACTGCACCAGTACTAGAGACGATAATAGACCCCAAAAAATCCAGTATGACGCTACTCAGCACACTGGTGAAATGACGTTTTAACCAAATATATCTTGTTTCGGTATTTTTGAAAGGTGGTCCTGTGGATACCGGCTTATTTTCAGTGAACGGAAGACGCGAGGCGAGAGTTTCGCGGAAAACCAGGATCGAAAATCTAAACCTAGTGATATACAATACACTGGTCTCGATCATTATAGGTCCGCAAGAGAAGTACGTTTTGTTACTCCCCGGAATCGATTTCGAAACCCAGTAAGACGCTTCCGAGCACACTGGTCTAATTATTACTTCTCCACGAAAGGAATACATCTTACTATTACTCGGACTCAATTTCGAAACCCAGTAAGACGCTTCCGAGCACACTGGTCTCAATCATCTCAGGCTCGTAAGTAAAGTATATCTCACTAACCTTCGAACTTAACTCGAAACCCAATTAGGCGCTTTCAAGCATGCTGGTCTTAGTTATCACAAAGGCCAGTATATCTCGCCAACGTTCGAACTCGAAACTTGATTTGAAATACAGCTAAACGCTTCTACGCGGGCCGGAGTTAAACGATATCCCATAAACCTCAAGACTCGGAATACGCACCTGAGTGCAATGCACCAAAAAGCACCAAGGGTCAAATGCTAAATCACACTTTCCTTCGGGAACTATACGAAGATGTCCGGGAAAGCCTTCAAGCTATACGGAACTAACTCGTACAGTCAATACGGAGCTAAGGAAGGAGATTTTCTCCCAATAAAATTTACTCGAATTTTTGCATTAACCGACCTAACGTCAACACGATAGTCCGGCTCCTCGGACATACAAATCGTCCTAGCAGGCTCGACAAACTAACATGAAACCAAATCTTACTCACAACTCTGAGTAGACTTACTCGGAAAATCCGAGCCGATTTGCCCAGAAAATCCAAGCATGTTGCGCAAGAAATCCGAGCACATATTGTAAAGAAATTTCGAGAAGTCGTGCTCAGAAATCTGAGCAGATTTACTCAAAAAATTCTGAACCAAACGCTATTTCTCTCTCGGACTCATCGCATTCGTATACACGAGCGGTTCACAATTCAACGCACCGTCTCCACTACTTTGAATATGCAAGCGTCGCCGAAAGACCAACAATGGGTTTTTAAACATCCAACGACAAGACTTAGAACTACGGACGGCTTGATCCCTTTCTTAAGGGTACGTAGGCAGCCTTTCATAAGGTTCAGCTACCAAAAAATTCTTCGCTTGAAGTAGAGTAGCATCAAGGTCATACACCGGGACAACCAATGGTTCCCAAGAAAATTTCAATAACATACGGGATTGCTCGAAAGACTTTGCACAAAAAAATCAATTACGGCCGAAAGATCCAAAAGGATCACCATGTACACGCCAACGGACGTGTGTCGATTTACTCGAAAGGTCGTAACAAATCCAACTCGAAAATGCCGTTCCGAAAAATCCGTCTAACTTGACATACAAGACGAAGGCCAAAATGCGACAAATAATTTGGACAACCCTTCGTTCCAAATGGAAGAGCAACAAAACAGAAAGGGCCGAACCAAGTCTTTCGGACAATTGCTTTCGCCTCGAATACAAAACAACCTCGCCATCATCGCACTCGAGTCTGACGAGTTGGGGGGCTAAATGTTGAGGTCAAAATCCTCCTCGACGAAAACAATAGCCGAAGACAGGATCAAGCAGTCGGGCACGAGCGAGTGTTTGAATTATACGTTCAAGATCACGTATAAATGATAAAGTTGTACGAAATGCCGCCAATATCACCTGAACGATTTATCGGAGAAATGGTTTTGGCAAAATAGACGACAACATAATCGGACAAACATGTCTTCTGACAGGAACTACGGATCGATGGAAAATCCAAACGAAGCAAAGGACAAGCTAAACCAGCTCTGAAATCCGACTCGAAATCACCCTGCATCGATCGACACGGATCCGAGTGTCGATCAACACACATATTTCCGAGCTAAACCATCTCGGATTTCCAAGATGAACCAACTCGGAAATCCGAATCGAAATCACCCTGCATCGATCGACACGGATCCGAGTGTCGATCGACAAACATATTTCCGAGCTAAACCATCTTGGATTTCCGAGATGAACCAGCCCGGATTTTCCGAGATGAACCAGCTCGGATCTAAACCCATCGCTTCTCGATCTTGATGATGAGTTGCCCGTCTGGAATCCTAAGTTGAACCTTTGAGCAAAACCATCTCGGATTTCCGACCTAAACCGTTTCTTGTTTCCGAGCTGAACTTTCCGAATTGATAATTAAACATTTGCCGATACGCATAACTTGTCGCAACCCACCTTCAGAAATGTCAGCCCATACTTTCACAGACCGACGACTTGGGCTGACGGATTGAGGTCGAGAGAAATGGGAGATTAGGCCCAAGCGTACAACAAACTCTAACCCAAATAAGTAAGTTGATACGTTAACGGACTCGGAATGTCCAAGCCTCGGCCCATCTGGCAAACAAAACAAGCCTCGAAAAGACGAAAGAAGATAAAGACAAAGAAGTAAAGGAAGAGATATGGACGAGCTGAAAAGGAAATCCGAGATAGAAATGTCAATCTTAACGGAAAATGAAAAAGATAACAACAGGAAGATTTCCGCAAATCTTGCGGAAATATTCTCGAAAACCGACTTCCCGCAGCTATAAAGGAAGATGGTGGCCATACGATGAAGGCAGAGCGAAAAACCCTAGCATCTAGACTTAGAACTACGAATGGCTTGATCCATTTCTTAAGGGTACGTAGGCAGCCTTTCATAAGGTGCAACTGTAAACATCTTAGTCTTTCATTCTTTGTACTCTTTTCCGATCTCTTATCAATAAAATATCTTTCGGATCTCTGTTTTCGTGTTGTTTTACATTGACACTTCTGTTCCCCAAAAGTTTAGCTCTACAAGTTTTGACAGTGTGAGTTCCGAGTCTCACATCCGCCGAAGACAGCGTCGAACCGACACGGTCCGGGATCAACTTCTTTTTCCTCGGACGGTTTTTCTTTGGCTTATCCGAGGGAAGATCCCAATAATGCAAGAACTCTTTCTGGCAAACGCGAACGTCTGCAAACTAGCCTTTAATCGTAGCATCTGGGTCTGGACCGTGTCCCTGGGACGCAGTTTCCGCCGTGGTCGAGGGACGAGGCCGGCCAGCACGAGACCTGGTCGAATGCCAAACTCCAGGAGACTCTCCTTCGGAAGAAAATTTAGCATGGTTACGGTTCAACTCACGATCCACCATCTTCGTCAAGAACACCGTCGAACAAAAATTTCAATCTTGGAAAGATCCAAAGTCTTGATCTCACAAGAACAAAGTAAGAAAATCTTGACAAAACTCACAAAAACTAAGAGGAAGCTAGAGAGAGAAGTTACCTTCGGGGTACTTTCTTTGGAGAGAGGAATGAGAGATGAAGAATGAAGGAATGAATACTTATAGAATTCACCAAGGCATGGATTTTTCGAAATGAGAGATGAAGAATGAAGGAATGAATACTTATAGAATTCACCAACATTCGTATATCCGAGACTTTGGGCCGAATAAATAAGTTCGTATACAAACGGACTCTGAGAGTCCGTTCTCGGCCCACTCGGCAAATAGGTCAAGCCGCGGAAAGATAAACTCGAAGAAGTGAAGATCAAGGAATCGGCGAGCTAAAGAGGAAAATCCGAGATAAAAATGTAAATCTTAACGGAAAAAGAAAGGAGATAACAACAGGAATATTTCCGCAAATCTTACGGAGAATATCCTCGGAACCGACTCGTCACAGCTATAAAAGAAGACGGTGGTTATACGATTTAGATATAGCAACCTAGCATCTGGACTTAAGAACACAGCGATTTTCTTAAGCTTTTCCGTTCTTTGTATTCTCTTTTCAGATTTCTTGACTCTCTTTTCCGATCTTTGTACTCTTTTCGATTTCTTATCAATAAACTATCCTCCGGGTTTACTACTTCGGTGTGTTTCCCTTTGAAGTTCTTGTTCCCTCAAAGTTTGCTCTATAAGTTTTGACAGTGCGAGTTCCGACTCTCACAGGATGCTTCTCCTGGTTGGGTTTGTCTATACGAGTGTTAGTTACTGAATGTCATTTGCTTTTCCCCTTCCCAGAGTTCTGAATGAGTACTGCGAGGCCACAGAGATGGCCCTTTCTCAACTTTGTCATGCTGTCATTCGTAATGTGTTAGGCATTCTGATTATGGCGGCTGATAGTGAAGTCGAGGTGTCCAATAATTCTTTCGAGGAGCTAACATCAATTTTGATTAATCAAGGGACGTTTGGGACCGTGTATGTGCGGTTCAGGCCAGGTCGTCGTTTGAAGGTTGTGTCTGCCCCTCTGGATAAGACTTCTGATTGCCAGGATAGTTACTTCTTCGCACGTGTTAACAGCGCCCTGATGTTTGACTCGAGCAGGGTTTTCAGATCGGCCTAAACCTATAACCCCAATAGCTTTTTTTTGTTTTGTGCCTGCTTTTCGATATTGTCTGCCACATGTTTTTTTTTCTTATTTTCTTGTTTTGCAGTTCGTTCTGCTTCAGGTCATTGGGCTGCAGAATTTTCCAGAGACTTGGACAGATTGAGGGCTCAGGGTGGCATAGATTGGCCTCCGTCGAAGGATAAAGATGTCAAGGCTCTGTTTGATCAGAAGGTACGAGGTTTCTTGATATATCATGGTTTTTACTAGTTTTAGACCATGATATAAGTGTGTTTTAGAGTCTATTTGTGTTTCTTTAGAGTCTTTTACATGTTTTGTTAGGTACACGCACGTTTGGAGTAGAAGTGGTGATTATGGAGCTATTTGGAGCTTTTTGGAGATTTGGTCCGAGAGATAGAACTCACTGTCCAGAATTGGAATCATGCAACGATCGATGCACATCATACAACGGTCGTTGCACTACGCGAATGGGCCAGATCTCGGCGGTTTATGAAGATATGAATTATTGCAGAAAAGCCCAGAAGTTCCAGATGATTACACATAAGCCCCAAGACGTGATTAGCTATATTTATTAGGTTTTAGACTTTATTTTACAGACACCATTCATAATTTAGAGCATAGAGTTTTTAGAGCTTTGGGGGCTGATCTGATTCTGTACTACACCTTTATTTTGGAGAAGATTTTGAACCCCTTTACTTGTTTAATCTCTTTTATGATATCTAATTATTCATTGATTATGTTTACATCTTCTATGTCTGAGTAGATTTATAGTTAGGTTTAGGGTTTCTCATTAAGGATTTCATGACTTGCTAGACTTGTTTAATTCAGTTAAGGATTCACATCATATCTGTTCTTCAATCTAAATTGTGTTTAATGCTAGTTCTAACCTGATCACTTAGAATCTAGATCTTAGGTTGCTAAATACGACACGAAAGTGAGGTTTAGAATCAGAACTATTTAGGTTGAGCAATTAAACTTCTCGCAAAGGAATTTGGTTTAGTTTAATTGTGAACATATCGAACTTAGAATTAAAGTTGGTTTAATCTGTTAGTAATTGCAAAGGAATTTGGATTGCTGCACTTAGACTTAGAGAATTCTCGCAACGACAGTTGGTTAATTTTATATCCGTGTTTTGAGTTTTAGAACTGTGCTTAATTAGATCCTTACTGAATAATTTGTCTGCTTGTCTGATTTCCTGAGAACGCCCTAGATTTAGCGCCCTTAATTAACTGCTTTCACAACCAATCCTGCTACTGATTTACTTTCTCGCATTACTTTTAGTTTACTTCTACATCTGCTTTCTCTTAGTTTAATCTCTTAGTTCTTAATCTATCGAAACCGGTGTCTCTATGGATTCGATACCCTATATACTACAATCACTTGACTGTGCACTTGCAGTAGAATAGGATTAAAACTAGACACCTATCAAGTTTTTGGCGCCGTTGCCAAGGACTCCGTTGAGTCTTCGATAGATTCGAAGCTA
Organism: Orychophragmus violaceus; assembly: GCA_030180135.1. Classification (NCBI taxonomy): domain Eukaryota; kingdom Viridiplantae; phylum Streptophyta; class Magnoliopsida; order Brassicales; family Brassicaceae; genus Orychophragmus; species Orychophragmus violaceus. Next base: position 84,501,237 of record CM058239.1, read on the forward strand.
GGGTTTTGACTATGATTTTTATTTTTGTTTTAGTTACTAATATTTTTCTCTGTTTTCTCTCTGTCGCAGGTACCGATTTCGCATAGCGTCGATCGTTGCACCCTTGTGTCGATTGTCACTAGGCGATTCTGAGATTGAATCGATCGTTGCACTGTTAGCATCGATCGTTGCTTGACGATTACAAACAGTTTATGCAGACGCGTGAAACTAGAAGTAATCAGAACTTGAACCTCGTTAATCTCGGACTTGAAGAACTTGGACGACTAGAGAGGACCAACAGAAGAGAAAGAAGAGCAAGGATGGTACGTGAACGTTTGATTCTGATGCCTGATGCTCAAGGTACCCTGAGGGACCGAGAAAACAATCCTTACAATGATGTTGGGCATAGAATTGATGCTGAAGGGAATGTCATCCCTGAACCTGTGGAACAACCAGAACAGGAACTAGGCCAAGGACAGGCCCAAGGTATAAAGATGGTGATCCATGAGAGGACTTTGGCTAACTACAATCGTCCGGATGAGTTTCATGCAAACCGGTCAGCTCTTGTACCTCCTGGTTTTGAGAGGAACGATTTTGAGATCAAAACCATCTACTACTCGCTGATGAGACAGAATGCTTTCCATGGTCACCCATCGGAGCAGCCTATGGATCACATTGATCAGTTCGAGGATATAATCACTGGCATGAAGTGTGATGGAGTGTGCCAGGATTATCTGTTTCTCAAGCTTTTTCCGCACAGTCTCGCTGGAGACGCTGCTGCAGGGCTGAAGAAACTGCCAGCTGGGCAGTTTACTACTTGGGATGCTCTTAAGAGTGAGTTTATGAGACACTTCTACAATGATGCGCGTTCTGATCAGTCCAGACAGGACATTCTGACATTCTCCCAAGGTCCTGTGGAGCCTCTAAAAGCTGCCTGGATGAGATTCAAGAAGTATCAGCGTGACTGCCCACATCATGGATTTACTGAGGTCACATTGCTAGGTATCTTCTTCAGAGGCATAGATCTCCCTTATCAGACTGCGCTAGATAACTCCAGCAATGCAAATTTTAACACCAGGACTCCTGCACAAGCTAAGCAGTTGATTGAGAACTTAGTAAGCAGCAATAGCTGCAAGTCTACTGATGAGAGGAGGAAGAGATCCGGTGGAAAGGTAGAGAACCTAGAGATAGCTGATATTATAAGCTGGACACTGTGTGCAATCTCTTGGCTGCGAAAAAGGGAGTGCATTTTGCTCAGGATGTTGAGGTTTTAGGAGCTGAGGAAGAGAACCAGGAAGAGGATGTGAACTACATAGGTAGTTCCGGATTTCAAGGTAACAGATTTGGGTATCAGTCTGGGAACAAATTCTTCGGTGGAGGACAGAAGAGTGCTTTCAACAGCAATCAAAACTCTTCTGGCTTTGGAGAGACTAGTGGATTCCAGAAGCCTTTTGGACAAGGTACTCAAAGAACTTATGGTTCTTCTTCTTACCAAGCACCTCCTGTTACAAGCACTCATGGGAGCAGAATAGAAGCGATGCTTGAGCAGGTGCTGCAAAATCAGAACAAGCATGCTGAGGACTACGACAAAAAGCTGGAGCATATGTATGATGATCTGAACGGGAAGTTTCAATCCTTGAGCTCGCATGTGAAAGAGCTTGATGCTCGGGTTGCAAAGACTGCTGGACATGTTAAAAGGGAAGATGGATATCTCCCGGGATGAACTGATGCTAATCGTAAGTATCAGTGCAATGCAGTGATATTAAGAAGTGGTAAGGAGCTGTTTCCTGCCCAGAAAAAGCAGTTGAGTGTGGAAGAAATCGAGGAAATTGAGGAATTAGAAGATGAGATCCGCGAGCTTCGCAATGCATCGATCGACGCACCTAAGCAACGGTCGATGCAAAGCGAAAACAAGGATGACGAACCAGAGCTCGACACAGGAGTCAAAACCCAGTCGCCCAGCAACGATCGACGCAAAGCGACTGCAAAGGTTTCTGACGCAGAAAAACCGAAACAAGCAAATGAAAGAGTGTACAAGCCTAAGGTGCCTTTTCCTAAGAATCCCAGGAAAGCTAAGAACGAATAACAGTATAACATATGCAAAGAAATGATTAAAAAGGTGAAGGTTGAAGTTCCTTTGATTGATTCTATGGAAACTAGTCTTGTGATGAGGAGATGTCTTAAGGATCTGATTGCTGGTAAGTGGTCTGAAGAAGAGACTGTAATGATGATCATGGAGGTGTGTAGTGCAGTGATTCAGGGCAGAATTCCCGAGAAGTTGAAAGATCCAGGGAGATTTGTGTTGGATTGTGCTATCTACAGGGAAAGGTTCGAAAGATCTCTATGTGATCTTGGCTCCAGTGTGAATCTTATGCCTTTCTCTGTTGCTAAGAGGCTGGGGTTGACTGATTTCATACGCACTAGGATATCACTGGTTTTAGCAGACAGAACAATCAGAATTCCTGAAGGATTATTGGAGGATGTTCCTATAATGATTGGCCAATGTGTGATTCCTACCGACTTTGTAGTTCTGCAGTATGGACAGGAACCAAAGGATCCACTGATTTTGGGCAGACCCTTCTTGGCTACTGCTGTTTCTTTAGAGTCATTTGCAGGTGTTATTAGGTACATGCATGTTTGGAGCGGAATTGGAGATTATGGAGCTTTTTGGAGCATTTTGGTGATTTGACCCGAGAGATAGAACTCACTGTCCAAAACAGAGGAATGTATCGATCGACACACATTGGCATCGATCGATGCATAGCGTGACCAGACAATCTCGGCGAGTTTAATGAAGAATGCAGAAATTGCAGTTTTGCCCAGAAATTCATGATGTTTACAAAGAAGCCCCAAGACGTGATTAGGCTAATATAATTAGGTTTTTGAGTTTTGTTTTACATACGCTTTCATACTTTGAGCTGAGAGTTTCTGAGAGATTTTGGGGCTGATCTATACCTGTATTGCTTCATGCTTTTGGAGAAGATTTGGAACCCCTTTGTTTTCTATACTCTCTTTTATGCAATTTATTTATTCATCGATTATGTTTTCATCATCTATGTCTGAGTAGATTCATAGTTAGGTTTAGGGATTCTCACTAGGGATTTCATGACTTGCTAGATTTATTTAATTCAGTTAAGGATTCATATAATAATTGTTCTTCAATCTAAATTGTGCTTAATGCTAGTTCTAACCTGATCACTTAGAATCTAGACCTTAGGTTGTTAAATTGACACGAAAGTGTTGTTTAGAATCTGAACTATTTAGGTTGAGCAATTGAATTACTCGCAAAGAAATTTGGTTTAATTGAATTGTGAACATATCGAACTTAATCTTAAAGCTAGTTTAATTTGTTAGGAATTGCAAAGAAATTTAGATTTCTGCTATTAGGCTTAGAGAATTCTCACAACGAAAGTTGGTTAATTCTATATCCGTGTTTGAGTTATAGAACCGTAATTAATTTGATCCTGACTGAATGCTTAATCTGCTTGTCTGGTTTCCTGAGAACTCCCTAGACTTAACGCTTTTAGTTAATTGCCTGCAAACCAATCTTGCTACCTGATTTACTTTTCTGCTTGCTTTTTAGTTTCTCATTACTTTCTCCTAGTTTAACTTAACTGTTCTTAATCTATCGTGACCGAGAGTCTCTGTGGGATTCGATACCCTATATACTATAATTGCATTGATTGTGCACTTGCAGTAGAATAGGATTAAAACCTGACACTATCAAGTTTTTGGCGCCGTTGCTGGGGACTCTTTTGAGTCTCCGATAGATTTGAACTTAGGGTTTAGACTAGGATTTTTATTTTTATTTTTTGGTTACTATTTTTTTCTCTGTTTTTCTCTGTCGCAGGTTCTGATTTCGCACTGCATCGATCGACGCATCTCCTTTGAATCGATCGACACAAGGAGAATCTGATTTGAATCGATCGTTGCATCTTAGCATCGATCGTTGCACTGCGATTACCGACGGTTTATGCAGACGAGTTATACTAGAAGTAATCCAAACTAGAATCTCGTTAATCTCAGGCTTGAGGAACTTGCTAGACTAGAGAGAGCAAACATGAAAAGTCAACGAGCAAGGATGGTGCAAGAACGTTTGATTCTGATACTTGATGCTGAAGGTGTCCTGAGGGACCGACAGAACAATCTGTACAATGCTACTGGGCAAAGGATTGATGCTGAGGGACGTGTGATCCTTGATCCTGACCCTGAACCGCAACAAGAACAAGGACAAGGAAAAGGACAAGGCCAAGGTCAAGGTCAGAGGCATATGGTTATTCATGCTGAGAGGACTCTTGCTGACTATAACTGTCCGGATGAGTTTCATGCTAACCGGTCAGCAATTGTACCTCCTGGTTTTGAGAGTAATGACTTCGAGATCAAGATCATCTACTACTCTCTTCTTAGGCAGAATGCCTTCCATGGTTTCCCAAATGAGCAGCGTATGGATCATATTGATGAGTTTGAGGACATAGTCACTGGGATGAAGTATGATGGAGTGAACTATGACTATCTATTTCTCAAACTCTTCCCCTACTCTCTCGCTGGAGATGCTGCTGCTTGGATGAAACAACTTCCACCTGGGAAGTTTACTACTTGGGATGCTGTGAAGAGTGAGTTTCTGAGGCACTTTTATGATGATGCTCGCTCTGATCAGTCGAGACAGGACATTCTCACCTTCTCCCAAGGTCCTATAGAGCCTCTTAAGGCTGCCTGGATGAGATTTAAGAAGTACCAGCGTGACTGCCCGCATCATGGATTCACTGAGGTAACATTGCTGGGCATTTTCTTTAGAGGTATAGATCTCCCTTACCAGACTGCATTGGATAATTCCAGCAATGGAAATTTCAACACAAGGACTCCTGAGCAAGCTAAGCAATTGATAGATAACTTGGTGAGCAGTAATAGCTGCAAGACTGCTGATAGGAGAAGGAAGGAGTCCGGTGGGAAGATAGATAATCAGGAGATAGCTGATATTAGGAGCAAGTTGGACACTGTCTGTAATTTGTTGGCTGGGAAGAAAGATGTCCACTTTGCTCAGGATGTTGAGGTGTTTGGAGCTGAAGAAGACAATCAGGAAGAGGATGTGAACTACATTGGTGGATCTGGATTTCAGGGAAATAGGTATGGAAATCAGTCTGGTAACAAGTTCTTCAATGGTAGACATAATAGTGCTTTCACAAGCAACCAAATCTCTTCTGGATTTGGACAGACTACTGGTTTTCAGAAGCCTTTTCAACATGGAAATTCTTACCAGAGAACCTATGGATCATCTTCTTACCAGACACCTCCTGCTGCTAGTGCTCATGAGAGTAATATGGAGGCCATGATGGAACAGTTGATGGAAAGTCAAACTAAGATTGTTGTAGACTCCAACAAGAAGTTGGATGCTGTGTATGAAGATCTGAATGGAAAGTTTGAGTCCTTAAGTACACATGTGAAGCAATTGGACACACAGGTGAACCAAATTTCAAGCTCCATCAAGGGAAAAGGTGTAATGGAAACCCACATCAAGGCTTGGTCAGTATATATTGATGATGGATCATACCAAGGGGAAAATTTTGAGTTGAATACAGCTGAACTGGTGGAAGAGGCTGAAAATTTCAAAACCGATGAAAATTATCTCTGGTGGAATCTGTGAAAATTTTTTTGCATCGATCGATGCACCCTCTGCAACGGTCGTTGCATGTCGTGGATAGACAGATTCACTCGCTTCTCTTGGAACTGATGAAGAGACGGATCAAGAGCTTATTAGATTATTCCGTGGAGTGTCTGAGATAACTCAACAGGAGATTAATGAGGTCAGACAGCTTAGAGAGATGGATGAGAAGTTTGAAGAAGAGCCACATTCTGATGATCCACCATATCACCCTTGTGTGCAGAGGTACTTGGAGAAGATGCTGCCGATGGACGAGATGCTGAAAGATTGGGTGATAGTGGTACCTAAGCAAGTCAGTGATGTGCTGCTGACTAAGATCCCTAAGAAGCTACCTGATCCTGGGATATTTGTGCTAAGTTGTTCTATTTTTGAGGATGGTTTCAAGCGCTCTTTGTGTGACTTAGGAGCTGTTGGAAGTCTCATGCCATACTCTGTGGCAGAGAAGCTGGGGATGACGGATTTTTCACCCACTAGGACCTCTCTTGTTCTAGCTGATCAGTCAATAAGGATTCCGGAAGGAGTTCTTGAGGACGTCCCAGTGAGAGTTGGAAACTACTTGGTTCCAACATATTTCTTGGTGCTTAAGTACGACATTTAGCCTGATGATGCTTTGATACTGGGAAGACCATTTTTAGCCATAGCTGGAGCAGTGATTGATGTGAGGAATAGTCTGATTGATCTCTGTCTGGGAGATGAGCCTCTACACTTTGAGATGAACATGCTGCACAAGCCACATATTGATGGTCAGACCTTTACCATTAAGGATGGAGATGGAGAGCAGGCGAGTGACACTTTGGTTTCAGATCCTGGAGATCATCACATCCCATCATTTCTTGGACGAGCTCACACTAACACAGCTTATTCTCCACCTTGGATGAGGAGACTTTCATAGAGGCATTCACAGTCTCTGTTGAAACCTCCAAGAGCCTGATCTTGTTCGTCCGGTCAAGCTAATGACCTTAAACAAGCGCTGAGTGGGAGGCAACCCACTGTTAGGTTTGTATATATTATTTTTGGTGTTTTTCATAGGATTTCACTTTTTGGGTTTTTTTTGCTTTGTTTTTGCTACAGAACACGAGTTTGGAGATGTGTAACGATCGTTGCGGTCCTGTGCAACGGTCGTTGCAGGGAGATATGACAAGGAGATGAAATCGCCTTGTGACGATCGTTGCGGTCCTGTGCAACGGTCGTTGCAAATGGTTCGATTTTCAAATTAAAGGTGCACGTACGCTAAACCGGAATCAATTCGGTTCACTAGCAACGATCGTTGCTTATCTGCAACGGTCGTTGCATCCACGATCCAGGTAAGTACCTTTAACCTATTCTCTCCTCTCTTCTTCTCCAATTCCCTTGTCCGTACAACCCGAATCCCCTATCCCCTAAATCACTCAACTCTTCACCATTTCCATTGATTTAAAGCTCTAATCTCATTGTTTTTAAACGCTCTATATGTTTCTCTAACCCATTTGAAGCAATTCCAAGGTAAAGTGTCTCAATTTCAGCATTTTCGGATTCGATTTTAGGGTTCTGGAATTTGAGATTTTTAGGCTTTAGAATGGTGAACCATAGTGATATAGACTTGAATTAAGAGGATTGAGGATGAATTATCATGTCTATGTGATTTTGGGATGGATTCTGTTGCGGTTTGAAGAAATAATTCGGCGACTGTAAAATCGCCTTGCAACGATCGTCGCACTTGTGCAACGGTCGTTGCATTGCGATTTCACAGAGAGTTCTGCGTGACTAATTGAGCTTTATTTCTTTGTTGCAGATGCCTCCTCGCGGACAACCTCGCAAACGTAGAGCCACTACAGCAGCTGCAGCTGCAGATCATCATCCTCCGCCAGTTGAATGGTTTCCTCGAGACTCTCCACTACCTGAGGCTTATCAGAGAGATCGGGAAGCCATACAGTTTCCTTGGCCTAAGGCAGATAAGGAGCTAATCCCAACAGACAAGGAATGGGGTATGGACATTATCGAGCTGCTTAAGACTGACACATTCACTGAGAGGCCGCTACATGAGCACTGGGATGAGTACGATACACTACTCTACAATGGGTGGTGTGATATGAAGATCAAGCCAACCAAGTTCTCTGACTATTGGACTTGTAGAGGTCTTGGCATTGATGAGCAGGTGCTGACATTGGTTAAGAGCATTGGTCTAGGGACAATTCCTATGCAGCACTATGAGTTGTATCCTGATCTGGTAAGACAGTTGCTGGCCACCTGCAGAGTTATTTATCCCGACCCAGAGTGCAGGAGAGCTCCAGGGGGTGTCTTCACCTTCATGTGCCTAGGAGTCAGGTATCGGATCCCCCTTCTTGATATCTGCCGTATTTATGGATTCAGCGTTGAGCCTACACGTACTGCTATGGCTCTTGAGTGGGAAGTGCCGGAAGCTCAGTATTTCTGGGACTGTATTGGTAATGGTCGGTATTGCTCGAGGACGACGAAGCAGATTCAGGTTAGGCATCATGTTCTCAGATATGTACTATGCATCTTGGGATATACTCTGTTGTGCAAATCTGAAGCAAACAAGATGCGTAAGAATGAGCTGGAGATGCATTTCATTGGGCTGAGAGAGCAGCTTGCTGATACTGATTTGAGAGATCCTAGCAGAGGACAACTTAGGAGCTGTGTTTGCTCATCATTTGCGCTCTCTGTAGAAGAAGGCATACGATGGGAAGGGCACTGAGTCAGTAGGGAGTCTGCTTACTCCCATTTTTTGACATTGCAGGATCCCTTTAGAGGGTACAGAGTGTGATGACAGTAAGGAGTTCCTGGATTTTACCCACATGCAGAGTGCTACATGGCTGAAGGAGAGCCGTATATGGGTCTATTACGACACTGACGCTAGGAAGCATGGTGTGGATCTTCCTGCTGCTGATCTAACCAAGATCGATACATTGGATGCTTTGCATTTCCTGCCTCCTGAGAACGCTCAGCGCAGTGTTCCTACGATGGCTCATCCGCTGGAAGAGCCTTCTTCACGAGCTTCCTCTTCTTCTGCGCCTGCACCCAAACCTGCTACAGCTGACATCGGTCCTTATCCAGCCCCATCTGTACCATTTAGTGAGATGTCTGAGACTGAGTGGAGAGAGCGTCAGGATGGTATCCTAAAGAGCATCTTGGAGTGGATGCGTGGATGCACCTGCAGGAGACAGCCACATATTCATCAGCCCGTTCCTTCCTGTCGACGTAGACAGCGCTCTCCGTCTCCTATTCTTTCGAGTGATACCGATCGCTATGATGGCATAGATGACGAGTGAAAGTAGTGGCATTCTCAGACATCGGTTCTGTATTTTCTTTTTCACTTTTTCTTTTGCATTTTTCTTTTGATTTCCTTAGGATACTTATGTTTGGACGATCGCTGCAGGTGCGACAGAGGTAAAAATCCGAGAGAACACAAACTCATCCAATTAACATTTTTGCTTTCTTTTACCGACCATTAGCTTGACACTACTGGGGACAGTGTGTTTTAAGTGTGGGGGAGGTGGTACTGACTTTTATCTTTCTGTTTTCTTAGTCAGTCCTGTTTTTCAAAAAAATTGTTTTGAGTCAAAACGGTTTAAGTAAGAAACAGTGAATTTTTGAGAAGTTAACAGCCACTTGCAGGAACTTAAGTGACCATTGGGATGAACTCGCAGCCACATCTATGACTATTAGAAAACCCCAACGCAGATCAGCCTACTGAGAACACCCACATCACTTCAGGTATCAAAGGATCCTTTACTGACTTCACATCAAATACTGACTTAATTTTCTTATCTAAGGGCTTGGAAAACCTTGAGTCGGATTCCTCATTGGTTCTGACACAGCTTGTAAACCTGTCCGAGTAAGGTTCCCTTCTCCCCTTCTCTAAGTAAAGTAAAAAAAAAGAATAATAAACTGAGGATGAGCTAGTAGCTTTGAAGTGGTCGCGGGAGTGGTAGCTACCACTATTACCTCCTGTGCATCCATGGAATGTGTCCAAAGTACACCCCATAACGGGAAGAGCACTGATAAAAAAATAAAATGATACCCAGTGGGGAAAAATCAGTTGCTAAGGAAGGGAAAAGAGAAGAAAGGAACCAGAAAAAGATAGTATGGTGGTCTAGAGCTGATAGAGTAAGAATCCATGTGCCCTTTGATCGATAATCCGTAGGTGAGACCGCACTTAAATTGCTTAAGAAGTCAGTAGGGCGAATTTGAATGCGTGAATGTGATTGTGGAGTTTACTTAGGACAGTTGTTAAGTGTGGGGGAAGTATATGTTGGTATTGATGTCTGCAGGTGATTCTTTCAGTGGCTTACTAAGGGGAATCTGAGTGTTGTTGCTTCTAGGATGAAAAGAGTTTCTGAAAGTTTTCAAACCTCTTCACCATGTTTTAGTTCTCTGTTTTGCTTGAGGGCAAGCAAAGGCTAAGTGTGGGGGAGTTGATATATCATGGTTTTTACCGGTTTTAGACCATGATATAAGTATGTTTTAGAGTCTTTTGGTGTTTCTTTAGAGTCACTTGCAGGTGTTATTAGGTACATGCACGTTTGGAGCGGAATTGGAGATTATGGAGCTTTTTAGAGCATTTTGGTGATTTGACCCGAGAGATAGAGTTCACTGTCCAAAACAGAGGAATGTGTCGATCAATACACATTGGCATCGATCGATGCATAGCGTGACCAGACAATCTCGGCGAGTTTAATGAAGAATGCAGAAATTGCAGTTTTTCCCAGAAGTTCCTGATATTTACAAAGAAGCCCCAAGACGTGATTAGGCTAATATAATTAGGTTTTTGAGTTTTATTTTGCATACGCTTTTATATTTTGAGCTGAGAGTTTCTGAGAGATTTTGGGGCTGATATGGACCTGTATTGCTTCTTGCTTTTAGAGAAGATTTTGAACCCCTTTGTTTTCTATACTCTCTTTTATGCAATTTATTTATTCATTGATTATGTTTTCATCATCTATGTCTGAGTAGATTCATAGTTAGGTTTAGGGATTCTCACTAGGGATTTCATGACTTGCTAGATTTATTTAATTCAGTTAAGGACTCATATCATAATTGTTCTTCAATCTAAATTGTGCTTAATGCTAGTTCTAACCTGATCACTTATAATCTAGACCTTAGGTTGTTAAATTGACACGAAAGTGTGGTTTAGAATCTGAACTATTTAGGTTGAGCAATTGAATTACTCGCACAGAAATTTGGTTTAATTGAATTGTGAACATATCGAACTTAATCTTAAAGCTAGTTTAATCTGTTAGGAATTGCAAAGAAATTTGGATTTCTGCTATTAGGCTTAGAGAATTGTCACAACGAAAGTTGGTTAATCCTATATCCGTGTTTGAGTTCTAGAACCGTTCTTAATTTTATCTTGACTGAATGCTTAATCTGCTTGTCTGATTTCCTGAGAACTCCCTAGACTTAGCGAAAGATGAAGAGGTTGAACTCTATCTCTCGTATTCCCGATTTCTTCCGATGCCTCGGTTTGCTCGTTTTCTTGATAATTGTTTTAGAAAATATCAAACGATTCCCATAAATCTCCAAACCTCCATAAAATGATTCTCCTTGATTTTATATGAATTTATAAACTTGAATCATCCCATTTGGAGTTTTCTAGCTCCCGTTATGATTTTCCGAATTTTTCCCGGTTTAGTCAGTTTTCCGACCCATACTCTGAAAATGCGTTTCTGCTCCGTTTCTTCGAGTTATGGTCTTGTAAATGTTCTTTATGGTTTAAAAAAGAGAAAATTTGGCCCATCACGTCTTCCGTCTCGAACTTTGGCAAAATTACCATTTTGCCCATGGGTTCGGCAAAATTACAATTTTGCCCCTGTTGACTTTCTTCTGCCCGTTGACCATATTTTTGGATACGGGGTATCACATTCTTCCCCACTTACAGGAATTCGGTCCCCGAATTCTCCGTCACTACCAGACTTCGAATCAGTTCCAAACCCTGCAAGTTGCTCCGTCATTCGATTTCAACGCTTCCTTACTCGAACACTGCTGCATAACTCTGACTTCTTACCTTCCTGCTCTCTTTCCAATCCTTTCCGTCTAACTGATCTTTTCATTAATTCCCCAACGATCACTCCTTGTCCAGGCTCTTAGTCTTGTCTACCTTGCTTCGCTTCCCTCTTAACGGACTCCATTCGTCTCAAACTTCAGATTCACTCGCTGTTAGCTTCATTACACCCCTTACTGCTTCTTTCTCACACACCAAGGTCTCTTTATTCTTTCCACTTAACTGTAGCTTCGTTTCTCGATTTCTGGTCTCGTTTCATGATAGGTCTAGTTTTACCCTATACTAACTGCAAGTGCACAGCAATATCAATGTAGTATATAGGGTTATTGAATCCACAGGGACACTGGTCTCGATAGATCAGTACAGTAGAGATTATTAATAGGAATTAAAGCAGGTAGTGAATGTATTAAAAGCAAGGCAGATAAATAAATCAGTAGCAGGAATTGATTTGAAAGCAATAAACTAAAAGCGCTAAGTCTAGGGAATTCTCAGGAATTCAGACAAGCAGACAAGTTAATCAGTCAGGATCAAATTAAACTCAGTTCTAGAACTCAAATCACGGAAATAGAATTAACCAAATCTCTTTGCGAAAATCCTCTAAGTCTAAGTGCAGTAATCCAAATCTCTTTGCAATTACTAACAGATTAAACCAGCATTAATTTCAAGTTCGATATGTTCACAATTAAACTAAGCCAAATCTCTTTGCGAATAATTTAATTGCTCAACCTAAATAGTTCAGATTCTAAACCACACTCTCGTGTCGTATTTAGCAACCTAAGATCTAGATTCTAATTGATCAGGTTAGAACTAGCTTTAAGCACAATTTATTTTGAAGAACATTCTAAGCATATGAATCCTAACTTCATTAAACAAGTCTAGCAAGTCATAAAATCCTTAATGAGAAACCCTAAATTTAACTTTGAATCTACTCAGACATGATTAATGAAACAGAAATCATAGAGATAATAGATTGCATATAAGAAATAAAATAGGTAAAGGGGTTCGAAATCTTCTCCAAATAGATGAAGTACATGATTAGATCAGCCCCAAAAGCTCTAAAAATCTCTTAGCTCTAAATATGAAAGCGTAACTAAAATAAAAGCCAAAACTCTAAATATATAGGCATAATCTCGGCTGGGGCTTCTGTGTAAATACTGGAACTATTCTGGGCTTCTCTGCAAATCTTTAAAACTTGAATAAACCGCCGAGTCTCGGCCCATCTCGCTAGTGTGTCGATCGACACCAAAGGTGTGTCGATCGATGCATGATCATCAAATCGGGAAGTGAGTTAATCTCTCGGCCAAAATGCTCCAAAAGTCCCAAAATACTCCAATTATCTCCAATTAACTCCAAACCTGATTAAACCTTTAAAAGACTCTAAAATAACACAAACGACACTAAAAACACATCTATATCATGGCATAAAATGGGTAAAAACCATGATATATCAACTCCCCCACACTTAGCCTTTGCTTGCCCTCAAGCAAAACAGAGAACTAAAATGCAGTGAAGAGGTTTGAAAACTCTTCAGAAACTCTTTTCGTCTTAGAAGCAGTAACACTCAGATTTCCCTTAGTAATCCACATGAAAGAATCAACCTGCAGACATCAAGACCAACATGTACTTCCCCCACACTTAGCAACTGTCCTAAGTAAACTCCACAATCACATTCATGCATTCAAATTCTCCCTACTGACTTCTACAAGTATTTAAGTGCGGTCTCACTTAAGGAATATCGATCAAAGGCACATGGATTCTTACCCTGTCAGCTCTAGACCACCAAACTATCTTTCTCTAGTCCCTTTCTTCTCTTTTCCCTTCCTTAACAACTGATTTTTCCCACATTGGGTATCATTTTATTTTTTTATCAGTGTTCTTCCCGTTTTGGGGTGTATTTTGGACACATTCCATGGATCGCACAGGAGATAATAGGGGTCTCTACCACTCCCGTGACCACTTCGGAGTTACTAACTCATCCTCAGTTTATTATCTTTTTTTTTTTTACTTTATGGAAGGGGAGAAGGGAACTAAATGGGACAGGTTTACAGGCTGTGTCAGAACTAACAAAGGAATCCGACTCTAAGTATTCCAAGCCCTTAAGTGAGAAATCTAAGTCAGTATTAATTTTGAAGTCAGTAAAAGATCCTCTGATACCTGAAGTGATGTGGGTGTTCTCAGTAGGTTGATATGTGCATGAGTTTTCTAATAGTCAGAGATCATCTGCAGCTTCATCTCAATGGTTACTTAAGTTTCTGCAAGTGCTACTAAACTTCTCAAAATATCATTGTTTCCTACTTAAACAAATTTTGACTCAATAAAACAAAAATTTTGAATTTTTTTTAAAATAACTAAGAAAACAAAAGAAAGAAGTTAGTAGAACCTCCCCCACACTTAATACACACTGTCCCCAGTAGTGTCAAGCGAAGGATTGGCAAAAGAAAGAAAATAAAAATTGTTAATGGATGGTTGAGTTCTCTCAGATTTTGTCGCAGTCAGGCATCGATCGTTGCACTAAGTGCATCGACCGTTGCTGTGCGATTTTTCATTGTAACGATCGACACCAAAGGTGTGTCGATCGACGCACTGCGTAATCATCGAACAGTCAGCAAGTTAGCAGTTAGTCCGTCGGGTTATGTCAATTTTGAATCCTGCAAGCTGAAAACACTAGAAACAGAGTAAAACCGAAGTAACAAATGTATCAAATCAAGTACAGCCATCCAAACATAGTAGCAAAATAAAAGAAAAAGAAAAAGTGCAAGGAAAGATAAAAAGAAAGTCAGAATACAGAACCGAAAATCAATAGATGGAGGCTACTCTCACTCACTATCATCATCTATCCCACCATATCTCTCAATGTCACTATCGGCTACAGGAGAACGCTGTCTGCGTCGACTGGCGGGAATGGGCTGATGAACCTGTGGCTGTCTCCTGCAAGTACACCCACGCATGAAATCCCAAATGGTCTGAAACATACCTTCCTGCCTCTCTCTCCAATCGCCCTCAGACATCTCGTGTACAGGCATGGATAGAGCTGGATAAGGACCAATATCAAATGCAGCAGCAGCAGGTGCAGGTGCAGAAGAAGTAGAAGCTCTAGTAGAAGGCTCTCCCAGCGAATGAGCCATAGTAGGAACTGCGCGTCGAGCACTAGCGGGAGGCTGAAACCTCAAAGCATCCAATGTATCAATCTGTGTCAGACCAGCAGCAGGAAACTCTAGTGCGTGCCTCTCAGTGGCAGGCTGATAGTAAACCCACATACGCCCTTCCTTTAGCCATGTAGCACTCTGCAAGTGACTGAAATCTAAGAACTCTCTCTCATCATTGCACTATGTACCCTCCAAAGAAATCCTGCAGTGTTTGAAAATGGGAGTAAGAAGGCTCCCGACTGTCTCTGTGCGCACACCATCAAAGGGCTTCTTCTGCAGGTCACATAGGTGATGAGCAAAAACAGCTCCTAGGTTGAGTCTCCCAGCAGGGTTCCTCAGATCGGTATCTCTAAACTGCTCCCTCAGTCCTCTAAACAGTATCTCCGTCTCAGTCTTACGCATCTTGTTGACCTCGTGCTTGCACAATAGAGTGCGTCCTAATATGCGCAAAACGTACCTAAGGACCGGATGCCTAACCTGAATCACAGTCGTAGTCCGTGAGTAGTATCGCCCGTTGCCAATGTAATCCCAGAACTGCTGAGCCTCTGATGGCTCCCACGGAAGGGACATATCGATGCGTGTCGGCTCAATGCTGAACCCATAGATCCTGCAGATATCGAGAAGGGGAACTCGATACCTGGCTCCTCGACACATGAAGGTGAAAGTGCCTCCCGAAGCTTGCCTACTGTCTGGGTTCGGATAGATGACCCTGCAAGTGGCAAGTAACTGTCTCACCAACTCCGGGTATAAGTCATAAGGCTGCATTGGCATTGTCCCCAGACCAATGCCTCTGCATAGTGCCATAACCTGCTCATCGATGCCTAGACTCTTGCAGGTCGAGTAGTCAGCAAACTTGGTTGGCTTAAGCGTCATGTCACACCAACCATTGTACAGCAACGTATCATACTCATCCAAGTACTCGTGCAATGGTCTCTCTGTGAAGTCATCCGTTGTGAGCAACTTATCAATATCCATGCCCCAGTCATGCTTAGTCTGAATCAGAAGCCTATCTGCTCTTGGCCATGGTGGCTGTATGGATGCATGAACCATCTGATAGTCTGCAGGTGGATCTGAGTCTCGGTGTAACCATTCCGGTGGCAGAATGTACTGACGTGTATGATGCAGTGGCTCTGTGTTTACGGGTTTGTCGTGGAGGCATCTGCATAAGAAAGAAAAAATTTAAACAATTAGACTCGGCAGACTCTCTGTGAAATCGCGAAGCAACGACCGTTGCATCTGAGACATCGATCGTTGCAAGGCAATTTCATTTATCGAACATTTCCCCAGAGTCGCGAAGCAATGACCGTTGCACAAATGCAACGACCATTGCAAAGCGATTCTGGCCGCAAACAATCAATCAAAAATCAGTTCAAATTTGTGCCACATTATCTCAAATCAGCTCAAAATCATCACTTATTACCCTAAATCGGTCTAATTACGCATGCAACATCAATTCTCAGTTCCAAAAATCTCAAACCCTAAAACCCTAAAATTGAATCCGAAAATTTGAGAAATAGAGGTACATTACCTTGGATTCTTGAGATAGGAGCTAAAGGTACGGGTTTAGAGTATAAAATAGGAACTATAAGCAATTGAAACGAAGAAAAATGATGAGAAATGGCGATTTTTGGTGTGAGCTCACGGTGTACGGTTGATCGGAAATGAGAAAGAAAAGAGAGAAGGAAAAGGGTTTAAGGTACTTACCTCGGTCGTGGGTGCAACGATCGTTGCTTAGGGGCAACGACCGATGCTGGTCAAATCGAAATCGATTTCCGGTTTAGCGCGTACCTTACTTTTTCAATTGAACCAACTGCAACGACCGTTGCTGGTGAGCAACGATCGTCACAATGCGATCACCCTTCTTCGTCAAATCTCCTTGCAACGACCGGTGCACAAGTGCATCGATCGTCACACATCTCCAGACTCGAATTCTGTATCTGAAACTTAAAAACAAAAACGTGAAATCCTAAGAAAAACACCAAAAATGAAAAGGAAGAAAAATTAAACCTAACAGTGGGTTGCCTCCCACTCAGCGCTTGTTTAAGGTCATTAGCTTGACCGGACGAACAAGATCGTTCAAGCACCAGGAGATCCTGACAGAGAATTTTTCTGTCTCTGTTCAAGTCTCCTCATCCAAGGTGGCGAGTAGGCTGTTGCAGAATGCTCATGTCCAAGAAAAGATGGAGTAAAATGTGCTCCAGGATCCATAATCACAGTGTCATCTGGCTGTTCATCATCTGCTTCCATAATGGTGAATGTCTGCCCGTCTATCAGTGGTCTTCGCAGCTTATCCATCTCGTAACGCAGCGGCTCATCTCCCAGATGGAGATCTATCAGGTTGTTCCTAACATCAATTACTGCTCCCGCTGTAGCCAAAAATGGTCTTCCAAGTAGTAATGCTTCATCCGGATTACAGTCATATTTCAGCACTAGGAAGTCTGTTGGAACTAAATAGTTTCCAACTCTCACCGGGATGTCCATAAGGAGTCCTTCAGGAACTCGTATAGACTGATCAGCTAGGACAAGAGAGGTCCTAGTAGGAGTAAAATCTAGCATACCCAGCTTTTCTGCCACAGAGTATGGCATAAGACTTCAAGCAGCTCCCAGATCACAAAGGGAGCGTCTAAAACTATCCTCGAAGATAGAAAAATTAAGCACAAAGACTCCAGGGTCTGGCAGCTTCTTCGGGATCTTGGTCAGCAGAACATCACTAATATGTTGAGGAACTATAATCACCCAATCTCTCAGCTCTTCATCTAAAGGCAGCATCTTGTTCAAGTACCTTTGTACGCATGGATGATAAGGTGGATCATCAGAAGATGGAATTTCTTCCAATTCTTCACCAATCTCCTCTAGCTTCTTAAGCTCTTCAATTTCCTGCTTAATCACTTCAGACACTGAGGAGTGTTTTCTAATGATCTGCGCATAAATCTCCTGTTGAGAGATCTCAGAGACTCCAGAGAATAAGCCATCAAGCTCCAAATTTGCATCAATACCATCATCACTCGGCAAGTCTGTCTGTTCACGACATGCATCGATCGACACTAGATGTGTGTCGATCGTTGCAACACTGCAGTTTTCACCCGAGAGATTTTCTCCAAAATCCGAGATTTCACTCTCCTTCACCAATTCAGCTGTACTTAGCTCAAATTTTTCACTTAGGTGAGATCCATCATTAATGTACACAGACCAGGCCTTAATATGAGTGTCTGCTACTCCTTTTCCCTTCATAGAGTTGGTAATCTGGTTCACCTGAGTATCCAGCTGCTTCATGTGAGTGTTCAGAGTCTCAAACTTCCCATTGAGGTCCTCATAGACAGCATCTAGCTTCTTGTTGCATTCCACTGTACTCTTGGTATGACTCTCCATTAGCTGTTCCATCATAGCTTCCATTCTACTCGCATGAGCTGTAGGTGCAGGAGGAGTCTGATAAGATGAAGCTCCATAGGTTCTCTGAATACCTTGTCCAAAGGTCTTCTGAAAACCACCAGTCTGTCCAAAAGAGTTATGATTGCCTGTGAAGGCACTCTTCTGTCCCTGGTTGAAGAATTTGTTTCCCTGCTGATTACCAAATCTGTTACCTTGGAAATCAGATCCTCCAATGTAATTCACATCTTATTCTTGAGTGTCCTCCTCAGTCTGAATTACCTCAACATCTTGAGCAAAATGGACAGCCTTCTTACTAGCCAGCAGATTGCAGATTGTGTCCATCTTAGATCTTAATTCAGCCATCTCTGTGTTCTCTACACTTCCACCAGATTTTTTCCTCCTCTCATCCATAGTCTTGCAACTGTTGCTGCTTGCTAGGTTCTCAATCAACTGCTTAGCTTGTGCAGGAGTCCTGGTGTTGAAGTTTGCATTACTGGAATTATCCAGCGCAGACTGATATGGCAGATCTATGCCTCTGAAGAAGATACCAAGCAACTGAACTTCAGTAAATCCATGGTGTGGGCAGTCACGTTGGTATTGCTTAAATCTCATCCAGGCAGCTTTTAAAGGCTCCACAGCTCTTGGGAAAATGTGAGTATGTCCTGTCTGGACTGATCTGAACGCGCATCATCATAGAAATGACGCAAGAACTCACTCTTCAGGGCTGCCCAAGTGTCAAACTGCTCAGGTGGCAATTGCTTCAGCCATGCACTAGCGTCTCCAGCAAGACTGTGCGGAAAGAGCTTAAGGAACAAATAGTCCTGGCAAACTCCATCATACTTCATGCCAGTAACTATGTCCTCAAACTGATCAATGTGATCCATAGGCTGCTCAGATGGGTAACCATGGAATGCATTCTGTCTCATCAGTGAGTAGTAGATGGTCTTGATCTCAAAATCATTGCTCTCAAAGCCATGAATCACCAAAGCTGAACGGTTTGCATGAAACTCATCCGGTCTGTTGTAGTCAGCTAAGGTCCTCTCATGAACAACCATCTCTCTACCTCGGGCCCGTCCTTGACCCTAGTTCTTCTCCTGTTACGGTTGCTCAGGAGGGTCAGGGATGACATTCCCTTCAGCATCAACCCTTTGAAAAGCAGCATTGTATGGGTTGTTGTCTTGGTCTCTCAGAGTACCTTGAGCATCACGTTCTAGAATAAGCCTCTGAACTACCATTCTTTCTCTTCTTTCTCTTCTTTTAGTCCTCTCTAAACGTCCAAGTTCTTCAAGATCGAGATTGATTAGGCTCAAGTTCGGATTACTTTGAGTTTCACGCTTCTGCATAAACTGTCTGTAATCGTCCAGCAACGATCGATGCTATCAGTGCAACGATCGATTCAATCTCAAGTCGCTTAGTGACGATCGACACAAGAGGTGCAACGATCGACGCAAGGCGAAATCGGTACATGCGACAGAAAGAAAACAGAGAGAAAAATCAGTAAAATAAAAATAAAAAAAACGAAAAACAAAAACAAAAAAAAAGAAAAATTCCTAGTAAAAACCCTAAGTTCGGTCCTAACGAAGACTCTAAGAGTCCCCGGCAACGGCGCCAAAAACTTGATAGGTCTAGTTTTACCCTATACTAACTGCAAGTGCACAGCAATATCAATGTATTATATAGGGTTATCGAATCCACAGGGACACTGGTCTCGATAGATCAGAACAGTAGAGATTATTAATAGGAATTAAAGCAGGTAGTGAATGTATTAAAAGCAAGGCAGATAAATAAATCAGTAGCAGGAATTGATTTGAAAGCAATAAACTAAAAGCGCTAATTCTAGGGAATTCTCAGGAAATCAGACAAGCAGATAAGTTAATCAGTCAGGATCAAATTAAACTCAGTTCTAGAACTCAAATCACGGAAATAGAATTAACCAAATCTCTTTGCGAAAATCCTGTAAGTCTAAGTGCAGTAATCCAAATCTCTTTGCAATTACTAACAGATTAAACCAGCATTAATTTCAAGTTCGATATGTTTACAATTAAACTAAGCCAAATCTCTTTGCGAATAATTTAATTGCTCAACCTAAATAGTTCAGATTCTAAACCACACTCTCGTGTCGTATTTAGCAACCTAAGATATAGATTCTAATTGATCAGGTTAGAACTAGCTTTAAGCACAATTTAGTTTGAAGAACATTCTAAGCATGTGAATCCTAACTGAATTAAACAAGTCTAGCAAGTCATAAAATCCTTAATGAGAAACCCTAAACTTAACTATGAATCTACTCAGACATGATTAATGAAACAGAAATCATAGAGATGATAGATTGCATATAAGAAATAAAATAGGTAAAGGGGTTCGAAATCTTCTCCAAATAGATGAAGTACAGGATTAGATCAGCCCCCAAAAGCTCTAAAAATCTCTTAGCTCTAAGTATGAAAGCGTAACTAAAATAAAAGCCAAAACTCTAAATATATAGGCATAATCTCGGTTGGGGCTTCTGTGTAAATACTGGAACTATTATGGGCTTCTCTGCAAATCTTTAAAACTTGAATAAACCGCCGAGTCTCGGCCCATCTCGCTAGTGTGTCGATCGACACCAAAGGTGTGTCGATCGATGCATGATCATCAAATCGGGCAGTGAGTTAATCTCTCGGCCAAAATGCTCCAAAAGTCCCAAAATACTCCAATTATATCCAATTAGCTCCAAACCTGATTAAACCTGTAAAAGACTCTAAAATAACACAAAAGACACTAAAAACACATCTATATCATGGCATAAAATGGGTAAAAACCATGATATATCACTTCACTGTGTTACTCCTCTCTTTAACTGACCTTCCTTGAACCTCGATCTTCCGCAAGTATTCACTTTGCTCTGATTCTGACCCTAACTTCCCCACTTCGCTTCGACTTCCACGTCCTTCACGATACTGGTTTGTCTCCCTAAGATACTTCAAAAATCTGCATTCCAAACCTGACATTCTTCTGACTTCCAATTCCCCGTACTAATAACTCCACTCTGATTCCGATACAACCCCTTCCTTCCCGAGCACTCTTCAAGAATTTGATTTCTGAATCCGACTTTGCTAACCTTCCATTCCATTCACACTGATTGCTTCACTCTGGTTTCCATACTATCGCTGACATTACTTCAAATCTCTTTGCTAACTCATCATCCCAACCGCTTCGCTCTTTCCGCTGCTCTGTACTAACACTTTCCCGCTGACCATCCATACTGACTGCTTCACTTCCCGGGTTAACTCGTCTCACGGCTCCTTTCCACTCCATCTCGCTTACGGGTTCGGGTTCGGTCTCGCATTCGTATCACATCGTCCATTCCGTCCTACATTCAACACAACAACTTTCACTGGAGCGGTGAATTCAAACTAATACATTCCTCGATATCACTTCCTCATAGAGATATAGTTAGTTAATCATGTACCCATTGGTCACTCATGATTAAGTAACGATATTCTATAATTCCGCTCTCTCGCGAATCGACAGTTGATTACAACCATACTCGAGTTATCTCAACACCTTAAACGAAAAGGTTCTAACACTTTCAATTCTAACAACTTAACGATTGCAACCGAATTTAAACTACTCACTCGAATGGCTTACCAATACCATTCACACTCCGCACATGCTAAGCATGCCATAAAAACTAGCACGTCCACAGTGCTACACCACAACGAAACACAACCCTAATTAACCGATGCACCACTCAAGCATTTAATAAAACACGCAAGCAATCAAATAAAAGCAACCAACTACCACACGCAAACAAGCAATCACTAGATCGCTCTGGATATGTCGTCAGTCTGGGTTTAGGTTATGATGAACGGTCGTCGATTCCGCGCATCATCAGACTTTACGTGGTAATTCATTTGCATCCAAAACCATCACACGCATGCAAACAACTACTACGTAAGCTATAACGATAAGTAGAACAATTCTGCATCACATACATACATAAGAACAACAACACACACATGTTTCGAGGTTTTTAAATACATAAGTAAAACATAAATACAACCACGAGACGTTCGTCATCCATACCCTAACCCCCAAACTGCACCGTCATAACCCGGAGATGTCTGAAACAACATGCGAGAATCGCCGATCTAGATACACACAACAACAACATAGTTAGTGCCCAACTTACATGGCCTAACTATTCTAACCCTAACAGCCCCAACACGACCGGAATGCCATACACAACCGGCATCGCGGCTCACGCTGGTACCCACTGGCTGGTGCGCCGGGAGGGTGTGGTGGGTGTGCATCTCTGGTCAGCGGTCCAACCTGCTGCGGCTCTGCCATCGGACACAACTGCGCTACATGACCTCTGCGACCACAATTCTGACAAACCGGAATGGGCCCGCGTGGCCCACGGTAACATGCTTCTGCCTGGTGATCTGTCGCTCCACACAGCTGACAGGAAGAAATAGACCCCGAATAAGGCTCCTGAAAACACTTGGCTGCTCGATGTCCCTGACCTCCACAAATCTGACAAACAACTGGCGCTGAGCGGGACCGACGAGAACTGGTTCGACGGGAACAAGTGGATGCTCTTATCCCTCGTCTCCGCACCTCCTGCAACTCCTCGATGGTCTCGGTGGCTGCTCCAATGGTGGCTGCGCTACAGTTGACTGCGCGGCTGGCTGCTGAATAACTGACTGTCGAATAAGTCCACCGTCTCGACGACTCGGACCAGGTCGATACTCCTCAGGTAACGGGGCACGATGCGGCTCTGCGTCCGACATACGAGGTCCGGGCCCAACGATCGGACAAATAGGTTCAAGATGGCCGTCCATCCCGCACTACTGACAAGAATACGGGGCCGGCACTGGCTGATACGTCTCACGGTAGAGCGGATCCACTGGTCGGGTACACCAATACAAATGGAAGCCCTGAACTCCGCAGGCGCTACATGTTCGGTACACAGGCATGGGCGGCACTGAATCTAGCGTGTCGGCTAGTGGAATCTCCGGTGGTGCAACCGGCTCAGTCGGCCTAGCCTCTGGTGATGTAACTGACTCAAACTGCGAGTCTGAACCTGCCGTCGACATCAGCTCAACTCCTGTGGCTGACTCCATCGCTGAATGTGGCTCGGTGGAACCAGGTGATGGAGCTCCTGACCTCTGTGGCGATCCTGGCTGATGATGCAGCCCAACATGCTGATCCAAAACGTCCTCTAGTATCGCCATCTGCTCGTCCATGTACTGCGCCCACTGCACTTGCTGCTCCGGATCTACTGGCTCCATGTCCATGTCGAAAGCTGCGTGTAACGGGTCTAGCTGAAAATCCCCTCCACCATGTGGAATAAAATCCGACTCATGCAAACTGAAAGGTAGTGGCACATCATGTGCCTCAAGCTGCATCCCCGATGGTACTGTAGGTGCCTCAAGCTGAGGTGGCAACGGTGGTAACCCATAGTCTGTGAATCCCAAATATCCCATCACTCCTGCGGTCGGGTCTGCAGTACCTGCGTCGTCCTGTAGAGAAGGCGGTAACGGATCGGGTAACGGCCTCCAATCCACAGCGGCTGCTGTCCTTAGACCTGCCTGATGCTGGTCTACCAAAGCCTGGTACTCTGCCCGTGTCATCCGACGCTCACCGATACTGCTCGCTACTATCTCTCACACCCAACGCACACCCACACACACTCCGTCCAGGGACACTCTTCTGCTGTCTGCAATCAAAACCCACAAATAAAAATTAGTACACAAAATACAAATTTTTCTACCCCATCCCAACCCCGGATTTTACAGACGCGGCTCGGTTTCCTAATGGATGCTTGGGTAAGACACAATTTTGACTCGATAAAACCATGGAAACACTCAGAAATGAACAGCTTCGAAACCCATGCAGAACCATGCTGTGATGCCACCTTTCTGTAACGCCCCTTTCCCATTCTCCGCTGACCGGCGAGCTGACCGGCCAACAATCAAACAAGAACATGACCGATTCCCATAAATCTCCAAACCTCCATAAACTGATTCTACTTGATTTTCGATGAATTTAGAAACTTGAATCATCCCATTTGGAGTTTTCTAGCTCCCGTTATGATTTTCTGAATTTTTCCCGGTTTAGTCGGTTTTCCGACCGATACTCTGAAAAATGCGTTTCTGCTCCGTTTCTTCAAATTCTGGTCTTGTAAATGTTCTTTATGGTTTAAAAAAAGAGAACATTTGGCCCGTCACGTCTTCCGTCTCGAACTTTGGCAAAATTACCATTTTGCCCCTGGGTTCGGCGAAATTGTAATTTTGCCCCTGTTGACTTTCTTCTGCCCGTTGACCATATTTTGGATACGGGGTATCACATTCTTCCCCACTTACAGGAATTCGGTCCCCGAATTCTCCGTCACTACCAGCCTTCGAATCAGTTCCAAACCCTGCAAGTTGCTCCGTCATTCGATTTCAACGCTTCCTTACTCGAACACTGCTGCATAACTCTGACTTCTTACCTTCCTGCGCTCTTTCCAATCCTTTCCGTCTAACTGATCTTTGCATTAATTACCCAACGATCACTCCTTGTCCAGGCTCTTAGTCTTGTCTACCTTGCTTCGCTTCCCTCTTAACGGACTCCATTCGTCTCAAACTTCAGATTCACTCGTTGTTAGCTTCATTACACCCCTTACTGCTTCTTTCTCACACACCAAGGTCTCTTTATTCTTTCCACTTAACTATAGCTTCGTTTCTCGATTTCTGGTCTCGCTTCACTGAGTTACTCCTCTCTTTAACTGACCTTCCTTGAACCTCGATCTTCCGCAAGTATTCACTTTGCTCTGATTCTGACCCTGACTTCCCCACTTCGCTTCGACTTCCACGTCCTTCACGATACTGGTTTGTCTCCCTAAGACACTTCAAAAATCTGCATTCCAAACCTGACATTCTTCTGACTTCGAATTCCCCGTACTAATAACTCCACTCTGATTCCGATACGACCCCTTCCTTCCCGAGCACTCTTCAAGAATTTGATTTCTGAATCCGACTTTGCTAACCTTCCATTCCATTCACACTGATTGCTTCACTCTGGTTTCCACACTATCGCTGACATTACTTCAAATCTCTTTGCTAACTCATCATCCCAACCGCTTCGCTCTTTCCGCTGCTCTGTACTAACACTTTCCCGCTAACCATCCATACTGACTGCTTCACTTCCCGGGTCAACTCGTCTCACGGCTCCTTTCCACTCCATCTCGCTTACGGGTTCGGGTTCGGTCTCGCATTCGTATCACATCGTCCATTCCGTCCTACATTCAACACAACAACTTTCACTGGAGCGGTGAATTCAAACTAATCCATTCCTCGATATCACTTCCTCATAGAGATATAGTTAGTTAATCATGTACCCATTGGTCACTCATGATTAAGTAACGATATTCTATAATTCCGCTCTCTCGCGAATCGACAGTTGATTACAACCATACTCAAGTTATCTCAACACCTTAAACGAAAAGGTTCTAACACTTTCAATTCTAACAACTTAACGATTGCAACCGAATTTAAACTACTCACTCTAATGGCTTACCAATACCATTCACACTCTGCACATGCTAAGCATACCATAAAAACTAGCACGTCCACAGTGCTACACCACAACGAAACACAACCCTAATTAACCGATGCACCACTCAAGCATTTAATAAAACACGCAAGCAATCAAATAAAAGCAACCAATTACCACACGCAAACAAGCAATCACTAGATCGCTCTGGATATGTCGTCAGTCTGGGTTTAGGTTATGATGAACGGTCGTCGATTCCGCGCATCATCAGACTTTACGTGGTAATTCATTTGCATCCAAAACCATCACACGCATGCAAACAACTACTACGTAAGCTATAACGATAAGTAGAACAATTCTGCATCACATACATACATAAGAACAACAACACACACATGTTTCGAGGTTTTTAAATACATAAGTAAAACAGAAATACAACCATGAGACGTTCGTCATCCATACCCTAACCCCCAAACTGCACCGTCATAACCCGGAGATGTCTGAAACAACATGCGAGAATCGCCGATCTAGATACACACAACAACAACATAGTTAGTGCCCAACTTACCTGGCCTAACTATTCTAACCCTAACAGCCCCAACACGACCGGAATGCCATACACAACCGGCATCGCGGCTCGCGCTGGTACCCACTGGCTGGTGCGCCGGGAGGGTGTGGTGGGTGTGCATCTCTGGTCGGCGGTCCAACCTGCTGCGGCTCTGCCATCGGACACAACTGCGCTACATGACCTCTGCGACCACAATTCTGACAAACCGGAACAGGCGCTGGGCGTGGCCCACGGTAACATGCTGCTGCCTGGTGATTTGTCGCTCCACACAGCCGGCAGGAAGAAATAGACCCCAAATAAGGCTGCTGAAAACACTTAGCTGCTCGATGACCCTGACCTCCACAAATCTGACAAACAACTGGCGCTGAGCGGGACCGACGAGAACTGGATCGACGGGAACAAGTGGATGCTCTGTGTCCCTCGTCTCCGCACCTCCTGCAACTCCTCGATGGTCACGGTGGCTGCTCCAATGGTGGCTGCGCTACAGTTGACTGCACGGCTAGCTGCTGAATAACTGACTGTCGAATAAGTCCACCGTCTCGACGACTCGGACCAGGTCGATACTCCTCAGGTAACGGGGCACGATGCGGCTCTGCGTCCGACATACGAGGTCCGGGCCCAACGATCGGACAAATAGGTGAAAGATGGCCGTCCATCCCGCACACCTGACAATAATACGGGGCCGGCACTGGCTGATACGTCTCACGGTAGCGCGGATCCACTGGTCGGGTACACCAATACAAATGGAAGCCCTGAACTCCGCAGGCGCTACATGTTCGGTACACAGGCATGGGCGGCACTGAATCTAGCGTGTCGGCTAGTGGAATCTCCGGTGGTGCAATCGGCTCAGTCGGCGGTGCCTCTGGTGATGTAACTGACTCAAACTGCGAGTCCGAACCTGCCGTCGACATCAGCTCAACTCCTGTGGCTGACTCCATCGCTGAATGTGGCTCGGTGGAACCAGGTGATGGAGCTCCTGACCTCTGTGGCGATCCTGGCTGATGATGCAGCCCAACATGCTGCTCCAAAACGTCCTCTAGTATCGCCATCTGCTCGTCCATCTACTGCGCCCACTGCACTTGCTGCTCCGGATCTACTGGCTCCATGTCCATGTCGAAAGCTGCGTGTAACGGGTCTAGCTGAAAATCCCCTCCACCAAGTGGAATAAAATCCGACTCATGCAAACTGAAAGGTAGTGGCACATCATGTGCCTCAAGCTGCATCCCCGATGGTACTGTAGGTGCCTCAAGCTGAGGTGGCAACGGTGGTAACCCATAGTATGTGAATCCCAAATATCCCATCACTCCTGCGGTCGGGTCTGCGGTACCTGCGTCGTCCTGTAGAGAAGGCGGTAACGGATCGGGTAACGGCCTCCAATCCACAGCGGCTGCTCTCCTCAGACCTGCCTGATGCTGGTCTACCAAAGCCTGGTACTCTGCCCGTGTCATCCGACGCTCACCAATAATGCTCGCTACTATCTCTCACACCCAACGCACACCCACACACACTCCGTCCAGGGACACTCTTCTGCTGTCTGCAATCAAAACCCACAAATAAAAATTAGTACACAAAATACAAATTTTTCTACCCCATCCCAACCCCGGATTTTACAGACGCGGCTCGGTTTCCTAATGGATGCTTGGGTAAGACACAATTTTGACTCGATAAAACCATGGAAAACACTCAGAAATGAACAGCTTCGAAACTCATGCAGAACCATGTTGTGATACCACCTTTCTGTAACGCCCCTTTCCCATTCTCCGCTGACCGTCGAGCTGACCGGCCAACAATCAAAAAAGAACATGACCGATCGAACCCGAGCAAGTCGAACAGGAAAATTTCGCCACAGGACGAAGCCAGAGACAGATCGGTTTGAGACAAAGGCTCATACTAACCCATCCTTGACTCCGCTATCCTCACTTCCATAGTACAAGTTGATCACCTTGCACCACTTCAGAGAGTTGTGTCGGTTCGGACTAAACACAATATCAGGAAAGCATATTCATTTCTGAGTAAATCAAACGTTCAGCACAACATTTAATCATCACTTTACAAATCGCTTTCATCCATAAATAATCAACACGCAAATCAATACAAGAGTGGCGTCAAGCCGAACCGAGAGAAAAACCCCAAAACCATCGAATCAAAAACCCCGCCCCAAGCCATACCGAAGCTACACCAAGGTCGCTGCTTAACCTGAAAACACAAAAAGAGTCTAATGAGCGATCTAAGATCACCCAGTGAATCGGCTCCCCACTAAAGCTTCTAATCTATCTATCATCTATAGATTCCCGCCCGAAAACCCCAAAATAACAAACAATCAATCAAATAG
Source organism: Orychophragmus violaceus (assembly GCA_030180135.1). Taxonomy (NCBI): domain Eukaryota; kingdom Viridiplantae; phylum Streptophyta; class Magnoliopsida; order Brassicales; family Brassicaceae; genus Orychophragmus; species Orychophragmus violaceus. The sequence continues at coordinate 84,529,809 of CM058239.1, forward strand.
CCGATCACGCACTACCACTTCGTGTCGACCCCACACACAATCAATTGCCAAAAGAAAGAGAAGGCGATTAGAGGAAATCGGGAGCACTGCGGCACATCTTCCCGATTGAGACTCGATCTATCTACTGTGCACTACCAACTACACCAAAACACAACGCTGGGCCCCTACGATCTTGTAACTTCCACGGGTTTTCACCGTTACCGATATGGCAACTATCCCACGACTCCTAGCCGTCCACACAACGACTAGGACACCGTTCTCTGTCTATCGATACGCGGTGACTCAGGCTACCCCTAGATAACCCAAGCTTCCATGCAGCCCGGCCCTAGGACGCGACCCCGTGTTCTCTGGACCACACACCTACCGACGTCACTCAGTAGGTTAACACCATAACCGGAATCACCATGATCCGATTAGGTAAATTCTCGAGGATCCTATCGGGTTGGAAGTACCAGAACGTAATCAAACACCTAGACTTGCGGGATCTAACGCACCCTAGAGTCCTAGTGCAGAAATGTAAACACGCAGACTCGCTTGGACTCTAGCAATCAATTTTAATCAATAACAACAATCAACCCCGCATCCCGCAAGTCTACTCACACACACCACCGCTCTGACTCAGCACCGTACCGAGTCAGCACCACAACTTAACTGATCCCATGACCGAGTTAAGTAACAACAAGGATCGCTCGGCCCAACAACAAGACGATCTAAAGGCCTGCACAAAAAGGTCAACCACAACCACACAACAACAACCACGCAATCAACACACAAACAACACACAACAGGCCTATTAGGTTTGCTAACATATTTTAACCAATTTACGCCCGCTACATTGGGTTAGCCGCTTGCTAACCCGTAGACGGTTCACCAATCACAACACTTCTCTTTTCTTAACCAATCCTAATCATCTTTTAAACACTCCGCGATCCGTCGGTTTAGAGCTAGTAGCTTACTAAACTCCCCGACGTCTCATCATTCATTACTTAATTCATTTAATCTCGGGAAACCCCGACACCATTCCATACTCTATACGTTTGTTCAAGTTTAACTTCCGTATTTTAACTCGTCTTAATTCCCGTATATAGATTCGTTTCATACCGTTCTTTACTTATATATATATATGCATATACGTCCCTAATCATGCAACGGCTATATGAATGCATCACGCAACATTACTACCAACCTAACGGCACTCAACAGGTTTAATGCGTTTAACACTAACATGCTTCTTTAACCCTAGCCGGTTTAACTTTAATTCAATCAATCAATTCACAATTCAATTCAATTCAATACGATCAGGTATGCATGCCTATCTCTACGGTTTTCCCATTTAACGTTCTATATGCAACTATGGTGTTTGAGCCGACTCACAGTGATATGACGGAACGAACGGCACGGATGCGGATACGGATTCCCGAGACCCCGAACTAAACCCGAACCTCTCCGAATACACGAACACGAACCCCGAGACTTCCCGAACACCCGTAGATGAACCGCAACACCCAAAAACCGGTCGGAGTCAACACATTGACCGGCGTTGACTTTGACCTCTGGTTGACCGTTGACCTTGGCTTCCTGAACTTGTTGACCCACACTTGACCATACCGTTGACCTTCGTGATTCCGATCGAGCCTCCGGACTGATCTCTTTTCTCTCTCCTCAGGTTCTCTTTCTCTTTCCTCCGGTTCTCTCTCTTCCGGCTCTCTCTCTTCTCCACTTTCTCTCTCTTATTTCTCTCTCTGCTTTCTCTTTCTTCTTTCTCTCTCTACTTTCTCTTTTTTCTTTCTCTCTCTACTTTCTCTTCCTCCGGTCTTCTTCTTTTTCCTCTGGTCTTCCTCCTCCGGATTCCCTCCTCCGGTCTTCTTCTTCTTCTTCTTCTTCTTCTTCTTCTTCTCCCTCACGCTTCTACTCTTCCTCTTCTCTTTGTTTTTGTTGGTGTGATCAAAATGAAGGAGCAAAGGCTCTTTTTATATCAATTTGAGATTCCTCTTATTTTTACACATGTCCTTGACACATGTTTATTCCTTCTCTTACTGCTGCCACACCATTACATCTGTCTCTCCCTTCTCCTACTGCTACCACACCATCAGTCAAGACTTGGTGAGCAAGTCTTTCAATCTCCACATGCCACATTTTTTTTTATTCTTTGCTTAATGGGCTAAAAACCCATCAAGAGTAAACCCATGAGCTCTTCTTATTCCCTCCTTAGTGGCCACGTGAATTAGCTTATAGATGAAGTTATTTTCATGAAATTTGGGCCAAAACCTATTTGTTGCTTCTTTGATTTGATGTGAGTCCAAACCCATTATTCTTCTCTTTGTTACTTTTTCAAATTTATGAAACTTCTTAGAAGAGATGTGTGGCACCACCATGGAAATACCACATGTTACTGATAAGTATTTTATGACCACTTATATTGCTCCAATCACTCCGTAGAAGCTCGTATTCCCGATTCCTTCTGATGCCTCGGTTTGCTCGTTTTCTTGATAATTGTTTTAGAAAATATCAAACGATTCCCATAAATCTCCAAACCTCCATAACCTGATTCGCCTTGATTTTAGATGAATTTAGAAACTTGAATCATCCCATTTGGAGTTTCCTAGCTCCCGTTATGATTTTCCGAAGTTTTCCCGGTTTAGTCGGTTTTCCGACCGATACTCTGGAAAATGCGTTTCTGCTCCGTTTCTTCGAATTCTGGTCTTGTAAATGTTCTTTATGGTTTAAAAAAGAGAATATTTGGCCCTTCACGTCTTCCGTCTTGAACTTTGGCAAAATTACCATTTTGCCCCTAGGTTCGGCAAAATTACAATTTCGCCCATGTTGACTTTCTTCTGCCCGTTGACCATATTCTTGGATACGGGGTATCACAGAGTACGTGCCCGGCTTATCCTATTTTTGATTTTCTCGGATCGAAACAATGCTCGCCCATTTATGTATAGAATTTTGTGAGTGCGAGCTTTGGCTCAGCTTATCTCGTCATCTATTTAGTTATCTAGGTGCGAGTACGTGCTCGGCTTATCCATTGGAGTCTTTGAACATTGTTATGCGAAGGAGGTTCGGCATACAAAACTTTTTCTATGGACTCGTGTGGGTTTGGCCCAGGTTTGATGTCGCTAAAATTGGCGATGTGACGCAATGTCACTGATGCATGGGACACGTGTATATTTGATCGATCATTTGTCCAGAACGTCGATGGTTATGTGTTAGGAAGCATAGTTATATATAAAATGAAAGAGAGGACTTTTTGAATTAAAATATGGAGGTGGCTGCACCCTGTATAGGTTGCCTACGTACTCTCCATGGAGAGATCAAGCCGAGCGTAGTTCTTTTTTTTTTTTACAAACTTTGAGCCGCAGCTCGATTACTTGTATATATATATTTTTTAGGCAGATCTTTAGAGTTTACTTTGTGAAGGTGATGCTCGCTGGGGAATCTCTTAACCGAAGGACGAGTCTTGTTTGTTTCCTTCCGAATCCGAAGTGGTAGTTGTGTGCTCGGATATGAGGCACGCTGTCTGTCATACTTTGCGCTCCACTGTGAAGCAGTATCTCGAGACTTTTTGGCTCCTCGGAGCGTGAAGATTCCTCATGGGATTGGGAACTTTATGCATTGGTGATATGTTGAGGGTAATGCTTTCATGGCGTGGATCCAGGGAGTTCCCAAGATAACGTTGTAGATGGCGGGTCGGTCTATGACGACGAACTTGATGACCTTGGTCATGCGTTCGACGTGTACTGGTAGCTTGATTGTCCCGATCATGGTGGTTGTGTATCCGGCGAACCGGGTGAGGGGTTTTTCCGAACGTTTCATCATGTAGTCGCGCAGTTCCATCCTTTGTAGGGTTTCTTTGAATATGATCAGGTCGACCGAGCTTCCAGTATCGATCATGACTTTGGTGACGTCGCAGTCGCCAACCTGGAGTTTGTCAAGGTCTGGTCGAAACAATTCAACGGTACGGGAAGGGTTCGGGGTAGCAGCGGGTTTAGTTCGGGTCTCGCGGATTCCGTCGATCCATCCATCCGTCATCATGATAACACTATGAGTCGACTAAATTGTGTGTTGCATATAGAGTAGGGCATATAGACCTTGGATTCAGTATTCGTAGACTTAGGTTGCATACCTTGATAATTGAATTGGTTAGAACTGCTAGGTTGATTAATAACTCGGTTAACTAATTAAATGGTTAGGTTAAAGAGATGCATGCTAGTTAGCTTATATCGGTAATTGATTGATAGTTTCCTGGATTGGTTGATTGGGTGTTGCATACATATAGAACGGCATGCTAGGACGTATATGCATATATAAATATTTAAAGAACGTGTCTAAATGAATTTGTATATGGAGAATTGTGAGTTGATTGTTCATCTACTTCGGTGTTGGGCCGAGTAGACTATACTGATAGATACTTACTCTGGTGCGGGACCGGGTAAGTCTGGGTAAGGTCGGGTGATATGTAGAAGTTTGTGATAGGACTTGCGGGATAGATTTGGGATTAAGATGGTATTTCTATTTGACCTTACTGGTATTGCGTGATAGAGTCCCAGTGAGTCTGCTCGTTTACATTACTGTTATTAGGACTCTATAGGGCGCGTTAGATCATGCAAGTCTGGAGATGACTTTTCCGTACTTCTAACCCGATTGTATCCTCGGATAGTTACCTGATCGGTTCACGTGCCTTCGGGTGGTGATCCTGGTTATGGTGTTAACCTACTGAGTGACGCCCGTACATGTGTGGTCCGGGGAATACGGGGTCGCGTCCTAGGGCCGGACTACATGGAAGCTTTGATTATCTAGGGGTAACCCGAGTTACCGTGTATCGATGGACAGAGAATGGTGTCCTAGTCGTAGGACTTTGTATTTTCTTCTAGGAGTCGTGGGAGGTTTTAGTTACCGTGGGGTAGCTAAGTGTTCCCGTGGAAGTTACCAAATTTTCATTTGGGGCCCATGGTGTGGATGCGTCTTATGTAGATCGAGTCTAATCGAGGGGATGTGCCGCAGTGTTCTCGATTTCTTTCGTTGATGATAGTGTTGTTATTTGAATGATTGTGTGTTGTGGAGCTCATCACGTCTTGGTAGGACGTGATCAGTTTTTGTCCTTGATTGTTATTTTGGGTTTGGGCGGGATTATTAGATTGTTAGCAGCCTTTTAGTTGGGAGCCGTCTCACTTGGTAATCTTAGATTGCTCATTAGACTCTTTTGTGTATCTCAGGTTTGGAATAGCTCGGCGGATGCGTAAGACACTCGGAGTAGGTTCGGGTTGGCATTTGGCATCGGTTTGTTTACGCATTTTGACTTTATTTTCGGTTTCAGATTTTGTTAGGGATCCCGCTAAATGATTTGTATTAGACTGTATATTGTTATGAATAAAAGTTATAGTTTTTAAGTAATAAAAACGGAATAATTCTCTGATATACGGTTTAGTCCGAACAGAACACAACTCATGGAAGCGGTATAGGTTGAAAAGCTTTGTATAGTCGAAACGAGGTAAACGGAGTCAAGGACGGTTTAGTGCGAGCCATTGACTCAAACCGGACCGTCTCTGGCTTTGTATTGTGACAAACTCTTCTTGTATGGATGTTCGGGTTTGATCGGTCATGTTCTTGTTTGATTGTTGGTCGGTCAGCTCGTCGGTCAGCGGAAACGGGAAGAGGGCGTTACAGCGCTGCTCAAGTTTTATACGAATAACTTGTACAAACCAACGTCGCGCTCCTCGGGCGAAAATTAATCTCGTCCCATTGCAACACTGAAAACCGTTAGGTACTGTCGGGGGTCTGAGTTTCCTTCGTAGGTTGGGAGTTTGATCTTCATGGGGTGCTTGATCGGTGATCCTGTTATTTTGCTTGTGAATGGTGTGTTCTGGGTCTCCTTAAGGACTCGATCTATTTAGGGGGTTGAGTTGGTCGCTTTGTGAACTTTTGATATCATGTAGTCCAACTGAATCTTGAGCTACTCAAGCTCACCGTTTCTGCTAGCTTTCGCCTGACTTTGGGCGAATCTGGTCGGCGACGGCCCCGAGAGAATATGTGCTCGCCTGCTTGATTTAGTAATTAGGGGTGGTATCTCTCCGAACAGGACCCTTTTTAGTCGCGGAGTAGGGTAATCGGTTTCTTGGGATGCTCGATGCCCGGTATTTTGTAGGTCGTTAATACGTTCCCTTCATGTGTCTTGATTGCTCGCGAGTAGGTCGAAGCGGGCTTTGTTGTCCCGGTTCAGTTCGTCGATTTGTGTCCTTGGAGTCTTTATGAGAGAGGAGACATCCTGGTCCTGAGTGTCTGAACGCGCTCCGTCTTGGTGGGTGTTGGTTACCCTAGCTTGGTTAGTCGGGACATAGGTTGGTGAGATCGGTGCATGGGCTTCGTTCGACGGGGTTGGTGAGGTCGAGCTCGGAGCAAGCGGGCTCCGAGTTCGCTCGGACGATTTTGGGTTGATACTCCTTGAAAGAGATCATGTCATCTCGGCTTCGTCTTAGAGTGTAGACAAGTTTTTGGCTCCCCATAGACGGCGCCAATTGTTGTTACGGAATTTCGATCTAGTCCAAAGAGTCGGGTTACGACTAGAAAAGTCTGAACTACAAGGTGAGAAATAAACTCAAGTGAGGTCAAAACTGTTCTTTATTAATCTTAAGGCCGAAGCCGAGCGATGAACCGAATGGTACGAGGTGGGAGTCTGTTGAATGACATGCTCCCTAAATATTGCTTGAGCTCGGATCTTTATAAGAGTAGCTCGGAACCTTCGCAAGTTACAATGTGTCTAAAATGAAGAGTGAAGGGTCCTATTTACAGCGCTTGGAAGCTGACTTCGTTTTGGGCCATTGACTGCTTAGCAGGCTTGTCTTCTTGGGCCGAGATGAATTGTCAAAGTAGCAAAATTTCCAATAGGCTTATGGATTGGTGATAAACCCATATCCAACAATTATGATGCTCTTCCTCAATTATTGAATTTTGCTCTTATTGGCTACAGAGCTTTATTGTACAGCAAATGGCCAGAGATTCCTTCAAATGTAATATTTTTGCATATGAAATGAATATATTGCGATCATATTGATTTCCAATCTCGATTTTTAGGCATGGCAAGTTAATTCAGTGCACGGAAGAATAGGGGATATCAAGATATGATTTACATTTTATTCATAGCCCGAACAGGGAAGGGGAAACAATAACACGTACCTATGTCACAGTAGAAATGGAATATTGGGGATGAGATACCATTTTTAGTTTCCTTTGTAAATTTTTGGGAATCTTTTGACAAAAAAATGGAATATACATACCAAATTTAAGACAATACTATTAGAAACAAAAATATTTGTCTTTCTAAACTTTGATATTTATTTGCTTACTATCTTTTTTAGCCAACTAGATGTAGATAAAGAGATCGATGTAATTTGATCGAACATATTTTTTTAGATTTTGAATTTAATGTTTTGGGCATCTCCAATCTTTCTGGGATTTTCATGTATATATCATTATCAAGTGATCCATATAAATATGTTGTCACAATATGCATAAGATACATTTCGAGATTTCTAGATGCCGCTAGGCTCATTAAGTATCTGAATGTGATTGCATCAATAACTGGAAAATATGTTTTTTCATAATCAATTTCCGGTCTTTCAGATAAACCTTGGGAAACTAGTCTGGCTTTGTATCTTGTTATTTTATTTTTCTCATTTCTCTTCCTTACAAACACCCATTTGTATCAAACTGGTTTTATACCTTCGGGTGTTGTGATAATAGGTTCAAAACATTTCTTTTATTGACGGAGAGTAATTCAATCTGTAAGGTCATCTTCCATTTCTCCCAATCATGTTTTTTTGACATTCTCATATGGATTTTAGATCTGAATCATCAATTTCATGATTTTTTTTTTGTCAACAATTTCATGATCAATTTCCTTAGATACTGAAACGGAGAATACTCCATCCAAGTCATCAATATCATGTCTTGCCCATAATTTTCCATCTTGGGCATAGTTAATGGAAATCTCACATTTTTCTTGATCATGTTCGATTTCGAGTCTTTTATCTTTTTCATGTTTTTCTGAGAGATATTTAAGTTGGAAATTTAAATTAAAAATTATAAAACATAATAATTTGATACAAATTTTTGATACATAAATTAAACATAAGAATTTTGGACATATGTAAATTAAAATTACATAAACTTTAGTCATATTTAACCATTTGAGGAATATTTGGTTTAAAACACCATGTAGCTTGATTTATGTTTGACATGTGAAGTTGGATATCATGTTACATTTGCATATACTGGTTAAGTTGTGACTATATTAAACGAGTTTGATGGTTGTTATAAGTGTTATATATAATATGATGGTATTTAAGTAGTAATTAGTAGATTTAGGGTATCTCAGACTTCCATGTTAATATGATTCAAGTATATGATTTGTTAGACTTACCGAAGAAGTCTGACTAAACTTGACCAAATAAGTTGCACTACTTTGGAATTTACCCCCATATATAAACGAAAGTTACCCAACATTAGTTTGTAAAATTCATTATCAAAATTCTCTCTCTAAAACGGAAATACTTTCTCTCTCTCTCTTTAAACACTCTCTAAAAACTCTCCGGAAACCCTCCTCGCCACCGCCACTGCCACCGCCACCGCCGTCGTCATCTTCTTCATTTTTGTAATTATCTCTCCTTTTTCATCTCTCCTTATTAGTCCCTACACCGCCGTCGTCATCTTGTAATCTCTTCTTTCTGCAAATTTGTTTAGATCTATACGAAAGAAGTCATTTTTTCTATGTACTTTTTCTAGATATAAACAAAAAAGATAGGTTTTTAGATATTTCTCGTTTTAGATCCATACGGTTTTGAGTCTGAGTCATCCTCCTTTTCGTATGTACTTTGTCTAGATCTGAACAAAAATATAGGTTTTTATATATTTCTCGTTTTAGATCCATAAGGTTGTGAGTCTGAGTCATCCTCTTTTTCATATGTACTTTGTCTAGATCTGAACAAAAATATAGGTTTTATATATTTCTCATTTTAGATCAATACGGTGTTGAGTCTGAGTCATCCCCTTTTTCATATGTTCTTTCTCAGATCTAAACAAATAGATGGATTTTTCTGTCTTTTCTCATTTTAGATCCATACGGTTTTGAGTCATTTTCATCATACCAAAGGTTGTTGCCGAACTTAAACTTGGTGATTTTGAATTGAAAAAGCTGATGGCCAATGCTCATGTGGATGTGGGTAGATCAATGTTTGCTAAAGATGTGGGAGCTTTCAAAAGAGCATGTGCCAGCGATCCAAGCAACCAATATGTGAAATCAGCTCTAGATGATGCTCTAGCATATCATTGTTCACCCTTTGGAGATGATTTATTGGACTTTATATTAGGGTTTTTAAGTCATTGTTTAGGCTAAGTTTTACTTATGTTTTATTATACATTTAGAGAGTTTTAGAGAGAGAGAGAGAGAGATTAGGAACTTTTTAGGGCTGATTTGAGACTCAACAAAGAGAAGATTTTGAACCCCATTATTTATTCTATCGATCTCTTTATGCTTTATTATTCAAATATGATTTATGTTTCTTTGATCATGTCTGAGTAATTTACTTGTTAGGTTTAGGGATTATCATTAGGGATTTCATGGAATATTCGGTTAATCGATTAATTGGGATTCATACTTTCTAGTTCTTCATCTAGGGTTGATCTTAATGCTTAATATGAACTGGCCACTTAGATTATTGATGTTATATTGATTGGTGCAACGAAAGTTGGTTAATCTGCTAGAAAAGAACCTAGATGAGCAATTTGTCTATTCACAAAGAAATTTGGCCTAAGGGAATTATTATCGATCGAACCTGAGATTAATGCATGTTTAGAACTTTAGGATTCGCAACGAAAGTTGGTTTGCTAGGTTGATAGACATAGTTAAGATTCGAAACGAAAGTTGGTCTATTATATTTATGTGATTCTAGTTCTAGAACCGTTCTTAATTTGATCACGATTGATTGATTTGCATGTATTCCTGATTTCCTGAGAACTCCTTTGACATGACGCTTCGCTTGCTTGCTTACAACCATTTGATTTACATTCATGTTTTCTTTTTTGCTTTATTCGATACTTTACAATCTATCGTAATAGAGTCTCTAAGGATTCGACCCCTATATACTACAACTGCATATATGTGCACTTGCAGTGTAACACTAGGGATTAAACTTTAAGCATATCAAGTTGCAAATGTTATGGGTGCATGGTGTTGAAGCATATGGTGTCTCTTGCAAGGAAAATTTTCAGATGAGGGATGTACTAATGTGGACCATTAGCGATTTTCCGGCTTATGGTATGTTATCCGGATGGACAACGCATGGGAGGTTAGCATGTCCCTATTCTCAACAAAAGACGGATGCATTCTAGTTGAAGAACAGACGCAAATCATGTTGGTTTGATTGTCATAGAAGATTTCTACCGCATGATCATCCATATTGGAGAAACACAAAACTTTTTACAAAGAAGAGAAAAGTGTTTGATGATCCTCATCACCAAGACAGCGGTTTGGTTGGAAATGGGCATGAAAATGTATACGCAGCTGGTTTATCCCACAACTGGCATAAGCAAAGCATCTTCTGGAATTTACCATATTGGAAGGACCAACTACTATGGCATAATCTTGATGTTATGCACATTGAGAAAAACTTCTTAGATAACATTATGAGCATTATCCTAAATGTGCAAGGGAAGACGAAAGATAATGTCAAGTCTAGACTTGATTTGCCAGAAATTTGTGCTCGGCCTTAACTTCATCTTAAGGAGGACGGGAAACCTCCAATTCCTGCGTATTGGCTAGACCCGCAGTCGAAGGAAGAGTTCTTTGAGTGGATTATGCAACGTGTTAAATTCCATGACGGTTACGCATCAAACTTGCCTAGTTGTGTGGACACTGGTGGAGGAAATTTTATTGGAATGAAAATCCATGATTGTCATGTTGTGATGCAACGACTACTACCATTTGCATTTGCTCATATCTTCCATAAATATGTTCACAAAGTAATTGCAGCAATGGGAGCTTTTTCAGGGATATATGCACGAGGTCACCTACAGCTGATGGCATCAGAAATTTGGAACAAAAGATTTCTAAGATCTTATGCAATCTAGAGAAGATATTTTCACCGTCTTTCTTTGATTTTATGGAGCATCTGCCCATTCATCTCCCTGGAGAAGCTAGACTTGGTGGTCCGGTACAATATCGCTGGATGTATCCCTTCGAGCTCTATATGTTCCACCTTAAAAAAAAGGTGAAGAACCCCCCTAAAGTGGAGGGTTCTGTTTTTGCTCAATATAACAACGAAGAGACTGCGACTTTTTCCAGCTATTACTTGCCTTCACAAGTACGCACAGAGTCAAAGCCCAGCTAGAAACGATGATAGAGGCGAGAGGCAAATTTATCCGTCAACGGTTCCCAGAATTTTTCAACAAGTTGGGTGGTTAAGCGGAAATCAGGAAAACGGCAACTAACAACCCAAGAGCATGCACACCTGCACAAGTATATTGTCACCAACTGCGAGAAAGTATTTCAGTATGAGATGTATATAGTTTGATTTGTGTTTGTTATTGCAGTGGCATGTAAATATCATAATAATTGTTTTAATGAGATATTTTTCATTTTTTGTAGGTTATACATTGAATCTCTCCAATATCATCATCCAGAATTGACCGAGGATGAGCGTGAAGAGCGGAAAGAAAGACACTTTTGCATTTAGTTGAATTTTTATGTGAGATTTTGATCCGAACCCGAACCCGAAAGATAAGTAAAGTTCGAGAAAGCTGCGAGGCAGTTGACCGGAGCCGTGTGTGAGTCAGTGTGGGATATCAGCAGCAGTTGGATTAAGCAAGCAGTCAAGTATGATAAGTTAGCAAAGGGATTTGGGAAAGCATTGGTGTCAGTATTGGATCAGTTCGGAGTTATCGGAGGAAAGCAGTTTTGGAATCTTTGTAGCATGGAGTCTAGTGATCGGAATCTCGAGGCGTGTACGAGTATAGTGAGTCAGTATCGGGCAGTCATGGAGGTCGAAGCAAAGTAGACAAGCCAGAAGTGAGAATCAGAACAAAGTCCGTTGGCGTGGATGGAATCAGAATTACAGGATGGAGCGGATCAGTTGAGAGCAGTGGTTAAGCGAGCGGAGTGAAGACCAGTAAGGAAGTGTTGTCCAAGTCAGATATTCGGTATCAGTAAGCATTGGGATTTGGTTAAGTGGAGCAGTGTTTAAGCAGTAAGCAGCGGAATCAGTGCAGTATGGCGACTTACATGATTTGGTACCGATTCGAAGTTTGTCAGTAACGGAGAATTCGGGATCGAATTCATGTAAGTGGGGAAGAATGTAATAATATGTTTCCTAAAATTGGGTTAACGGGCAAAAGAAGAGTCAATAGGGGCAATTCTGTAATTTTTAGAAGAAGGAGGGCGTTTTGGTACTTTTACCAAAATGCGAGCCAGAAGCTAAGATGGGCCAAATGTTTCTCTTTTTAAATAAATAAATCATTTAGAAGACAAAGAATGGCGGAAACGGACATTAGACGAGTTTTATAGACTATCAAGAAAGGAAACCGATATAACCTAGAAAACGTGTAAAATTCATAACGAGATCTAAGGGTGTCAAAATGGAGAGATTCTAATTGCTAAATTCATTTAATATCATCAATAATATGATTTTGTGGCTTAGAGGATTTATGGAAGCAGCTATGGGGTTTTAAAATACTAAACTCGAAAACGGCTAAACCGAATCAACGAAATGAAAAAAAAAAAAGAATTTCTAGAAGCTGATTGGTGCAGTGTTTTGATCAGAATAAACCCTCAGAAGACAAGTGTCTTCTCATCGCTGGCGCCACCTCTCCTAGTTAGATACAAAGAATGTTTTTGTACATGCATTTGTTGCATGATTTCCATCCCATCCATGAGGTCTCTTCCATTCAATTAACTTCACCCAAAAATCACTCAAAGGAACACTCCCTAACCTCTCTCATCTCTCTATCGATCACCATCTCTTTCTCTCTCCAAATTCAACAAAAATCCCAGCCATCTTCATAACCTTCTTGAAGATCTTCAAGAACTCATGAATGTTCTTCATTTCTTGGAGACAAGTTAACCCCATAACTCCTAAACCCAACCAAATCTCCCTAAACCGCTTGCACCATTAGAATCAGAATCCCTCTCTCATCAATCGCCACCGATCATCTCCCTCCACCACCGCCGGAGTCGCCGGAGAAGCCGCCGCTGTCGCTCTCCATCACTTCTCTCCTTTTCCTAACTGGCCATTCATCTTCGCCTCCTCTCCTCGGATAGTCTCCTCCCCTAGTGGCCTTCTCAGTCACCGGAGAATCTTGTCAGCTGTCGGAGAAACTTTTGAGTTGTCGGTCAACGTCAGAGCCACAGTGGTCAATGCCAGAGAAGATCGCAGGAAAAGTCTCCTCCGCCTCATTTCCTTAGCCGGTTCAGTTGGGAGTGGTTTGGTGTTGGTTCTGAGCTGATTTAGGTTGGTTTAGGGCATTGGGTTGACTTGATTAAACCGGGTCAACCATTGGGTCAACCGGATTAGTGGTCAACAGTCAAGTCAACACCGGTCAACCCTCCAATCAACGCCGGTCAACGCCATGATCAAGCCGGTCACCGCTTGGTCAATGGTCGTTTTTGATTCAGTTAGCTCGGGAGTGTTCGTGACTTGGTTAGAGAAGTTCGGGAAGGTTTGGGGTTTTGTCGCTCTGTCTCGAGATTCGCCGTCACTTCCATCCATCCGTCTACATTATCACTGTGAGTCAGCTAATTGCATTCATAGTTATTTGTTCATGTAGATCGGAAACCCTAAGCTGTAGTTAAGGAATGCATGCCCACTAGTTGAGTTGATTGATTGGCTAATGATGAATATCGGTTTAATAATGAATTGGCTAGGATTATAATTGCATGCTAGTTATATAGACTTGATTATTGATTGTTCGTTCATTCGTTATCTGCACATTGATTATTGCATTCATATTAGACTGGCATCATAGGAATTATATGCACGTATATGATATTAAGAATGATATATACAGGAATTAAGACGTTGTTAAAAGATGAATTAAAACACTAAACAAACTTTTATAGAATACTATAATGGGTGGGTTAGGTTTAATAGATGGGTTAATGGGTTAATTGGATTAAAGTTAAATAATAAAGAGATGTCGGGAGATTAGTAAGTTTATTAATCCTAAATCGACAGATCAAGGAGTTTATTAAAAGATATTAGGAAAGATCATTAAAAGGTTGTGAATTATAAGTCATCTAAGGTTTGGCAATCCGCTAATTCAAAGTAGAAGATTAAAATTAATTAAAAGACATTATTGAACCTAAAGGCTTGCTTAAGTAATTGTTGTGTGTTGTTGCTTTGATGTTGTGTGGTTGTGTGCAGGCCTGTGTTTTAGACTACTCCGGTTTTGGGCCGGTGCAATAACCCTCCCAAAGGAGTAGGACGGCCGAACAAATGATATGACTGGCCGAGAGGGAAAGGACGAAGAACGGTCAAAATTTAAAGTTGTCATAATGACCTGAAACTTTCAACATTGGCTAAAACGACATTTTAAGAGTTTGGGTCGAAGCAGAATTGAAATGGGACGAGTGGATTTGACGATGGCCGAATTTGGTCCAAGGCTGGTCGAGAGATGGTCGATTGGTTGAATGGTCGTGGTCGATTGCGGTCGGTGGTCGAGTGGTCGAGCCGGACCAGATGTCGCCCTACATGCTGGTCGAACCACCACCTGGACCAGTGCATGGACCAGCAACCCAAAGGCTGCCAAATGTCAATTAGCTCATGTCATTTGTCACCAACATGCATTTTCAGCCCAAGTATAAATAAGACCCACCCTTAGTCATTTTTCCACTTATGAGATCTGAAAAACTTTCTAGAGAGAGAAAGGGGTGGTTCTATAGAGAGAAAGTGAGAAATGAGCGGTTTAGGCGTGGGACAGAGCAGACGAGCGGCACAGGGCGTTCGGGTTATGAATCGGGAAGTCGGTAAGCCGTAGATATGAGTAATCCGTCCATCCTTTAGCTTGTTCTCTTTAAACTCCGACTTATTTAGATCTTCGGTTCTAGATCTAGCGGGGAGAGTCTCGGAGAAAAGGAACGGGCTGCGGAACGGGTGAGTCATGATAGCTAGGACTAACGGATTTGTATGCAGGTCGTGTCTTAAGAATTGGAATACAAGGTCTATTCAACCTTAAGCACGTTTTGTGTGGTTTACTTTCATACGGTTGAGATTTTAATCCGTTTTGATTTGGATTGATGCATGCATGTCTATGATGGTTAAACTTGTTAAACTCTTTGATTCTGGGTGATAGATTCATTAAGTATTGTTGCATACATGGTTGTTGTGTTATGATGCATGTTTCTCTTTGATTGTGTGGAGAATCATTAAGATTGTTGTGATAGCATGCATGTTGTGATAAGTACGGGTCTTGATTGAGATCCACCCGCAAATGGTTGTTGTGATGAGAAGAGATGTTTTCCCATATGGTTGAGGATATGGTAGCTTCGTGAGATCTTTGATCCACGTAAGTCTCCCTTCCGTTTTAGAAACGGTTGTAGCGGCTGCCGTGATCTTCGGATCATTGACATGTGTTGGATCCCGATGGATCTAGGGTTTGTTATATTGAAAGTTAGAACCAACCTCGTTCTTACCTTTGGCTTTGGAAGAAGATGGTGAACGAGATCAGTGGAGCAACGCAACGCTTTGCCTCTACCAGATACACACACACGCTCGCTGGAAACGGGATGCTAGTGCCGGATCAATGGGGATCGATGGTGTCTGGTGTGTCAAGTGTTTCTGTCAAGAAAACTGGACGGCTCTCGTGTTTAGGTCGAAACTAATCAGCTTTTATTCGACCTAAACGTGCTTAACGGGCCAGACTCAATTAAGCCATAACCCGAAAAGCCTGTTCGGAAAATCCGAACTGTGTCGACCGACACACAAGCTGTGTTGATCGACACAACACCATTACATCGATTCTTATGTGTATTTCAATACACATAATATGATCATTGCAACAATGATCATTCCCATGTCGTAGATTCCAGTTCGCTTAGGTGTGTGACCCTATAGGATCATACAATACTGGCAGTAAGCCCACGACTTACAGAATGCAAGAGGCTTCTAGCAAAGCATTGCAAACGCCCAGTATTATACGAATGTCTGATCTCGACACACAACTATCACAGGAGTGAGTACAAGTGTGATTTCAGGACACTATCCCAACAATCTCCCACTTGTACTGGAATCATCAATTCCTATAATCCTTTTGTCTCTATATCTCGATTTGGCATAAGGCAAGATCTGTGTCATCCTTATTAAGCCAACATCGTGTTTATCGAACTCCTGATCTCATACTGAACATTACAAACAACTGAACTACAGTTCGTTTGAGTGCGGCCACACATTCTCTCAGTATTCAATCTTCGATAGGCCCTGAGATATTTATCTCCCGTTTTTCAGGAGGTACAAATTCCATCTTGTTCCATCCCTGTTTCAACGCACACTTCATGATAAACTTGAACAGTGTCGTTATAGCCGCCAGTTACGGATCGACGTTTGACAAAGTCAAAATGTACCAATTCATATGCAAGAAAGCATGATGAACTCAGGTCTTAGGACTATACTCTATAGTCGTAATGAGAACCTCTTATGACACAGATATCACTATCTTGTAGACTTCTCATTAGCGGGTCATGTCCGATCATATGTCCACTGACATATATCTATGTGACTGACTGCGATAATCATATCATTGGCTCCATGAAACTTAGCCAACAGTCACCTCACAATCTAGTCTCTAACGGTTGTCAGTGTCCCGATTCTACAACCTTGACTAGGGACAAAATAATTTATTGACTTATAGGGTTTCATGATCAAGTTCTCAACTTGATGACCTATAATATGTCATAAACTTATTTTGGGACCATTATTTAGATCACAATAAATAATGCTGAAATCAAATTTCATTAAACACTTCTAAAAGAATGTTTATAAGGGCGTCTTATTATAACTAAAACAAAATCCAAAACTCCCACTAGAATCAAGATTACATCTTAAGATCTCTAATGCCTACAGCAGTCGTATGACTCTCATGCTTAGGCCTTGGGAGTGACTTGGTTAGAGGATCAGCGACATTCTCGTTTGTCGGAACTCGGCTGATCTTCACATCACCTCTATTGAAAATATCACGAATCAGATGATATTTTCTCTCAACGTGTTTGGACTTCTGGTGTGACATGGGTTCTTTCGCCTGAGCAATGGCTCCATTGTTATCGCAGAACAAAGCCATGAAGGATTATGTGTGTTCTTGGGTTTAATTATCAGATTACAACCTAGCACATAATCAACTAGGATCTAGGTGATTTGCAGCGGATTGATCAAAGGAATGAAGAGATCACAGAGAGCTGATGATAACCGGCTCCTCCTAGGTATCCACACGCTTACAAGCTACTGGATCAGGCTGCTAGACCAAGCTGGAATCAATAGAGAGAGAGAGGACGGCTAAGGATCAAAATCGCAGATGATGTGTTGTTGTTGCCCTAGGCGCCTGTCCTCTTCCTTATATGGGCCCAAGTAATTAAACTAATGGCCTATTAGGCTTTTGGGCCCAAGACACAAATCAGACAAAAGCCTGTATTTTGTCTGGCCCAATTCTCTGTACAAATACAGTAAATGCCTTGCATCTTACCGTATTAATTCCATTTAACTTTCCCGTTAGCTATGGTGTGTGACCCTTTGGGATCATACAATACTGGTAATAAGTCCTAAACTTATAGATCAAGAGCGGACTCTAGCAAGTCATCATGATCACCCAGTATTTATGACTTATGTCTGATCTCGACACTTATCATACTTTCTAGAGATAGTACAGTAGATTTCAGGACATTCCCAACAATCTCCCACTTGTACTGGAATCCTACATTCCCTAATCCTTTTGTCTCAATATCTCGATCTGGCATAAGGCAAGATGCGTGTCATCCTTATATAGCCAGACCATGTTCATCGGACCAGATTTGATACTGACAATGCAAACGACTTGGGCAAGTCCGTTTGGGAGTGGCCACTCTCTTACCAGCTATCAAGTCTCCGATTGGCCTAGAGATATTACCTCCGTTAAACGGCAGGGAAAAATCCCATCTTGTTCCATCACTATGAACTACACACTTCATAATACACCCAACCAAGGTCCTTATAGCTCCCAGTTACGAAACAGCGTTAGACAATGATCAAAGTGCATCAATCCATGTGCAGCCACATGCATGCGAACTCAGGTCTAAGGACTATACTCTATAGTCGTATATGAGAACCTCTTATGACACAGATATTAATATCTTGTAGAGTTCTCATCAGCGGGCCATGCCCGGTCATATGCTCCCCTACATATACCTATGTGTCGACTTTGATGCCGCGCATCTATGACCCCTCGAAACTTGGTCATAAGTCTCAACACAATCTAGTCTCAAGTGGTTGTTGGTGTTCCAATTTCAACAACCTTCGACTATGGACACTATGATTTATGTCATTTCGTTAAATATGGGGTTTCAGGATCAAGTCTACTCATGTACTTCGATGGCCCATATATAATGACATGAATCATTTTGGAACGATTATTTATATCACAGTTAAAATAATCCAGAAATCATAAATTTCATAAACATAAAATATTATGTTTACATGAACCTTTCAAAACAACTAAATAAAGCCCTTTACAAACTCCCACTGAAATTAAGACTACATCTTAATTTCACTTATCCTACAGCTACAGTCCGCGACTCGTGCTTAGGCCTAAGGAGTGGCTTCGTTAATAGATTAGCAACGTTCTCATTCGTTGAAACTTGCTGATCTACTTAACACCTCTGTCATTTATCTCACGGAATAGGTTATACCTACCCTCAAGGTGTTTGGACCTCTGATGTGCAGCTAGTCTCATCTATGCTGGGAATCACATCAAGTTCAGTGATGAACTCTTCTTTCCAAACAACCTCTTTCGCCGCTACCCAAGCTGCGAAATGTTCAGCTTAAGTCATGGAGTCAGCAACAGTGCCTTGCACCGCCTGACAGACACAAGATATAACCGGACTGTGACCGGAAATCATCTTTGTCCGTTGGAAACTTGTCTTTCAGACTCTACCAACTTGTAGCACCTCACTTTCTCCGTAAATCAAGAACTTATACTTAGTATTCCTTAAATACTTCAGGATATTCTTTACGTCTATCCAGTGATACTTTGCTGGATTTGACTGGTCTTTACTTGTCTTGCTTAACATTAAATCAACATCAAAACAAGTACGTGTCATGGCATACATGATAGATCCAATTGCCGACGCATATGGAATCTCATCCATGCATTCAAGCTCAGCAGATATCGTAGGACACTGTTTCTTGCTTAACGTAATGCCATGTGACATTGGCATAAAACCCTTCTTGGAATGCTGAAAACGTGTAGGACTTTGTCAATATAAGAATCCTGACTTTGTCCTATCAGCTCTTTTGGATCTCTATCTTTAGATCCAAAATCCAAGAACATACGTGGCTTTACCCATGTCAATCATAAAAACAACTCCCAAGCCAGTCCTTTACCGACTGCAGCATTGGAACGTTATTTCCGAGAATCAGTATGTATTCGACATACACTATGAGAAATGCAACATCGCTCCCACTTATCTATTAGTAAACGCACAGTTCCACTTCGTTCCTGTTCAAGTCAAAACCTTGACTACTTCAACAGAACGAAGATTCCAACTCCGATATGCTTGCTTCTATCCATGAATGGATCGATGAAGCTAACTTACATACAGTATAATTTTTCGGAGTCCGGGCTCACTTTCGCTTCTGTGAATTTCGCAGGTTCGTCACTTTCAATGATCATCAGATCATGGCAACTATTCACGAGAAATCACTCTCGGATTAGTGACGGATTCATTCAGATCTGCGAGCTTCAGGCTCTACAGGTGTAGATTCTACAGAAATCTATAAATCCATCCGCTGCTCTCCCTCAACAGGTTGAGCAGCCTCCTGTATTTCTCGAATTTCTTCGAGTTATACTTTTACTCCCACTGTTCTTCTTGGAAAGCAACTTTCCTTTTAGAAAACAGAATTCCGAACAACCTAACTTCGTTTTCGGAATGGACGTAAAAAGTAACAAGCCTTGGTTTCCCTAGGACAACCAGCGAAGTAGCACAACTACAAATACTCAGTAAAGACGAGTTTGGATCATTTCCAGTCCACATTTATGTGGTGTCTTTCAACTGATATTGGTGGAACTATTTCAGCGTAAACTTAGATATTTCTAGAGCGTTATTCTTAAAGAATATCATGGAAGATTCGTGTGACTCATCTTTAATCATTTCTAATAAGATCTGATTCTTTCTCACAGAAACACCTCAAGGTTTTCAGGAGAAATGAGCTGTGAAACGACTTCACACTCATTCAGATGATCACACCATCAATGACTTAAGTATTCTCACTCGTGATCTAATCCAGAGTTTCAATACTTCTGTCACTCAGATTCTATACCTCATTCTGGAACTCTTTCGACCATTTCAAAGAATTCCGACTCGTGTCTCATCAAATGAACACAGTCATACTCACTGAAGTAATCAGTAAATATAATGAAGTACAGGAAATTTTCTCTGGCATTACTGCTCATCGGGCCACATACATGAGTATGTTCAAGGTCCAATAAGCCTTTGGGCCTTTCTCTAGCTCGGCTAAGATGGGCCCTTTGCCTTTTGGTCCAGTAAGCAGAATTCAAGTCTCATAAGATATCCGATCAAATGAGCCCAAAAGTACATAACTATGTGGTTTCTGAATCCGACTTACTCTATGTGACCAAAACATTTACGCCAAGAAAAATCAGGTTTAATTCATCAGATTTAAACCAATTCGGTATTTATGTTACATTTAGGCACTCTTTGATTTAAGATATAAAACCCATTCCTTGAATAGGGTGCTACAATCAATATTTCATTGAGATCAAAAGAACAAAACTTGTCTTTTATCAAAATGAAAAACATTCAAATCCTTACAAGAAAATGAAAGACAACTCTGCTTAAAGCAGGTACATTGTAGCAATTACTTAATACAAAACCAAGCCTCAAAGGCATCTACAAGTGAAAACCCTACGGCTGAGGCAGCATCCATAGCTCCTTCCAGACATGCAGTTCCACTTGTCCTTCCTTCAACGTTCTACTGTTGCTTAGGCTCTGCATATTATAACAAATATCAGTGCCACAACCAGTATCCAATACATATAAGGTAGAACTTGAAGTAATAACATGAATACCTGAGGAAGTAGTCTCATACATCAACTTCAACTCCTCATAATCTTCCATGAATTTAATGTAATCTCTCTTCCAATGCCCAGTCTCTTTACAGTAGCAGCACTTACCAACGTAAGATGTATCTGACTCGGTCTCAGAAGACACACGCTTGCCATGATTCAAAATCTGGACAACTTTGTCTTCACCCTTGTCAGCATTAGGTTTAGTAAACCTACCCTTCTCCATTATGAGATTATACAGGGTACTCTTCACGTTTGGCTCAACTGTCTTGAGCATATCATGCAGTTCAGTCAGCGTCTTCGTTAAGCCTTTCTTGATATAGTTCCTTCTGAACTTATCATAGCTTGACGGCAGTGACTGCAGAATGATCTCAGTTGCCAATTCTTGGCTAACTGGATAATCCAGTTTCCTCAGGTTATCAATGTAACCCATCATTTTACTGACATGAGGACTCACTGGATGATCATTTGGTAGCTTGCAGCTAGTGAGACACTTAACCAACTGGTATCTCTCCACTCTTACCTGCTCCTGAATTTCAATTTCAGGCTGCTGATCATCTCTATTGGCGACTCCATGTTCTCATATTGCTTCAGCAAATCTGAGTCCATGGTAGCCAATATCAGACCACGCACATCTACCGCATCATTATAATGCTTATTCCAAGCATCATGTACTGCATGAGAGGCATTGGACCCGATCCTCACGGGGAGAGCTCTCTCAAGGACATAGTCCTTTCTCTCCTGCCTGAGGACTAGCCTCAGGTTCCGCGACCAAGTCAAGAAATTTGATCCGTTCAGTTTGTCCATTTCAAGGACAGACCGGATCGAGAAAGTGTTTTGATTGTTTGTGCTAGTCATAACTGAAATTTAGAGATAAATAGAGTTTTAGTTATTTAGTTCATAAAAGAGTAATCTTAATAACTTATAAGAAAACTCGCATTGCATTCAAAATTTCTTTGTTTAACCTCATAAGAATGCAATGATTCCGAGACCCATGTTCAACTAAAACCAAAGTGGGCCACTGGCCGTCACCCGGAATTAGCTTTACTTGGTAAGCATGCACACAGCTAGTTATATCCATATAACTCTCGGTTGTGGATTGGGCCCAAGGCCCAATACACCAGATGTCTCAAGGCCCGGGACTCCCGATGGCCCAGTCAAGGAAACCAATCTCTTACAGCCAAATAATTACTAAATTCTGGGACTCCCAATGAAATTAGTGACTATATACTACTTTACTTACGCAAAAACAGACACCTCACACTGTAAGCCATATCTGTAATTGAATAAGCGTTAAGTAGCTGACAAGATTGGGCAAGACATCCAAGCTTGATATTGTTTTTGAGGATTTTAGGTTTTCTTTCCAAAAATAGAAGATTACTATTTTGGGAAACTTACTTATTTTAGAAACTTTCTAAATTTAGAAACATACTAAAAATAGAAATTTCTAATTTAATATTTTATTAGAGTTTTCGGTTGGGTCACAAATTATAGGCCCAATTCTTGGTCCAAGACCACAGAATTCCAATTGGCCCAATAATTTGACATAACCGAGTCGGTTCATTAATTCTGGTCCAAGACCAAATTAACTACTAAATCCAACTGGTTATTTACTAAACCAGACCAGCTCTAAATTATTTGGTCCAACCAAATCAAACTTAGACCAGCCTTCGGTTTAGGTTAAAATTCAATTTTTGAATTTAAATCCGGTTTAACCAGAAATTAAATAATACCAATTGTATTAAATAATTTCCAGCAAACCGCGATTTTGGGTTAACCGCTTAAACCATAATTATCAAAGCTTTATTATCAATCGATTCATAATAAATTCAATAATTGGATTCAAAAATCGATTCACTAAAGATCATAACAAACAATCAAATCGTTTGATAATTATCGAAACCTCATGTTCACAAAACAACAAAACGATTTTGACTTTTCAAATTAAACAATCACATCGATTGAAACTTAATTTACCTTAAGTCAACAACTTTTCCAATTCGTTTTATGCTAACCAATTCGATAATTGCTTCACAGCTTTTTACAAACCGCTTGATAATTAATTCAGCAAAGTCAACAGCCCAGGGCAAACATACCAAGGCTTACGATTCTTCATTCAACAATTAACTAAGTCAAAATCGATCGTCACCACATGCGATTGACATTCACATAAGACAAAAGGATTTTGTCCTTTTTCCAAACCTTATAATTGCACAAAGTCAACAAGCGATTTTGTTTATACAACAAGGTTAACATGTGCGATTCATTTAATTCAACAATCATTAGATAAAGTCAACTTTCGATTGATTTTGATAACATTCACTAAAGACAAAAAACGTTTTTGTCCTCTTCCAATTACACAATCGCTCACGTTAACAAACCTTAATTCAATAAGTCGATCGTGACTATGACAAAATCAACAATCGATTCTTATGATTATCAAATTTCTAGGTTTTCCAAGTTTCAATCAATTTTACTCATTAAAATCGATTCATCAAACTAATAAACAACCTAGTATGATCCAAAAAGCAAAAACCTAACGACCTAGGCTCTGATACCACTGAAGGATTATGTGTGTTCATGGTGTAATTGTCAGATTACAACCTAACATAATCAACTAGGATCTAGGTGATTTGCAGTTGAATCATAAACAGATCAGGATCATTATACCTTGTGGTTGCAGCGGATTGATCAAAGGAATGAAGAGATCACAGAGAGCTGATGATAACCGGCTCCTCCTAGGTATCCACACGCTTACAAGCTACTGGATCAGGCTGCTAGACCAAGCTGGAATCACCAGAGAGAGAGAGGACGGCTAAGGATCAAAATCGCAGATGATGTGTTGTTGTTGCCCTAGGCGCCTGTCCTCTTCCTTATATGGGCCCAAGTAATTAAACTAATGGCCTATTAGGCTTTTGGGCCCAAGACACAAATCAGACAAAAGCCTGTATTTTGTCTGGCCCAATTCTCTGTACAAATACAGTAAATGCCTTGCATCTTACCGTATTAATTCCATTTAACTTTCCCGTTAGCTATGGTGTGTGACCCTTTGGGATCATACAATACTGGTAATAAGTCCTAAACTTATAGATCAAGAGCGGACTCTAGCAAGTCATCATGATCACCCAGTATTTATGACTTATGTCTGATCTCGACACTTATCATACTTTCTAGAGATAGTACAGTAGATTTCAGGACATTCCCAACAAGCCACTGGCTCCAAGATACTAGGAACTACACCAAGTTCAGTCATGAACTTCTTGATCCAAACAGCTTCCTTTGCCGCTTCTGAAGCAGCAACATATTCAGCTTCCGTTGTGGAGTCAGCTACGGTATTCTGCTTAGAGCTCTTCCAGCTCACCGCACCGCCATTTAGACAGAAGACATATCCAGACTGTGATCGGAAATCGTCTCTGTCCGTCTGAAAACTCGCATCGGTGAATCCATTCACCACAAGTTCATCACTATCTCCATACACAAGGAATTTATCCTTAGTATGTCTCAAATACTTGAGAATATTCTTGACAGCTGTCCAGTGAGCTTCACCTGGATCAGATTGGTATCTACTCGTCATGCTTAACGCGTAAGCTACATCTGGACGAGTGCAGAGCATGGCATACATAATAGATCCTATTGCAGAGGCATAAGGAATCCTATTCATGCGTTCTCGCTCAGCAGGTGTCGCCGGACACTGCTTCTTGCAGAGACTCTTGCCATGAGACATTGGTATGAAGCCCTTCTTGGAATCGTGCATCCTGAATCTGTGCAACAGCTTGTTAGTTCTATCTCTGTAGATTCTGATTCCAAGAATGTATGCGGCTTCTCCCATGTCTTTCATGGAAAAACAACTTCCTAGCCAAGTCTTAATAGACTGAAGCAACGGAACGTCATTACCGAGGAGGAGTATGTCATCGACATACAGTACAAGAAATGCAATTTTGCTCCCACTTGTCTTCTTGTATACACATGATTCTTCTTCGTTCTTGATGAAACCGAATTGTTTTACTGCTTTATCAAAACGAAGATTCCAACTCCGTGATGCTTGCTTCAACCCATAAATGGATTTATGAAGCTTGCATACCTTCCCAGCGTTTTTAGGATCGACAAAACCTTCAGGCTGTGTCATGTACACATCCTCTTCCAGAATACCATTCAGGAATGCGGTTTTGACATCCATCTGCCAAATCTCATAATCATAATGAGCAGCAATCGCTAGAAGAATCCGAATAGATTTAAGCATAGCGACTGGGGAATAGGTTTCATCATAGTCAATACCATGAATTTGTTTGAAACCTTTAGCCACCAACCTTGCTTTGTAAATCTGTACATTGCCATCCACGTCAATCTTCTTCTTGAAGATCCATTTACATTCAATGGCTTTTACACCACTAGGTAAATCGACCAAGGACCATACTTGGTTTTCTGACATGGATGTCATTGTTGGAGTTGTGTCCAGTAATCTCGGTACTGTCTCTAGAAAGTAAGAGTATGTCAATGATCAGACATAAGTCATATAATACTGGGGGTCATGATGGCTTGCTAGAGTCCGCTCATGATCTATAAGTCTTGGACTTATTGCCTTTATTATATGATCCCATATGGGTCACACGCCTAAGCTAACAGGAAAATGTGTAGGAACGGTTTTAGCAGAAGTACAGTAAAAGTGCTAGGCATTTACTGTACTTAGAGAGAATAAAAGGTTTAGCCACTGTGCATCGATCGATGCATAAGGTGCAACGATCGATGCAGTGCGCAAACACCGACGAGTTAATTGGTATTTGGGCCAAATGGCCCAAACGGAACAGAACGAGTTTTGTGTCATAAAACTCGAGTTTCAGACTGATTAACCCTAAAATTGGAGCCGTAAACTCTCTCTCTCTGCGCCGAGTTCCCCTTGTGGTCTAGCAGCTGTTTCCTGTGAAAGCGTGTGTGAACCTTTGGAGGATTCATCCCTCGGTGTTTCTCTGATCTCAGACATACCATCTTCTTCCGCTGCAATAACAGGTATAAGGTGAGATCATCATTTGTTTCTATTCTGAGAAGAACCTAGATCGCATGTTTAGGTTAATCTGAATCTGGAATTGAATCAGGATTTATCTAAACGTTCCAACAATGGTATCAGAGATAATGGTTCTGGTTTTTCTTGTTTAGAAGCTTGTTTAGGATTGTTTAAAAGTGTGTTTTTGAATCAATTTACTGATAAGATTAAAACACTTAAGAAACAAGAGTTGAATCCTAAACAAACTGTTTGAAATCGCATGACCAAACTATATTGATTTGGTATGCGATCTAAACTGATTTTGCATCGAATGAGATCGCATTGCATCGATCGATGCAATGCAAGGATCGATCGTTGCAGTCGCGAGAGATTGACCGCGATCGCATGGATCGTTCAAACGATCGCATGGATCTCACGAGAATCTCTCGGCCAAACCTGATAACCGTTCATGCACGCGTGAGAGCATCGATCGATGCAGGATCGATGAACGATCGTTGCAGGATCGATGCTGTGAGCATCGATCGATGCGGTTAGGGTTTTGGCTCGGTTTAATTTAATTAAAATTAAACGTCTCGGTTTAATAAACAGATTTAATAATTTTATTAAGTCTGGTTAAACCGGGATAAGAAATCCAATGTCGAAAGAAATATTGGATTTAGTGCCTAAACCAGGAATTTCTAATTTGATTTGGTTGGACCAAATAAATTGAGAAAATCCGGTTTAGTAAATAACCGGTTGACAATTGTGGTCATCGTAGTAATTAAAACTTGGTTAGACCAGTTTTAATGAACCAGACCGGTTATGTCAATTAATTGAACAATTGGGTCATGTCTTGGACATGGACCAATTCTTGGGCCTCGGGCCAAGAAGTTAAAACAATTGGGCCAGTTAATTGAGTCTTTCTTCAGATAAATTTAAATTTATTTTATAATATTATAAAGTCGATTTTAAATTAAAGTTTCCGAAATTTTATAATTAGAAAGTTTCTTAAAATAGAATTTTCTGAATTTGCGGGTTTTGGATTTTAAAGAAGTTTCTAAAGTTAGAAAGTTTCCGGTTTTAGAAAGTTTCCAATTTTAGAAAGTTTCTAAAAATAGTAGGTTTCCATAAATAGAAAGTTTCCCGAAATAGTAATCTTCTATTTTGGGAATGATTTTAATAAACCTACGAACCTCAAATAATATCAAGCGTTGGATGTCTTGTCCAGGCTATGTCAGCTGTCAAAGCCCATTCAATTGCATTCATGGCCTTACAGTGTGAGGATGTCTGTTTTTGCGTGGGTAAGACGGTTTGTGATTCATAAATGTCATTGGGAGTCCCAGACATTAATGATTACATGACTGTATAGTCCGGTTTTCTTGACTAGGCCATCGGGAGTCCCGGGCCTTGAGACATCAGAGTGGATTGGGCCTCGGGCCCAGATTCACAACCAAGAGTTATATCACGGATATAATTAGCCGATATAGGGCTTACCGATATAAGCTAAGGTTGGGTGACGGCCAGTGGCCCACTTTGATCTTAGTTATATGTGGATCTTGGAATCATTATATTCTATTGAGGGTAACTTATGTTATTGAATATAATGCATGATTAATCATATTATACTTTAATACGAGATTAATCATTTTGAACATATAACTAATAACCTTTTTATTTATATATTTCAGATATGACTACTACAAGCACACAAAACACATTCTCGATCCGGTCTGTTCTCGAGAAGGAGAAGCTGACTGGAACGAACTTCCTGACATGGTCAAGGAACTTGAGGCTGGTCCTCAAGCAGGAGAAGAAGGATTATGTCCTTCGAGATCCCCTCCCCGAGAGGCCTCTTGCCAATGCTGCCAGGACTCTGCACAATGCTTGGGAAAAGCATTCGTCAGATGAAAATGATGTTTATTGCCTGATGTTGGTGACAATGACTCCAGAGCTGCAAAAGCAGTTCGAAAGTGTATTGTCTCCAATCGAGATCATGGCAAGCCTGAAATCGCTTTTTCAGGAGCAGGCTAGGACTGAGAGGTTCCAGACAGTTAAGAACCTCTTGGACTGTAAGTTGGCTGCGAATGCGGCAGTGAGTCCTCATGTGTTGAAGATGATGGGTTATCTCGATCATCTTCACAAACTCGACTGCCCAATCAGCCAGGAACTTGCCTGCGACATCATTCTGCAGTCTTTACCTGCAAGCTATGATCAGTTCATTCTGAACTTTAACATGCATGGCTTGAGTAAGACACTGCCTGAGCTTCACGGAATGCTCAAGACTGCAGAGCCCAACTTGAAGAAAACCGCCAAGGACCCCAATGTACTTATGGTACAAAAGGGCAAGGGGTTTAAGAAGTCTTCGGCTAAGGATAAGGGAAAGGCCAAGGGTGTCCAAGTCGTGGACAAGGACACGCCAAAGCCCAAGCCCAAGTCCAAGGCTGGGCCTACTGACATGTGCAGGTTCTGCAAAGAACTGGGGCATTGGAGAAGAGATTGCAAGAAATTCCAGGAAGGTCTAAAGGAATTAAAGAAGAAGACTTTCGAGACTTCTTCATCAGGTATTTTTGTTATAGAAGTTAATACAACTACTTCTGATAATACCTCATGGGTCATGGATACTGGTTGTGGGGCTCATATTTGTACTAATATGCAGGCACTCAGCAACAGTAGAAGGCTGAAGCAAGGACAAGTGGAACTACGAGTTGGGAATGGAGCGAAAGTTTCAGCACTAGCTGTAGGAACTTACTTGTTGTCTTTACCTTCGGGATTGATTTTAGAACTTAATAATTGTTATTTTGTACCTGCTATAAGCAGAAATATTATTTCAATTTCTTTGTTGGATTTGGAAGGTTATGATTTTTCAGTTAAGAATAAATTATGTTCCTTCAATCGCAACAATTTGTTCTATGGTTCTGCCCCTCTTACGAATGGGCTTTACATACTCGATCAATCCGCGCCAATTTATAACATTAATACAAAACGGTTTAAACCTAATGAGGAAAACCGAACGTTTCTATGGCATTGTCGTTTAGGGCACATCAGCGAGAAACGCATCAAGAGGCTCCATTCGAATGGACTTCTTGGCTCATTTGACTTTGAGTCATGTGAGAAATGCGAATCCTGCATGATGGGCAAAATGACACGGGCCCCCTTTAATAAACCTAACGAGAGGGCCAGTGACTTATTGGGCCTGATACACACTGATGTGTGTGGCCCAATGTCCACTAATGCAAGAGGAAACTATCAGTACTTCATTACCTTTACTGATGATTTCAGTAGGTATGGATATGTTTATTTGATGAAACATAAGTCTGAATCTTTTGAGAAGTTCAGAGAATTCCAAAATGAAGTACAGAACCAACTTGGCAAAAGCATTAAGGCTCTTCGGTCCGACCGAGGAGGAGAATACTTAAGCCAAAAATTCAGTGATCATCTGAGAGAGTGTGGGATCGTATCCCAACTCACTCCTCCTGGAACACCTCAATGGAACGGTGTGTCTGAGAGGAGAAATCGGACCTTATTGGATATGGTTCGATCTATGATGAGTCACACAGACCTTCCAATATCCCTTTGGGGATATGCTCTGCTAACAGCAGTGTTCACTCTAAATAGAGCGCCATCAAAAGCAGTAGCAAAGACACCATATGAATTATGGACTGGAGAAGCTCCAGTGCTGTCTTATCTAAGAATTTGGGGTTGTGAAGCCTATGTTAAGAGATTAATCTCAGATAAGCTTACACCAAAATCTGATAAATGCTACTTCATTGGTTATCCACGGGAAACCAAGGCTTATTACTTCTATCTACGTTCCGAGAACAAGATCTTTGTTGCCCGGGATTGTAACTTTCTTGAGAGGGAGTTTCTCTCTAAGAAAGACAGTGGGAGTAAGGTACTGCTTGAAGAAATTCAAGATGAACAGGATACTGCTCAACCTAATGAGGAAGAGCAGCAGGAGGACCTACAAGAAATTGTAGAGCCTGAACCTGTAGTACCTGAAGTTCGAAGATCCGGGAGGATCCGTCACGAACCCGAGAGATATCAGGGATTCCTCGTGACTGACTGTCATGATCTTTTGATCATTGATGGTGATGAACCATCGAACTTCAATCAAGCCATGATGGGCCCAGATTCCTCTAAGTGGCGCAAGGCCACTGATTCCGAAATGGACTCCATGTCGGTCAACCAAGTCTTTTCGTTGGTTGACTTACCCGTTGGTGTAAAAGCCATCGAGTGCAAATGGATCTTCAAGAAGAAGATTGACGTGGATGGAAATGTCCAGATTTATAAAGCCAGGTTGGTGGCAAAAGGTTTCAGACAAGTTCACGGAGTGGACTACGATGAAACCTATTCACCGGTGGCTATGATGAAATCTATTCGGATTCTACTAGCAACTGCAGCTTTTCATGATTATGAAATTTGGCAGATGGACGTGAAAACCGCCTTCCTGAATGGTATTCTGGAAGAGGATGTGTATATGACACAACCTGACGGTTACATAGATCCAAAGAATGCTGGGAAAGTATGCAAGCTTCATAAATCCATTTATGGATTGAAGCAAGCATCGAGGAGCTGGAATCTTCGTTTTGATGAAGCGATCAAGCAATTTGACTTTATCAGAAACGAAGAAGAACAATGCGTGTATAAGAAAACTAGTGGGAGCAAAATCGTTTTTCTTATCCTGTATGTCGATGACATACTGCTTCTCGGAAACGACATTCCAATGCTGAAGTCTGTAAAGGACTGGCTTGGAAGTTGTTTTTCCATGAAAGACATGGGTGAAGCCGCATACGTTCTTGGAATTAGGATCTATCGGGATAGACCTAAGAGGCTGATAGGCTTGTGTCAAGACTCATACATTGACAAAGTCCTACAAAGATTCAGCATGAAAGATTCCAAGAAGGGCTTCACGCCAATGGTACATGGCACAACGCTAAGCAAGAAGCAGAGCCCTACGTCGGCTGCTGAGCTTGAGCGCATGAAGAATATTCCTTATGCATCTGCAATAGGATCTGTCATGTATGCCATGATCTGTACTCGTCCTGATGTTGCTTATGCATTGAGCATGACGAGTAGATACCAGTCAAATCCAGGTGAAAACCATTGGATTGCCGTAAAGAATATCTTGAAGTATCTAAGACATACTAAGGATAAGTTCTTAGTGTACGGTGGAAGTGATGTGCTTAAAGTCAGTGGATTCACGGACGCAAGTTTCCAGACAGACACTGATGATTTCCGGTCACAGTCCGGTTATGTCTTTTGTCTGAATGGCGGTGCAGTAAGTTGGAGAAGCTCCAAGCAAGACACCGTTGCTGATTCCACTACAGAAGCTGAATATATCGCCGCCTCAGAAGCAGCGAAGGAAGCTGTTTGGATACGAAAGTTCATTATGGAACTAGGTGTGATACCAGATGCGGCTGAGCCTCTGGCACTGTTTTGTGACAACAATGGTGCTATAGCTCAGGCAAAGGAACCAAGATCACACCAGAAATCCAAGCATGTTCAAAGAAGATATCACTTGATACGTGACATCATTAATAGAAAGGAAGTCAAGATCAGCCGAGTTCCGACAGATGATAATGTCGCTGATCCATTGACAAAGCCACTCCCAAGGCCTAAGCTCGAGTTCCTGACTGAAGCTGTAGGCATTAGAAACATTGAAATGTAATCTAAATTTGAGTGGGAGCTTTGTGAGCTTTATTTTAGTTATTTGATATGTTCTTGTAAAACATTATTTATGTTTTAATGAAATTATTATTTCAAGATTATTTTAACTGTGATGAAATAATCGTTCCAAAATGATATGAACCATTTTATAGGTCATCGAAGTAAATGATTTGATCTTGAGTCATCGAAGTCATTTAGCTTGATCATGAGATCCTATATTTGATAAATGTTTTATATCATCCTGTCCCTAGTTGAAGGTTGTTGAAATTGGAACACCAACAACCGTGTAAGACTGGATTGGTACGTGACTTATGACAAAGTCTCAGTGTGTCATAGATGCGCGGCATCAAAGTCAGTACATAGGTGCATGTTGGGAACATACGACCGGACAAGACCCGCTTATAAGAACTCTTCAGGATATTTATATCTGTGTCATAAGAGATTCTTACTACGACTATAGAGTATAGTCCTTAGACCTGAGTTCACATGCATGTGATTGCACATGGACTGGTGTACTTTGATCATTGTCTAACGCTATCGTTCTGCGATAGCTATAAGGACCTTGTTTGGGTACATCATGAAATGAGTAGTTTACAGTGATGGAACAAGATGGGATTTGTCCCTCCAATATAAATGGAGTGAATATCTCTAGGCCAATCGGAGATTTGAATACTGGAAAACGCATGGCCATGCTCAAACGGACTTTCCCGAGTCGTTTGGATTGTCAGTATCAAATCAGAGTCCGATGAACAAGATTAGGTTTTATAAGGATGACACTAATCTTGCCTTATGACTAATCGAGATATTGGGACAAAAGGATTATGAATACAGAGATTCCAGTACAAGTGGGAGATTGTTGGAGTTGTGTCCAGTAATCTCGGTACTGTCTCTAGAAAGTAAGAGTATGTCAATGATCAGACATAAGTCATATAATACTGGGGGTCATGATGGCTTGCTAGAGTCCGCTCATGATCTATAAGTCTTGGACTTATTGCCTTTATTATATGATCCCATATGGGTCACACGCCTAAGCTAACAGGAAAATGTGTAGGAACGGTTTTAGCAGAAGTACAGTAAAAGTGCTAGGCATTTACTGTACTTAGAGAGAATAAAAGGTTTAGCCACTGTGCATCGATCGATGCATAAGGTGCAACGATCGATGCAGTGCGCAAACACCGACGAGTTAATTGGTATTTGGGCCAAATGGCCCAAACGGAACAGAACGAGTTTTGTGTCATAAAACTCGAGTTTCAGACTGATTAACCCTAAAATTGGAGCCGTAAACTCTCTCTCTCTGCGCCGAGTTCCCCTTGTGGTCTAGCAGCTGTTTCCTGTGAAAGCGTGTGTGAACCTTTGGAGGATTCATCCCTCGGTGTTTCTCTGATCTCAGACATACCATCTTCTTCCGCTGCAATAACAGGTATAAGGTGAGATCATCATTTGTTTCTATTCTGAGAAGAACCTAGATCGCATGTTTAGGTTAATCTGAATCTGGAATTGAATCAGGATTTATCTAAACGTTCCAACAGTCATTTCGGATTTAGAGGCTCCAAGCCACTTTTCGGAGTCCGGGCCCATCATTGCTTCCGCAAAGGTCGCTGGTTCGTCACCTTCAATGATCATCAGATCATTTGAATTGGTTACGAGAAATCCATAGTATCTCTCGGGTTCGTGACGGATCCTTCCGGATCTGCGAACTTCAGGCTCCACAGGCGCCGGTTCCACAGAACTTTGTGGATCCAACTGCTGCTCTTCCTCAATAGGTTGGGCAGTCTCCTGTGCATCTTGAATTTCTTCAAGATGTACTTTACTCCCACTGTTTTTCTTAGAGAGAAACTCCCTCTCAAGAAAAGAACAGTCCCGAGCAACAAATACTTTGTTCTCAGATTGGTTGTAAAAGTAGTATGCCTTGGTTTCCTTAGGATAACCAACGAAATAGCATTTATCTGATTTGGGTGCAAGCTTGTCGGAGATTAAACGTTTGACATAAGCCTCGCAACCCCAAATCCTTAGGAAAGACATACTAGGAATGTTCCCAGTCCACAGTTCATGTGGTGTCTTTTCTACTGATTTAGATGGCACTCTATTCAGTGTAAACGCAGACGTTTCTAGAGCATATCCCCAAAAGGATAGTGGAAGATTAGAATGACTCATCATAGACCGAACCATATCCAATAAAGTTCGATTTCTCCTCTCCGATACTCCATTCCATTGGGGTGTACCAGGAGGAGTGAGTTGTGAAACGATTCCACACTCGCTCAGATAGTCGCTGAATTCTTGGCTCAAATATTCTCCTCCGCGATCCGATCGCAGAATCTTAATACTCTTGCCAAGTTGATTCTGTACTTCATTCTTGAATTCCTTGAATCTATCAAAGGATTCTGACTTGTGTCTCATCAAATAGACATAGCCATACCTACTGAAATCATCAGTAAAGGTAATGAAGTACTTAAAGTTTCCTCTGGCAGCTGTACTCATTGGCCCACATACATCAGTATGAACAAGGCCCAATAAATCACTGGCCCTTTCATTTAGTTTGTTGAAAGGGGCTCTAGCCATTTTTCCCACCAAACAAGACTCGCATTTCTCACATGATTCAAAATCAAATGAGCCCAGAAGCCCATTTCGATGGAGCCTCTGGATGCGTTTCTCATTGATATGGCCCAAACGACAATGCCATAAGAAAGTCGGGTTTTCGTCATTGGACTTAAACCTCTTTGTATTTATGTTAAAGACAGGCATTTCTTGGTTTAATATATATAACCCATTATCTAATGGGGCGCTACCATAATAATTACCATCACGATTAAAAGAACAAACTTTATTCTTAACAGCAAAATCAAAACCTTCCAAATCCAAAACGGAAACTGAAATTATGTTTCTGCTAATCGCAGGTACATAGTAGCAATTATTCAAAATTAAAACCATGCCCGAAGGTAAAGACAACTCGTAGGTGCCTACGGCCAGTGCAGCAACCTTAGCTCCATTCCCGACTCGTAGCTCTACTTGTCTTTTCTTCAGCGTCCTACTGTTTCTTAGTGCCTGCACATCAGTACATATATGAGCACCGCAGCCGGTATCCAATACCCATGAAGTAGAACGAGAAGATATAATACCAAGTTCGATAACATAAATACCTGAATCAGACGCGTCATACGTCTTCTTCAGCTTCTTGTAATCTTCCATGAACTTCTTGCAATCTTTCTTCCAATGCCCCAATTGCTTGCAGTAGTTGCACTTATCCTCAGGAGAAGGCCCGGATTTGGGTTTCGGCTTGGGCTTGTCCTGACTTTCAGCCTGGACAACCTGGGCCTTACCTTTACCCTTCTTAGGTTTCTTAAACCTCTTATTCCCTTGTACCATCAGGACACTGGGAGTAGCCTTCTTGAGATTTGGTTCTGCTGTCTTCAGCATACCGTGCAACTCAGTCAATGTCTTAGTCATGTTTTGCATGTTGTAGTTCATAATGAACTGATCAAAACACGACGGCAATGACTGCAGAATCATGTCAGTGGCCAGCTCCTGGCTAATGGCACAGTCCAGTTTCCCCAGGTTATCAATGTAACCCATCATTTTAAGGACATGAGGACTTACTGGACTGTCCTTAGCCAGCTTGCAATCCATGAGAGATTTAACCGTCTGGTATCTCTCTGTGCGAGCTTGCTCCTGAAACAAAGCTTTCAGGCTGTTAATCATCTCAATGGGTGACAACACGTTCTCATATTGCTTCTGCAGCTCAGAGTTCATAGTCACCAGCATTAGACAATTAACATCTTTGACATCCGCTGAATGCTTATCCCAAGCATTCTTTTCTGTCTGCGGAGCATTGGAACGTGGCCTCTCGGTGAGAACTCTTTCAAGGACATATTCCTTGTTCTCTTGCCTGAGAACTATTCTCAGGTTCCGATACCATTCCAAGAAATTAGATCCATTTAGCTTGTCCTTCTCAAGGACGGATCTTAGTGAGAAAGGGTTGATGTGATTTGAGACAGACATAGCTGTAATTCAAACAAAAAGTAGATTTTAGTTATAAAGCACAAGGAATGAGAATTCTTATCTAATAAGAAAACTCGCATTGTATTCAAACTATGTTTCCTCATATGAATACAATGATCCAAGATCCTCAGATTACTAAAATTCGAGTGGGCGACTCGCCGTTACTCAAGCTTTAGTTATCTAGGTAAGCAAATCATTGCTAATTGTACTCAGTACAACTCTTGGTCGTGAATAAGACAAACTATGTCCAATCCACTCTGACGTCTCTGGGCCCAGAACTTCTGACAGCCCAGTCAAGTATAACCAATCTTTTATCTGTCTTGTGATCACTGACAGTTGCACTGCAAGTCTGTCACTGACCACCTGCCTTACTCATTTTTGCTGTGGATACCAAGGACTCCAAGGATACCCAACAACATCACGAGTTTTTGACAGTAGACAAGATCGGGCAAGACATCAAGATCACTTGATATTTAGTTGAGGAAAAGAACTAATCTTATCTTGATTTATATTTACTATAAATATATCAAAATAATAACTTTTAATTAAAACATTTAGTTTTATTAAGTTTAGATTCATCTAATACTTCTGGGATTAAATTATTCTGGTTCATGCAAATTTGCAGTCAAACCAACAAGTCTGCGAACGTTGTGTCGATCGACGCCAACCATTGGTATCGATCGATGCAACTGGTTTTAAACCGATCTTCGATAACCGGTCAAACCGGATCGAATTTACTCAACCGATTCAATTCAATTGAACCAGTTCGGTTTAAACCAGAATCAATTTGGTTAATAAAATTAACCGAGCTAGATAACCAGTTCAATCCAATTGAACCGATCTATCTAATCGTATTGCCTGTGTCGACCGACACACCCAGTGTATCGATCGACGCAGCACGATTACGGGTACTCGATCTCAGATCGAAACCCTTAAGATTATTTGCGGATTTTCGCTTTGTATCGACCGACACATGCTTTGTGTCGATCGATACTGTGCGACAATCCTAAATTTTATTCGCGAGTTTTCGCTCTGTGTCGACCGACACACGCTTTGTGTCGATCGACACCCTGCGACAAACCCTAAAATTTTATATTTGCGCCGCGGCGTGTCGACTGACACACGCTTTGTGTCGATCGACACAGTGCGTTTTCATCAATTCTTCGTCTTTTCAACAGGAACAAAACCGAGAATATAATATGAAAACACGATTTGAACATGCAAAAATCAATTCAACAACATCAGGATTCGAATTATTTTGCAACAAATTCAATAGCTAAACCCTAAGCATGCTCTGATACCACTGTTGGATCCCGATGGATCTAGGGTTTGTTATATTAAAAGTTAGAACCAACCTCGTTCTTACCTTTGGCAGCGGAAGAAGATGGTGAATGAGATCAGTGGAGCAACGCAACGCTTTGCCTCTACCAGATACACACGCACGCTCGCTGGAAACGGGATGCTAGTGCCGGATCAATGGGGATCGATGGTGTCTGGTGTGTCAAGTGTTTCTGTCAAGAAAACTGGACGGCTCTCGTGTTTAGGTCGAAACTAATCAGCTTTTATTCGACCTAAACGTGCTTAACGGGCCAGACTCAATTAAGCCATAACCCGAAAAGCCTGTTCGGAAAATCCGAACTGTGTCGACCGACACACAAGCTGTGTTGATCGACACAACACCATTACATCGATTCTTATGTGTATTTCAATACACATAATATGATCATTGCAACAATGATCATTCCCATGTCGTAGCTTCCAGTTCGCTTAGGTGTGTGACCCTATAGGATCATACAATACTGGCAGTAAGCCCACGACTTACAGAATGCAAGAGGCTTCTAGCAAAGCATTGCAAACGCCCAGTATTATACGAATGTCTGATCTCGACACACAACTATCACAGGAGTGAGTACAAGTGTGATTTCAGGACACTATCCCAACAACATGACCCTACACCGTAATGTGATTGTGAAAGGACTTAGATGCATGTGTGGGTATCATGTATTATAAGTTGCTTGTGTTGTGTGTTGCGTGTGGTCGTGGGTGGTAACAAAGGACAACGCGGACCAGTTGATTGTGTTGTGCTAGAGCATGTGTTTATTTCTCTAGTTGGGCTAGGAAGTGTGTGAGTCCTAGTTGTTGCATTCTAGAACTTGTGTGAGTGTTCAAGAATTAGTGTAGTCGGTGCTCCCATTGTGGCTGTTGCCTAGGGCCAAGTATGGTGTGACGACACGATCCCGCGAGATAGAGATCTCCGTAACGGGAACCCGAGGGATAGAGATCCCCATAATCGGTTGTGATACCCGGCTTATGATCCTTTGTGGTGATTAAGGCGCGGGTAGTCATGTGTGTAGGGGGAGTATCCGGTGCACTAGGAGGCCTTCGCATGCATGAGATTGAGGAGTCTAGATGGTCTAGACGTGTGTTACATTCATGATAGATTTCATGTTTGCTTGTTATTATATACTTCCGCAATGTGCATATCCTTGATGTTGATGTTGCTTGTCTATGCATGTGAGACGATTGTGTTGATTGATATGCATGTGCTTCGGCTATTGGGACTGGTTAGGGCATTAATGCATGTTAGAGGGTCGGGGACTCACTTTATAATCCATATGGTTGCTCATTATACAACTTTTGTCTCGCAGGAAGCCATAGACGGGCTAGAGGGCAAGTTCGGACGTTAGGCCGCCGACGTAGTTTCGGGTTGTGAGTGTGAAGATCGTGGAGTTTGTACTATGTAGGATTTTGACTCGAGCGCTCAATAAACTGTATGTCTTTGGGTAACATTTTGTAATATATCCTATATAGTATTAATTAAAAATTGTTTTCTTTAACTCCACGGTTCCATGATATGAGTTTAGTCCGAATTAACACAACTCAAGGTCGTAGAACGGGTTTCTAAGCCTTAGGCTATGACCGAGAGGAACATCGGATATCACGGATGGGCCGGCCTCAACTCGGGGACAGCTGGACCGTTCGTGGTATTCGACACTTGTGATATCTCAAACTGTCTATTGTCCGTAGAACGGGTCGGGGGTGTTACAAATGGTGGTATCAGAGCATGTTAATGATCACGCAACTCGTGTTTTCAAAGGTTTTATCGAGTCAATGGGGTCGCACTCACAACATCAGGAAACCGGTACGTCCAACGATAGATGGGTAGGTTGGGTTTAGGACTTACCTTTCTTCGATGCAGCGGAGAGAAGCATATTGAACAGAGGTATTCCAAGGAGCCCACTATCCACATGGATCTTCGAGAGGATGGAAATGGAGCAGACCAGGAAAGCGCGGCCAATAGAAGGTTTATCCCTTAGAGTTTAGGTTTAAGCCTTCATGATCTTTTTAAGATCCCGTGTCAGGTATGTATGCGTGCTAACTCCCTTTTGTGTGTGATTAAATTTGGCACGTTGGTGTGATTGATTTAGCATGTTGTTTTGCTTGATGTGCGGTTTATATTATATGCCGAATATAATTTGAAAACGGAGAGTGTGTGTTAGGAAGTTAAGTGAGACCGAATGCTTAGAAAAATAACAAGGTGGTTATTGTTTCAATCATGTCGGTAGCTTCCTAAGTTGGGTTTGAGTGTGAGAATCCATAGGTTTCCTGGAAAGATTTCCTGAAAACCTTAGGATTGTGTGTCGTAAGGTCTTAGGAAAACCAATTCCTAAAACCTATTAGCTGAACCCAAAACCCAAGAAACCTTGTAACCAGTGGGTGGCATGGCTCGAGTATGGATCAGTTGTGGTGTGGAGAGAAGCTTAAGATCAGAGAGATCATATAGTAAACAGTTTTGTGAAAGCAACGGATCAACAGATCGGATATTAGGGAGATCGGCTATAAGGGTTTTTGTGGAGATGACAGGTCAGGGAGATCAGTCTGAGACAGTTTGTAGAAGCCATTGATCAGGAGGATCATTTGGCAAGGAAAGAGTTAGTGAGTGATCAAGACCAAGCGGAGTATCGGAAAGAAAAGGTCACAGATCGATGTGTGTAATCACTTTTAGAGGAATTAATAGTTCGAGATCTCATGGAGGACGTGAGAAAGTGGGAAGGAGTAACGACCAGAACTAATGGGTGATGAGGATGGAATGGTGTTATTCTTTCATGAGGGAAGTGAAGCGAGTAACGGTGATGGTCGTAACAAGCAACGACACCAATGGGGGAAGAGTTCTTGCAACAAGCTGAATTAGTGGTTACGAATGGTGATGAAGAAAGACAAGACAAGAGGTGGCGCCTATGGAGAGGAGTTCATACCAAGACGCTCTGAACTCATAGTTATGAGTGGTGAAGGAAAGACTTAGGAGAAGTCTTTACTGAGATCAAGACGGAGGATGAACTCATTGAAGTTGGGTGGACTTAATGGAAGGAATGGACAAGGCAATCATCTCAGACACGTCCAAGAAGGCAAGGAGTTGTGTGACAGGTATTCCTTAGTAGAGTAAGATAGAGAGGCAGATGGATTCCATCTTGAGACATCAAGGAGCATGACGAGAACAAACATAACGTCAGTTTTCAACTCGGGAAACGACTTGGAAGGATGAAGAAGATCAGTGTTCAGTAAGGTTAAGGCTAGTGGAGTTTGGCCGTGAACCAAGAAATGGAGATCGGTTACAACCAATCACAGAGACAAGACCAAGCTACAAATGGTGAGGTCAGATGGTGGTAGATTGGACAAATGGTGGTGTAACCGGAGACTGATTAAAGCAAGAGAAGAGTGGATCGGAATCTACAGTTTAAGGATCGACATGGGGTCAAGGAAAAACTGTAATTTTTGGACAGGAAAAGAGTGGCACCAAGACCGGAGAAAATAATGTAAAGAAGGATGAAAAGAAGTACAAACGTTCTAAGTGATGGAAAGATGGTCTGGAGTTCGTTGATGGAGAGACGGCCAGGAAGACATTGAGGGATTGATCAAGGCCATGAGGAGAAACAACAAATCAAGAAGAAAGAGATAGTCTAAGATGGGCCAAACTAAGGATGATACGAGAAGGAACGGTTAAGAGGGGAGACCATATACGAGACTGAACTGAGAACAGTAGCGGCCTGTGGAGATACACAAAAGACGGATCAAGAATGGGAAGTATAAGTTATGAAAAGGAAATGCATGAAAAAGCTTGCGGTTTAAAGAGTGAACGACCATGAAGATATTGGAGGGACGTGAATACAGATGAGTGCAAGGTCAGGACAGTAAGGAAGGACGTCAAGGAGAAACCCAGGAATAACAAGGACGAAGATCGGGATGTGGACAAGGACTGGACAGCGAAGAATGATCAGGAAAGCAAGAGGGAGAAGACGGAGCAGTGATTAGGAGAATCAGTAGCTAGGATATCGGAGCAACAAAAAAAGGCGGATCGAGAGCGGTCAATAATAGTGGATTGATAGATCCAAAGCAAGGGAGATTGGCAGAAGATGGTAGAGACCAGGAAGGAAAGGGGAATGTGAAATTCCACACTCATATGGAAAGGACATAGTGTCTCGAGCACAAAAGGAAGTAAGTTGGATGTAGAAGATCACAACGAAGCAAAAGAAGGAAGATGTGGTCAAGAGTAGAGACGTTTTTGCAAGGACCAAGGCTAAAGAGTAAAGGAAACAAGTGTAAAGGAAGGTTGATGGAGGAAAGTAATGAGAGGATAATGATGATAAGAATTGGAAGAGAATGAGGCCTAAGGACTAGTGTAGTGAAGGTGGCGGTATTAGCTCAGCGGGAGCGAGGTGGTCACTTCTCTTTGTTGAATCGTTTAGTGTCTCCTGATTCAATTCTCAGATTGATTCATCCTACTAAACATGCAGATCTAGGTTCTCTTGATTAGAAACATAATAGATCTCACATGTTACCTTGTTTTGCAGCGGAATGGGAGGTAAGGGTCAGAGATCAGCAGAACCACCAAGAGATAGCTCCTCCAAAGGCTCACACACGCACACCGGGAAATTTGGCTGCTAGACCAGCTGAGAGAGGAGGCGCAGAGAGAGAGGTGGGAGGCGCAGATGTGTTGAGAAATTAGAGAGCTAGGTCTGATTTTATTCATTAAAATCCCTTCTAGTTCTCACGGGCTTTTGGGCCCAATTCTCAGTTCTGATTAAATCCCTTGGATTTAATCAGGCCCTTTAGTCTCTCCAAGTACAGTAAATGCCTACCACTTTCACCGTACTTCTGCTAAACCGTTTCTTCGTATTTTCCCGTTAGCTTAGGCGTGTGACCCATATGGGATCATATAATAAAGGCAATAAGTCCAAGACTTATAGATCATGAGCGGACTCTAGCAAGCCATCATGACCCCCAGTATTATATGACTTATGTCTGATCATTGACATACTCTTACTTTATAGAGACAGTACAGAGATTACTGGACATAATTCCAACAATCTCCCACTTGAACTGGAATCTCTGTATTCATAATCCTTTTGTCTCAATATCTCGATTAGTCATAAGGCAAGATTAGTGTCATCCATATAAAGCCTAATCTTGTTCATCGGACTCTGATTTGATACTGACAATCCAAACGACTCGGGAAAGTCCGTTTGAGCATGGCCATGCATTTTCCAGTATTCAAATCTCCGATTGGCCTAGAGATATTCACTCCATTTATATTGGAGGGACAAATCCCGTCTTGTTCCATCACTGTAAACTACTCATTTCATAATACACCCAAACAAGGTCCTTATAACTATCGCTTAACGACAGCATTAGACAATGATCAAAGCGCATTAATTCATGTGCAGTCACATGCATGCGAACTCAGGTCTTAGGACTATACTCTATAGTCGTAGTAAGAATCTCTTATGACACAGATATAAATATCCTGAAGAGTTCTTATAAGCGGGTCATGTCCGGTCGTATGTACCCAACATACACCTATGTATTGACTTTGATGCCGCGCATCTATGACACACTGAGACTTTGTCATAAGTCACATACCAATCTAGTCTCACACGGTTGTTGGTGTTCCAATTTCAACAACCTTCGACTAGGGACTGAATGATATAAGCCATCTATCAAATATAGGGTCTCATGATCAAGCTAAATGACTTTGATGACTCAAGATCAAGTCACTTACTTCGATGACCTATAAAATGGTTTATATCACTTTGGAACGATTATTTCATCACAGTTAAAATAATCTTGAAATAATAATTTCATTAAACATAAAAATGTTTTACAAGAACATATCAAATAACTAAATAAAGCCTTTAAACTCCCACTCAAATTTAGATTACATTTCAATGTTTCTAATGCCTACAGCTTCAGTCAGATACTCGAGCTTAGGCCTTGGGAGTGGCTTTGTCAACGGATCAGCGACATTATCATCTGTCGGGACTCGGCTGATCTTGACTTCCTTTCTATTAACGATGTCACGTATCAAGTGAAATCTTCTTTGAACATGCTTGGATTTCTGATGTGATCTTGGTTCCTTTGCCTGAGCTATAGCACCATTGTTGTCACAAAACAGTGCCAGAGGCTCAGCCGCATTCGGTATCACACCCAGTTCGATCATGAACTTTCGTATCCAAACAGCTTCCTTCGCTGCTTCTGAGGCGGCGACATATTCAGCTTCTGTAGTGGAATCAGCAACGGTGTCCTGCTTGGAGCTTCTCCAACTTACTGCACCGCCATTCAGACAAAAGATATAACCGGACTGTGACCGGAAATCATCTGTGTCTGTCTGGAAACTTGCGTCCGTGAATCCACTGACTTCAAGCACATCACTTCCACCGTACACCAAGAACTTATCCTTAGTATGTCTTAGATACTTCAAGATATTCTTTACGGCAATCCAGTGGCTTTCACCTGGATTTGACTGGTATCTACTCGTCATGCTCAGTGCATAAGCAACATCAGGACGAGTACAAATCATGGCATACATGATAGATCCTATTGCAGATTCATAAGGAATATTCTTCATGCGCTCAAGCTCAGCAGCCGACGCAGGGCTCTGCTTCTTGCTCAGCGTTGTGCCATGTACCATTGGTGTGAAGCCCTTCTTGGAATCTTTCATGCTGAATCTTTGCAGGACTTTGTCAATGTATGAATCTTGACACAAGCCTATCAGCCTTTTAGATCTATCCCGGTAGATCCTAATTCCAAGAACGTATGCGGCTTCACCCATGTCTTTCATGGAAAAACAACTTCCAAGCCAGTCCTTTACCGACTTCAGCATTGGAACGTCGTTTCCGAGAAGCAGTATGTCATCGACATACAGAATAAGAAATACTATCTTGCTCCCACTAGTTTTCTTATACACGCATTGTTCTTCTTCGTTTCTGATGAAGTCAAATTGCTTGATCGCTTCATCAAAACGGAGATTCCAGCTCCTCGATGC
The DNA here is from genome assembly GCA_030180135.1 of Orychophragmus violaceus. Lineage (NCBI taxonomy): Eukaryota > Viridiplantae > Streptophyta > Magnoliopsida > Brassicales > Brassicaceae > Orychophragmus > Orychophragmus violaceus. The sequence goes on from CM058239.1 coordinate 84,574,079, forward strand.
TTGCTTCAATCCATAAATGGATTTATGAAGCTTGCATACTTTCCCAGCATTCTTTGGATCTATGTAACCGTCAGGTTGTGTCATATACACATCCTCTTCCAGAATACCATTCAGGAAGGCGGTTTTCACGTCCATCTGCCAAATTTCATAATCATGAAAAGCTGCAGTTGCTAGTAGAATCCGAATAGATTTCATCATAGCCACTGGTGAATAGGTTTCATCGTAATCCACACCGTGAACTTGTCTGAAACCTTTTGCCACCAACCTGGCTTTATAAATCTGGACATTTCCATCCACGTCAATCTTCTTCTTGAAGATCCATTTGCACTCGATGGCTTTTACACCAGCGGGTAAGTCAACCAACGAAAACACTTGGTTGACCGACATGGAGTCCATTTCGGAATCAGTGGCCTTGCGCCACTTTGAGGAATCTGGGCCCATCATGGCTTGATTAAAGTTCGATGGTTCATCACCATCAATGATCAGAAGATCATGACAGTCAGTCACGAGGAATCCTTGATATCTCTCGGGCTCGTGACGGATCCTCCCGGATCTTCGAACTTCAGGTACTACAGGTTCAGGCTCTACAATTTCTTGTAGGTCCTCCTGCTGCTCTTCCTCATTAGGTTGAGCAGTATCCTGTTCATCTTGAATTTCTTCAAGCAGTACCTTACTCCCACTGTCTTTCTTAGAGAGAAACTCCCTCTCAAGAAAGTTACAATCCCGGGCAACAAAGATCTTGTTCTCGGAACGTAGATAGAAGTAATAAGCCTTGGTTTCCTTCGGATAACCAATGAAGTAGCATTTATCAGACTTTGGTGTAAGCTTGTCTGAGATTAATCTCTTGACATAGGCTTCACAACCCCAAATTCTTAGATAAGACAGCACTGGAGCCACTCCAGTCCATAATTCATATGGTGTCTTTGCTACTGCTTTCGATGGCGCTCTATTTAGAGTGAACACTGCTGTTAGCAGAGCATATCCCCAAAAGGATATTGGAAGGTCTGTGTGACTCATCATAGACCGAACCATATCCAATAAGGTCCGATTTCTCCTCTCAGACACACCATTCCATTGTGGTGTTCCAGGAGGAGTGAGTTGGGATACAATCCCACACTCTCTCAGATGATCACTGAATTCTTGGCTTAAGTATTCTCCTCCTCGGTCAGACCGAAGAGCCTTAATGCTTTTGCCAAGTTGGTTCTGTACTTCATTTTGGAATTCTCTGAACTTCTCAAAAGATTCAGACTTATGTTTCATTAAATAAACATATCCATACCTACTGAAATCATCAGTGAAGGTAATGAAGTACTGATAGTTTCCTCTTGCATTTGTGGACATTGGGCCACACACGTCAGTGTGTATCAGGCCCAATAAGTCACTGGCCCTCTCGTTAGGTTTATTAAAGGGGGCCCGTGTCATTTTGCCCATCATGCAGGATTCGCATTTCTCACATGACTCAAAGTCAAAAGAACCAAGAAGTCCATTCGTATGGAGCCTCTTAATGCGTTTCTCGCTGATGTGCCCTAAACGACAATGCCATAGAAACGTTTGGTTCTCCTCATTAGGTTTGAACCGTTTTGTATTAATGTTATAAATTGGCGCGGATTGATCGAGTATGTAAAGCCCATTCGTAAGAGGGGCAGAACCATATAACAAATTGTTGCGATTGAAGGAACATAATTTATTCTTAACTGAAAAATCATAACCTTCCAAATCCAACAAAGAAATTGAAATAATATTTCTGCTTATAGCAGGTACAAAATAACAATTATTGAGTTCTAAAACCAATCCCGAAGGTAAAGACAACAAGTATGTCCCTACAGCTAGTGCTGGAACTTTCGCTCCATTCCTAACTCGTAGCTCTACTTGTCCTTGCTTCAGCCTTCTACTGTTGCTGAGTGCCTGCATATTAGTACAAATATGAGCCCCACAACCAGTATCCATAACCCATGAGGTATTATCAGAAGTAGTTGTGTTAACTTCTATAACAAAAATACATGTTGAAGAAGTCTCGAAAGTCTTCTTCTTCAATTCCTTTAGACCTTCCAGGAATTTCTTACATTCTCTCCTCCAATGCCCTGGTTCTTTACAGAACCTGCAGATGTCAGTAGGCCCAGCTTTGGACTTGGGCTTGGGCTTTGGCGTGTCCTTGTCCGCGACTTGGACAGCCTTGGCCTTTCCCTTATCCTTAGCAGAGGATTTCTTAAACCCCTTGCCCTTTTGCACCATAAGCACATTGGGGTCCTTGGCGGTTTTCCTCAAGTTGGGCTCTGCAGTCTTGAGCATTCCGTGAAGCTCAGGCAATGTCTTACTCAAGCCATGCATGTTAAAGTTCAGAATGAACTGATCATAGCTTGCAGGTAATGACTGCAGAATGATGTCGCAGGCAAGTTCCTGGCTGATAGGGCAGTCGAGTTTCTGAAGATGATCGAGATAACCCATCATCTTCAAGACATGAGGACTCACTGCCGCATTCGCAGCCAACTTACAGTCTAAGAGGTTCTTGACTGTCTGAAACCTCTCAGTCCTTGCTTGCTCCTGAAAAAGCGATTTCAGGCTTGCCATTATCTCGATGGGTGACAATACACTCTCGAACTGCATTTGCAGCTCAGCAGTCATTGTCGCCAACATCAGGCAATAGACATCATTTTCATCTGACGAATGCTTTTCCCAAGCATTATGCAGAGTCCTGGCGGCATTGTTAGCAGGCCTCTCGGGGAGGGGATCACGAAGGACATAATCCTTCTTCTCCTGCTTGAGGACCAGCCTCAAGTTCCTTGACCACGTCAGGAAGTTCGTTCCAGTCAGCTTCTCCTTCTCGAGAACAGACCGGATTGAGAATGTGTTTTGAGTGCTTGTAGTAGTCATAGCTGAAATATATAATATAAAAAGGTTATTAGTTAAAATGTTCAATATGATTAATCTCGTATTAAACTTAATATGATTAATCACGCATTATATTCAATAACATAAGTTACCCTCAATAGAATATAATGATTCCAAGATCCACATATAACTAAGATCAAAGTGGGCCACTGGCCATCACCCAACCTTAGCTTATATCGGTAAGCCCTATGTCGGCTAATTATATCCGTGATATAACTCTTGGTTGTGAATCTGGGCCCGAGGCCCAATCCACTCTGATGTCTCAAGGCCCGGGACTCCCGATGGCCTAGTCAAGAAAACCAGACTATACAGTCATGTAATCATTAATGTCTGGGACTCCCAATGACATTTATGAATCACAAACCGTCTTATCCACGCAAAAGTAGACATCCTCACACTGTAAGGCCATGAATACAATTGAATGGGCTTCGACAGCTGACATAGGCTGGACAAGACATCCAACGCTTGATATTATTTGAGGTTTGTAGGTTTATTTTAAAATTTCATTCCCAAAATAGAAGATTACTATTTTGGGAAACTTTCCATTTTGGGAAACCTACTAATTTTGGAAACTTTCTAAAACCGGAAACTTTCTAACTTTAGAAATTTCTTAAAATCCAAAACATGCAAATCTAGAAACTTCTATTTTAAGAAACTTTCTAATTTCAAAATTTCGGAAACTTTAATTTAAAATCGATTTTTATAATTATTTTATAGAAAATAAGTTTTAAATTAATTCTGAAGAAAAGACTCAAATAATTGGCCCGAGGCCCAAGAATTGGTTCATGTCCAAGACATAACCCAATTATCCAATTAAATGACATAACCGGTCTGGTTCATTAAAATTGGTCTAACCAAAATTAATTACTACGATGACCACAATTGTCAACCGGTTATTTACTAAACCGGATTTTCTCAATTTATTTGGTCCAACCAAATCAAATTAGAAAATCCTGGTTTAGGCACAAAATCCAATTTTCGACTTTGGATTTCTTATCCCGGTTTAACCAGACTTAATAAAATTATTAAATCTGTTTATTAAACCGTGACGTTTTGATTTTAATCAGTTTTAAACCGAACCGAACCGAATTGGTCACAAACCGATTACGGTTGTGACCTAGCTCCATGCTTCCGCATCACGCAACGATCATGGTCGGATGGGACTCGATCCGAGATCGGCCCAACTCACGATCACGATCGAGGCTTGGATGATCGCGGGACGGGACTCGTGATCGGGACGGGAGGCGACGATGTGATCGGGACGAGATGCGATCGATCCGATCGATCAGCCCATCTCTCGCGATCGGACGCAAGACGTGATCCATGCGATGCCTTGCGGATCCATGCGATCCTTGCGCTTCACGGTCGATCGATCCAACCGGCCAACGCGATCCACGCCATCGATCCTTGATCGATACATGCGATCGGCTTGGTTGATCGGATCATCACTCGGCCGACGCAATCCAAGTCATATAGCTTGGTTTTTGCGATTTCAAATATGTTTAGGTTTCAATTCCTTGTTGCTTAAGTGTTTTGCTCTTATCAGTAGATTGATTCAAAAACACATCTTTAAACAATCCTAAACAAGATTCTAAACAAGAAAAACCACAGAACCAATAGCTCTGATACCACTGAAGGAATGTTTAGTGTTAATCCAGATTCAATTCTCAGATTCAACAGTCCTAAACATGCAGATCTAGGTTCTCTTGATTAGAAACTTTATGTAGATCTCACCTTTTACCTGTTTATGCAGCGGAAAGAGAGAACAGGTCAGAGATCAGCAGAACCACCAAGAGATGGATCCTCCAAAGGCTCACACACGCTTCACAGGAAATTGGCTGCTAGACCGGGAGAGATGGAGGCGCAGAGAGAGAGGAGAATCGGCGCTGGGGCTTAGGGTTGGGAGGAGACTCAGACTTAATTTTTAATTATAAAACTTGTCTAGTTCCTTTTGGGCTTTTGGGCCTAAATACCAATCTGATTAAATCCCTTGGATTTAATCAGACCCATTAATCTCTCTCTAAGTACGACAAATGCCTGGCACTTTTACCGTACTTCTGCTAAGCCGTTCCTACACATTTTCCTGTTAGCTTAGGCGTGTGACCCATATGGGATCATATAATAAAGGCAATAAGTCCAAGACTTATAGATCATGAGCGGACTCTAGCAAGCCATCATGACCCCCAGTATTATATGACTTATGTCTGATCATTGACATACTCTTACTTTCTAGAGACAGTACCGAGATTACTGGACACAATTCCAACAATCTCTTGGTGGTTCTGCTGATCTCTGACCCTTACCTCCCATTCCGCTGCAAAACAAGGTAACAGGTGAGATCTATTATGTTTCTAATCAAGAGAACCTAGATCTGCATGTTTAGTAGGATGAATCAATCTGAGAATTGAATCAGGAGACACTAAACGATTCAACAGTGGTATCAGAGCTATTGGTTCTGTGGTTTTTTCTTGTTTAGAATCATGTTTAGGATTGTTTAAAGAGGTGTTTTTGAATCAATCTATTGATAAGAGAAATCACTTAAGAAACAAAGAATTAAAACCTAAACAAACAAGAAATCGCATGATCCAATCTATATGAATTGGTATGCGTCGGATCGTCCGGATCGAGACAGACGCACGAACCGATCGACGAGGATCGTGTTGCGTGGTCGCGTCCCGATCGAAGGATGGATCGCGTCACGATCGCGTGGATGGACCGAGCTGATCGCATGGATCGGAAGCTGCGATCGTCCCACTATCGACCCGCAATCGCCCCGTCCCGTCCCGTCCAGCAGCCTGTCCCGAGCGTCCCGATCGTGAGCGAGAGATGGACCGATCGACCGCGATCGCGTCCTACATCTCTCGGCATCGTCCCGTCCCGATCATGCACGGCATGTTGCGTACGGCTGGACGATCGTGTCTTGATCGCAAAGCTAGGTCACGACCGTGATCGGTTTGTGACCATTCGGTTCGGTTCGGTTATTGGTTCGGTTTAAAACGTATTAAAACTTTATCGTCTTGGTTTAATAAACAGACTTAATAAATTTATTAAGTTCTGGTTAAACCGGGATAAGAAATCCAAAGTCGAAAAATTGGATTTTGTGCCTAAACCAGTGATTTTCTAATTTGATTTGGTTGGACCAAATAAATTGAGAAAATCCGGTTTAGTAAATAACCGGTTGACAATTGTGGTCGTCGTAGTAATTAATTTTGGTTAGACCAATTTTAATGAACCAGACCGGTTATGTCATTTAATTGGGCAATTGGGTTATGTCTTGGACATAGACCAATTCTTGGGCCTCGGGCCAAGAAGTTAAAACAATTGGGCCAATTATTTGAGTCTTTTCTTCAGAATTAATTTAAAATTTATTTTATAAAATTATAAAATCGATTTTTAAATTAATAAATTTCCAAATTTTTGAAATTAGAAAGTTTCTATAATTAGAAGTTTCTAGATTTGCATGTTTTGGATTTTAGGAAGTTTCTATAATTAAAAGTTTCTAATTTTAGAAAGTTTCCAAAAATAGTAGGTTTCCCAAAATGGAAAGTTTCCCAAAATAGTAATCTTCTATTTTGGGATGAAATTTTAATAAACCTACAAACCTCAAATAATATATCAAGCGTTGGATGTCTTGTCCAGTCTATGTCAGCTGTCGAAGCCCATTCAATTGTACTCATGGCCTTACAGTGTGAGGGTGTCTACTTTTGCGTGGGTAAGACGGTTTGTGATTCATAAATGTCATTGGGAGTCCCAGACGTTAATGATTACATGACTGTATAGTCTGGTTTTCTTGACTAGGCCATCGGGAGTCCCGGGCCTTGAGACATCAGGGTGGATTGGGCCTCGGGCCCAGATTCACAACCAAGAGTTATATCACGGATATAATTAGCCGAGATAGGGCTTACCGATATAAGCTAAGGTTGGGTGATGGCCAGTGGCCCACTTTGATCTTAGTTATATGTGGATCTTGGAATCATTATATTCTATTGAGGGTAACTGATGTTATTGAATATAATGCGTGATTAATCATATTAAATTTAATACAAGATTAATCATATTGAACATATTAACTAATAACCTTTTTATCTTATATTTAAGCTATGACTACTACAAGCACACAAAACACATTCTCAATCCGGTCTGTTCTCGAGAAGGAGAAGCTGACTGGAACGAACTTCCTGACGTGGTCAAGGAACTTGAGACTAGTCCTCAAGCAGGAGAAGAAGGATTATGTCCTTCGTGATCCCCTCCCCGAGAGGCCTCCTGCCAATGCCGCCAGGACTCTGCATAATGCTTGGGAAAAGCATTCGTCAGATGAAAATGATGTCTATTGCCTGATGTTGGCGACAATGACTGCTGAGCTGCAAATGCAGTTCGAGAGTGTGTTGTCACCCATCGAGATAATGGCAAGCCTGAAATCGCTTTTTCAGGAGCAAGCAAGGACTGAGAGGTTTCAGGCAGTTAAGAACCTCTTAGACTGTAAGTTGGCTGCAAATGCGGCAGTGAGTCCTCATGTCTTGAAGATGATGGGTTATCTCGATCATCTTCAGAAACTCGACTGCCCTATCAGCCAGGAACTTGCCTGCGACATCATTCTGCAGTCATTACCTGCAAGCTATGATCAGTTCATTCTGAACTTTAACATGCATGGCTTGAGTAAGACATTGCCTGAGCTTCACGGAATGCTCAAGACTGCAGAGCCCAACTTGAGGAAAACCGCCAAGGACCCCAATGTGCTTATGGTGCAAAAGGGCAAGGGGTTTAAGAAATCCTCTGCTAAGGATAAGGGAAAGGCCAAGGCTGTCCAAGTCGCGGACAAGGACACGCCAAAGCCCAAGCCCAAGTCCAAAGCTGGGCCTACTGACATCTGCAGGTTCTGTAAAGAACCAGGGCATTGGAGGAGAGAATGTAAGAAATTCCTGGAAGGTCTAAAGGAATTGAAGAAGAAGACTTTCGAGACTTCTTCAACATGTATTTTTGTTATAGAAGTTAACACAACTACTTCTGATAATACCTCATGGGTTATGGATACTGGTTGTGGGGCTCATATTTGTACTAATATGCAGGCACTCAGCAACAGTAGAAGGCTGAAGCAAGGACAAGTAGAGCTACGAGTTAGGAATGGAGCGAAAGTTCCAGCACTAGCTGTAGGGACATACTTGTTGTCTTTACCTTCGGGATTGGTTTTAGAACTCAATAATTGTTATTTTGTACCTGCTATAAGCAGAAATATTATTTCAATTTCTTTGTTGGATTTGGAAGGTTATGATTTTTCAGTTAAGAATAAATTATGTTCCTTCAATCGCAACAATTTGTTCTATGGTTCTGCCCCTCTTACGAATGGGCTTTACATACTCGATCAATCCGCGCCAATTTATAACATTAATACAAAACGGTTCAAACCTAATGAGGAGAACCAAACGTTTCTATGGCATTGTCGTTTAGGGCACATCAGCGAGAAACGCATTAAGAGGCTCCATACGAATGGACTTCTTGGTTCTTTTGACTTTGAGTCATGTGAGAAATGCGAATCCTGCATGATGGGCAAAATGACACGGGCCCCCTTTAATAAACCTAACGAGAGGGCCAGTGACTTATTGGGCCTGATACACACTGACGTGTGTGGCCCAATGTCCACAAATGCAAGAGGAAACTATCAGTACTTCATTACCTTCACTGATGATTTCAGTAGGTATGGATATGTTTATTTAATGAAACATAAGTCTGAATCTTTTGAGAAGTTCAGAGAATTCCAAAATGAAGTACAGAACCAACTTGGCAAAAGCATTAAGGCTCTTCGGTCTGACCGAGGAGGAGAATACTTAAGCCAAGAATTCAGTGATCATCTGAGAGAGTGTGGGATTGTATCCCAACTCACTCCTCCTGGAACACCACAATGGAATGGTGTGTCTGAGAGGAGAAATCGGACCTTATTGGATATGGTTCGGTCTATGATGAGTCACACAGACCTTCCAATATCCCTTTGGGGATATGCTCTGCTAACAGCAGTGTTCACTCTAAATAGAGCGCCATCGAAAGCAGTAGCAAAGACACCATATGAATTATGGACTGGAGTGGCTCCAGTGCTGTCTTATCTAAGAATTTGGGGTTGTGAAGCCTATGTCAAGAGATTAATCTCAGACAAGCTTACACCAAAGTCTGATAAATGCTACTTCATTGGTTATCCGAAGGAAACCAAGGCTTATTACTTCTATCTACGTTCCGAGAACAAGATCTTTGTTGCCCGGGATTGTAACTTTCTTGAGAGGGAGTTTCTCTCTAAGAAAGACAGTGGGAGTAAGGTACTGCTTGAAGAAATTCAAGATGAACAGGATACTGCTCAACCTAATGAGGAAGAGCAGCAGGAGGACCTACAAGAAATTGTAGAGCCTGAACCTGTAGTACCTGAAGTTCGAAGATCCGGGAGGATCCGTCACGAGCCCGAGAGATATCAAGGATTCCTCGTGACTGACTGTCATGATCTTCTGATCATTGATGGTGATGAACCATCGAACTTTAATCAAGCCATGATGGGCCCAGATTCCTCAAAGTGGCGCAAGGCCACTGATTCCGAAATGGACTCCATGTCGGTCAACCAAGTGTTTTCGTTGGTTGACTTACCCGCTGGTGTAAAAGCCATCGAGTGCAAATGGATCTTCAAGAAGAAGATTGACGTGGATGGAAATGTCCAGATTTATAAAGCCAGGTTGGTGGCAAAAGGTTTCAGACAAGTTCACGGTGTGGATTACGATGAAACCTATTCACCAGTGGCTATGATGAAATCTATTCGGATTCTACTAGCAACTGCAGCTTTTCATGATTATGAAATTTGGCAGATGGACGTGAAAACCGCCTTCCTGAATGGTATTCTGGAAGAGGATGTGTATATGACACAACCTGACGGTTACATAGATCCAAAGAATGCTGGAAAAGTATGCAAGCTTCATAAATCCATTTATGGATTGAAGCAAGCATCGAGGAGCTGGAATCTTCGTTTTGATGAAGCAATCAAGCAATTTGACTTCATCAGAAACGAAGAAGAACAATGCGTGTATAAGAAAACTAGTGGGAGCAAGATAGTATTTCTTATTCTGTATGTCGATGACATACTGCTTCTCGGAAACGACGTTCCAATGCTGAAGTCTGTAAAGGACTGGCTTGGAAGTTGTTTTTCCATGAAAGACATGGGTGAAGCCGCATACGTTCTTGGAATCAGGATCTACCGGGATAGATCTAGAAGGCTGATAGGCTTGTGTCAAGATTCATACATTGACAAAGTCCTACAAAGATTCAGCATGAAGGATTCCAAGAAGGGCTTCACGCCAATGGTACATGGCACAACGCTAAAGCAAGAAGCAGAGCCCTACGACGGCTGCTGAGCTTGAGCACATGAAGAATATTCCTTATGCATCTGCAATAGGATCTGTCATGTATGCCATGATCTGTACTCGTCCTGATGTTGCTTATGCATTGAGCATGACGAGTAGATACCAGTCAAATCCAGGTGAAAGCCACTGGATTGCCGTAAAGAATATCTTGAAGTATCTAAGACATACTAAGGATAAGTTCTTGGTGTACGGTGGAAGTGATGTGCTTAAAGTCAGTGGATTCACGGACGCAAGTTTCCAGACAGACCAAGATGATTTCCGGTCACAGTCCGGTTATATCTTTTGTCTGAATGGCGGTGCAATCAGTTGGAGAAGCTCCAAGCAAGACACCGTTGCTGATTCCACTACAGAAGCTGAATATATCGGTACTGTAATACAGAGATTCCAGTACAAGTGGGAGATTGTTGGAATTGTGTCCAGTAATCTCGGTACTGTCTCTAGAAAGTAAGAGTATGTCAATGATCAGACATAAGTCATATAATACTGGGGGTCATGATGGCTTGCTAGAGTCCGCTCATGATCTATAAGTCTTGGACTTATTGCCTTTATTATATGATCCCATATGGGTCACACGCCTAAGCTAACGGGAAAATACGAAGAAACGGTTTAGCAGAAGTACGGTGAAAGTGCTAGGCATTTACTGTACTTGGAAAGACTAAAGGGCCTGATTAAATCCAAGGGATTTAATCAGAACTGAGAATTGGGCCCAAAAGCCCGTGAGAACTAGAAGGGATTTTAATGAATAAAATCAGACCTAGCTCTCTAATTTCTCAACACATCTGCGCCTCCCACCTCTCTCTCTGCGCCTCCTCTCTCAGCTGGTCTAGCAGCCAAATTTCCCGGTGTGCGTGTGTGAGCCTTTGGAGGAGCTATCTCTGAAGGAATGTTTAGTGTTAATCCAGATTCAATTCTCAGATTCAACAGTCCTAAACATGCAGATCTAGGTTCTCTTGATTAGAAACTTTATGTAGATCTCACCTTTTACCTGTTTATGCAGCGGAAAGAGAGAACAGGTCAGAGATCAGCAGAACCACCAAGAGATGGATCCTCCAAAGGCTCACACACGCTTCACAGGAAATTGGCTGCTAGACCGGGAGAGATGGAGACGCAGAGAGAGAGGAGAATCGGCGCTGGGGCTTAGGGTTGGGAGGAGACTCAGACTTAAGTTTTAATTATAAAACTTGTCTAGTTCCTTTTGGGCTTTTGGGCCCAAATACCAATCTGATTAAATCCCTTGGATTTAATCAGACCCATTAATCTCTCTCTAAGTACGACAAATGCCTGGCACTTTTACCGTACTTCTGCTAAGCCGTTCCTACACATTTTCCTGTTAGCTTAGGCGTGTGACCCATATGGGATCATATAATAAAGGCAATAAGTCCAAGACTTATAGATCATGAGCGGACTCTAGCAAGCCATCATGACCCCCAGTATTATATGACTTATGTCTGATCATTGACATACTCTTACTTTCTAGAGACAGTACAGAGATTACTGGACATAATTCCAACACTCTTCTAGTGCTAGAATTCGGGGACGAATTCTATTTTGTGGGGTAGAATGTAATAACCCTCCCAAAGGAGTAGGACGGCCGAGCGAAAGGGAAAGGACGAACAACGGTCAAAAATTCAAAGTTGTCATAATGACCTGAAACTTTCAGAATTTTCTACAAACGACATTTGAAGAGTTTGGGTCGAAGCATAATTGAAATGGGACGAGTGGATTTGACGATGGTCGAAGTTGGTCCAAGGCTGGTCGAGAGATGGTAGAGTGGTCGTGGTCGAGGATGTCGAGTGGTCGAGTGCAGTCGGTGGTCGAGTCGGACCAGCTGTCGCCATGCATGCTGGTCGGACCACCACCTGGACCACCGACCCAAAGGCTGCCAAATGTCAATTTTCTCATGCAATTTGTCACCAACATGCATTTTCAGCCCAAGTATAAATAAGACCCCACCCTTAGCCATTTTTCCACTATTGAGATCTGAAAATTTTCTAGAGAGAGAAAGGGGTGGTTCTAGAGAGATAAAGTGAGAAATGAGCGGTTTATGCACGGGACGGAGCGGACGAGCTGCACATGGCGTTCGGGTTATGCCTCGGTAAGTCGTTAAGCTGTAGATATTAGTAATCTCTCCATCCTTTAGCTTGTTACTCTGACTTATTTAGATCTTCGGTTCTAGATCTAGCAAGGAGAGTCTCAGAGAAAAGGAACAGGTGAGTCCCGGTAGCTAGGACTAACGGATTTGTATGCAGGTTATGTCTTAATGATTGGAATACTCGGTCTATTCATCCTTAAGCACGTTTTATGTGGTTTACTTCCATATGGTTGAGGTTTTAATCTGTTTTGATTTAGATTGATGCATCCATGTATGTGATGGATAAACTTGTTAAACTCTTTGATTATGGTGACAGATTCATTGAGTATTGTTGCATGCATGGTTGTTTTGTTATGATGCATGTTTCTCTTTGATTGTGTGGAGAATCATGGAGATTTTTTTGATAGCATGGATGTTGTGATAAGTATGGGTGTTGATTGAGATCCACTCGGAAATGGTTGTTGTGATGAGAAGAGATGTTTTCCTGTATGGGTGAGGATGTGGTAGCTTCGTGAGATCTTTGATCCACATAAGTCTCCCTTCCATTTTAGATACGGCTGTAGCGGCTGCCGTGATCTTCAAATGTTTTGCATGACCCTACACCGTAATGGATTATGAAATCACTTAGATGCATGTGTGGCTATCATGTATTCTAAGTTGCTTGTGTTGTGTGTTGCATGTGGCCGTGGGTGGTAACAAAGGACACCGCGGACCAGTTGATTGTGTTGTGCTAGAGCATGTGTGTATTTCTCTAGTTGGGCTTGGATGTGTGTGAGTCCTAGTTGTTGCATTCTAGAACTTGTGTGAGTGTTCTAGAATTAGTGTAGTCTGTGCTCCGATTGTGGTCCTTGCCTAAGAAAAGGTGACGAAGAATCGAAGAGACGGGATTGTAGCCTAAGGCCGAGTATCGTGTGACGACACGATCCCGTGAGATATCGGCATATCGCGCGTAACAAATCCTTATTAAGTAATGAGTTTTTAAGGGGGCCTGCTTACGGGCAGAGATCTCCGTAACAGGAACCGAGGGAAAGAGATCCCTGTAATCGGGTGTGATACTCGGCTTATGATCCTTTGTGGTGATTAATGTGCGGGTAGTCTCGTGTGTAGGGGGAGTATACGGGGCACTAGGAGGCCTTCGCATGGATAAGATTGAGGAGTCTAGATGGTCTAGATGTATGTTGCATTCATGATAGGTTTCATGTTGCTTGTTAATATATGCTTCCGCAATGTGCATATCCTTGATGTTGATGTTGCTTGTCTATGCCTGTGAGATGATTGTGTTGATTGATATGCATGTGCTTCGGCTATTGGGACGGGTTGGGGCACTAATGCATGTTAGAGGGTCGTGGACTCATTGGATAACCCATATGGTTGCTCATTATACAAATTTTCTCGCAGGAAGCCATTGAAGGGCTAGAGGGCAAGTTCGGATGTTAGGCCGCCGGCGTAGTTTCGGGTTGTGAGTGTGAAGATCGTGGAGTTTGTACTATGTAGGATTTTTGACTCGAGCCCTCAGCAAATTGTATGTCTTTGGGTAACATTTTGTAATATATCCTATATAGTATTTGTAAAACGTGTTTTCATTAACTCCACGGTTCCATGATATGAGTTTAGTCTGAACTAATACAACTCAAGGTCGTAGTACGGGTTGCTAAGCCTTAGGCTATGACCAAGAGTAATGTCGGATATCATGGACGGGCCGGCCTTACCTCGGGATGGCTGGACCGTTCGCGGTATTCGACAGTTGTGACATCTCCGGCCGTCTATTGTCCGTGGAACATGTCAGTGGTGTTACAGCCGGGTAGTCCGTTTGTGTGATACTTACCTCGGTCATGGGATACTATTCGGTAGGGCATTGGTGGTGGTGGCGATGGAATAGGACTTGCAGGATAGATCAAAGTTGTATTTATCTTTCTATTGACCTTGACGGTCTTGTGTTCTGTGTTAGAGTCCCAGTGAGTCTGTGTGTTTACTTTATTGCACTAGGACTCTTGGGTACATTATATCCCACAAGCCTAGGTTGAAAGCGTTCCGGTACTTCCGACCCGATTGGATCCTCGGGTAGTTGCCTGACCGTTTAACTTGGTAAATTTGGTTATGGTGTGAACCTACTGAGTGACGCCGGTAGGTGTGTGGTCCGGAGAATACCAGGTCATGTCCTAGGGCCGGACTGTATGGAAACTTAGGTTACCGTGGAGTAGCCGAGTCGTTGTGTATCGATGCACTGAGAACAATGTCCTAGGTCGTAGGACTTCGTGTTTACGTCTAGGAGTCATGGGTAGTTTTAGTTACCATGTCGGTAGCTAAGTATTCCCATGGAAGTTACCGAGTTCGCATAATGAGTTATTGTTGGTTTTCAAGATAGTTAGATCGAGTCCAATCGAGGGCATGTGCCGCAGTGAGTTCGATTTCCGTAATCTTTCCTCTTTGTTAGAGAATGCTTGTGTGTTGTGGGTTTGTCACGGTGGCACGTGATAGAACATTCTTTCTTACGATTGTTATTTTGGGTTTGGGGCGAGATTACTAGCAGTAGGTTAGATTAGAAGCCGTAAGTGGGAGCCGACTCACTGGGTGATCTTAGATCACTCATTACTCTTTTATGTTTTTCAGGTTTTGCAACGACGGACGCAAGAGGTCTTCGGTGTACGTTTGGGATTGCTTGCGGACTGGAGGTTTTTGATTCGATGTTTTGGTTATTTTATTTTGGTTCGGTTTTTTTGGTGTCTTTTAATTCTTTGTTTATTTTTAATTAGAATTAAATAGGTAAATCGTTTGTAAAACGTTTATTACTTAGAAATGAAATCGCTTCCCTAATATATTGGTTTAGTCCGAACCGACACAACTTGCGGAAGCAATACAGATTGAAAAGCTTTGTATTGTGGAAGCGAGGGTCTCAAACCGGACTGTCTCTAGCTTCGTATTGTGTCGAACTTTTCTTGTTTAATTTTCTCTGGTTCGATCGGTCATGTTCTTGTTTGATTGTTGACCGGTCAGCTCGACGGTTAGCGGATAAAGAGAAAGGAGCGTTACACTATGAGGCAAATTTTTTTATAGTAAGTTTCGGTTTAGTTAAATTCTCTTTCTTTATCCTATGACTGAGCTTTTGCTTGGGGGTGTTCCCCTTTAGATTTATGGAATTATGGCTTAATTTTTTTTTTTTTGGAACTAAATTATGGTTTAAAGTTTAGTTGGTGATTTTGTTGCTATGGAAAGGAATGGAATTGAGCAATCTAGGAACATAGTCTCTCACAAATTTTAGTAGTGGACTCACTGTATAGAGAATGGAGAATGACGGTGTTTGGTTTTCGAGTTATCATAAACTCTGAACATTATTAAGAATTCAACGTATTTAAAAACAATATTTTTAATTAAAAAAAGCCATTTGACTGTGTTCAGATTACCAAATCATTACCGACCACTTACGGCCGAGTTGGTGACATCGGGCACCGTCCAAGTTTCTTCGTTTGGCTGTTTTGTTGAAGAGGAACCAATTTCAAAACGACTTCTACTAACGGAAAAACCAGGCCGTTCAGGCTGATTCATCTCTGTTTCCTCGCTTGCGAGCATCAAAATTACAGACGACATCAACGGTCTATCCTCTGCCGATTCTTGAACGCACAAGAGACCAATATGTATGCATTTTAGAACCTCGTGTGGTCGAAATGTTGATGATGAATCAACGATAACCGGATCTACGATCTCGAGCCCTCTTCCTTCCTTCCAATGCCTCCATATCTGTTCATAAAAACAAACTTTTTAAGCGTTGTTCTAAGAGACTACAAAAAGAAAGAGAGAATATAATTTGATAGGTCAAACTCACATAGCTAGGAAGGCTTTCCCTGTTCAAGTGGAAGAATTCAGTGTTTCTCTTTCCAGAGATAATCTCAAGAACCAAGACTCCGAAACTGAAGACATCTGACTTTACCGAATATTTCTTGTCTTTTATGTATTCCGGAGAAATATAGCCTCTGCGTAAACAAATTTGTGAGTCATTAGGAGAGTTATTCTATTTCCAAAGTCGCTGAAAATGTGATTACTTACAAAGTTCCGACTATCTTTGTTGTAATGGCTTCTGTCTCATCCCTTTTAAAGAGCTTGGCCATCCCGAAATCAGAGATTTTTGGGACCAGATCTTTGTCGAGCAAGATGTTGCTCGGCTTTAAATCCCGATGGATGATCCGATACCGAGAATCTTGGTGAAGATATAAAAGTCCCCGAGCAATACCATTCGTAATATCGAGTCGTTTCTCCCAATCAAGCTTATAGCTTTGGGTTTCGTCTATGAAACCAACACAACCAAATCAAATCTAGTTTTGTTTCCGTATAATAAGCATTCAAATCTAGTATACAGCTAGCTTTAAAAAAATAAAAGTAAGGCACTAACCGAAAATATAGGTGTCAAGGCTTGAGTTTTCTAGATACTCAAAGAGTAGTATCATTTCATCTCCCTCGAAGCAATATCCAACTAGTTGGACGAGGTTGATATGTTGAACGCTCGCAATCAGTTTCACCTCGTTGGTGAACCCTTCCATCCCTTGAGCTGATCTCTTCAACAGCCTTTTGGCTGCGATTGCCTGCCCGTCAAGTAACGTTCCCTGTTAACACGTACGTGTTACATGGAATCTAGCCTTATGATAGATTTAGAGAGTTTATAGTTTATAACCTTGTACACGATACCGAAACCACCTTGTCCTATCTTGTTACAATCAGAAAAGTTTTGTGTTGCCTTGGCAACATCTACTAGCTCCATCGGTGCACATTGTAAACCCCCTATATTATGATCATTTTAAAACTTTATTTCCATTCAAACACAAGATAAAAATAAAGAAAGGTTACCAATAGGAGGTGGTGCTGCTGCTGCAATTACTCTTGTTGGCGTCCTCTTCTTTCTTTTCCAAAAGCAGAACAATCCCGAGTCCAACAATCAACATTATGATCTTTGTACTCAATTTTCTTGTACCTTTCGTTGTCTGTACTGCCGCTAAAAATCAATTAAAAGAATCAGTCGGTAACTCTAAAAAAAAATAAAAACAATATATATATATATATATATATAGATAGATTCTCTTTCGTCCTTTTTATTGCAAATCGTCAGGGAACCACAACACCCTCATATGAAATAGATTAATTTTTGGGGGAGGGAGAGAGACTTACAGATATCGGTGGATGCCAATCTAACAAAGAGATCTTGACCGGCAATCACGTTCCTCCGGAGATCGAGGATTTCTCCCACCCAAATCACGCAACCTGATCCGCCGTTTTGCATGTCTGTGTTGCCATACGCAGAGCAATCGCAATTCTCAAGGCATTTAGTATGACATTCTTTAAGCCCAATACTCCTGTCCACAACAGACTCTGTAATATCTGGCAACTTCATTGTCCTAAGCTGCTCAAACCGATCTCCAGAGCAGTTCAACGGTGTTTTCCTCACACACCCACCTGTCCAGTATGCTTCTTGGTCTCTCGGCTTAAACCCATGGATGCAATCACAGGTTCGTGATGTGTGTGTGTCACACAGACCATTAGCCCCACATTTATTGTACGAACCGCATGTGTCACGTGGTAAAATACGCTCTACGCGTTTTGACACTTGTTGTGGTTTTGGAATCCACGTAGACCGATTCAACACGCCGCTATAGGACATTCTCAATATTGAGAAGAATGTTTTATTCGTGATACTGAAGAAATACACGGCCTCCTCTTTGGTCGCGGTAATGTTGTATGTCGTGTAGGTTATATTCCCACTTTCCTCTTCTATGTCATTCTTTGTCTTCCATGGGTCACTCCGGAATTTTGGCACACCTTTCTTCCGAATGAAACTCTGCACCAGCTCATGACGTTCCACTCCCAGGAGAAGGATCATCAGAGCTTCTCCAAGATTTCAAGACTCTATTAATATTCGACTTTGCATCCCAGCCTAATTTCATACCGGAGACTAAAGCATCCGCCGGAAAATCGAAGCTCTGCCACAAAAACCCATCTGATGAGTCGTTGTTGAAGTATCTTAATACAAAGTTTCCACTGTCAAGAAGCTCTCCAATCACTACCGATTTGATGAGATTTGCGCTAGTCCCATTGGTCCACCAAACACGGGTTCCGTGCTGATCAAAAAGGACGAGGTTGGTATCCATGATTTCGAGGATTCCGATGGGCTTGGAGAGTGGGCTGTCTCTATTCGCAACCCATACCACTTCCTGAGGAAACCTATGGTGCCATATGCCGAGATACCAACGGTCAACTACTCCCGAAGTTGAGGACGGTTTAAAAAAACCAAGCACAAAGACTTTCGACGGGGACAAGATGTTTCTTCGAGTAGATATCTTAAACGGCTCTGTCGATAAAATTTTCGAATCATATTTTGAGCAAAGCTGAAGAAGTAAGATGAAGACATAAAGTAGCCACCACATCTCTTTTTTCTTCATTTTTTTAATTTTAACATCTACGTTATATATATTCACTCAAGACTAAGTTCACTCGACCACTGAATATGAATTTCCACAATATTGCTTGACTTTTATAAGTTGTGCAAATTAATTTTAACCTAAATTTTCATGTGATATGTTCTCATACACTCATTATGCAATTAATTTTATTGTTGTATTTTAATATATCAATTGACTTCTGTCCTACGAAAAAAAGGTTTTAGTTTGGATGTACTAACCGGTTTGCTCGAGTTCTTCTTGGTCTGATAAACGAGAGTAATGGTTGTCATTAGGGTTCTGTTTCTGGCTGAAAATCGCCATAGTTTTTCTCACAGGAGGCTGCAGTGGTGTCTTTCTAGTACTCACCCCCCTGAGAAAACAACGATACACACAAGTACGAAGTTTTCTTTCAATTAAATATAGATTTTCAGTGTGTTATGTACTAACAGCTTTGCTTGCTTTCTTCTTGGTCTAGGATGGAAATACTTTTGAGGAAGTTGATCTTCCCGTAGAACCAGATTCTTGGTGATTGCATCTCTTCCACTTTTAGGCATTGGTATCGAAACTACACAAAGAGAGAAGAAGACGATGGTTTCTGTTTAAAAGCAGAGTAACAAATGACTTATATATGAAAAACAGTAAAACATGGTGGTTTCGGTTAGCTTCTGCTTATGAGGACTGCTTACCTGGCCCATCCAAGTACAACATGTGGTTTTATGCAGCTATGATGGTATAATTCTCGCCTATTGTAACCGCTACCTTGCGTAGAGTGCCGCCATTACCGCACTTGGGATAGAAGATTCTTTCTATTTCAGGCTGTGTAGCAAGCATGGCATTTCAAGACCCACCTGAAAATCCAAATGCAGTGAAGTGTAAGACATCACTCTCAGCTAATGAAAAGCATGCGAAAGATTTAAAAGGAAGATCTGATTCATAAAGTGTACCTGTTCAGCTGCCGGATTTACATTCCTCCGGGTGCAAGCAAACACAAACCAATTTTGAAGAATAACATTTTAAATCGCATAGTCACCGGTTATACAACCTACATTGGATTCAGATAAGGCTCTCAACGACCAAATCTGCTCGCAACTACCATCATCTACCACCGATGATGCCTCAAATGTATCCTCAGCCTCATCCATATCTTAATCTTGCTCAGCCAAGGCATTGTAATGTTCCCCCTTCTCATCTTCATCATTATATTCCCCTGCGACGCATCTATTCCTTCCACTACCATCTTAACCACAAAATTTACCTCTGTTTTCCTGGGCAGGTATGGTGGATATAGATTGAATGAGTAGTTCAGTCTAATGCTCCTGACAACAATGTTAAACTCAAAATCCAGTTCTCATTTGAGTTCTCATAACCAATGAACATCTGAAAATAACAAAAATCATAAGAAAAACATTTACAATAACACAATCAAATTCTGCTAAGTCAATCGTCTTTTGTGTTCAATTTACCTTTTCAGCGAGCATTTGCTGCAACACACGAACGACTTGAGGACCAGCAGAGTGACCAACAAAGTGGATAGGATGATCTTCATCCCATTCTGGATATTCCCATGAAGTACATCAACAATTCATCAGCATATCAAGAGTGAATCTATGATGATCTTCAGTTTCTCTATGCTTTTATTTTTCTCATTTAAGACTTTGTTCGCAAGCCTTGCGTCTCTCTCTTCTGGATCATAACTCCACATAACCACAACTTTCTGCGAATATAAATCAGAAGTTTTTTGTTTTCATGTTATAGAAGAGACGAAAATTTACAATCTCAATGTTTTGAATCAGGGATTTACCATGAAATCACCAGACGATTCAGAGGAGAGAACATCAATAAGATCTTTGCCTCTTTGGTCTTCGACATCCAACTCTGGAAGTAATTAGGCACCATGTCCATATTCAGTCTACACAAATTGATGTGAGGACAAAAGTAATGAAGGAAACTAAATCACCTTTATCCAGGGAAGAAATTGTCATTGATTGTGATAAACTTAATAAGTATAGGCCGTACCTCGCTCTTTCTTTGACATTTTGGGTTCTGTTACCTGCTCAATAAAGAAAAGAAAGGGACATGTCACTAACAGAAAGATCAAATCATAGCAAAGAATACATGGATCCCTGAATCCATCCATGTTAAGCAAAAAGGAATAAACTGGAATAATAAGTGTAGAGATTTCACAGTTCCGTTCTCTAACTAAATGTTAGATGAGAAAACTAACATTTACTTGGCAGTTGTGTTCTCTGTGCAGGAGCAAGAGTATGGAATCAAGACAAACTTAGATAAATTTTAATTGTTCAGAAGAAGAGACTGAAGACAAATCAATTCCCATGGATTAGAGTTTGTAACCTGATCGTTTAAGAGTAGTTGGTCGAGTGAACTCTGAGTGAAATTTAGGCAGACAATGACTCAAACACCTTTATTCTATGAGCACCTTAGGAGTGATCTGTTTACAGAAACCCAAAAATAAACCCTTCAATCCATAAAAAGATACTATGCGGGTTGGTGAGTATGATCCAAGGACAACTATATCTAACCTTAGCGAGATTGTTGAAACTACCAAATGTGATAAAGCCATTGTAAAGGGCGATGTTGGACAAACATGACCAGCCTTTGGAGATGGTGTATAACAAAGAAAACACTCTGAAAGCCTAACCAGATCCTCGACCTGTCTGTATCAAATACACACACAAAAAAAGAAATACTAAGGATTCTATTTGGATCACACTGAAACCCAAGAAAACCATTATGTTAAGAACAATACGTACTTCTGTTTGGTATCTGGTGGATCAGCAAAAGAATCCGTAATTTTGTAATCAACAGTGAGTAAACCCGTAGTATTTGGATGGCCGATCCAAGTAACCTGATATTTCAACCAGTTAAAGTAAACTTGAAATGGAATGTGAAAAAAAATCTGATAAAACAACACTATTATCTATATTCTCACCTGAATAGGTGCTGGTCTGCAAGCCATCGTTCTTAACTTGTTGTTGGTTGTATGACCAGTGAGTTCTACCAAAATGTCGATTTTGTCTTCTCGGACCATACTTGCAATCTTTTTCTCATCTATTATGTATATATCTTTCCAAATTCCACCTTCCTTCAACACTTTATCCCTAAACTTGTATGTTTTGCTTATGCCTGCAAAACCATGAGAGAGAACATATTTCTGCCATGAAAAATAAGAAAATGAATTGCTTCGACGGATAATATATTTATATAAGGAGAAGTTTTTTCAAGAAAAAATCATACCTTAACGGCCGCAGAATAAACCACAACTTTGTACTTTGTGTATTCATGATGCCTGAGGGGTGCTTCAAGGAAATAATATACGGAATGAGTGAAGAAATCTGGGGAGATATATTGTTACCCAAGAGAATAAAAAGATGAAATTTAGTTACCTTACAACGAAAGGGTCAAAAGTTCCGTCGACGGGAAACCAACTACAACAAAATTGTAACAATCTACCGTGCCTGGCTCTATCACGCACCTTGAGATGACTGATTTCCATCTCGTGATTCGCCGGAATAGCTCTTCCGAGTTTCAGGGCCGTCGGAAAACGGGAACACAAACTCACGATCGGACGGTTTTGTATTTGAGAAATCAGAGCAGTCGACGGTTTTTTAAAGCTTTTTCAGAAACCCTAATTGAGACAGCACAAGTAGTAACCAGATAAATCCAATCCAGGAGACTCTCGTAGAGCTCTAAGAAAGGTAAACCAATGCCTAGAAGACGACTACTGAGGAAGAAGAGTCATCTCGAAGAACAAAGATTTGATGATGGTGATGACGATTGATGATGGTAGATGGTGATGATAGAGAGATAAGAGATAAGAGGATTTTAATTTGTTGTTGATTGAATTTTCAGAATGGTCGTATGACCTACATATGAAGATGTTTGAACCACCGGTTTAACAGCCCTATACCGGTTTACATAATTGAAAGTAATTAAACCAAATGAAATAAGATAAAAGAGAATATAAACCAGGGTTCATAGATTTCCTGTCACAATACTCCCTTGTCGACAACATCCTTGTCCTCAAGGATGATAATTCTGAACACTTGTTGAAGGAATCTGGATCATGAAGTTGAATCACCTCGGGTGGTCTTAGCAAGTGGAACACTTCGTCAACCTCTGGTTTATTATAAAACTCCTTGACCACAAGGTCGAGTTTGTTGGTATTGTCAAGCAGTGGTCCTTCTTCATTCAAGACCAACAGCCTCTTACAATGTGTTTCATTCCCAATTTGCAGCTTGGAATAAGTGTCAAATTCATGAACACCACCACCAGAGGAGGTTCCAGAACTTATATGATTATCTTCAGGGCCATAACCTAAGGTTTGGTTGCATATAAAAATCAAACAAGTTAAGTAGTCCAGACCTTGAGAACTCTGAAGTTCAGTATTGAGCTCTTCCAAGTCGTTGTGTTGTGTCCAAAATCCAGCTTCAGGAAGCAGCAGCTCGTCGTTCTTGGAGAAAAATCGCTCGTGGTCCTTGTGTTTGCTCAGCCCTTCAAGACTCCCTTTTAATGTCCTGAAACTTGTAGGTCGTGGCAGTGATCCAAAAAGTGATGTGTTCTGGAATCCAACAACTCTTAGCTTCATGATATCTTTGTCTCTATAGCCTTTGACCAGATAAGGGAGCTTGTGTGCGTCTTCATTTAGACCCAGTCCCAACAAAACACAACTTGTCTCTATGTCCTTAGAAGAATATTTTGTCCTGAAGTCTGAATCTGCTTGAAATTGCTTAGACATCCACTTGTGCTTCATTTGAGATTTCTTATCACCACTTATTAATTGCTGCACATCTCCACAGTCGCAGCTTTGTTCTTGCTCTACCTGCAGAAAAACTCTTAACAAAAAATCTGGTTTGTACTTGAATTTCCATGTCTTGTGGAACTTCTTCTGCTTCTCCAGAATTTGTACTTGCAACAGACTTTTTACTCGCAGAAGCATTGCCTCAGAACATGATTGTGATCTCAAATGAGGAAAAGAAGCTTTGCTACCACCTGCAGCTCCAAAAGCTCTCGCGCGAGGAAGAGAAGAGTAAGCTCTGGCAAGGAAGCTTCTTAAACTGCTCAATCCCTGCTCATGACTAACCCATTGTTCTATAAATCTCAGAAATCCTCTTCTATGCTCACACTGTAAATCTTGTATCTCCCTCTTGGATCCTTCCATGCCATGAGATTGATTCGTACTTTGCATTTCACATGTCATCTCAATTAAAACAGCACAAGTACGAAGATGTTGAGACACCAAATTATTGTGTTCGTAAGCACAACAAACCAGGGACAAGTCACGGCTTCTATGCATCGTCGGGTCTGCAGCTAGCTGCTTCTTACCATAGAATTTGCTTCCGACATATGTATCAACCATTATAGAAGCAGAAAAATCCAACAAGGACAGTGAGTCACTTGAAATCTGCTCTAAAACCTCAAGGTTTTCATTAGACATTAACATGTGATCCTTCTCGCACTTGTGCCTCCCTTTTATTCTCTTCTTGAATACATCTCTTTCCCTTGTAAACTTGGTATCACCTAGTTCTTTTAACAAAGCAGGCATATGGGCATATTTCTTTACTTCGATTCGCAGCAGGTACCATTTCGCCAAGTCTAAAACCCATGTGAGCTCTACAGCCTTCAAATGACCACTCCTTTCCTTCGTAGTTCCATAAAAAATGCTCCTCACCTTCTTCCTTTCTATATCACCAACCAATAATTCTGTGTCCCTTGGAAAGACATGCCTCTCTGGATATTCATGAATAATCAATGACTTGTGACTCCCATAAGTAAGATTCACTAACGAATAGCTTTGTACCCATTCTATAGGAATTCCTATCTCAACATGAGAGAACTCTTGTGAAAGTCCCTGAAAACTGATTTTGTGAACCCCTCTTAAGAACTTAATATCTCTGTCGCAAGCTGAAATTACACCAGGCTCCCACACACGTTGGGTCAGAACGATGTTAGACAGTCCATGTAATGCTCGTTCCTCGTCAATTCTCTTGAAATTTCTTCCTTCACAATCGTTGAAAAATATATCTGGATTTTCTTTTTCTTTCCCCAAAACCCACTGAGGAACCGAGATCATAACGTTACTAGATGCATTCCCTCCATATACATGAAATGCCACCTCATTCTGTTTCAATGAATTCATGTAACTTGACTCTTTCCTTACACCTTGAAGGTCAATTAACTCGCTGAAACTGTCGAAAATGCCAACTCCATTTGTGTTCCGTTGTGAACCCATCTTATGTAACTTAGAAAGCAGCACCATCAAGTTATCATAAGTATGATATTTCTCAGGCTCCATTATAGCTGATAAGCCACCTGGCTCCCATATACGATCACCACGAGAAAGGCAACTGGAGCGCTTCTCTTCATTGCAATTTCTGTCAGAGATACACTGATCCATTTCCAAGGAGGAGAGAGTACTTCTGTGAGAACCAGAATACTCCTGTGAGAATGAGAGCTGGATATCGTTTGATGGTTTGATCAGTGTTGCTGAATCCTCTTGATATTCATTTGGCTGTGAAGAAGAATCTTGGACTGTAGTTTTGGCATGTTCTTCTTCTTCATCACTGCCTTGCTCTCCTTCCTGATCCAAAGCTATAGGAACATGGTCTACTGACTTAACTACACATTCATCATAAATTTCTTCAAGAGCAGATTCTAAAGACATATCATCAGATGGTCGATCATCACTTTCCTTCATGAAAATCTGAAATCCCTTGTGCTTCGACTGATGGTCAGGTGTGTCTTGCTCTTCACAAAATATACACAACCCATTTGACATTCTCTCATATATTTCATCGCAGGAATACTTCAAAGGGATAGCGAGTTTTCTTTTTCTCATTTTTGACTTGAGATTCGACAACTCTGTGACAGCTTTAATCTCAGAGAGAGGATCCGATTGGTTGAAATCTGGAGGATCGGGAGGTTCCGGTGAGATTAGCGGCGCCGTCGGAGTGATCGGTGGTGAAGGTTTCAAAGCTGAGATTGGTGGCATCGTCGGAGTGATCGGTGGTGTAGGTAGTAATGGAAAAGATACAGGACATGGATTTGTCATCGTTGGCTCGAACGAATCTGGGTTTGCCACAGTTTTGTTGATCGGATCCGGATTCTTCAAACAGCTTCGCAGATCTTGTAAACATTGGAGAATCTCATGAAAAGCAGCATCCGGTAGTTGCGTAGTTTCCATGGATGTAGGTCGGAGGTCGTTAGCTCTGATACCAATGAGACAGCACAAGTAGTAACCAGATAAATCCAATCCAGGAGACTCTCGTAGAGCTCTAAGAAAGGTAAACCAATGCCTAGAAGACGACTACTGAGGAAGAAGAGTCATCTCGAAGAACAAAGATTTGATGATGGTGATGACGATTGATGATGGTAGATGGTGATGATAGAGAGATAAGAGATAAGAGGATTTTAATTTGTTGTTGATTGAATTTTCAGAATGGTCGTATGACCTACATATGAAGATGTTTGAACCACCGGTTTAACAGCCCTATACCGGTTTACATAATTGAAAGTAATTAAACCAAATGAAATAAGATAAAAGAGAATATAAACCAGGGTTCATAGATTTCCTGTCACAATACTCCCTTGTCGACAACATCCTTGTCCTCAAGGATGATAATTCTGAACACTTGTTGAAGGAATCTGGATCATGAAGTTGAATCACCTCGGGTGGTCTTAGCAAGTGGAACACTTCGTCAACCTCTGGTTTATTATAAAACTCCTTGACCACAAGGTCGAGTTTGTTGGTATTGTCAAGCAGTGGTCCTTCTTCATTCAAGACCAACAGCCTCTTACAATGTGTTTCATTCCCAATTTGCAGCTTGGAATAAGTGTCAAATTCATGAACACCACCACCAGAGGAGGTTCCAGAACTTATATGATTATCTTCAGGGCCATAACCTAAGGTTTGGTTGCATATAAAAATCAAACAAGTTAAGTAGTCCAGACCTTGAGAACTCTGAAGTTCAGTATTGAGCTTGCTAGACTTGTTAAATTCATAGTTAAGTTTAGGGTTTCTCATTAAGGATTTTATGACTTGCTAGACTTGTTAAATTCAGTTAAGGATTCACATGCTTAGAATGTTCTTCAAACTAAATTGTGCTTAAAGCTAGTTCTAACCTGATCAATTAGAATCTAGATCTTAGGTTGCTAAATACGACACGAGAGTGTGGTTTAGAATCTGAACTATTTAGGTTGAGCAATTAAATTATTCGCAAAGAGATTTGGCTTAGTTTAATTGTGAACATATCGAACTTGAAATTAATGCTTGTTTAATCTGTTAGTAATTGCAAAGAGATTTGGATTACTGCACTTAGACTTAGAGGATTTTCGCAAAGAGATTTGGTTAATTCTATTTCCGTGATTTGAGTTCTATAACTGAGTTTAATTTGATCCTGACTGATTAACTTGTCTGCTTGTCTGATTTCCTGAGAATTCCCTAGACTTAGCGCTTTTAGTTTATTGCTTTCAAAACAAATTCCTGCTACTGATTTACTTTATTGCCTCGCTTTTAATTAATTCACTACCTGCTTTATTTCTAGTATTAATCTCTACTGTTCTGATCTATCGAGACCAGTGTCCCTGTGGATTCGATAACCCTATATACTACATTGATATTGCTGTGCACTTGCAGTTAGTATAGGGTAAAACTAGACCTATCAAGTTTTTGGCGCCGTTGCCGGGGACTCTTAGAGTCTTCGATAGGACCGAACTTAGGGTTTTTTACTAGGAATTTTTCGTTTTTGTTTTTATTTTCGTTTTTTTATTTTATTTTATTTTACTAACTTTCTTCTCTGTTTTTCTCTCTGTCGCAGGTACCGATTTCGCCTTGCGTCGATCGTTGCACCTCTTGTGTCGATCGATACTAAACGATTTGAGATTGAATCGATCGTTGCACTGATAGCATCGATCGTTGCTTGACGATTACAGACAGTTTATGCAGAAGCGTGAAACTCGAAGTAATCCGAACTTAATCCTAAGCAATCTCGATCTTGAAGAACTTGGACGTTTAGAGATGACTAACAGAAGAGAAAGAAGAGAAAGAATGGTAATACAGAGGCTAATTCTAGTACGCGATGCTCAAGGTACTCTGAGGGACCAAGATAACAACCCATACAATGCTGCTTTTCAAAGGGTTGATGCTGAAGGGAATGTCATCCCTGATCCTCCTGAGCCACCGCAACAGGAGCATAACCAGAACCAGGGTCAAGGACAGGCCCAAGGTAGAGAGATGGTTGTTCATGAGAGGACCTTAGCTGACTACAACAGACCGGATGAGTTTCATGCAAACCGGTCAGCTTTGGTGATTCCTGGCTTTGAGAGGAATGATTTTGAGATCAAGACCATCTACTACTCGCTGATGAGACAGAATGCATTCCATGGTTACCCATCAGAGCAGCCTATGGATCACATTGATCAGTTTGAGGACATAGTTATTGGCATGAAGTATGATGGAGTTTGTCAGGACTACTTATTCCTTCAGCTCTTTCCGCACAGTCTCGCTGGAGACGCTGGTACATGGCTAAAGCAACTGCCACCTGGGCAGTTTGACACTTGGGCAGCCTTGAAGAGTGAGTTCCTGCGTCATTTCTATGATGATGCGCGTTCAGATCAGTCCAGACATGACATACTCACCTTTTCCCAAGGAGCTGTGGAGCCTCTAAAAGTTGCCTGGATGAGATTTAAGAAGTACCAACGTGACTGCCCACACCATGGATTCACTGAAGTTCAGTTGCTTGGTATCTTCTTCAGAGGCATAGATCTGCCATATCAGTCTGCGCTGGATAACTCCAGTAATGCAAACTTCAACACCATGACTCTTGCACAAGCTAAGCAGTTGATTGAGAACCTAGTGAGAAGCAACAGTTGCAAAACTATGGATGAGAGGAGGAAGAAATCTGGTGGAAGTGTAGAGAATACTGAGATGGCTGAATTGAGATCTAAGATGGACACAGTCTGCAATCTGCTAGCTAGTAAGAAGGCTGCCCATTTTGCTCAGGATGTTGAGGTAATTCAGACTGAGGAGGACACTCAGGAAGAAGATGTGAATTACATTGGAGGATCTGGTTTCCAAGGTAACAGATTTGGTAATCAGCATGGTAACATATTCTTCAACCAAGGACAAAAGAGTGCCTTCACAGGTAATCAGAACTCTTTTGGACAGACTAGTGGTTTTCAGAAGCCTTTTGGACAAGGTACTCAGAGAACCTATGGATCTTCCTCTTATCAGACTCCTCCAGCACCTACAGCTCATGAGAGTAGGATGGAAGCAATGATGGAACAGCTAATGGAGAGTCAGACAAAGAGTACTGTGGAGAGCAATAAGAAGTTGGATGCTGTCTATGAAGACCTCAATGGGAAGTTTGAGTCTCTGAACACTCACATGAATCAGTTGGATACTCAGGTGAACCAGATTACCAGTTCTATGAAGGGAAAAGGAGTAGCAGACACTCATATTAAGGCATGGTCTGTGTACATTAATGATGGATCTCACCTAGGTGAAAGATTTGAGCTAAGTACAGCTGAATTGGTGGAAGATGAAGAAATCTCGGATTTTGGAGAAAATCTCTCGGGTGAAAAATACAGTGTTGCATCGATCGACACACATCTAGTGTCAGTCGATGCAGGTCGTGAACAGACAGACTCGCCGGATGATAATGGTATTGATGCAGATTTGGAGCTTGATAGCTCATTCTCTGGAGTCTCTGAGATTTCTCAACAAG
This sequence comes from Orychophragmus violaceus, assembly GCA_030180135.1. Lineage (NCBI taxonomy): Eukaryota > Viridiplantae > Streptophyta > Magnoliopsida > Brassicales > Brassicaceae > Orychophragmus > Orychophragmus violaceus. The sequence goes on from CM058239.1 coordinate 84,603,612, forward strand.
AGATTTATGCGCAGAACATTAGACAACACTCCTCAGTGTCTGAAGTGATTAAGCAGGAAATTGAAGAGCTTAAGAAGCTAGAGGAGATTGGTGAAGAATTGGAAGAAATTCCATCTTCTGATGATCCACCTTATCACCCATATGTGCAGAGATACTTGAATAAGATGCTGCCTTTAGATGAAGAGCTGAGAGACTGGGTGATTATAGTTCCTCAACATATAAGTGATGTTCTGCTGACCAAGATCCCGAAGAAGCTGCCTGATCCTGGAGTCTTTGTGCTTAATTGCTCTATTTTCGAGGATAGTTTTAGACGCTCTCTTTGTGATTTGGGAGCTGCTGGAAGTCTTATGCCATACTTTGTGGCAGAGAAGCTGGGTATGCTAGATTTTACTCCTACTAGGACCTCTCTTGTCCTAGCTGATTGATAGGTCAAGAATTAATCCCTATACTAAACTGCAAGTGAACAGCAATGTCAAAGTAGTATATAGGGTTATCGAATCCACAGGGACACTTGGTCTCAAGAGAATCAAACTGTAGGGAATGAATACTAGAAATAAGCAATGTGATTGTATTGAAAACAGTGCAAGAAAGTAAATCAGTAGCAGAGATTATTGGTTGTGAAAGCAAGTAATTAAAAGCGTCAAACCTAGGGTATTCTCAGGAAATCAGACTAGCAGACAGTTCATCCAGCAAGGATCTAATTAAGCACAGTTCTAGAACTCAAAACACAGATATAGAATTAACCAAATTCCTTTGCGATAATTCTCTAAGTCTAAGTGCAGCAAACCAAACTTCCGTTTGCGAGAACTAACAGATTAAACTAGCAATAAGTCCAAGTTTGATATGTTCACAATTATCCTAAACCAAACTTCCGTTTGCGCAAAGTTTAATTGCCCAATTTAATTAGTTCTGGTTCCTAAACCCCACTTCCGTGACGTATTTAGCAACCTAAGATCTAGATTCTAATTGATCAGGTTAGAACTAGCTTTAAGCACAATTAAATTGAAGAACAGATATAGTTTGAATCCTTAACTGAAATTGAACAAGTCTAGCAAGTCATGAAATCCTATGTGAGAAACCCTAAGCCTAACTAGGAATCTACTCAGACATAGATAATGAAAACATGATCATATGATAAATAAATTGCATAAAAGAATAAGAGTAAAAGGGGTTCGAAATCTTCTCCAAATACAGATGATGAATCAGGTTCAGATCAGCCCCAAAAGCTCTAAAAATCCTCTGCTCTTAATTATGAAAGCCAACTATAAAGCGTATGTCAAAACTTTTAATAAAAACTCTAAAAACTCTATTATATAGGCATAATCTCGGATGGGGCTTCTGTGTAAATACTGGAACTATCTTGGGCTTCTTTGTAAATCTTCAATACTTGTCAAACCGACGTGTACGGCCCATCTCGCGACTGCATCGATCGATGCTTTGAGTGCAACGATCGATGCATGATCAATTATACGAACAGTGAGTTAAGCTCTCGGCCAAAACGTCCCAAAAGTCCCAAAATGCTCCAAATATCTCCAATTAGCTCCAATCCTGATTTAACCTGTAAAAGACTCTAAACAAAGACAAAAGACACTAAAACACATCTATATCATGGTCTAAAATGGGTAAAAACCATGATATATCAACTCCCCCACACTTAGCTTTTGCTTGCCCTCAAGCAAAACATAGAACTAAAACATGGTGAAGAGGTTTGAAAACTCTTCAGAAACTCATTTCATCTTAGAAGCTACAATACTCAGATTCCCCTTAGTAAACCACTGAAAGAATCAATCACAGGATATCAAGACCAACATGTACTTCCCCCACACTTAGCAACTGTCCTAGGTAAACTTCACAATCACATTCAAGCATTCAAATTCTCCCTACTGACTTCTGCAAGTATTTAAGTGCGGTCTCACCTAAGGAGTATCGATCTAAAGGCACATGGATTCTTACCTAATCAGCTCTAGACCACCATACTATCTTTCTCTAGTCCCTTTCTTCTCTTTCCCTTCTTTAACAACTGATTTTTCCCACATTGGGTATCATTTTATTTTTTTTATCAGTGTTCTTCCCGTTATGGGGTGTACTTTGGACACATTCCATGGATGCACAGGAAGTAATAGTTTTAGATACCACTCCCATGACCACTTCGGAGTTACTAACTCATCCTCAGTTTATTATCTTTTTTTTTTTTTACTTTATAGAAGGGGAGAAGGGGACTAAATAGGACAGGTTTACAGGCTGTGTCAGAACTAACAGGGAATCCGACATAAAGTATACCAAGCCCTTAGGTGAGAAAATCTAAGTCAGTATTAGGGGTGAAGTCAGTAAAAGGATCCTCTGATACCTGAAGTGATATGGGTGTTCCCAGTAGGTTGATCTGTGATGGGGTTTTCTAATAGTCAGAGATAGATCCTGCAACTTCATCCCAATGGTTACTTAAGTTCCTGCAAGTCTTGTAAATCTTCTCAGAAAATCATAGTTTCTTACTTAAACAATTTGACTCAATAAAACAAAATTTTTTGAAAAACGGACTGACTCTTAAGAAAACAGAAAGATAAACGTCAGTAGCACCTCCCCCACACTTAAGACACACTGTCCCCAGTAGTGTCCAGCGAAGGATCGGTAAAAAGAAAATATATAAAAAAAAATTGAAAAGGTGAGTTTATGTCTGTCGGGTTACCTCTGTCGCACAGCATCGATCGGTGCATTAGATGCATCGACCGTTACTTGGCGACTTTCTTGTATGATCGATCGTTGCTCAGGACCGCAACGATCGCTGCAATGCGATTCCTTTCGTGTTGTGACGATCGATGCAGAAATGCATCGATCGCTGCACTGCGATTTAATCCGAGACCTGCAAACATGACTGCACCAGAAACAAAAACAAACGTAAAATCCTAACAAAAACACCAAAAATTAAAAAGAAAAACACTAGTACCTATCGGTGGGTTGCCTCCCACCCAGCGCTTGTTTAAGGTCAATAGCTTGACCGGACGCGCAAGATCTTTCAGGCTCCGGAAGATCCTGACAGAGACTTTTTCTGTCTCTGTTCAAGTCTCCTCATCCATGGCGGAGAATAGGCTGTTGCAGAATGCTTCAGTCCAAGAAAAGATGGAGTAAAATGCGCTCCAGGATCTATTACCACAGTCTCATTCAGCTGCTCATCATCTGCTTCCAAGATCTTGAAAGTCTGTCCATCTATCAGTGGCTTCCGCAGCTTCTCCATCTCATATCGCAGTGTCTCATCTCCCAGGTGGAGGTCTATTAGACTCTGTCTAACATCAATCACAGCTCCTGCTGTAGCCAAGAATGGTCTCCCAAGCAATAAAGCTTCATCCGGATCGCAGGCATATTTCAGCACAAGGAAGTCCGTTGGAACTAAGTAGTTTCCAACTCTTACCGGAATATCAATAAGGAGCCCCTCAGGAACTCGCATGGACTGATCAGCTAGGATAAGACGTGTCCTAGTAGGAGCAAAATCCAACATACCCAGCTTCTCTGCCACAGAGTAAGGCATTATGCTCCCAGCAGCTCCTAAATCACACAGAGAACGCCTAAAACTATCTTCAAAGATAGAACAATCAAGTACAAAGACTCCAGGATCAGGCAGTTTCTTTGGGACCTTAGTTAACAGAACATCACTAATATGCTGAGGAACTACTATCACCCATTCTCTCAGCTCTTCATCTAATGGCAACATCTTGTTCAAATATTTCTGAACACATGGATGATAAGGTGGATCATCAGATGATGGAATTTCTTCCAAGTCTTCACCCGTCTTTTCTAGCCTTTTCAGCTCTTCAATCTCTTGTTTAATCACTTCAGACACCTTGGGACAGTGCCAAATAGCTCGTGCATAAACATCCTCTGGAGTGATTTCAGATGTATCAGGGAATAGGCGGGCTAGCTCTGCATCAATCTCATTTTCATCCCACGGATTCTCTGCTTGTTCACGACCTGCATCGATCGATGCCAGATGTGTATCGATCGTTGCATCGCGATCATCACAACTTCCACCCGAGAGTTTTTCACAGAAATCCGAAAATTCTTCCTCAGTCGCCAACTCAGCTGTACTTAGCTCAAATTTCTCCCCTAGATAAGATCCATCATTAATCAGTACAGACCAGGCCTTAATATGAGTGTCTGCAACTCCTTTTCCTTTCAGTGAGCTGGACATCTGATTCACCTGAGTGTCCAACTGCTTCATGTGAGTGCTCAATGTCTCAAACTTCCCATTGAGATCCTGATAGACAGCGTCCAGCTTCTTGTTGTTGTCTACAGAAAGCTTGGTTTGACTTTCCATCATTTGCTCCATCATAGCCTCCATTTTGCTCTCATGGGCTGTAGGTGCAGGAGGAGTCTGATAGGATGTAGATCCATAGGTTCTCTGAGTACCTTGTCCATAGGTCTTCTGAAAACCACCATTCTGTCCTCCATTTGAGAATCTGTTCCCCTGTTGATTGTTAAATCTATTACCTTGGAAACCGGAACCTCCTATGAAATTCACATCTTCTTCCTGAGTGTCCTCCTCAGTCTGAATCACCTCTACATCTTGGGCAAAGTGGACAGCTTTTTTGCTTGTCAGAAGATTGTAAACTGTGTCCAATCTGGATCTTATGTTAGCTATATCAGAATTCTCTACGGTTCCACCAGATTTCTTCCTCCTTTCATCCATCGTCTTGCAACTGTTGCTGCCAATCAGATTCTCTATCAACCGTTTAGCTTGTGTAGGAGTTCTGGTGCTGAAATTGGCATCACTGGAATTATCCAGAGCAGTCTGATAAGGAAGATCTATTCCTCTGAAGAAAATACCAATCAGCTGTACTTCTGTGAATCCATGGTGTGGACAATCACGCTGATATTGCTTAAATCTCATCCAGGCGGTTGTCAAAGGCTCCACGGCTCCTTGGGAAAAAGTGAGTATGTCCTGTCTGGACTGATCTGAGCGTGCAGCATCGTAGAAGTGGCGCAGGAACTCACTCTTTAAGGCTGCCCAAGTAGTATACTGACCAGGTGCCAGTTGTCTCAGCCATGCACTAGCGTCTCCAGCAAGACTGTGCGGAAATAGCTTAAGGAACAGATAGTCCGGGCATACTCCTTCATACTTCATGCCAGTGACTATGTCCTCAAACTTGTCAATGTGATCCATAGGCTGCTCTGATTGAAGACCATGAAAAGCAATCTGCCTCATCAGTTGGTAGTAGATGGTTTTCACCTCAAAATCATTCCTCTCGAAGGCAGGAAGCACTAGAGCTGCTCGGTTTGCATGAAACTCATCGGGTCTATTGTAGTCAGCTAGTGTCCTCTCATGAACTACCATCTCTCTACCTTGAGCTTGCCCTGGCGGTCGTAGCTCAGGTTCAGGGGGATCAGGGATGACATTTCCCTCAGCATCAACCCGATGCCCAGCAGCATTGTACGGGTTGTTATCTTGGTCCCTCAGGGTACCTTCAGCATCTGGTATCAAGATCAGACGTTCTCGAACCATTCTCTCTCTCTTTTCTCTTCTGATAGTCCTCTCTAGACGTCCAAGTTCCTCTAGGTTGAGATTAACTAAGCTCGAGTTCGGATTACTTCGAGTGTTCTGCGTTGGCATAAACTGTCTGTAATCGTCCAGCAACGATCGATGCTATCAGTGCAACGATCGATTCAATCTCAAATCGCTCAGCAACGATCGATGCAAGGGTGCAACGATCGACGCAAGGCGAAATTCGTACCTGCGACAGAGAGAAACAGAGAAAAAGTTAGCAAAATAATAAAAAAAACGAAAAACAAAAACGAAAAACGAAAAATTTCTAGTAAAACCCTAAGTTCGGTCCTATCGAAGACTCAAAGAGTCCCCGGCAACGGCGCCAAAAACTTGATAGGTCAAGAATTAATCCCTATACTAAACTGCAAGTGAACAGCAATGTCAAAGTAGTATATAGGGTTATCGAATCCACAGGGACACTTGGTCTCAAGAGAATCAAACTGTAGGGAATGAATACTAGAAATAAGCAATGTGATTGTATTGAAAACAGTGCAAGAAAGTAAATCAGTAGCAGAGATTATTGGTTATGAAAGCAAGTAATTAAAAGCGTCAAACCTAGGGTATTCTCAGGAAATCAGACTAGCAGACAGTTCATTCAGCAAGGATCTAATTAAGCACAGTTCTAGAACTCAAAACACAGATATAGAATTAACCAAATTCCTTTGCGATAATTCTCTAAGTCTAAGTGCAGCAAACCAAACTTCCGTTTGCGAGAACTAACAGATTAAACTAGCAATAAGTCCAAGTTTGATATGTTCACAATTATCCTAAACCAAACTTCCGTTTGCGCAAAGTTTAATTGCCCAATTTAATTAGTTCTGGTTCCTAAACCCCACTTCCGTGACGTATTTAGCAACCTAAGATCTAGATTCTAATTGATCAGGTTAGAACTAGCTTTAAGCACAATTAAATTGAAGAACAGATATAGTTTGAATCCTTAACTGAAATTGAACAAGTCTAGCAAGTCATGAAATCCTATGTGAGAAACCCTAAGCCTAACTAGGAATCTACTCAGACATAGATAATGAAAACATGATCATATGATAAATAAATTGCATAAAAGAATAAGAGTAAAAGGGGTTCGAAATCTTCTCCAAATACAGATGATGAATCAGGTTCAGATCAGCCCCAAAAGCTCTAAAAATCCTCTGCTCTTAATTATGAAAGCCAACTATAAAGCGTATGTCAAAACTTTTAATAAAAACTCTAAAAACTCTATTATATAGGCATAATCTCGGATGGGGCTTCTGTGTAAATACTGGAACTATCTTGGGCTTCTTTGTAAATCTTCAATACTTGTCAAACCGACGTGTACGGCCCATCTCGCGACTGCATCGATCGATGCTTTGAGTGCAACGATCGATGCATGATCAATTATACGAACAGTGAGTTAAGCTCTCGGCCAAAACGTCCCAAAAGTCCCAAAATGCTCCAAATATCTCCAATTAGCTCCAATCCTGATTTAACCTGTAAAAGACTCTAAACAAAGACAAAAGACACTAAAACACATCTATATCATGGTCTAAAATGGGTAAAAACCATGATATATCACTGATCAGTCTATACGAGTTCCAGAAGGACTCCTTATGGACATCCCGGTGAGAGTTGGAAACTATTTAGTTCCAACAGACTTCCTAGTGCTGAAATATGACTGTGATCCAGATGAAGCGTTGCTACTTGGAAGACCATTTTTTGCTACAGCGGGAGCGGTAATTGATGTTAGACACAGTCTGATAGACCTCCATCTGGGAGATGAGCCGCTGCGTTATGAGATGGATAAGCTGCGAAGACCACTGATAGATGGGCAGACATTCACCATCATGGAAGCAGATGATAAGCAGCCGGATGACACTGTGATTATAGACCTTGGAGCACATTTTACTCCTTCTTTTCTTGGATATGAGCATTCTGAAACAGCCTACACGCCACCTTGGATGAGGAGACTTGAACAGAGACAGAAAAAGTCTCTTTCGAGATCTCCTGGTGCCTAAAAGATCTTGTTCGTCCCGTCAAGCTAATGACCTTAAACAAGCGCTGAGTGGGAGGCAACCCACTGTTTTCGTTTTTGCATTTTGATTTTAGTGTTTTTATAGGATTTTACGCTTGTTTTTGGTTTTGGTGAGTTTTTGTTTGCATGTCTCGGGCAGAACGTAGTGCGTCGATCGACACACCATTGTGTCGATCGTCACAATACGAAAGAAATCGCATTGCAGCGATCGTTGCAGTCCTGAGCAACGATCGACCCACAAAGAAAATCGCACAGTAACGGTCGATGCACCTAGTGCAACGATCGATGCCTGATTGCGACAGAGGTAAAACCCGAGAGAACTTAACCAATCCATTAACAAATTTTTATTTTCTTTCTTTTGCCAATCCTTCGCTTGACACTACTGGGGACAGTGTATCTTAAGTGTGGGGGAGGTTCTACTAACTTCTTTCTTTTGTTTTCTTAGAGTTATTTAAAATTTTTCAAAATTTTTGTTTTATTGAGTCAAAATTTGTTTAAGTAAGAAACAATGATTTTTTGAGAAGATTAGTAGCACTTGCAGGAACTTAAGTAACCATTGAGATGAAGCTGCAGATGATCTCTGACTATTAGAAAACCCAAACACAGATCAACCTACTGAGAACACCCACATCACTTCAGGTATCAGAGGATATTTTACTGACTTCAACCTTAATATTGACTTAGATTTCTCACTTAAGGGGTTGGAATACTTTGTGTCGGATTCCTTTGTTAGTTCTGACACAGCCTGTAAACCTGTCCTATTTAGTTCTCTTCTCCCCTTCCATAAAGTAAAAAAAAAGAGATAATAAACGGAGGATGAGTTAGTAACTCCGAAGTGGTCACGGGAGTGGTAGAGACCCCTATTATCTCCTGTGCGATCCATGGAATGTGTCCAAAGTACACCCCAAAACGGGAAGAACACTGATAAAAAAATAAAATAATACCCAATGTGGGAAAAATCAGTTGTTAAGGAAGGGAAAAGAGAAGAAATGGACTAGAGAAAGATAGTTTGGTGGTCTAGAGCTGACAAAGTAAGAATCCATGTGCCTTTGATCGATATTCCTTAAGTGAGACCGCACTTAAATACTTGCAGAAGTCAGTAGGGTGAATTTGAATGCATGAATGTGATTGTGGAGTTTACTTAGGACAATTGCTAAGTGTGGGGGAAGTATATGTTGGTCTTGATGTCTGCAAGTTGATTCTTTCATGTGGATTACTAAGGGGAATCTGAGTGTTACTGCTTCTAAGATGAAAAGAGTTTCTGAAGAGTTTTCAAACCTCTTCACTGCATTTTAGTTCTTTGTTTTGCTTGAGGGCAAGCAAAGGCTAAGTGTGGGGGAGTTGATATATCATGGTTTTTACCCATTTTATGCCATGATATAGATGTGTTTTTAGTGTCTTTTGTGTTATTTTAGAGTCTTTTACAGGTTTAATCAGGTTTGGAGCTAATTGGAGATAATTAGAGTATTTTGGGACTTTTGGAGCATTTTGGCCGAGAGTTTAAACTCACTGCCCGATTTGATGATCATGCATCGATCGACACACCTTTGGTGTCGATCGACACACTAGCGAGATGGGCCGTACGCGGCGGTTTAATCAAGTTATGAAGATTTGCAGAGAAGCCCAGAATAGTTCCAGTATTTACACAGAAGCCCCAGCCGAGATTATGCCTATATATTTAGAGTTTTGGCTTTTATTTTAGATACGCTTTCATACTTAGAGCTAAGAGATTTTTAGAGCTTTTGGGGCTGATCTAATCCTGTACTTCATCTATTTGGAGAAGATTTCGAACCCCTTTATCTATTTAAATTCTTATATACAATCTATTATTTCTATGATTTCTGTTTCATTAATCATGTCTGAGTAGATTCATAGTTAAGTTTAGGGTTTCTCATTAAGGATTTTATGACTTGCTAGACTTGTTAAATTCAGTTAAGGATTCACATGCTTAGAATGTTCTTCAAACTAAATTGTGCTTAAAGCTAGTTCTAACCTGATCAATTAGAATCTAGATCTTAGGTTGCTAAATACGACACGAGAGTGTGGTTTAGAATCTGAACTATTTAGGTTGAGCAATTAAATTATTCGCAAAGAGATTTGGCTTAGTTTAATTGTGAACATATCGAACTTGAAATTAATGCTTGTTTAATCTGTTAGTAATTGCAAAGAGATTTGGATTACTGCACTTAGACTTAGAGGATTTTCGCAAAGAGATTTGGTTAATTCTATTTCCGTGATTTGAGTTCTATAACTGAGTTTAATTTGATCCTGACTGATTAACTTGTCTGCTTGTCTGATTTCCTGAGAATTCCCTAGACTTAGCGCTTTTAGTTTATTGCTTTCAAAACAAATTCCTGCTACTGATTTACTTTATTGCCTCGCTTTTAATTAATTCACTACCTGCTTTATTTCTAGTATTAATCTCTACTGTTCTGATCTATCGAGACCAGTGTCCCTGTGGATTCGATAACCCTATATACTACATTGATATTGCTGTGCACTTGCAGTTAGTATAGGGTAAAACTAGACCTATCAAGAAGCGGCTCGTATAGCTAAACTGCATGAATCAGCCCTCTTATGTGCTCCTGTGAAGCAATCTCGAGCATCATTCAATCCTTACCAGAACAACAACACACAGTCATACTACATGTCTGTGAGTCCTTCACCAAAATCTTCAGCACCGAAACCGTCTGATACACCGAACTCTATACCGTTCAGCCGGGCTTCATTTCTAAAGGTACATCGGACAAAACCCCGAAGAAATATACTTATGAAGAGATGCAGAATCGTAGGAACAAAGGCTTATGTATGTCTTGTAATGAGGTTTACACTCCAGGACATCATCTCAAACATAAGAAGGCACAGATTTTTGTGTTAGATGGCGATGGAGATTACACTGAGGATGATAAATACCATGAATCTCCTGAAAAAGCTATATGAGAATTTTATCAAGATTTCACCAGTAAGTTTCCAAATTTTCTTCCTTGAGGACAAGGATGTTCTCAACAGGGGAGTATTGTCACAGTACGTCACTGGTGACGTTATTCTCAACTTCAGTATCAACTCATTCCTCTTTCGGCTAAGTAGAGAGTGTTTTCATAATTATGTTTGCTCTTTACATTTGTTTAATATATCTAAATAATGTGGTATGTATGTGAGTTGTGGTGTGGTGTGATTATATAATGATTATGTGTGTGTAAATGAATCAACGAATGAAATAATAAACTCTTTGCTCCTTCTTTCTCTCTCTCTCGTCTCTCCTAAATATTCTTCTTCTCTTATCTTCTACTTCTATCTTCTTCTTTTTAATCTATTCTCTTCCTTATTTCTTCTATTATCTTTCTCCCGATCATCTTTTGATCATTCTATCTCTCTTTCTAAATATCCTGTTATACTTCATGACTTTCTCTCTTTCATTTGTGAATTATATAATAAGGATTAGATTATATATTAAGAAAAAAAATCAGATTAAAAATATTCTATAATGATAATATTGTAGCAGATGACAAACACAAATAATCATATAGTTAAGTTTATTACTCATTGAAAAGGCCAACCTATAGAATATTGTTGTGGTTTTCTGGATCGGTGATTGCTTGAGGAAAATACCTAACTGCCTCTTGTCGCTACTCACCTCACCTACCATTCATTGATGATCTCAATTGATGGTCTGTTGTGGTCGATTTCTTCATAACCGAAAAACTTGTTCATTCCCAACTATTGGTTCACCTCTTGGTTCATGTTATGGTTCGTTGCTAAGTATGGGTTTCATTATAGTTTAATTATGTTATTGGGCTTCCAGTATTAGGCCTTTGGGCTCTATAAAACTTTAATTCTAATGCTTAATTTGAATGCCTTTTGACCAAAAAAACAAAACCTATATAATATTTTGTTTTGCTGCAAACTATAAACCATATGATATTAGGCCCTTAAATACAAGTGAGTACATGATGTAGCATTTGATTGAAGCAAAAGCAAATAGGCAACAAGGCCCAAACACAAATGAAACCGAAAATGCGACTTTTTGACTTTTATGTATTGGTCATAGTGGCTTTGTCTACGGAATAGAGGGGCATACATGACATTTTACTAAACCTTAAAATTACCTTTTCCATCAATGTCTGCGAAGATGGATCTCGTCAAACAGTATACTGGCTTGATGGGAAATCAGCCTATTCCTACCTCAACATATCTCTACGGTCCCAATCAGTACATGAACTCAACATATCTCTGCGGTCCCAATCAGTACATGAACTCTGGACATGTGCAAAATCATACATCAACTCAATTTTAATTTTAATTCCATACCTATATCACAAAAATTGTGTTAATTTATTTATTGACCGTGTGTCTGTTAGTCAAACATTAATAGATGATGACATGGCCGTTACACAGTATTATGTGGAAATCCAGTCACCCTTATAGTGATACGACGTCATTTTGCAAAATAGTTGCTGAAAAAAACAGCATAAAACTATGTCGCATTGGTTCAATGTAAAATTAAAGAGCATAAAACGATGTCGTACTACCTGAAGCTGCACGTGTTCCTCTGTTCCATTGGTCTCCATGTTCTTCTTCCTTCACATGCGTACCCATTTCTTCGTCATCATCCTCTTCACTAGTTCCAAGCAGTTTCTGCATATCTGTTGCCATTCCTTAAAAGCTTTTCTGCACAAGAATATTCTATGATTTTTCCTTCCTTCTTGCTTACAATTGACCAGAAATTTGGGAGAAATTCTAGTATCAGCGAAACAATTAATGTCAGTACTCAGTCTAACTTCCTTAATTCATCAGAAATCATACAAGACACAATTAATGTCAGCATTTTCATCTGCCCAGACGAGAAATTGGAAAACTTTGTCACCAACAAGCATAGTTAATGTTTCTTCATGCCGAATTTCAGATTTAAGTACCTAATCATATCATCTGTCCTCGGTGACCAAGTTTCTAGAGAAATTCTCTCAACAATTACAAGCTTCCCCTCGAAAATGGTCCGAACCGGCGCCGATCCACAATTTTCTCGCTTGTTGCCGTCTACGAGACTAGAGAGAGAGAGAGAGCGAGAGAGAGAGAGAGAGAGAGAGAGATGATAAGAAGACGGTGGATCTCTCCGACAGGTGAAAATGGCGGATCCAGCCGTGACAAGGAGAAGTCACGTGAAGGAGCGTGTTCAAAGCTTATGGATTCTGCGAGTTTATAGCTTCTAGAGGTTATGGAAATGTTTTTTTTGTTTGGTTATGAAGCTAGAACTAGATCTTCTTGTAGGCAAAGTTTTCTCTGTTTTAGAAAGTTACATGGGTTTTACTAATTCGGTTGTGTTAATCTCCAGATTAAGTAAGACCGAGCGAAGTGTCTATCAGTATTCGGAGGTCTAGTCTCGCACTCTCGCCTAAAAAACGAACGAGGAAGAAGCTGCTCTTTAATTTTATATAGAACCAATACGGCATCGTTTTATGTTTTTATTTTCAGCAACTATCTTGCAGAACTACGTCGTATCACTATAGAGGTGACTGGATTTCCACGTAATACTCGGTAACGGCCACGTCATCATCTATTAACGTTTGACTAACAGACACACGGTCAATGAATGAATTGACATAATTTTCGTAATATAGATATGAAATTAAAATTAAAATTGAGTTGATGTATAATTTCGCACATGTCCAGAGTTCATGTACCGATTGGGACCGCAGAGATATGTTGAGGTAGAAATAGGCCGATTTTCCCTTGCTTGATCATTGTAAGTTTAACTTTTTTGAATGCCTTAAAAACATTTAGAAAAAATATATTTTTATAAACTTTGTCCAAAATCACAATAATAGTAAAAATAATATTAAAACTTCAAAAAAACCAAAACAAAACTAACTCGTTTTATAAGAATAAAAAATTATATTGTTGAAATATGACTCTTTCGGCACTATTATATGTAAAAAATTTTCATTAAACTCAAGTAGTTGAGCTTTTCACTCATATATGTCTCAACTGATAACAAAAATAATATCGTTCTTTTATTCATGTAACAAGTAGACTGCAAATATTTTTTATCAGTTTCAACTTCGAAAATTTTTCTAAGCTTGAATACCGATATTGGATTGATCAACAATATACGATTATAAATTTATAAGTTATGATAACAATCATCCATTAAAAAATCAAACACTTCGATAGGTTTGCGAATTTCATTTGGTATTGATTCTCTAAATGTTTTAATTCCATAAACAAGTTTTCATTATCATGTTTTTGTAGCTTAATAATAGATTTCATGTCGCTTTTCGATTTTATATAAACTACAATGTATTCATCTATCTTTTTTCTAGAGTAGAAGAACTCTATAATAGAGATGAGTTTCTCTCAAATCTATTACCGTATTTTTCTCTAAAAATAAATGTTATCATTAAGATTCTAATTTTATTTTAGCATTAGTACACTTTTGTACAAAAAAATTATTATAAAATAGAGTTTAGAATTAAAAATAGAGGTGAGTTAATGATTTCCTTATAGATATCTAATATATAATAGATTCACCTTAAATTAACAAATTTTTATTAATAAATTTTATTTATTTGATAATATACTTAATAAATAATTTTAAAATTTTATATAATGATGAAAAATCTATTTAATAATGCCCTTATAAATTTTGTTTAAATCCTAATTTTTAAGAACATTTCGAGCTACGTTCTGAGGCATACAGCTCTATCAAGAGATATTATGAAGCTCTAGTTGATGCAAAGAAGGCCGCCGAACTTAAACCTGGTGATTTAGAATTGAAAAAGCTTCTGGCCAATGCTCATGTGGATGTGGGTAGATCAATGTTTGCTAAAGATGTGGGAGCTTTCAAAAGAGCATGTGTGAACGATCCAAGCAACCAATATGTGAAATCAGCTCTAGCTGATGCTCTAGCATATCATTGTTCACCCTTTGGAGATGATTTATTGGAACACAATGTCTGGTCTAGACTGAACGAAAACCCTAGGACGAGGAAGTGGCTAGCTGTTTTATCTTTGACAAAGAGATAGCTGATAAAATCGTGAAATTTCAAGGTGTTGTAAACCTTATCGTAGCCACTTTCGATCTGTACCAAGATGACGAGAAGATGATTGAAGCTATCGTGTAAGGGCTCTGGCCCAGCTATTTAAAATTTTTTGAAGAAAAAGAAGAAAGCCTAGCAGTCAAGCCCAAAAAGCCCATTAGCCCATTTCAAAAACCCTAGGGTTTTCTCTCTTTTCCTATAAAAAGAGGTAGCCACCAAGGGAGAATAGACATTTGGAGATCTCCGGCGAAGCTCTGCTTCCCCGTCGAGTCACCAGCCGTCGCAGCCTTCTCCGGTGAGCCACACTCGTCCGATCTTCCCTTCTCTTCCTCAGATCTCTCTTCGTTCTTCTCTCGGGCTAAGTGATCCTCTTTCTTTTTATATTTTTCTCTTTTCCTCTTTCTCTTATCCATATCTGATCCTCTGTTGTATTAGATCTGAGATCTAATCTCGGTTCTCAGATCTATCGATTTTCCAAACGCAGATCTGAGGTCGAAGCAATTCTGGGCTGTCAGATTGATTCGCGTTTTTCCGTTGAACGGTAAGTACCACAGAACGCACAATATGTCGTTGGAAAGCCCTCGATCCCAGCTTTCCAGAAAGGTAAGGATCGCCCAAATCTGTCTTACGGTTTCAAAGTTATGATCTGTTTTGTAAAACGGGTCTGTTCTTGACGAACCTGTTTCTGGTTTGACCCAATTTCTAAAGATCCGGTTCTGTCTGGGTCGGGTCGGGTTGACCGGGTCGGGTCGGGTTGGGTTAACCGGTCGGGTCGTATTGACCGGGTCGGGTCGGGTCGGGTTAACCGGATCGGGTCGGGTTAACCGATATGGTTTGGTTAACCGATTTGGTTCGGTTTAGTCCGGTTTGGCTGGTTAACTTCAATTGACCATAACTTGACCATCCTTAACCCGATTCAGACGAAACGAAAGCCTAAACCACTTCTTTTTCTATCCTCTTTCCAGATCTGATGTCCGTTCGGGATGAGGAAACTTATAAATTACCATTTTGCCCTCTTCTTTGGCTAAGGTGAGGACCGTTGGTTATCTCCCTTACTCTATCTCAATTCCGGACGATAGTCCTCTGTTAATATCGTCTTTCCTAGATAGCGTAGGGTAGCTATACACCTGTAATGTGATTGATTGTGGAACATAGAACTGCTAGGATATCGCTAAGCCTGAAAACGTTGATTGTCTGTGATGGATATGGTTGATAGATTGTGGTAGGGCCCCCGAAAGGGTGTTGCGTGTAGGGGTGCGTAGCGGTTTGTGCGCATCCCTTGAGAAGGCGTCGGGGGTCTGACGAACCCCCCGAAGGAAAGAAGGATTGTTTGGACCTACGGGTCGAAGGAAGGGGTCCATGAGTGTGAAAGCACGAGTGGATGTAGATTGCGTGATGAAGCCTTCGGGCCTGTTTGCAAGGTGTTATTAGCTTAGGACTTGTGATTCGTAGTTGTGTAGGGTAAGCGGGACCGCGGACTCCTTAAGTCCGTCCTCACTGGGTGATTGTGTTTGAAACAATTACTCAGGCCTCTTCCCTTTTCCATTCTCTTTCCTCGCAGGTACAAATGCAGGATTGACTGATCGAGTGATGTTATTGGTGATTTTGAACACGAAGGAGGCGCCTGGGACCTGGGACAAGTTGAGTTGGCGTCCCGGTTGGACCGAATCCGGTTCAACGGGCGTCCTAATGCCGCGTCTCCGGTTCACCGGGAGACGGGTGTTACAATTTGGTATCAGAGCCTAGGTTAAGGTCTCCCAGTCCTATCCGAGAGATCAGCTTTCGTTGTTTTCCAAAAACTCTGTTTTCAATCTTTTCCAAAGCATTTGCGAAATTTTATAAAATGGTTACTTTGTGAAAGGCTTTTTCAAACACCAAATATATCATAGATTGTTCTCCACGCCGGTCCTAGTCTAGATAGAATTTATCCGTGCAGGTTGGCGTCAGTGTCTTCAAACCTCGATTGTGCTACTGCCCGCTAGATGTGTGCCGAGACGTATGTCGTGATGTGTGCCGTTGAGGTGTGTGTTGGGGTATATGTTGTGGTGTGCGCCTACAGGGCAGTATGTACTAATGAGGTGTGTATCGGGGGTTATCGTCTGTTCAGAGCGTTGTTCAACCGAGCGTGCGAGGGTAATCAAGCTGTGGAGACGTTCACCGGAGAGACTACTGCGGGAGTGTAGCAAAGAGTTGCAAGAGACGTCGGGGAAGCCGCAAGGAGTTATGCAAGGAGTTCTGCAAGAGCTGCAAGGAGTGCTACAAGATCTGCAAGAGGTCGATGGAAAAACCGGATTGCAAGGAGTTCTACAGGAGCTGCAAGAGGTCAATGGAAAGACCGAATTGCAAGGAGACCATTTGGAATTGGCGGTGTTCCGACTGGATTAAGCGTCAAGAGTTCTTTGAGTTGCTGGAATCACCAGGATCGGCAGGAAACTGTCCAAACCTATTCCAAGTATGGAATCTTGGGATCGGTTTGTGACACCAACTTCGATGAGTTATGGACCGCTCATTTGAAGTCTCACCAAGCTGGAAGTTGGAGAAGATATTTGGGGTATGGCGGGCTCGAAGATTCAACGGTAGCACCGGAAGGGAAACGATCTGCTTTGGAGTTCTTTGTGGGTTACTGGAGCAGATAATGGAGTTCCGCAAGATGGAAAGAAGATCGTAGAAGCGTTTGGGGAAGTGGCGTTGTGGCATTTGGAATTGCCCGACAAGCTGGACGTCTGTAATTGCAAGTTCAAATGGACAAAGCAGGATATTGGAAACGGAAATCCAACGAAAGAGTGTTGGGAAAACACTTTGGAGGATTGGCAAGAAGCTGCAAGGAATAGCAAAGGAGCGCAAGTCTAATGGGGAAGGAAACCCAAAGGATGGTGTTTGGAAAGCACTACACCTGGATCGCAAGGTAGGAAACCTTGAGCTGGAATTCAGATTGTAATCAGTTTGGATATCAGAGTGTGCAGCGGAAGTGTGGCATTGGAGCATATCTGGAGTTAAGTGGGTTGTTCCCCCACCAGCCGGGTAGCCATAACGGACATGGTTAGCCTCATCGCTCACCAAAGATAAGCAAGGATAGCAATCAGGCGAAAGTCGACGCCATAGTGCACGGTAATGAAAAACCGTCAAAGAGAATCCATTTGGAAGTGGATGATGCACTGTGGCACGGTAATGGAAACCGTTGGGGAGAATGATATTGGAAGCGGAACATCGCATTCAAGACTTAGAATCACTCAAGGGATGAGTGTTGTTTCTAAACGTTGGAAACCAACCCTAATGGACATGGGCGGTAGTATGTGGCGTTTGTATTGCATTATGGAAGCTACTGTTAGATCGGCACCAAGAAGAAGGACACTTCAGAGCGTGGTTGGAAATAAGGGGGGGAGAAGCAGTCTTCAGGATTCATGGCAAGTTCTTTTCAAGCAAGTAAGCCATCAAGTCAGTTTTGGTCAACGAAGTCTGCGGAGTGTGGATGGTAAAACGTTGCAATGGAGAACTCCCGCCTCGGAATTCGGGACGAATTCCTTTCAAGGGGGGGGAGAATTGTAAGGGCACTGGCCCAACCATTTAAAAATTTTTGAAGAAAAAGAAGAAAGCCTAGCAGTCAAGCCCAAAAAGCCCATTAGCCCATTCCAAAAACCATATGGTTTCCTCTCTTTTCCTATAAAAAGAGGTAGCCACCAAGGGAGAAGAGACATTTGGAGATCTCCGGCGAAGCTCTGCTTCCCCGTCGAGTCACCAGCCGTCGCAGCCTTCTCCGGTGAGCAACACTCGTCCGATCTTCCCTTCTCTTCCTCAGATCTCTCTTCGTTCTTCTCTCGGGCTAAGTGATCCTCTTTCTTTTCATATTTTTCTCTTTTCCTCTTTCTCTTCTCCAGATCTGATCCTCTGTTGTGTTAGATCTGAGATCTAATCTCGTTTCTCAGATCTATCGCTTTTCCAAACGCAGATCTGAGGTCGAAGCAATTCTGGGCCTTCAGATTGATTCGCGTTTTCCCGTTGAACCGTAAGGAACCACGGAACGCACAATATGTCTTTGGAAAGCCCTCGATCCCAGATATCTAGAAAGGTAAGGATCGCCCAAATCTTTCTTACGGTTTGAAAGTTATGATCTGTTTTGTAAAACGGGTCTGTTCTTGACGAACCTGTTTCTGGTTTGACCCAATTTCTAAAGATCCGGTTTAGTCTGGGTCGGGTCGGGTTGACCGGGTCGGGTTGGGTTGGGTTAACCGGTCGGGTCGTGTTGACCGGGTCGGGTCGGGTTAACCGGATCGGGTCGGGTTAACCGATCTTGTTTGGTTAACCGATTTGGTTCGGTTTAATCCGGTTTGGCTGGTTAACTTCAATTGACCATAACTTGACCATCCTTAACCTGATTCAGACAAAACGAAAGCCTAAACCACTTATTTTTCTATCCTCTTTCAATATCTGATGTCCGTTCGGGATGAGGAAGCTTATAAATTACCATTTTTCCCTCTTCTTTGGCTAAGGTGAGGACCGTTGGTTATCTCCCTTACTCTATCTCAATTCCGGACGATAGTGTTGGAATTGTGTCCAGCAATCTCTGTACTGTCTCTATAACGTAAGAGTATGTCAGTGATCAGACATAAGTCATACAATGCTGGGGGTCATGATGGCTTGCTAGAGTCCGCTCATGATCTATAAGTCTTGGACTTATTGCCTTTATTGTATGATCCCATATGGGTCACACGCTTAAGCTAGCAGGAAATAATGTTGGAACGGCTTAGCAGAAGTACGACAAAAGTGCTAGGCATTTGTCGTACTAAGAGAGAAGAATTAATGGGTCTGATTAAATGGAATTTAATCAGATTGGTATTTGGGCCCATAAAGCCCAAAAGGAATTAGACAAGTTTAATGAATAAAACTTGAGTCTGTTTTTCCTTCCAACCCCAACACCCAGCGCCGTTTTTCTCCTCTCCCTGCGCCTCTCTTCCTGGTGGTCTAGCAGCCAGTTTCCTGTGATTGCGTGTGTGAGCCTTTGGAGGATCCATCTCTCGGTGTATCTCCCTGATCATTGACCTGTTCTCAATTCCGCTGCAAACAAACAGGTAAAAGGTGAGATATAATGTTTCTAAATAAGAACACCTAGATCTGATGCATGTTTAGGTTGATATCAATATGAGAATTGAATCAGGATCAACCGAAACTTCCAACAGTGGTATCAGAGCCATTGGTTCTTAGGTTTCTTGTTTTAGATTCATTGTTTAGGTTGTTTAATCTGTTTAGATGTGTTTTGAATCCATTACTGATAAGAAAAACACATAAGAAACTGAATTAAATCCTGAACAAACACTTGAATCACAAAACCGAGCTATATGACTCGGGTTTTGTTGATTGGCCAAGGGTGATCGACCGGCTTGGCCGGTTAGTGATCACGGCCGAGAGACCGGGCGGGCAAAGATGGCCGGTCGGACGGAGGGATCGCGGGTCGGACGAACGATGGTCGGATCGGATCGGTTCATACGATCGCGATCGATCGTCGCGTCACGACCGATCACTCGTCCCGATCGCGTCCCAGCCGAGCGTCCATACGGTCGCGTGCGTCCGTCCGGTGAGCCGTCCCTGTCCCGTCCCGAACGTCCAGCTGATTCGTCCCGACCGTCCTCGATCTCGGATCGACCGGCTCGCGGCTGAGCGGCTGGATGTGAGTTTCTTGGATGGAAACTAGGTCACGACCAACTCGGTTTGGTTCGTGACCAATTCGGTTCGGTTTAAGGCTCGGTTCAAAACTTGATTAAAATCTTCGTTCTGGTTTAATAAACAGATTTTAATAATTTTATTAAATCTGGTTAAACCAGGATAAGAAATCCAATGTCGAAAGAAATATTGGATTTAGTGCCTAAACCGGGAATTTCTAATTTGATTTGGTTGGACCAAATAAATTGAGAAATTCCGGTTTAGTAAATAACCGGTTGACAATTGTGGTCATCGTAGTAATTAAAACTTGGTTAGACCAGTTTTAATGAACCAGACCGGTTATGTCAATTAATTGGACAATTGGGTCATGTCTTGGACATGGACCAATTCTTGGGCCTCGGGCCAAGAAGTTAAAACAATTGGGCCAGTTAATTGAGTCTTTCTTCAGAATAATTCAAAAATCTATTTTATAAAATTATAAAGTCGGTTTTAAATTAAAGTTTCCGAAATTTTATAATTAGAAAGTTTCTTAAAATAGAATTTTCTGAATTTGCGGGTTTTGGATTTTAAAGGAAGTTTCTAAAGTTAGAAAGTTTCCGGTTTTAGAAAGTTTCCATTTTTAGAAAGTTTCTAAAAATAGTAGGTTTCCATAAATAGAAAGTTTCCGAAATAGTAATCTTCTATTTTGGGAATGATTTTAATAAACCTACGAACCTCAAACAATATCAAGCGTTGGATGTCTTGTCCAGGCTATGTCAGCTGTCAAAGCCCATTCAATTGCATTCATGGCCTTACAGTGTGAGGATGTCTGCTTTTTGCGTGGGTAAGACGGTTTGTGATTCATAAATGTCATTGGGAGTCCCAGACATTAATGATTACATGACTGTATAGTCTGGTTTTCTTGACTAGGCCATCGGGAGTCCCGGGCCTTGAGACATCAGAGTGGATTGGGCCTCGGGCCCAGATTCGCAACCAAGAGTTATATCACGGATATAATTAGCCGATATAGGGCTTACCGATATAAGCTAAGGTTGGGTGACGGCCAGTGGCCCACTTTGATCTTAGTTATATGTGGATCTTGGAATCATTATATTCTATTGAGGGTAACTTATGTTATTGAATATAATGCATGATTAATCATATTATACTTTAATACGAGATTAATCATTTTGAACATATAACTAATAACCTTTTTATTTATATATTTCAGATATGACTACTACAAGCACACAAAACTCATTCTCGATCCGGTCTGTTCTCGAAAAGGAGAAGCTGACTGGAACGAACTTCCTGACATGGTCAAGGAACTTGAGGCTGGTCCTCAAGCAGGAGAAGAAGGATTATGTCCTTCGAGATCCCCTCCCCGAGAGGCCTCTTGCCAATGCTGCCAGGACTCTGCACAATGCTTGGGAAAAGCATTCGTCAGATGAAAATGATGTTTATTGCCTGATGTTGGTGACAATGACTCCAGAGCTGCAAAAGCAGTTCGAAAGTGTGTTGTCTCCAATCGAGATCATGGCAAGCCTGAAATCGCTTTTTCAGGAGCAGGCTAGGACCGAGAGGTTCCAGACAGTTAAGAACCTCTTGGACTGTAAGTTGGCTGCGAATGCGGCAGTGAGTCCTCATGTGTTGAAGATGATGGGTTATCTCGATCATCTTCACAAACTCGACTGCCCAATCAGCCAGGAACTTGCCTGCGACATCATTCTGCAGTCTTTACCTGCAAGCTATGATCAGTTCATTCTGAACTTTAACATGCATGGCTTGAGTAAGACACTGCCTGAGCTTCACGGAATGCTCAAGACTGCAGAGCCCAACTTGAAGAAAACCGCCAAGGACCCCAATGTACTTATGGTACAAAAGGGCAAGGGGTTTAAGAAGTCTTCTGCTAAGGATAAGGGAAAGGCCAAGGGTGTCCAAGTCGCGGACAAGGACACGCCAAAGCCCAAGCCCAAGTCCAAGGCTGGGCCTACTGACATGTGCAGGTTCTGCAAAGAACTGGGGCATTGGAGAAGAGATTGCAAGAAATTCCAGGAAGGTCTAAAGGAATTAAAGAAGAAGACTTTCGAGACTTCTTCATCAGGTATTTTTGTTATAGAAGTTAATACAACTACTTCTGATAATACCTCATGGGTCATGGATACTGGTTGTGGGGCTCATATTTGTACTAATATGCAGGCACTCAGCAACAGTAGAAGGCTGAAGCAAGGACAAGTGGAACTACGAGTTGGGAATGGAGCGAAAGTTTCAGCACTAGCTGTAGGAACTTACTTGTTGTCTTTACCTTCGGGATTGATTTTAGAACTTAATAATTGTTATTTTGTACCTGCTATAAGCAGAAATATTATTTCAATTTCTTTGTTGGATTTGGAAGGTTATGATTTTTCAGTTAAGAATAAATTATGTTCCTTCAATCGCAACAATTTGTTCTATGGTTCTGCCCCTCTTACGAATGGGCTTTACATACTCGATCAATCCGCGCCAATTTATAACATTAATACAAAACGGTTTAAACCTAATGAGGAAAACCGAACGTTTCTATGGCATTGTCGTTTAGGGCACATCAGCGAGAAACGCATCAAGAGGCTCCATTCGAATGGACTTCTTGGCTCATTTGACTTTGAGTCATGTGAGAAATGCGAATCCTGCATGATGGGCAAAATGACACGGGCCCCCTTTAATAAACCTAACGAGAGGGCCGGTGACTTATTGGGCCTGATACACACTGATGTGTGTGGCCCAATGTCCACTAATGCAAGAGGAAACTATCAGTACTTCATTACCTTTACTGATGATTTCAGTAGGTATGGATATGTTTATTTGATGAAACATAAGTCTGAATCTTTTGAGAAGTTCAGAGAATTCCAAAATGAAGTACAGAACCAACTTGGCAAAAGCATTAAGGCTCTTCGGTCCGACCGAGGAGGAGAATACTTAAGCCAAGAATTCAGTGATCATCTAAGAGAGTGTGGGATCGTGTCCCAACTCACTCCTCCTGGAACACCTCAATGGAATGGTGTGTCTGAGAGGAGAAATCGGACCTTATTGGATATGGTTCGATCTATGATGAGTCACACAGACCTTCCAATATCCCTTTGGGGATATGCTCTGCTAACAGCAGTGTTCACACTAAACAGAGCGCCATCAAAAGCAGTAGCAAAGACACCATATGAATTATGGACTGGAGAAGCTCCAGTGCTGTCTTATCTCAGAATTTGGGGTTGTGAAGCCTATGTCAAGAGATTAATTTCAGACAAGCTTACACCAAAATCTGACAAATGCTACTTCATTGGTTATCCACGGGAAACCAAGGCTTATTACTTCTATCTACGTTCCGAGAACAAGATCTTTGTTGCCCGGGATTGTAACTTTCTTGAGAGAGAGTTTCTTTCTAAGAAAGACAGTGGGAGTAAGGTACTGCTTGAAGAAATTCAAGATGAACAGGATACTTCTCAACCTAATGAGGAAGAGCAGCAGGAGGATCTACAAGAAATTGTAGAGCCTGAACCTGTAGTACCTGAAGTTCGAAGATCCGGGAGGATCCGTCACGAACCCGAGAGATATCAAGGATTCCTCGTGACTGACTGTCATGATCTTTTGATCATTGATGGTGATGAACCATCGAACTTCAATCAAGCCATAATGGGCCCAGATTCCTCTAAGTGGCGCAAGGCCACTGATTCCGAAATGGACTCCATGTCGGTCAACCAAGTCTTTTCGTTGGTTGACTTACCCGTTGGTGTAAAAGCCATCGAGTGCAAATGGATCTTCAAGAAGAAGATTGACGTGGATGGAAATGTCCAGATTTATAAAGCCAGGTTGGTGGCAAAAGGTTTCAGACAAGTTCACGGTGTGGACTACGATGAAACCTATTCACCGGTGGCTATGATGAAATCTATTCGGATTCTACTAGCAACTGCAGCTTTTCATGATTATGAAATTTGGCAGATGGACGTGAAAACCGCCTTCCTGAATGGTATTCTGGAAGAGGATGTGTATATGACACAACCTGACGGTTACATAGATCCAAAGAATGCTGGGAAAGTATGCAAGCTTCATAAATCCATTTATGGATTGAAGCAAGCATCGAGGAGCTGGAATCTTCGTTTTGATGAAGCGATCAAGCAATTTGACTTTATCAGAAACGAAGAAGAACAATGCGTGTATAAGAAAACTAGTGGGAGCAAAATCGTTTTTCTTATCCTGTATGTCGATGACATACTGCTTCTCGGAAACGACGTTCCAATGCTGAAGTCTGTAAAAGACTGGCTTGGAAGTTGTTTTTCCATGAAAGACATGGGTGAAGCCGCATACGTTCTTGGAATTAGGATCTATCGGGATAGACCTAAGAGGCTGATAGGCTTGTGTCAAGACTCATACATTGACAAAGTCCTACAAAGATTCAGCATGAAAGATTCCAAGAAGGGCTTCACGCCAATGGTACATGGCACAACGCTAAGCAAGAAGCAGAGCCCTACGTCGGCTGCTGAGCTTGAGCGCATGAAGAATATTCCTTATGCATCTGCAATAGGATCTGTCATGTATGCCATGATCTGTACTCGTCCTGATGTTGCTTATGCATTGAGCATGACGAGTAGATACCAGTCAAATCCAGGTGAAAACCATTGGATTGCCGTAAAGAATATCTTGAAGTATCTAAGACATACTAAGGATAAATTCTTGGTGTACGGTGGAAGTGATGTGCTTAAAGTCAGTGGATTCACGGACGCAAGTTTCCAGACAGACACAGATGATTTCCGGTCACAGTCCGGTTATGTCTTTTGTCTGAATGGCGGTGCAGTAAGTTGGAGAAGCTCCAAGCAGGACACCGTTGCTGATTCCACTACGGAAGCTGAATATATCGCCGCCTCAGAAGCAGCGAAGGAAGTTGTTTGGATACGAAAGTTCATTATGGAACTAGGTGTGATACCAGATGCGGCTGAGCCTCTGGCACTGTTTTGTGACAACAATGGTGCTATAGCTCAGGCAAAGGAACCAAGATCACACCAGAAATCCAAGCATGTTCAAAGAAGATATCACTTGATACGTGACATCATTAATAGAAAGAAAGTCAAGATCAGCCGAGTTCCGACAGATGATAATGTCGCTGATCCGTTGACAAAGCCACTCCCAAGGCCTAAGCTCGAGTTCCTGACTGAAGCTGTAGGCATTAGAAACATTGAAATGTAATCTAAATTTGAGTGGGAGTTTTGTGAGCTTTATTTTAGTTATTTGATATGTTTTTTGTAAAACATTATTTATGTTTTAATGAAATTATTATTTCAAGATTATTTTAACTGTGATGAAATAATCGTTCCAAAATGATATGAACCATTTTATAGGTCATCGAAGTAAATGATTTGATCTTGAGTCATCGAAGTCATTTAGCTTGATCATGAGATCCTATATTTGATAAATGTTTTATATCATCATGTCCCTAGTCGAAGGTTGTTGAAATTGGAACACCAACAACCGTGTAAGACTGGATTGGTACGTGACTTATGACAAAGTCTCAGTGTGTCATAGATGCTCGGCATCAAAGTCAGTACATAGGTGTATGATTGGGAACATACGACCGGACAAGACCCGCTAATAAGAACTCTTCAGGATATTTATATCTGTGTCATAAGAGATTCTTACTACGACTATAGAGTATAGTCCTTAGACCTGAGTTCACATGCATGTGACTGCACATGGACTGATGTACTTTGATCATTGTCTAACGCTATCGTTCTGTGATAGCTATAAGGACCTTGTTTGGGTGCATTATGAAATGAGTAGTTTACAGTGATGTAACAAGATGGGATTTGTCCCTCCAATATAAATGGAGTGAATATCTCTAGGCCAATCGGAGATTTGAATACTGGAAAACGCATGGCCATGCTCAAACGGACTTTCCCGAGTCGTTTGTATTGTCAGTATCAAATCAGAGTCCGATGAACAAGATTAGGCTTTATAAGGATGACACTAATCTTGCCTTATGACTAATCGAGATATTGAGACGAAAGGGATTATGAATACAGAGATTCCAGTTCAAGTGGGAGATTGTTGGAATTGTGTCCAGCAATCTCTGTACTGTCTCTATAACGTAAGAGTATGTCAGTGATCAGACATAAGTCATACAATGCTGGGGGTCATGATGGCTTGCTAGAGTCCGCTCATGATCTATAAGTCTTGGACTTATTGCCTTTATTGTATGATCCCATATGGGTCACACGCTTAAGCTAGCAGGAAATAATGTTGGAACGGCTTAGCAGAAGTACGACAAAAGTGCTAGGCATTTGTCGTACTAAGAGAGAAGAATTAATGGGTCTGATTAAATGGAATTTAATCAGATTGGTATTTGGGCCCATAAAGCCCAAAAGGAATTAGACAAGTTTAATGAATAAAACTTGAGTCTGTTTTTCCTTCCAACCCCAACACCCAGCGCCGTTTTTCTCCTCTCCCTGCGCCTCTCTTCCTGGTGGTCTAGCAGCCAGTTTCCTGTGATTGCGTGTGTGAGCCTTTGGAGGATCCATCTCTCGGTGTATCTCCCTGATCATTGACCTGTTCTCAATTCCGCTGCAAACAAACAGGTAAAAGGTGAGATCTAATGTTTCTAAATAAGAACACCTAGATCTGATGCATGTTTAGGTTGATATCAATATGAGAATTGAATCAGGATCAACCGAAACTTCCAACAGATAGTCCTCTGTTAATAGCGTGTTGCGTGTAGGGGTGCGTAGCGGTTTGTGCGCATCCCTTGAGAAGGCGTCGGGGGTCTGACGAACCCCCTGAAGAAAAGAAGGATTGTTTGGGCCTACAGGTCGAAGGAAGCGATCCATGAGTGTGAAAGCACGAGTGGATGTAGATTGCGTTATGAAGCCTTCGGGCCTGTTTGCAAGGTGTTATTAGCTTAGGACTTGTGATTCGTAGTTGTGTAGGGTAAGCGGGATCGCGAACTCCTTAAGTCCGTCCTCACTGGGTGATTGTGTTTGAAACAATTACTCAGGCCTCTTCCCTTTTCCATTCTCTTTCCTCGCAGGTCCGGATGCATGATTGACTGATCGAGTGATGTTATTGGTGATTTTGAACACGAAGGAGGCGCCTGGGACCTGGGACAAGTTGAGTTGGCGTCCCGGTTGGACCGAATCCGGTTCAACGGGCGTCCTAATGCCGCGTCTCCGGTTCGCCGGGAGACGGGTGTTACATATCGCCTTTCCTGTAAGAGATCTCACAGAAGACTAGGAGATGCATGTGGCTGCAGCAGTGGTGCCTCCTGCGGTGGATCCACTCCTAAACCGAGAGATAGGAAGGGGAAATCGTGTACTTCAAGTAAGAGTGAAATCAGTCCCAAAAAAGAGAGACAAAGCTCTCTCTTTCGGTAACTTTCACACCTCTGTTAATCTCTACACGGAGGCAATCACTCTTGCCCTTCTACACTATCACCCATTTGGGCTTGCAAGTCATTCAAGTATAAGTGTTGCTTATCATGGTTCAGGTGTTCAACACTTGTAATATGCTTTGGAAATCTACCAAAAAGAGGTCCACTTAGATTTGGAAATGATGTTTGGTGTGTCAAAAGATGAAATGTAGACAGAAAATCCGCTTGAAATGCCTTTCAATGAGTGAAAGTGAAATGTTTGAAAAGCTGAGTCATAGTCCTCAGACTGAAGGTTTGATGGAACAAAATGATTTCATGAGTATGATGCGTGAAGTCAAGGCAAACCCTAGGCTGGTGAGCTGTTAATGATTTTGCACTCATCTTTGTATGTGTTTGTGTACGATTAGAACGTTTATATAGTGGTAACCTTGTGTATGTGTTTTGTTGACAGAGGCATGGACAAGTTAATGCAAGCCAAAGCATCTCGGGATCAGATTACAGAGATCTATGGTCTTCTTTATGATATCTTCTCCCTCTAAAGTTGTTTTTTTAATCTATCTCGTTTGTTTGCATTACATGACTCGCCAATGTTAGGATGATGTCTATTGTGCATTTGTAATCGTACTTCTACTTGATGCATTTGATGTTAACAAAAAAACAAAGACTTGTGAAAATTGTGTTTTGTTTTACCAAAATCAAATTGATGCACGTCTTTTAATGCCTCAATAATTGGGAAAAAAATGAACACTTTCCCAACAATAACGATGATAAATTGCACTGATTTAAATTGATATAATTTGATTATTTTTTTTTTCCAATTTAAGCCCAACCGTGGCTCAATTCGGTATTACTAATATTCCAAATGAAATTGGTTTGGTTTCAAGTTTCAACTGTTTTTCGGTTCAGATATTAAAATTGGACCTGTAGCTACTACATCATGTAGCTTAGTCTCCAATCATGGAATTCACAGTCACTCATTAACCCTAGCCGTGTCAACTATTTGTCTCATATTCCGGAGAAATTCACTGAAAGTGGGCAAGCTTGGCACTGGTTGGATTGCTGGACAATACTTGTAATAACATTTTATAATTTTGAACAGAAACTTAAACATTGAGCGAATAACAACTTAAAGTAAGTACTTGATTCAACAAAATTGATTTGATTTGGCTGATACAAATACAACGACTAGGTAGTCTCAACTTTCCCATTAAAATATACTTGGACATGTCAAAGCTTTCACGAAGCAACAAACACATGTTGATGGTATTCATGTGGCGTTTTGGAGAGCAGCACCCTGAGAGTTTTGATAATTTCTAACTGCTTCACATATTCTAACTGCTTCACATAAGTCACCAGTGTGTGAGGATAGAGAACTGATGATCGGTGTAAACTGAGAGTTAGGAGTTGGATATACGAATACTTTCCTCTAGACAATATGGAGAAAATTTACCTCAATGTCTTCGAGTCCTCAAATCTATACAGAAGAAATGATTTCATCAGTCTCTCCAGGAAATCAAGCTTCTCACACACGTCTTGCAAAAACTTTAGAATACTTGTCAAAAGGAAGTTTCCAAGGCTTTTGCAAAAGAACCAACATTTCTCTTATTTCCTTTCGGAATGCCCACATCTCTTGACAACACATTCCCAATTATTGACTAAAGCATTTAGTAAACTCTCATTGTTGGATCCCATTTCTCGAAAACTTTCCTTCACACAACTATCTGCTTGAACCTTGTAAGATGATCGTATTATGGATTGATGCGGCGACGAACTTAGTGCACATCGAATATGCATTCGGTATTATGGAATTCATGACGGTAGCTTGCAATCAACCACATATACAGAAAACCGGTAAGTTAAAATATCCATGTACTCAGTGCCGAAATGTTAAAAATCCTACGATTGACGAAGTATGACATCACTTGTATTCAGTTGGGTTTATGGCGGGTTATAAGATTTGGTATCTTCACGAGGAAATATCGGATTATGCAAGTAATAACAGAGAACCTTATTGTAGTATTAGTAGGTGCGAGCCTAATGTTAGTTCTTGCAAACCTTATAGTGCGGATGTAGATTTCTGTGTAGGTACCGTTCAGATGGTTAATGATGCATATCGAGAAAATATTCATGAAGTAGGTGAATATAAAATTCATAGGGTAGAAGAGAAACCAAATGTATAAGCTATGAGATTTTTTGATATGTTAGATGTAGCAAAGCGGCCTCTTTATAACGGTTGCAAAGAGTGTCATCCGCCATTATTATCTGCTACTAGATTGATGGGCATAAAGACAGACTACAATTTGGCGGAGGAATGTGTGAATGCGATTTTCGATTTTGTGAAAGATATTCTTCCTGAAGACATCTTGCACCATGTTCATATAACAAGGTCGAGAAACTTGTTAAAGGGCTTGGATTACTGTACCAGATGATAGATTTGTGCATCGACAACTTTATGATATATTGGCGAGAAGATGAATACCGTCTGGAATGTAAGTTTTGTCGGAATCCGCACTATCAGGATACAAGGGGAAGAGCTAAGGTTTCGTTAGGTTGAAGCGATTATACCAATCAGAACGAACTGCGGGGGAAATGAGATGGCATGCCCAACATAGAAGAGGAAAAAAGATTGCACATCCGTCAGATGCTGAAGCGTGGCGACATTTTCAGAGAGTATGTCCGGATTTTACATGCGAGCCACATAACATGTACCTTGGATTATGCACTGATGGTTTCAACCCATTTGAGAGGCATGTGAGACAATATTCATTGTGGCCGGTCAGTGATTATGACTCCTTATAACCTACCGCCATCTATGTGCATGCGTCGAGAGTTTCTTTTCCTCTCCATACTCGTTCTCGGTCCAGAGCATCCAATGCTTACAAGAATCAGGGCCAGAGACTTGATGTTGTTGAAAATGTTATTGTCCAGCTTGATGTTGAGAAACAACTTGTCAATCCATGTGCCTGAGGACAAGGAGGAGGCTCTAATGCTAATGCTAATCTGAATGCGCGCAAGCTAATGCACCAGTTCGGAGGACTCTTGTTGATTACAACAGACCTGATGAGTTATATGCTAACAGGTCTGCGATTTTACCTCTTCCCATCCAGAGGAATACTTCAAGCTGAAGACTTCCTACTACACTCTTGTGGGACAGCATCTCTTTCATGGACTCCCATGTGAGCATCCTATGGACCATATTGAGAAGTTTGAATCATTGGTCACAAGGATGAAGCATAATAGAGTGAGATATGACATCATTCACTGTAAGCTTTTCGAACAATCTCTTGGAGGAGACACTGCAAATTGCTGAAGAAAAATCCACATGGGACTCTGACTACTTGGGATGCAGTTAAGAGGAATTTTCTTAGACATTTTTATGATGATGCTAGATCGGATCAGCTAAGAGAGGAACTTTTACAGTTCAAGCAGGGACCTACAAAGACTCTTAAGGTTAAGATGTACCATAGAGACTGCCCTCATCATGGTTTATCTGAAGTTCAGCAGCTGACATTTTCTTCAGAGGTGTAGATTTGTGGTATTAGATGGCTTTGGATGCTGTTAGCAATGGAAACTTCAATACCAAATATCCAGAGCAAGCTAAGGAGCTGATTGAGAACTTAGAGTATAGCAATAGCACTAAGAATGCTGATTTGGAGAGGAAGAAATCAGGTGGAAAAGTTGATGGATCACAGATAGCAGAGATGAAAAATAAGATTGATTCTATCCAGAGCCTTCTGTTTGGGAAAAAACAAGTCCATTTTTCTGCAGATGTAGAGACTTTTGGACCAGTTAATGAGTCAGAGAATGTCAATTGTATTGCTCGAATTGGTTATCAAGGACATAGATATGGAAATCACTAGGGACAGACTTATGGTTACACTGCAAAGCTTTCATTTCAAAGACCCTTTCAGCAGAACAACTCATTCTCTAGAGATTATGGTTCTTCTTCATATCAGACTCCTCCCCTACAAAATGAGCAGTCTGATAAGATGATGGGGCTGTTGGAACAACTCTTGGAAGGTCAGTAGAAGAGTTCAGTGGACTTCAATGGAAAGATATATGCTCTGTACCTGGATTTGAATGGAAAAATAGAATATTTGAGCATCCATGTGAAGAAGCTAGATGTTCATGTTCAACAGATTGCTGGGGCATTACAAAAGCAAAATGGATTTGGAAGAACTGAGCAAAAAAAGAAGAAATACGTCAATGATGTTTAAGTGGAGAGGAGATTCGAGGTGGTACATGGGCAAGGAGACTTCAGAGCTACTGATCTCGAAATTTGAGAGAGCCTA
The DNA here is from genome assembly GCA_030180135.1 of Orychophragmus violaceus. Taxonomy (NCBI): domain Eukaryota; kingdom Viridiplantae; phylum Streptophyta; class Magnoliopsida; order Brassicales; family Brassicaceae; genus Orychophragmus; species Orychophragmus violaceus. The sequence goes on from CM058239.1 coordinate 84,635,496, forward strand.
CACGCTGCAGACCCCGCGTCGGTCGACACACATCATAAGCATCGATCGACACAGGTAGAGGAATGCAATTTTTTTATTTTTGACGGAGATTTGAAAGTGGAGTCACGACCTTGGTCGACGCAGAAGGCTCGACGCATATATGCGTCGATCAACACGCACATTGTGTCGGTCGACACACGCCTGTACCAAAGGAAAAATGTGCTCCTGAGAAGCTAATATCGACCGACACTCATCGTGTGTCGATCGACACTCAGTTCAGACGTGGAAGATGACCTAGGGGCTTGGTATACTCTGAGTCGGATTCCTTTGTTAGTCATGAAATAACTTGTAAACCTGTCTAAGTATGGTTCCCTTCTCCCCTTCCTAAAAGTAAGAAAAAGAGTATTAAACTGCGGATAAGCTAGTAGCTTCGAAGTGATCATTGGAGTGGTAGAGACCTCTATTACCTCCTGTGATTCATGGATAATGTCCAAAGTAGCACCCCGTATAAAAAGGGAAGAAAACTGATAAAATAAAATAAAATGATACCCAATGGGAAAAAATCAGATGCTAGGGAAGGAAAAGGAGAAGAAAGAAGCCAGAAAATGATAGTATTATGGTTAGATGCTAATAGAGTAAGAGTCCATCTGTTCTTTCCCCTAGGTGAGACCACACTTATTAGATTATAGAAGTCAGTATGATGAATTTGAATGCTCTGAATCTGATTGTGGAGTTTATTTATGAAAGTTTCTAAGTGTGGGGGAAGCACATGTTGGTCTTGATGTCTGCAAGTTCATTTTTCATGTGGATTACTAAGGGAAATCTGAGTGTAGTACTTCAACGATGAAATGAGTTTATGATGTTTTCAAATTTTTTCTCCTGATCTTGGTTTTCTGTTTTGCTTGAGGGCAAGCAAAGGCTAAGTGTGATGGAGTTGATATATCATGGTTTTTAGGGGTTTTGACCATGATATATGTTTTCATTATCGAGTCTTTTATGTGTTTTAGAGTCTTTTCAGGTGTTTTATAGGTTTAGGTACATTTGTAGCTTAATTGGACGTTTTGTAAGTATTTGGAGCAAATATGAACTATATAGAGATTTCACAAAGTCCACTGTGTGCGTCTGCATAGTGCATCGGTCGATGCACCCCCTGTTCCAGGTTTCTGCGCTTGGAAAATCTGCATTTTTGGAAATCTGCACTTTTGTCCAGAAGTTTTCCAGATTAATAAAAAGCCCAAAACGTGTTTAGACTTTATATTAGGGTTTTTAAGCCATTGTTTAAGCTAAGTTTTACTTAAGTTTAATTCTACATTTAGAGAGTTTTAGATAGAGAGAGATTTGGAGCTTTTTGAGGCAGATCTGAGACTCGACAAAGAGAAGATTTCGAATCACATTATTTATTCTATTGATATCGTTATGATTTCTTATTCAAATATGATTTCTGTTTCTTTGATCATGTCTGAGTAATTTACTTATTAGGTTTAGGGATTATCATTAGGGATTTCATGGAATATTCGGTTAATTGATTAATTGGGATTCATACTTTCTAGTTCTTCATCAAGGGTTGATCTTAATGCTTATTCTGAACTGGCCACTTAGATTATTGATGTTATGTTGATTGTTGCAATGAAAGTTGTTTAATATTCTGGAATAGAACCTAGATGAGCAATTTGTCTATTCACAAAGAAATTTGGCTTAATGGAATTGTGACCGAACGAACCTGAGATTAATGCATGTTTAGAACTTTAGGATTCACAACGAAAGTTGGTTTGCTATGTTGATAGACATAGTTAAGATTCAAAACGAAAGTTGGTCTATTATACTTCTGTGATTCTAGTTCCAGAACCATTCTTAATTTGATCCCGATTGATTTGCATGTATTCCTGATTTCCTGAGAACTCACTTGACCTGACGCTTCACTTGCTTGCTTGCAACTGTTTGATTTACATTCATGTTTTTTTTTTTTGCTTTATTACTCATGTTGCTTAGCTTAATTTGACACTTTACAATCTATCGTAAGAATCTAGAGTCTCTGTGGATTCGACCCCTATATACTACAATTGCATATTTGTGCACTTGCAGTGTAACGGTAGGGATTCAACTTTAAGCATATCAAGTTGCAAATGTTATGGGTGCCCGGTGTTGAAGCATATGATGTCTCCTACAAGGAAATTTTTTAGATGAGGGATGTACTAATGTGGACCATTAGCGATTTTCCGGCTTATGGTAAGTTATCCGGATGGACAACGCATGGGAGGTTAGCATGTATGTATTGTCAAGAAAAGACGGATGCATTCCAGTTGAAGAACAAATGCAAATCATGTTGGTTTGATTGTCATAGAAGATTTCTACCGCATGATCATCCATATTGGAGAAACACAAAACTTTTTACAAAGAAGAGAAAAGTGTTTGATGATCCTCCTCTCCAAGATAGCGGTTTGGTTACTTTGGGGCTCATAGAAACCTTTGGTGCGCTAAGAACTAGTGAATGTGGTGGAAATGGGCATGAAAATATATACGCAACTAGTTTATCCCACAACTGGCACAAGCAAAGCATCTTCTGGGATTTACCATATTGGAAGGACCAACTACTACAGCATAATATTGATGTCATGCACATTGAGAAAAACCTCTTTGATAACATCATGAACACTGTCCTAAATGTGCAAGGGAAGATGAAAGATAAGTCAAGTCTAGTCTCGAGATGGGATCCGTCTGCTTCTCTTCCTTACTCTACTAAGGAATACCCGTCATACAACTCCTTTCCTTCTTGGATGTGGCTGAGATGATTCGCGGCGAGGGCTATGGTATTCAACCAGATTCTGCGAACCTCAAACACTCGATGACGCCCTCCATTGCGCATCGGCCTTTGCTCGCCTCGAGGATGAAACCACGGCCCTCAGAGAAAAGCATCGAAAATAAAAGAACCCGTCGGGCTCGCAGAATTCGAACTCGAAAAAGGATTCCCGTAAATCAGGGAACGTCAACGCGGTCGAGAGCCCGAAGAGCTCGAAGAAATTCGAGTTCGACAAGGAAAAATTCTGTGATTTTCACAACAAAAGAGGACACTCGACTGAAGATTGCTATACTCGAGCTAAAGCCGAGGCTCAAAAGCGAGAGTCCGAAAGCAAACAAGACTCCGAAGTCGAGGAGGAAACTCTGCCCGACAAAAATTAGAACAAACAGGCCAAGGAGTCGAACGCCAAAAAACCTTCTCAGAACAAACGAGAACGGTCAAAGGAGCCAGAATATCCCGAAGCACTCCCTCAAGGGTCACGAAAGCGAGTCGAGTTTATCCTCGGTGAGCTCAGCCTGAGTGGCACTCCGGAAGGTTCGGCGTTATCCCCGCCTCCGGCTCCCGTTAAGAGTTTACGCTCACGAATCAATCTTCCTCGTCTCTGCGGGGGGGGGGGGGGGGGGGGGGGGGGGGTGGTGTACGGGCTATACCCCCTAAACGAATCGACTTCATCTTCGGTGGCTCCAAGCTTTGCCGAGACTCGGTCAATTCAATCAAAGCCCTTCAAAGAAGAGTCGAGACCGACAAAGGAGGGAAAATCCCAATGATAGGTCCAGACCACGAAATCACTTTCCACGAAAGCGAGACAAGTAATCTCGACAAACCAGACGACGACGCTCTCCTCGTTTGTCTAGTGGTGGGAGATATCGAACTCTAAAGGATAATGATTGACACAGGAAGTTCGGTAGATGTCCTATTTTACGATGCATTCAAAAAGGCACAAACGAATAACGCCCTGACAAGACCCGGACGATGCCGAAGCAAGAGACAATCGAGCTCGAGCTCGACAGAAGATGACGTGGAGATAGAGGAACTCGGTCTTCGTCAGTTCAACTGATCCACGCAAATCCCGGAGATCATTATGACGGCGAGGCCGAAATATCGGAACAAGAAGATCAAAGTCGAGACTATTTAAGGAAGAAATGGCGATCCATTCAAAAAATTCCAACCCTAGCTTAGAACACTTCGACTAGATAGCTCGATCATTATACTTTGTACTCTCTTTTCGATTGTGTTTGTTCTATCTCGATGATCAATCTTAATAAAGTCTTTGATTCATAGGAAACTATACCATTTCTATACCTAAAAGTCCAAATCCACGATTACAAATTCTTGGTGTGAATCTCAGATCCGACTGTGGGGACTATCTATAGCTTTTCCTGTCTTAAGAATCAGATCCTAGATCCGATAGATCGAGATGAATCCCGACCAAACTGGCTCTCCCAGCGCCACACCACCATTCGACCTCCCTCAAACGGTCGACAACGTTCCTCAGAACACCACTGGGGTAAGGAACACGGGTCAGACCGACGGTGCGTTAAAGAGCTCTGCCTCAGTCTCCACGACCTCGGCACCGGCCGGCTCTGTCGCTCAAACGATCGCGACGGGCCAGACTCCGACAAATGTTTTGTCAGGAACTAATGATCCGAGCAGAAACTGGGTGTGGATGAGAAACGATTCGATATCCACCCCAGGAGGTGGATCTGGAATAACCAGACCTAATTCGCCACTGCCTTCTGCTCCACAGAGACAAGGGCCAAATGATCTTGCTGAAATCCGTTCGATGTTAAGCCTATTGGTAGATTGAACGAGAAATAACGAGGCAAGCGCAAGGGCCCAAGAGACCGCAAACCGTTCTCTGGCCGCGCAGCTCGATGAACAAGAGCGGCGCCTTAACGCCCGTCTTGAAGAGCTCGCCAGCCAAAACCAAGGGGGTAGACCAACACGAACTCCCATAAGTCCTCCACCGCGTACTCGCTTGGACTTCTCCCAGGTAGTAACTCCTCCGGGAGCGTCGGGAAATTTCGATAATACGTCAAATAACGGCCTCCGCCCTACAATGACTCCTATCGCGATACCGACCCCATTCAATTCGAGTTCAATGGTCACAGATCCAACCGGATCAGGAAACCGACCATTACCCGGGCCACCACCTTTCCCGAATAACTCTAATATCCGACCGAGGCAACTAGGAGGCTCTGCCTTCGCCTCGAGTTTGGGACTCCTTAACGGGTCAAATACGGTACAGTTCTGGACGACGCAGGTCGACCAGGCGAGGTCGGTTCTAACAATCGATCTCCTCGACCCCGTTTTCCCGAAACAAACGTCAAATCAGGCACAAGCCCAGTTCACGTCCGCAGCGGGCGATGAACACAATATGCTTAGATAATACATCGAGCATGCTAAGGCCCAGTTCAATAGTCTAAGCTAGAAAGTTCACATGGCAACGAGCGCGGCTCCTGACATCGATCGAGTGATCGATGAAACGCGACAAATGCCATTCACAGATCGGATCGCATTCGCGAGGATCCGAGAAATCAAGAAAACTAAGCTTCCGGAATTCTCTGGGAAATCGGACCCGAAAGCCCACATCAGGGCATTCCGGCTAGCAATGGCAAGGGTATACCTCACTGATGAGGAGAGAGAGCCGGCCTTCTGCAGGCTCTTCGCGGAAAACCTATCGGGCTCTGCCCTAGAATGGTTTGCCGGACTGGAAGAGAGGTTCATTGACAACCTCACCCAGTTCATGATGGCTTTCCTCAAACAATACTCCGTCTTTATCGAGGAAAAGACTACTGAGGCAGCCTTATTTGGCGTCTCTCAAAAACCTGACGAAACACTTCGCTCGTACATCGACCGATTTAAGGAAATAAAATCCAAAATCGCGAACCCACGAGACGAAGTAGCTATAGAAGCACTGAGATGAGGGCTATGGTATTCAACCATATTCCGCGAGGAAATAACAGTCCGCGAACCTCAAACACTCGATGACGCCCTCCATCGCGCATCGGCCTTTGCTCGCCTCGAGGACGAAACCACGGCCCTCAGAGAAAAGCATCGAAAAGAAAAGAACCCGTCGGGCTCGCAGAATTCGAACTCGAAAAAGGATTCCCTTAAATCAGGGAATGTCAACGCGGTCGAGAGCCCGAAGAGCTCGAAGAAATTCGAGTTCGACAAGGCAAAATTCTGTGATTTTCACAACAAAAGAGGACACTCGACCGAAGATTGCTATACTCGAGCTAAAGCCGATGCTCAAAAGCGAGAGTCCGAAAGCAAACAATACTCCGAAGTCGAGGAGGAAACTCTGCCCGACAAAAAGGAAAACAAACAGGCCAAGGAGTCGAACGCCAAAAAACCTTCTCAGAACAAACGAGAACGGTCAAAGGAGCCGGAATCTCCCAAAACACTCCCTCAATGGTCGCGAAAGCGAGGCGAGTTTATCCTCGGCGAGCTCAGCCTGAGCGGCACTCCGGAAGGTTCGGCGTTATCCCCGCCTCGGGCTCCCATTAAGAGTTTACGCTCACGAATCAATCTCCCTCGTCTCTGCGGGGGGGGGGGGGGGGGGGGGTGTACGGGCTATACCCCCTAAACGAATCGACTTCATCTTCGGTGGCTCCAACCTTTGCCGAGACTCGGTAAATTCAATCAAAGCCCTTCAAAGAAGAGTCGAGACCGACAAAGGAGGGAAAATCCCAATGATAGGTCCAGACCACGAAATCACTTTCCACGAATGCGAGACAAGTAATCTCGACAAACCAGACGACGACGCTCTCCTCGTTTGTCTAGTGGTGGGAGATGTCGAACTCTCAAGTATAATGATTGACACAGGAAGTTCGGTAGATGTCCTCTTTTACGATGCATTCAAAAAGATGGACTTCAACGACTCCGAGATCGTGGAAGAAAAGACATCACTGGTAGGGTTCGCTGGCGAAACAACGTACTCAATGGGCTCTGTCTTCGCCCCAGTAATCACTGGAGGAGTTCGAAGAATGACGGAGTTCGTCATAGTAAATCGGCCAGCTCCCTATAACGCAATTCTAGGTCGACCATGGATATACGACATGAAAGCGGTACCATCGACCTACCATCAATGCGTAAAGTTCCCAACTCCCAAAGGAGTCAAAACCATTTACGGAAGTCAAAATATTTCCCGTCATTGCTACTTGAATGGATACAAGCAGATCGAGAAATCCCCTGCGTAGCAATTACAGAAAGAGGAGGAGCTCGCCACCATGCAAACCAAAAGGTCGAACGACCCAAGTCAGATAGGACCCCCGAAGGACCTCACGACTCAGGTTTGCAAAGACGATGCTCATCCCGAAAGACTTGTTGGCATCGGAATCGACCTATCAGAGCCAGTCAAAAATGAACTAGTCTCTTTTCTTAAACAGAACGTCGACTCCTTCGCCTGGTCTTCAGCAGACACGAAAGGGATCAATATCGACGTAACCAGCCACGAGCTGAATGTCGACCCAACCTACAAACCGGTAAGACAAAAGCGTCGAAAACTAGGCCCTGAGCGAGCCCAAGCCGTCAATGACGAGGTCGATCGGTTATTAAAAATCGGATCGATCAGAGAGGTTAAGTACCCCGACTGGCTTGCGAATCCCGTAGTGGTTAAGAAGAAGAACGGAAAGTGGAGAGACTGTGTAGATTTCACGGATCTCAACAAAGCATGTCCAAAGGACAGCTTCCCGCTCCCGCACATCGACCGACTGGTCGAAGCTACCGCTGGACACCATTTACTATCTTTTATGGCGCGTTCTCAGGGTACAATCAAATATTGATGAATCCCGAGGACCAAGAAAATACTTCGTTCATAACTGATCGAGGCACGTACTACTACAAAGTCATGCCCTTCGGACTAGAAAACGCAGGAGCAACTTACCAACGCCTCGTCAACAAGATGTTTTCAGGACTCCTGGGCAAAACCATGGAAGTCTACATCGACGATATGCTGGTCAAATCTTCCAGGTATGAGGGTCACATCCCCCAACTAAAAGAATGTTTTACCATTCTCAATAAATACGGGATGAAACTCAACCCAGCAAAGTGTACCTTCGGGGTCCCCTCAGGAGAATTCCTTGGTTACCTAGTGACCGAAAGAGGGATCGAAGCGAACCCCAAACAGATCGCGACGTTCATAGAGATGAAATCTCCCAGAACAATGCGAGAAGTCCAGCGCCTGACTGGCAAAATAGCTGCTCTGAATCGCTTCATCTTGAGGTCGACTGATAAGTGTCTACCCTTCTATCACTTGCTCAAAGCGAACAAAAAGTTCCTCTGGGACGAAAAGTGCGAAGAAGCGTTCACTCAGCTCAAAGCTTACTTAAGCGAACCACCCATACTGGCGAAACCAGTAGAAGGGGAACCCCTCTTCCTCTACCTAGCCATTTCGACGGCAGCAGTAAGTGGAGTCCTGGTTCGCGAGGAAAAAAACGAACAACGGCCGGTGTATTACATCAGTAAGACCTTGATCGACGCTGAAACCAGATACCCCGCCATGGAAAAACTCGCCTTAGCGCTAGTGAGATCAGATCGGAAACTCCGACCATACTTTCCATCGCACTCGATCATAGTGATGACCTATCATCCGCTGAGAACCATCCTTCACAGTCCAAGCCAGTCAGGTCGATTGGTCAAATGGGCTATCGAACTTAGCGAATACGACATAGAATACAAAGCTCGAGCGTGCCTAAAAGCACAAGTATTGGCAGATTTCGTAATCGAGCTCCCTCCGACCATCGAACTCAACCCGACCTCGGCCCAAAGATGGAAACTCTACGTCGATGGAGCTTCCTCGAGCAAGGATCCGGAGTCGGAGTAAAACTGGTCTCCCCAACGGGCGAAGTACTAGAACAATTGTTCAGACTGGGCTTCGCCGCATCAAATAACGAATCAGAATACGAAGCGTTAATAGCCGGGCTCAGACTAGCGATAGCAATAGGAGCCCGGGAAGTAAACACCTTCAGCGATTCCCAATTGGTCACGAGCCAATATCATGGCGACTACGAGGCCAAAGACGAACAGATGGAAGCATACCTACGGGTAGTCCTTACGCTGGCCGAACATATCGAATTCTTTGATCTAACGGGAATCCCACGAGGGGAAAACACCACAGCCGATGCCCTAGCCGCATTAGCATCGACATCAGATCCTAACCTCAAAAGGATCATACCGGTCGAGGGGATCGAAAAACCGAGCATCGACATAGCCCTGAAAGCTCTGTCCTTGAAAGGGGACGGGCCCGCCATAAAGGACGATGTCGAGCACAAAGAATGTCCCGAGGACACCAGTAGCGACATCATCGAGATTGATGATGACCTCGATCCTAGAAACGCCGTGTACGTCGCGAACGTCCCTGATGGACCAATCCAAGCCGCATCCACTAGTCAGGGACCCGAGCCTAACAATGACGAAGATTGGAGAACTCTGATCATTCGATACATTACAAATGGCGAAGTTCCCGACGACAAATGGGAGGCACGGAAACTCAAAACACAGAGTGCAAGGTACTGCGTCACACAAGGAGAGCTCTTTAAAAGGAGTCTCTCCGGACCTTACCTTAAATGCCTTGACAAAAAGCAAGCCCTAGTCGTGATTACACAAGCACACGACGGATCATGCGGAAGCCATTCCGGAGGATGAGCATTGGCCGTGCGAATCAAAAGGCAAGGCTACTTTTGGCCGACAATGGCCACCGAATACGAGTCCTTCTCCAACAAGTGCGATAAATGCCAAAAGCATGCCCCGATTATCCACCAAGCGTCGGAGAAGCTCTCCTCTATCTCATCGCCATACCCATTCATGCGATGGGGAATGGACATCGTGGGACCGCTAGTCGCATCCGGCAAAAAGAAAGCCACACACCCATTGGTGATGACGGACTTGAAGGAACTTGGAGCCAATTCTACCGTATTCAGAATCCTCGCGAGTTCCAGATAGCCTAGGATCTAGGGTCTAGTTAATTGAATCACTGATGGATCTAGCGTTTACCTTGTTCTAGCAGCGGAATAGGGTCAGATAAACGAGATCTCTGGAGCGCCTCAGATGCTGCGCCTCTACTGTTCAGTCCACACACACACAAGCTGGAATCCACCGGGATGCTAGTACCGGGATTCGGATCTCCTTGGGAACTGAGTTTCTCTAAGGTTTCTGTGTTTTTTTATCTAAGAAAACACTCTGGGCGGCGCTCATCTCCCATTTAGGTCAAATGTATAAACTCGTTTATATATTGACCTCGAGGTGAACCGAAACATCAGTTTCGGTTTCGCCATTGTGTCGACCGATACACTTATTGGTGTCGATCGACACACGTCCTGCATCGACCGATGCACCCAATGGTGTCGATCGATACACCCCTTTGAAACTCAATTCAATGTGTATCTAATACACATCGATCAGACCATATGCCAATGGTCAATCCCATACGAAGTATGTCCAACTTGCTTAGGTGTGTGACCCTGTAGGTTCACACGATACTGGAAATGAGTTACAACTCATTTGTCATAAGCGGTTTCTAGCAAAACATTATGACTACCTAGTATCATATGAATTGTCCGATCTCGACAATACAACTATCTCTAGAGTTCGTACAATGTGATTTCAGGACATAATCCCAACAATCTCCCACTTGTACTGGAATCACCTATTCCTATAATCCCTTCGTCACTATATCTCGATATGGCATAAGGCAAGAGACTGTGTCATCCTTATTATAGCCAACATCATGTTCATCGAATTCCTGATCTATACTGATAAAACAAACGACTGACAATCACCTCGTTTGAGCACGGCCATGCATTTTCTCAGTATCAAATCTTCGATGGGCCCTGAGATATTTATCTCCCGTTGTTACAGGAGGGACAAAATCCCATCTTGTTCCATCCCTGTTTCTACACATACTTCATGATACGCACAAGCAATGCCGTTATAGCCGCCAGTTACGGAACGGCGTTTGACAAGGTCAACACGCACCAATTCATATGCTAGAAAGCATGATGAACTCAGGTCTAAGGACTATACTCTATAGTCGTAATGAGAACCTCCCATGACACTGATATTACTATCCTGTGGAGTTCTCATTAGCGGGTCATGTCCGATTATATGTTCACCAACATATATCTATGTGACTGACTGTGATAATCATATCATTGACTCCATGAAACTTAGTCCAACAGTCACCTCACATACTAGTCTGCGCGGTTGTTAGTGTCCCATTTTAACAACCTTGACTAGGGACAATCATAATTTATGTCATCTTTTACTTATAGGGTTTCATGATCAAGTCTTCAACTTGATGACCTATAAGATGACCATAAAGTACTTTGGGACCATTATTTAATTATCCAATAATTAAATAATACTGATGTCAGTTTTAACTTACACAAACACTGCCAAAGCATGTCTATGTTAAGTTTATAACATAACTAAAATAACTCCCACTAGAATCAAGATCATCTTTTCAGATATCTTACACCTACAGCAACAGAATAAATTCCGTGCTTAGGTTGTGGGAGAGAATGCGGTGCTATTGCTTGAAACAATTTCAACAAATTACACCGCCATTCAGATAAAATCACTATTCTACGGTCTACTGCTTGGAGCCTTTCCAACAGTTAGCACCGCTATTCAGACAAAGAGACATAACCAGGTGGGAACCGAAAATCGTCTTTGTCTGTCTAACTACTTTCAACTGGTTTGTCACTTTATCAGTTCACCACGAACCTATCCTTAGTGTTTCTCAACACTTGGGATATTTCTGGTAACTATTCAGTGACCATTACCGGAGTACATTGGTATTTTCTCGTCATGCTTTATGCTTAAGCTGCATCTAGACGAGCGCAAAATATGGCATTCATGATGGATTCTCTTGCATCAGCATAAGTAATCACACTCATTAATACTAGTTCAGACAGTGTTCAAAACACTTCTTCTTGCTAATATTGTTACCAGCTCAGCCAGTGTCCAAGACACTTCATCTTGCTTAGATTATTGCCATAAGACCTTTGGTATGAAGCCATTCTTGGAATCAAGCACCTTAGAGCTGTCCAATACCTTATCAACATAAGGATTTTGACACGATCCAATTAGCCTACTTAATCTATGTCAATAGATTCTTATCCAAGAATTCACTCGGCTACTCCCATGTCTTTTGTTTAAATTTGACTTTCGACCCAAATCTTAACAAGACTTTAGCGTCGGAATGTCGTTCATGAGATTCAAGTATGTTATCTACATACTGTGTGAGAATTGCCATTTCGCTCCCACTAGTCTTCTTGTAAACGCATGGTTTCTTTTCTTTCTGATCAAGTCAAAACCTTTGACCAATTTATCAGAATGTTGATTCCAACTCCAAGATGTTTGCTTCAATCCAGAAATGGATCGGTGAAGCTAACATGCATACCCAGCCAATTTTCGGAGTTGGGGCTCACCATCGCTTCTTTGAATTTCGCATGTTCGTCACTTTTCAATGATCAACAGATCACGACAATTGGTTACGAGAAATCACTCTCGAGTTAGTGACGGATCCTTTTGGATCTGCGAATTTCAGGCTCCACAGGTGTAGATCCTACAGCACTTTGTAGATCTCAGCGCTGCTCTCCCTCAACAGGTTGAGTAGCCTCCTGTGTTTATCGAATTTTTTTCGATGTGTACTTTTACTCCCACTGTTCCCTTTTAAAAGTATGATCTTTCTTAAAAGACACAGTTCTGGGCAATAAAAGTACTAAGCCTTGGTTTCCTTAGGACAACCAGCGATGTGGAACCCATCATATGTGGGTTCAAGTTTGTTTGTTGACTACTGTCTTACACAAATCTTGCAATCTGATATATCATGGTTTTTACTAGTTTTAGACCATGATATAAGTGTGTTTTTAGTGTCTTTTGTCTTTGTTTAGAGTCTTTTACAGGTATAATCAGGTTTGGAGCTGAATTGGAGATAATGGAGCATTTTGGAGATTTTTGGAGTGATTGGCCGAGAGATAGAGTTTACTGTCCGAAACAGAGGAAGGTGTCGATCGTTGCACTCTAGCATCGATCGATGCACCAGCGAGATGGGCCAAAAACTCGGCGGTTTAGAAGAGTGAAGAATTTGCACTTTGATCCAGAAGTTCCTGATATTTACAAAGAAGCCCTTGGCCGAGATTATGCCTATATAATAGAGTTTTTAGAGTTTTTATTAGATACGCTTTATACTTTTTACCATACACTTTGATAATTAAGAGCAGAGGATTTTAGAGCTTTTTGGGGCTGATCTGAACCTGTTACATCATCTGTATTTGGAGAAGATTTCGAACCCCTTTTACTCTTATTCTTTTATGCAATTTATTCATTCTATGATTATGTTTTCATTATCTATGTCTGAGTAGATCCATAGTTAGGTTTAGGGTTTCTCACATAGGATTTCATGACTTGCTAGACTTGTTCAAATTCAGTTAAGGATTCAAACTATATCTGTTCTTCAATTTAATTGTGCTTAAAGCTAGTTCTAACCTGATCAATTAGAATCTAGATCTTAGGTTGCTAAATACGTCAAGGAAGTGGGGTTTAGGAATCTGAACTAATTAAATTGGGCAATTAAACTTTGCGCAAACGGAAGTTTGGTTTAGGATAATTGTGAACATATCAAACTTGGACTTATTGCTAGTTTAATCTGTTAGTTCTCGCAAACGAAAGTTTGGTTTGCTGCACTTAGACTTAGAGAATTATCGCAAAGGAATTTGGTTAATTCTATATCTGTGTTTTGAGTTCTAGAACCGTTCTTAATTAGATCCTTGCTGAATGAACTGTCTGCTTGTCTGATTTCCTGAGAATACCCTAGGCTTGACGCTTTTAATTACTTGCTTCACAACCGTTAATCTCTGCTACTGATTTACTTTCTCGCACCGCAATCTATTTCATTCACTACTTGCTTATTTCTAGTATTTATTCCTACAGTTTGATTCTCTTGAGACCAAGTGTCCCTGTGGATTCGATAACCCTATATACTACTTCGACATTGCTGTTCACTTGCAGTTTAGTATAGGGAAAACTTAGAACCTATCAAGTTTTTGGCGCCGTTGCCGGGGACTCTTTGAGTCTTCGATAGCTTCGAACTTAGGGTTTTTTTTACTAGGATTTTTATTTTTGGTTTAGTTTACTACTTTTTCTTTTTCTTGCGTTTCAGGTACGCCTGATCGCCCTGCATCGATCGACACAGTCCTGAGTGTCGATCGTCACATTATCGAGCCTGCATCGATCGACGCTTCTCTTGCATCGATCGACACAAGGCGAAACCAATAGTGCCGAGAGCTTGAGCATCTGGCAGGGTATTTCTTGATGGAGCCTGTGATTCTGATTCGCGGCGAGAACGGAGTTCTACGAGACCAGGAAGGTCACATATGTAACGCGAAGGGTCAGAAACTGGATGGGGAAGGAAACCTCATCATACCAGATGTTGCCGTAGGCGCGGAACATCGACGAGAGGATGGTCACGAGAAGACACTTGCTGATTATAACAGACCAGATATATTCTATGCTAATCGGTCTGCGATTCGACCACCTCCGTTCACCAGAGCTGAGTTTAAGCTGAAACCTGAGTACTACGCATTGATTGGACAGTATCAGTTCCATGGTCTTTCAAGCGAGCATCCTATGGATCACATAGACACATTTGAGGAATTGGCTAGCAGTATCACGGCTGAAGGAGTTTCTTCTGATTATATTTTCTGTAAGCTCTTCCCATTCTCTCTTAAAGGAGATGCAGCTTACTGGCTGAGACAGCTAGAACCAGGATCTTTGACCACTTGGGAAGCAGTCAAGAAGGAGTTCCTTAGACATTTTTATGACGATGCGTTATCTGAGCAGCTTAGACATGATATCCTGACATTCAAACAGCAGCCTACAGAGCCTTTTAAAGCAGCTTGGATGAGATTCAAGATGTACCAGAGAGATTGTCCACACCATGGATTCTCTGAGGTACAGCTTCTGAGTGCCTTTTTCAGGGGTTTGGATTTTTGGTATCAGAGAGCTATGGACACAGGAAGTGATGGAAACTTCTATACCAAGACCCCAGAAGAAGCTAAAGAGCTTATTAAGAACTTGATGACTAGCAGTAGTGTCAAGAATGCTGACAAGGAAAGGCAGAGATCTAGTTGCGGAGATGATAGCTTGCAGATAGCTGATTTAAGGGACAAGGTGGATTATATCCACAACATGGTAGTAGCTGGAGAATTTGTAGAAGTGAATTATATTAATGAAGCTGATTTTCATGAACATACATCTAGAAGTCAACAGAGACAAGCTCCGAGATCGAATGGCTATTCACCTCACCAAGTTCCTCCCACTAAAGAACAGACAAAGATTGAGTCTATGCTTGAGCAGCTACTACTTGGACAGAACAAGATGACGCAAGATCTGAATGGAAAAATGGACTTCATGTATCAGGATCTGAGTGGAAAATTTGAATCTTTGACAAGCAGAGTTGACAATCTGGATGCTAGGATGACGCAAGTGGAAACCAGTATACAGACAGAGCATGTTAAGGCAGCTTCGGCAGCAGAAGAAGTTGAGCAGAATCGAGAAACTGAAGTTCTGGAACTGGAAAACCCGAGAAAAATTCAGAATGTTCGCCTTGCATCGATCGACACAAATGAGCATCGATCGACACATCCTGCGAGAGTCAATGTCGATCGTCACCATTTCAGCAACGATCGACACCATGGGCGTGAGCAGCCAAATTTCCCAGAGAAACCGAAAGCTGATACAGAAAGAGCCTACAAACCGAAGATTCCTTTCCCTAGGAAGTCCAAGCAAGAGATTAAGTTGGAAAAATGCATGGAGATAATGAGAGAAAAGCTAACTGACACTCCATTGATTGATGCCACTAAGACCAATCCCATGATGAAGACATGTGTTACAGACATCCTCTCTAGCAACATGACTGAAGAAGAAGGATGCTTGATGATCTCAGAAGTATGTGATGCTGTTGTTAATGGTAGGGTTCCTGAGAAGCTAAAGGATCCAGGAGGTTTTATGATAGACTGCTCTATCTATAGAGACAGATTTCAGAGGGCATTATGTGATCTCGGCTCAAGTATAAATCTCATGCCGTACTCTGTGGCTGTGAGATTGGGACTACTGAACTTCCAGCCTACTAGGATCTCTTTAGTCCTAGCTGATCGATCAAGAAGACATCCAGAAGGAATTCTTGAGAACATCCCTCTTAGAGTTGGAAATTACTTTATTCCAACGGACTTTATGGTACTGAAGTATGAGATTGAGCCTGATGATCCTCTACTGCTTGGTAGATCCTTTTTAGCCACTGCTGGGGCTGTGATTGATGTACGCCATGGATTGATTGATCTCCACCTGGGAGATGAGCCTTTGCAGTTTAAGATGGATAAATTGAAGAAACCCACCATTGATGGACATAGTTTCAGCGTTGATACAGAATTAGAAGCTGAGATTGGAGAGAAGAAGATGGCGGTTCCTCTTGAACCTGCTCTGACATCTTTAGCACCTGCAACTGCTCATAAGCAGAAAGCTCCAGACATCTTATTTCCACCAAAGGTTAGGCACAAATCATCTAAGCTTAAACATCCTAACCACATTACTTTGAATGCAGGACAACATCCTACCCCACCTAAGCTTCGCTCCCGCCCTAATTCTGTTGGTTTCTTCCTTGGGAGATCCCATGATCCGAATGCTTATACGCCACCCTGGATGAGGAGACTTGAACAGAGACAGAAAAATTCTCTGTCAGGACCTCCTGGTACTTGAAAATTCTCATCAGTCCGGTCAAGCTATTGACCTTAAACAAGCGCTGGGTGGGAGGCAACCCACCATTAGGTACTAGTGTTTTTCTTTTTCATTTTTGGTGTTTTTGTTAGGATTTTACGTTTGTTTTTGTTTCTGGTGAGTTTATGATTGCAGGTCTCGGTTAAATCGCAGTGCAGCGATCGATGCAGTTCTGTATCGATCGTCACAACACGAAAGTAGTCGCATTGCAGCGATCGTTGCGGTCCTGAGCAACGATCGACCATACACGAAAATCGCCAAGTAACGGTCGATGCACTTAGTGCAACGGTCGATGCTAAGCGACAGAGGTAAGCCGACAGACATAACTTCACCTTTTCAATCTTTATTTTCTTTTTACCGATCCTTCGCTGGACACTACTGGGGACAGTGTGTCTTAAGTGTGGGGGAGGTGCTACTGACTTATATCTTTCTGTTTTCTTAAGAGTCAGTCCGTTTTTCAAAATTTTTGTTTTATTGAGTCAAAACTGTTTAAGTAAGAAACTATGATTTTCTGAGAAGATTTACAAGACTTGCAGGAACTTAAGTAACCATTGGGATGAAGTTGCAGGATCTATCTATGACTGTTAGAAAACCCCATCACAGATCAACCTACTGGGAACACCCACATCACTTCAGGTATCAGAGGATCCTTTACTGACTTCAACCTTAATACTGACTTAGATTTCTCACCTAAGGGCTTGGTATGCTTTATGTCGGATTCCCTGTTAGTTCTGACACAGCCTGTAAACCTGTCCTATTTAGTCCCCTTCTCCCCTTCTGTAAAGTAAAAAAAAAAAAATAATAAACTGAGGATGAGTTAGTAACTCCGAAGTGGTCATGAGAATAGTAGCAAACACTATTATCTCTCATGTGATCCATGGAATGTGTCCAAAGTACACCCCATAACGGGAAGAACACTGATAAAAAAAAAAAAAATGATACCCAGTGGGGAAAATCAGTTGTTAAAGAAGGGAAAGAGAAGAAAGGGACTAGAGAAATATAGTATGGTGGTCTAGAGCTGATAAGGTAAGAATCCATGTGCCTTTAGATCGATACTCCTTAGGTGAGACCGCACTTAAATACTTGCAGAAGTCAGTAGGGAGAATTTGAATGCTTGAATGTGATTGTGGAGTTTACCTAGGACAGTTGCTAAGTGTGGGGGAAGTACATTGTGGTCTTGATATTCTGTGATTGAATCTTGCAGTGGTTTACTAAGGGGAATCTGAGTATTGTAGCTTCTAGGATGAAATGAGTTTCTGAAGAGTTTTCAAACCTCTTCACCATGTTTTAGTTCTCTGTTTTGCTTGAGGGCAAGCAAAGGCTAAGTGTGGGGGAGTTGATATATCATGGTTTTTACTAGTTTTAGACCATGATATAAGTGTGTTTTTAGTGTCTTTTGTCTTTGTTTAGAGTCTTTTACAGGTCTAATCAGGTTTGGAGCTGAATTGGAGATAATGGAGCATTTTGGAGATTTTTGGAGTGATTGGCCGAGAGATAGAGTTCACTGTCCGAAACAGAGGAAGGTGTCGATCGTTGCACTCTAGCATCGATCGATGCACCAGCGAGATGGGCCAAAAACTCGGCGGTTTAGAAGAGTGAAGAATTTGCACTTTGATCCAGAAGTTCCTGATATTTACAAAGAAGCCCTTGGCCGAGATTATGCCTATATAATAGAGTTTTTAGAGTTTTTATTAGATACGCTTTATACTTTTTACCATACACTTTGATAATTAAGAGCAGAGGATTTTAGAGCTTTTTGGGGCTGATCTGAACCTGTTACATCATCTGTATTTGGAGAAGATTTCGAACCCCTTTTACTCTTATTCTTTTATGCAATTTATTCATTCTATGATTATGTTTTCATTATCTATGTCTGAGTAGATCCATAGTTAGGTTTAGGGTTTCTCACATAGGATTTCATGACTTGCTAGACTTGTTCAAATTCAGTTAAGGATTCAAACTATATCTGTTCTTCAATTTAATTGTGCTTAAAGCTAGTTCTAACCTGATCAATTAGAATCTAGATCTTAGGTTGCTAAATACGTCACGGAAGTGGGGTTTAGGAATCTGAACTAATTAAATTGGGCAATTAAACTTTGCGCAAACGGAAGTTTGGTTTAGGATAATTGTGAACATATCAAACTTGGACTTATTGCTAGTTTAATCTGTTAGTTCTCGCAAACGAAAGTTTGGTTTGCTGCACTTAGACTTAGAGAATTATCGCAAAGGAATTTGGTTAATTCTATATCTGTGTTTTGAGTTCTAGAACCGTTCTTAATTAGATCCTTGCTGAATGAACTGTCTGCTTGTCTGATTTCCTGAGAATACCCTAGGCTTGACGCTTTTAATTACTTGCTTCACAACCGTTAATCTCTGCTACTGATTTACTTTCTCGCACCGCAATCTATTTCATTCACTACTTGCTTATTTCTAGTATTTATTCCTACAGTTTGATTCTCTTGAGACCAAGTGTCCCTGTGGATTCGATAACCCTATATACTACTTCGACATTGCTGTTCACTTGCAGTTTAGTATAGGGAAAACTTAGAACCTATCACAATCCCAAATAATCAGAAAAACAAATTTGGAAATCACCCAGTCCACATCCAATGTGGTGTTTTTTCACTGATTCTGATAGAAACCTTTTTTAGCGTGAACATAGACATTTCAGAACGTATTCTTAAATAGTTATGGAGGATTCATGTGATTCATCATTAATCGAATCATATCTCATAAGATCTGATTCATTCTTTCAGATGATCGCCCAATTCATGACTCTAGTATTTTCCTCCGCGATTCAATCGAGGATCTCAATACTTCTGTCAGATTGGTTCTACACTTCATCTTGGAACTCCCCAAGGGATTCCAGCTCGTGTCTCATCAAATGAACACAGCCATACTTATTGATGCCATCAATAAGGTAATGAAGTATGGAATATTTCCTTTGGCAATAATGCTTGTTGGGCCGCATACATCAATATGTGTAAGGCCCAATAAGCCTCTGGCCTATTTCCTTTTAGCTTTGCTAAATGGGCCTTAGTCATTTGGTCACGTGAACAGAATTCATATCTCAAATGATTAAAATCAAATGAGTCCGAAGCTATGGATTTACTGAATCTGCTTCACTTTTGTGGTTAAACGACTATACCAAAGAAAGGTCGAGTTCGAGTCATCAGACTTAAACCGTTTGGTATCTATGTTATATTTTAACTCATGTTGGTTTAAGATATAAAACCCATTCTAAACGGGGTGCTACCATTAGATATTTCATTAAGATCAAAAGAACAAAACTTGTCTTTTATCAAATGAAAAACATCCAAATTCTCAAAAGAAAATGGAAGACATTTTGCATATAGCAAGTACATGGTGGCAATTACTTAATTTCAAAAACCAAGTAGGAAAGGCTCCTACAAGTGGAGAATCTCTACGGCTCATGCAGCAACCATTGCTTCAACCAGACACGCAGTTCCACTTGTCCTTTCTTCAACGTTCTACTGTCGCTTAGGTCCTGCATATTTCAAAAATATCAGCACCACAACAAGTATCCAATACTTATGTAGAACTTGAATTAATAACACAATACCTGAAGAAGAAGTACCATACATCTTCTCCATTTCTTGTGAATCTTCCAAGTATTTAATGCATTCTCTCTTCCAATGCCCCGACTAATTACAGTAGAAGCACTTTCTGACACCAGATGGGCCTGACTTGGGCTTATAAGATGACACAGGCTTATCCTGATTCCAAATCTGGACGGCCCAGCCTCTACCCTTGCCAACACAAGATTCCTTAAATCTTTTACCCTTTATGATGTCATACTCTGCTGTTTTGAGCATATCATGCATCTCAGTCAACGTCTTCGTCAAGCCTTTCTTGATATAGTTCTTAACGAACTTGTCATAGCTTGACGGCAGTGACTGCAGAATGATGTTAGTGGCCAACTCTAAGCTGACAGGACATTCCAGTTTCCCCAGGTTATCAATGTAACCCATCAGTTTAATGACATGAGGACTTACTGGAGCATCCTCTGGTAGCTTGCACCCAGTGAGAGACTTCACCATCTGGAATCTCTCAACTCGTGCCAGATCTTGAAACTTCAGTTTCAGGCTGGTGATCATCTCTATTGGTGACTCCATGTTCTCATACTGACTCTTCAAGTCTGAGTTCATGGAAGCCAACATCAGACCACGCACATCTACCACATCAGTATAATGCTTATTCCAAGCATTATACACTGCATGCGAGCGATTGGTCCCAAGCTTTTCTGGAAGAGCCTTTTCAAGGACATAGTCCTTGCTCTCCTGCTTGAGAATGAATCTCAGATTCCGATACCAATCCAGGAAGTTGGATCCATTTAACTTGTCCTTCTCAAGGACGGATCGCAACGAGAAAGTAGTCATAGACATAAGCTGAAATCCAAGAAAAACAAAGATTTAGTTATGCATATGATGAGAAATCTTATCAAATAAGAAAACTCGCATTATATTCAAACAATGTTTCCTCTATGAACATAATGATCCAAGATCCATACTTCACCAAAATGTGAGTGGGCGACTCGCCATTACCCAAACTTTAGTTATCTAGGTAAGCAAATTATTGCTAATTGCACTCAGTACAACTCTTGGTTGTGGATGAGACAAACTATGTCTAATCCACTATGATGTCTCTGGGCCCAGAACTTCCGATAGCCCAGTCAAGTAAACCAATCTCTTTAGTCTTGTGATCATTGACAGTTGCACTGCAAGTCTGTCAATGAGCACCTGCCTTACCCATGTAGCAGTGGATACCAAGGACTCCAAGACTATCCAACAAACGACACGAGTTTTGACAGTAGGCAATATTGGGCAAGACATCAATGTTACTTGATATTTAGTTGAGGAAACTAAACCCAAAAGTTTAGCAAATCAATTTCTTAGGCCATGTAATTGTTGATGTTAATGCACTGCAAGTCCATCAATGTTATTACCTGCCTTACTCACGTAATTGTGGACACCAAGCTCTTGGCTAGACATCACACAACGAAATGAGTCTTGACAGTTGACCAGATTGAAGCTAAGCTTTAATCAAGGTTTTGGTCGAGTTTGGTTTCTGCAAATTCAAGGTTCAATAACCAGAATTCCGAGCACTGTGTCGATCGACGCAGACTCTGTCTGTCGATCGACATAACCAAACAAAACCGTATTTCAATGACCGGTTAATTCAATTAACCCGGTTCATCGAACCAGTTATGTCTATCGATGCAGCCTATGTGTGACGATCGACATAGACCTAAAACGCAGATAGTTCTTGATAACCGGTCCAATTCAATTGAACCGACTTATCTGATCAAACTGATCTTAACCAATCGGTTTATACTAATTGGGATGATCAGTTCAATCCAATTGAACCAATTCATCCAATTTAAACCGTTTAAACCAGTTTCAACTGATTGCGATAACCAGTCCAATTCAATTGAACCGACTTATCCAATCAAACTGATTTATCCCATCGGTTCATGCTAATTGAGATAATCAGTTCAATCCAATTGAACTAATTCATCCAATTTAAACCGATCTATTCGGACTTAACCAAGCATGATAACCGGTCCAATCCAATTGAACCGATTAACCATTCGCTCGGCCTGTGTCGATCGACACTCAACCTGTGTTGATCGACGCAGTAGGTTTTTAGGTTTTCTACGAGAAAAACCCTAGCCGCCGAATTTCGTCCTGTGTCGACCGACACTCAAACTGTGTCGATCGACACTCGACCGAGTTTACTCTGTGTCGACCGACACACCCAGTGTGTCGATCGACACAGAAGGCTTTCGGTTTTTCTTCGCGAAAAACCCTAGCCGCCGAATCTGTCGATTTCGCCACCTTGTGTCGACCGACACACCTAGTGTGTCGATCGACACTGTGCGAAAACACAGATTCGATTCCGAGCAAAATCGATCTAACCTGTTCTAGCCAAACAACCTAGTTTGCGAATCTAAAACATCAAATTCAATGAACAGGTTCGATTCAATGATAAAACCCTAAGGCTCTGATACCACTGAAGGAACTTGGAGCCAATTCTACCGTATTCAGAATCCTCGCGAGTTCCAGATAGCCTAGGATCTAGGGTCTAGTTAATTGAATCACTGATGGATCTAGCGTTTACCTTGTTCTAGCAGCGGAATAGGGTCAGATAAACGAGATCTCTGGAGCGCCTCAGATGCTGCGCCTCTACTGTTCAGTCCACACGCACACAAGCTGGAATCCGTCGGGATGCTAGTACCGGGATTCAGATCTCCTTGGGAACTGAGTTTCTCTAAGGTTTCTGTGTTTTTTTATCTAAGAAAACACTCTGGGCGGCGCTCATCTCCCATTTTGGTCGAATGTATAAACTCGTTTATATATTGACCTCGAGGTGAACCGAAACATCAGTTTCGGTTTCGCCATTGTGTCGACCGACACACTTATTGGTGTCGATCGACACACGTCCTGCATCGACCGATGCACCCAATGGTGTCGATCGATACACCCCTTTGAAACTCAATTCGATGTGTATCTAATACACATCGATCAGACCATATGCCAATGGTCAATCCCATACGAAGTATGTCCAACTTGCTTAGGTGTGTGACCCTGTAGGTTCACACGATACTGGAAATGAGTTACAACTCATTTGTCATAAGCGGTTTCTAGCAAAGCATTATGACTACCTAGGATCACATGAATTGTCCGATCTCGACAATACAACTATCTCTAGAGTTCGTACAATGTGATTTCAGGACATAATCCCAACAGGACTACTTCACCAAATGGATTGAAGCAGAGTCGTACCAAAAAGTTAAGGACGTTCACGTTAAGGAGTTCGTCTGGCGAAACATCGTTTGCCGACATGGGCTACCCCACGAGATCGTCACCGATAACGCACCTCAGTTCATATCAAACACGTTATCCCCAAGGGAACGGGCTGGCAGAAGCAGCTAACAAAGCAATTATGAACAGTCTCAAGAAAAGACTCAATGAGTTCAAAACAAACTAGAGCGACGAGCTCCCAGCCGTACTCTGGGCCTATCGGACTACCCCCCGCAAATCCACCGGCGAGACTCCTTTCTCGCTGGCTTATGGAATCGAGGCGGTGGTACCAGCTGAAATCCTCATGTCAAGCATCCGTAAGGAAGAATGCCCACGACAAGAGGAACTTAACAACAAGATGATAACTGACGAGCTCGACCTCGTCGACGAAAGAAGGAACCTCGCATTAGCTCAACTCCAGAATTACGAACAAGCCGCAGCTCGCTACTATAATTCCCGAATCAGAACTCGAAGGTTTCAAGTAGGAGAGCTCGTCTTACGGAAAGGGTTTGACCATAAAAAGGAAGAACATGCTGGAAAGTTAGGAGCAAAGTGGGAAGGTCCATACTGTTGGTACTGGATCAAAGACAAAGGCCCGCAATTACGAGCCCATTCCAGAATCAAAGACAGACAGGAGAGCCGATTCCCTTGATGGGCCCAAGCGAAGCAAACGCCTTGGAGAGGCCCAGACGATGCCGAAGCCGGAGACAATCGAGCTCGAGCTCGGCAGAGGATGACGTGGAAATAGAGCAACTCGGTCTTCGCCAATTCAACTGATCCGCATAAATCTCGGAGATCGTTACGACGACGAGGCCGAAAGATCGGGACGAAGAAGATCAGAATCGAGACTATTTAAGAGGAGAAGTGGCGACTCATTAAAGATATTCCAACCTAGGCAAAGAACACTTCGATTAGATAGCTCGATCTCATACTTTGTACTCTCTTCTCGACTGTGTTTGTTCTATCTCGACGATCAATCTCAATAAAGTCTTTGATTCATAGGAAACTATACCATTTCAATATCCTAAAGTCCAAATCCACGAAATACAAATTCTTAGTGTGAATCCCGGATCTCACATTTGGCGCCGACTGTGGGGACATTCTATAGCCTTTCCTATCTTAAGAATCAGATCCTAGATCCGATAGATCGAGATGAATCCCGACCAAACTGGCTCTCCCAGCGCCACACCACCAGTTGACCTCCCTCAAACGTTCGACAACGTTCCTCAGAACACCACCGGGGTAAGAAACATGGGTCAGACCGATGGCGTGTTGACGAGCTCTGCCTCAGTCTCCACGACCTCGGCACCAGCCGGCTCCGTCGCTCAAACAATCGCGACGAGCCAGACTCCGACAAATGTTTTGTCAGGAACCAATGATCCGAGCAGAAACTGGGTGTGGATGAGAAATGACTCAATACCCACCCCAGGAGGTGGATCTGGAGTAACCAGACCTAACTCGCCACTACCCTCTGCTCCACAGAGACAAGGGCCAAGCGATCTTGCCGAGATCCGTTTGATGCTAAGCCTGTTGGTAGATCGAACGAGAAACAACGAGGCAAGCGCAAGGGCCCAAGAGATCGCAAACCATTTTTTGGCGGCGCAGCTCGACGAACAAGAGCGGCGTCTGAACGCCCGCCTTGAAGAGCTCGCCAGTCAAAGCCAAGGGGGCAGACCAACGCGAACTCCCATAAGTCCTCCACCGCGTACCCGCTTGGACTTCACCCAGGTAGTAACTCCTTCGGGAACGTCGGGAAATTTCGGTAATACGTCAAATAGCGGCTTCCGCCCTACAATGGCCCCTATCGCGATACCGACCCCATTTGGTTCGAGTTCAATGGTCACGGATCCAACCGGATCAAGAAACCGACCATTAACCGGGCCACCACCTTTCTCGAGTAACTCTAATATTCGACCGAGATAACTGGGAGGCTCAGCCTTCGCCTCGAGCTCGGGACTCCTTAACGGATCGAACTCAATTCAGTTCCGAACGCCCCAGGTCGATCATGCGAGGTCGATCCCAACGGTCGATCTCCTCGACCCCATTTTTCCCTAACAAGTGTCAGGTCAGGCACAAACCCATATCGCACCCGCAGAGGGCGACGAACACGATATGCTTAGACAATACATTGAGCAGGCTAAAGCCCAGTTCAACAGTCTAAGCTCGAAAGTTCACATGGCAACGAGTGCGGCTCCTGACATCGATCGAGTGATCGAGGAAACACAACAAACGCCGTTCACAGACCGGATTGCGTTTGCAAGGATCCGAGAGATCAAGAAAACTAAGTTTCCTGAATTCTCTGGGAAATCAGACCCGAAAGCCCACATCAGGGCATTCCGACTAGCGATGGCAAGGGTGTACCTTACCGATGAGGAGAGAGAGCCAGCCTTCTGCAGGCTCTTCGCGGAAAACCTATCGGGCTCCGCCCTAGAATGGTTTGCCGGACTGGAAGAAAGGTCCATTGACAACTTCACCCAGTTCATGACGGCTTTCCTCAAACAACACTCCGTTTTCATTGAGGAAAAGACTACTGAGGCGGCTCTGTTCGGCGTCTCTCAAAAACCTGATGAAACCCTTCGCTCGTACATCGACCGATTTAAGGAAATAAAATCCAAAATCGCGAACCCACGAGACGAGGTAGCTATAGAAGCGTTAAGACGAGGACTATGGTTCCAAACCAGATTCCGAGAGGAAATTACAGTCCGCGAACCTCAAACGCTCGATGACGCCCTCCACCGCGCATCAGCCTTTGCTCGCCTCGAGGACGAAACCGCGGCCCTTAGGGAAAAACACCGGAAAGAAAGGAACCCATCGGGCTCGCAGAATTCGAACTCGAAAAAGGATTCCCGTAAATCAGGGAACGTCAACGCGATCGAGAGCCCAAAGAGCTCGAAGAAATTCGAGTTCGATAAGGAAAAATTCTGTGATTTCCACAACAAAAAAGGACACTCGACCGAAGACTGTTATACTCAAGCTAAAGCAGAGGCTCAAAAGCGAGAGTCCGAAAGCAAACAAAACTCCGAAGTCGAGGAGGAAACTCCATCCGACAAAAAGGAAAACAAACAGACCAAGGAGTCAAACTCCAAAAAGCCTTCTCAGAACAAACGGGAACGGTCAAAAGAGCCGGAATCTCCCTAAACACTCCCTCAAGGGTCGCGAAAGCGAGTCGAGTTCATCCTCGGCGAGCTCAACCTAAGCGGCACTCCGGGAGGTTCGGCGCTATCCCCGCCTCCGGCTCCTGCTAAAAGTTTACGCTCGAGAATCAATCTCCCTCGTCTCTGCGGGGGGGGGGGGGGGGGGGGTGTACGGGCTATACCCCCTAAACGAGTCGACTTTATCTTTGGTGGCTCCAAACTTTGCCGCGACTCGGCCAATTCGATCAAAGCTCTTCAAAGAAGAGTCGAGACCGACAGAGGGGGGAAAACCCCAATGTTTGGTCCAGACCACGAAATCATTTTCTACGAGAGTGAGACAAGTAATCTCGACAAACCACACGACGACGCCCTCCTCGTTTCCCTAGTAGTGGGAGATGTCGAACTCTCAAGAATAATGATCGACACAGGAAGTTCGGTGGATGTCCTCTTTTACGACGCGTTCAAAAAGATGGACTTCAAAGACTCCGAGATCGTGGGAGAAAAGACACCACTAGTAGGTTTCGCTGGCAAGACGACATACTCGATGGGCTCTGTCTTCGCCCCAGTAATCGCTGGAGGAGTTCGGAGAATGACGGAGTTCGTCATAGTAGATCGGCCAGCTCCCTATAACGCAATCCTAAGTCGCCCATGGATATACGACATGAAAGCGGTACCATCGACCTACCACCAATGCGTAAAATTCCCAACTCCCAAAGGGATCAAAACCATTTACGGAAGTCAAAAGATTTCCCGTCATTGCTACATGAACGGATACAAGCAAATCGAGAAATCCCCTGCGTAGCAATTACAGAAAGAGGAGGAGCTCGCCACCATGCAGACCAAAAGGTCGAACGACCCGAGTCAAATAGGACCCCCAAAGGACCTCACGACTCAGGTCTGCATAGACGATGCTCATCCCGAAAGACTCGTCGGCATCAGAATCGACCTATCGGAGCCGGTTAAGAACGAACTGGTCTCTTTTCTCAAACAGAACGTCTACTCCTTCGCCTGGTCTTCAGCAGACATGAAAGGAATAAACATCGACGTAACCAGCCATGAGCTGAATGTCGACCCAACCTACAAACCGGTAAGACAGAAACGTCGAAAACTAGGTCCTGAGCGGGCCAAAGCCGTCAATGACGAGGTCGATCGGTTATTAAATATTGGATCAATCAGAGAGGTTAAGTACCCCGACTGGCTTGCCAACCCCGTAGTGGTTAAGAAAAAGAACGGTAAATGCAGGGTCTGTGTAGATTTCACGGATCTCAACAAAGCATGTCCAAAGGACAGCTTCCCACTCCCGCACATCGACCGACTGGTCGAGGCTACCGCTGGACATCAGCTACTATCCTTTATGGACGCGTTCTCGGGCTACAATCAAATATTGATGAACCCTGAAGACCAAGAAAAGACTTCGTTCATAACTGATCGAGGCACGTACTGCTACAAAGTCATGCCCTTCGGACTAAAAAACGCAGGAGCGACTTACCTGCGCCTCGTCAACAAGATGTTTTCAGGGCTCCTAGGCAAAACCATGGAAGTCTACATCGACGATATGCTGGTAAAATCTTCTAGGTACGAGGATCACATCCCCCAACTAAAAGAATGCTTTACCATTCTCAATAAGTACGGGATGAAACTCAACCCAGCTAAGTGTACCTTCGGGGTTCCCTCAGGAGAATTCCTTGGTTACTTAGTGACCGAAAGAGGGATCGAAGCGAACCCCAAAAAGATCGCAACGTTCATAGAGATGAAATCTCCCAGAACAACGCGAGAAGTCCAGCGCCTGACCGACAAAATAGCTGCTCTGAACCGCTTCATCTCGAGGTCGACCGATAAATGCCTACCCTTCTATCACTTGCTAAAAGCAAACAAAAAGTTCCTCTGGGACGAAAAGTGCGAGGAGGCGTTCACTCAGCTTAAAGCTTACTTGAGCGAACCACCCATACTGGCAAAGCCAGTAGAAGGGGAACCCCTCTATCTCTACTTAGCTGTCTCGACAGCAGCGGTGAGCGGAGTCCTGGTTCGCGAGGAACAAAACGAACAACGGCCGGTGTATTACATCAGTAAGACATTGATCGATGCTGAAACCAGATATCCCGCCATGGAAAAACTCGCCTTAGCGCTAGTAACATCGGCTCAGAAACTCCGACCGTACTTTCAATCGCACTCGATCATAGTGATGACCTCTCAGCCACTGAGAACCATCCTCCACAGTCCAAGCCAATCAGGTCGATTGGTTAAATGGGCTATCGAACTCAGCGAGTACGACATTGAATACAAAGCTCGAACATGCTTAAAAGCGCAAGTACTGGCAGTTTCCAACGACAAATGGGAGGCGCGGAAACTCAAAACACAGAGTGCAAGGTACTGTGTCACACAAGGAGAGCTCTTAAAAAGGAGCCTCTCCGGACCTTATCTCAAATGCCTTGACAAAAGCCAAGCCCTAGCCGTGATTACACAAACACATGACGGATCCCTCGGAAGCCATTCCGGAGGACGAGCATTGGCCGTGCGAATCAAGAGGCAAGGCTACTATTGGCCGACAATGGCCACCGAATGCGAATCTTTCTCCAACAAATGCGATAAATGCCAAAAGCATGCCCCAATTATCCACCAAGCATCGGAAAAAATCTCCTCTATCTCATCACCATACCCATTCATGCGATGGGGAATGGACATCGTGGGACCGCTAGTCGCATCCGGCAGAAAAAAAGCAACACACCTATTGGTGATGACGGAGTACTTCACCAAGTGGATTGAAGCAGAGTCATACCAAAAAGTTAAGGACGTTCACGTTAAGGAGTTCGTCTGGCGAAACATTGTTTGCCGACATGGACTACCCCACGAGATCGTCACCGATAATGGACCTCAGTTCATATCAAATGATTTCAAAGAGTTCTGCAGAACTTGGAACATAAAGCTGACTTACTCGACGCCACGCTATCCCCAAGGGAACGGGCTAGCAGAAGCAGCTAACAAAGCAATTATGAACGGTCTCAAGAAAAGACTCAGCGAGTGCAAAACAACCTGGAGTGACGAACTCCCGGCCGTACTCTGGGCCTACCGGACAACCCCTCGTAAATCCACTGGCGAGACTCCCTTCTCGCTAGCTTACGGAATCGAGGCGGTGGTACCGGCAGAAATCCTCGTGTCAAGCATCCGCAAGGAAGAATGCCCGCGACAAGAAGAACTTAACAACAAGATGATAACTGACAAGCTCGACCTCGTCGACGAAAGAAGGAACCTCACATTAGCTCGACTCCAGAATTACCAACAAGCCGCAGCTCGCTACTATGATTCCCGAATCAAAACCCGAAGGTTTCAAGTAGGAGAGCTCGTCTTACGGAAAGTGTTCGACCATAAAAAGGAACAACACGCTGGAAAATTAGGAGCAAAGTGGGAAGGTCCTTACCAGGTCACCGACGTCGTAAAGGACGGGGTCTACCGACTCAAGTCGGTGGAAACCCAGAAGCTCGAACTACGACCTTGGAACATCATCAACCTCAAAAAGTATTTCCACTAGGAGTACACCAACATAATCGAACTACGAAATGGCTTGATCCCCTTAAAAAGGGTACGTAGGCAGCTCGACCTTGAGCGCAGCCGCCCCCCAAAAAATAAAGCTCACGCCGAGCTCAGCAGCTTCTGAGGAAGTAACACTGACTTATCTTTGTGAAATCAAAATAAGTCCCTTAATCCAATGCTTCTTTCTGTCGTAAAAGTTAGAATCATTGCGAGATACCCCGTCATAACATTCCCAAAACAAAAGATATGAAATTATCTCTTCCGAAACGAAAGATATGAAATTATCCTTTCCGAGCAACCTGAAATGGCCTCTCCCAAAGTCAAAAGATATGAAATTATCTCTTCCGAAACGAAAGATATGAAATTATCTCTTCTAAATCAAAGCGATATGAAAATATCCCTTCCGAGCGACCTGAAATGGCCTCTTCCAAAGTCAATTCTCCTGACCTGACACGGCTCGAAAGAACTAGAGGGCCACCCTCTCCCGTTAAACGAAAACGTCGAAGTCGAGGAAACCGATCACACGGAAAGACCTCCGCGCACAACGAACCTTTGTAAGTTTACCCCGATTTATCTTTCCCATTAAATATTAAACTCGTACTGCGCGTTACGAAAGGACCCGAACTCAAGTACGAACGACCAAGTCGCGAAGGTACTAAAACAGTAAAGTCTATGCTAAGGCATGTAAGAGTCAAAAAGATATTCATTAAAAGAAGGACACAATGTCCTCGAACAAAGCCCACTCGGGCAAATAAATGTTTTTCCAAAACAAAAACAAAAAAATGTACATATCAAAAAGACCCTAGAGGCAACATCAAAACAATCAAAATTTCCGCGAGCGCGAAGAAGCCTCGTCTCCACCCCTCCGCCTGATCGCCGGTAGATGCAATCCCAGTCGGGAGACTCGATCCATATTGATCGGGGCAGGGAGCAACCGGTGGCGGAGCATGCGCCAAAATGACCGAGTCACTCGACACGGCCGGCAAGTTCAACTTGCCGACACTGAAATCAGAGACCGCTGCGGCGTTCATCTCTTCCATGGCCGTCCTCTTCTGGTCGGCCAACCTCAGAACTTCCCGAGTCAAGTCAAGCTCGCCGGAAGCAAACTCCGCGATGAGTTCGATATTGGCCAGGGTTTCTTGGAGGCGAATCTCAGCATTGGTTTCAAGCTTCCGCTTCTCGCTCTTCTCCTTAATCCCTTTAAGGATCTCCAAGTATTCCCCACTCATCTTCTTCCTCGCCTCGTGAGACGCGACCTTTATGTCGAAGTCCCTCCCTGCAAGAACTCTCTCCAGGTTGGTCCGATCTTGGGCAGCCTGTACTGTGGCGACTCGACTTGTTTCTTCGGCAGCCAACGCCCGACCTTCGGCTGCCCGAAGCTTCTGAGAAAGGTCCTCCTCACGATTCTCAAGAACCAATAGCCGGGCTTCTATCCCCTCGTACCGAGCCAGTTTCCTTTCGAGCTCCTCCTCTCGAGCAAAGGAATCCTGCAGCTCTGTGGTCAAAATACGAGCCGACCTCCTAGCGGCCTCGAGCTCATCCACCTGCGATCGCTCACGAAGCTCGCGTTCGGACCGGGCCATAAGTCCGCTCGTAGCCTCCAGAAACTATATAAACACACAAATTTCAAAAAATCTTTCTTACCAAAGAAAGGCAAAGACAAGAACCATGGTCGATACTTTCCAGTATCTTCGGCCATCTTGGCATACAAATCGCCGAAGGCCGTGTCCCCGGCAACTGGAAGCCGAACCCCTGCGGGTCCGACGCGCCTCGACGAACGTGCCGCGCCCCCGGGTATCCCGACACTCTCGCTCGAACTACTCGAGCTCGTCTCCGTATCGATCCTTTGACGCTTTGGTACGGGGGAAGGGTCCCTACCCACGTTCTGATAATCCGGGCGAGGATCACGCAAAGCCGGCTCCCTAGACGGAACCGAGTCCGCCCTCCGAACAACCGGAGAGAAGGGAATCCCCCCTGCCTCCGCGGATGCATCACGGGCCTCGGAGCTCGGAGGGACAACCATGGAAGGGAGAGGAGAATCACACATGGAAAAAAAGAGCGCCTTGCTCAGATTCCCGTCCTCCACCCTTTTTGCCATATCTATGGGATCTTTTCCGTTTCGGAGACTCCTCGATCTACGAGATAGTTTCTCGTGAGATGGGGTGCTAGATTCCGAACCCACACCCGAGGAAGGATGACCTGTGGAATAAAAAAAAAGGAGGAGAGAAGTCTTTAGACTCTTCCCAAATAATGACGAGCAAAATATCACGAACGGAACACTCACCCCCTCTTTCCCGCTCGAATATACGAAGCGGAGGTCGCACGGTTCGACCCAGAGAGGTCCGGGGAGGTACAGGAGGAAAGGGTTGTTCGCGAAAGACCCGGGACCGACCCTGCGGAACCCCTCTTGGATCGACCCTCAGGGCAGCCTGTACACGCTCGACCGTAAAACTGTCCCAGTTAACGGAACCTCTCCTCAGACGGGTAATTAGGGCCTCCGTGACAGGATTAAGGTCAAGCGATTCAGGGAACTCTGCAGTATAGAACGAAGCAGGTCAGGAATCGAACTGACACAAGAAATAATAACCAAAACAGCAGTAAGAAGGATAGATTAAAGTCTCACCAATGTCGGAAGCCCACCACGAGGGAACGACCGAGCAGTCAAACTCCCCAACCGATTGGTGGGTCGCCCTAAAGAAAAAATATTGGTCCCTCCATCCTTCCCTCGGCGGGAGACCGTCCAGGATCCTCCCAAACCAGGGGGAAAAACGATACGACCCCGGAAAGCGGGAATCTTGCTTCACCGAGCAAACCCGCATTAACTCCTCAGGAACGAACTCAATCCCTTCCTCCGCAGCCCTGACTCCGAGTCCGATAACGTACCGAACGAAATTTGGCGTCATTGGATAGAAAGCCATCTGGAGTTGGGCCAGCACCAAGAAGACGAGGCGGGGAATGGGAAAGAAAAGCCCACATTTTTCGAAATAACTATAG
This sequence comes from Orychophragmus violaceus, assembly GCA_030180135.1. Lineage (NCBI taxonomy): Eukaryota > Viridiplantae > Streptophyta > Magnoliopsida > Brassicales > Brassicaceae > Orychophragmus > Orychophragmus violaceus. The sequence goes on from CM058239.1 coordinate 84,668,531, forward strand.
GAGGCACAGCAGTAGCCCCCTACGACCGTTTCGGGGGATACCGCCGAAGAAGGGATGACGATTTCAACTTCCGTTGGAATCCGGCAAAGCACCCTCAATTGCTGGATACGGTCCACGGTTAACGAAGACGGCGGGTGCGGTACGAACGATCCCGCCGCCGCACTCGTACTCGCTCCCGCAGGATCCCTAGAAGCCATGAAGGAAAAAGGAAAGTTCTTGAAAGGAAACTTTTTCTCTAATGACAAAGGAAGTAGGGAGAAAAAGTTCGAACAAAGAAGAGACAGGTTAAGAGTAAGGAAGCAAAGGATTTCCTTCAAACAATGCGAATGATTATTTATATCAAAGATTGTGCGCAGTATCGCCCGTACGACTCCCTACTCGCATTAATTACTGAGAGAATCGAGATGACTCGGACCCCTCGCTTCCCTCTCGCCAGCCGTTGATCTGAGATCAACGGCTATAAATGCGCAGTGATTAGGTCACTTCACCAAAAAGAACGAGCCCGAGAAGACGCTTCGCGATCTTCGAATCTGAGCCGTTGACGATCGACCAGATCTACGGTGAAAGACAAGACTCTCAAAACCTGTACACGCAACAACTGTCGACGCGCTGATAAGAAGTTCAGCCCGTCTCACGCGCTCGCTCCGCGCCATTGGATCAAAACAAGATCGACGGATGGGGCAAAAATAATCATTAGATTTGTCACATCCGAGGCGCTCGCCTCTTCCCAAGAACGTCCACCGCCCATTAACCTCGACTTCTCGACGTCAATGGGCTGGGGGGCTTTTGTTGGTACTGGATTTCTCTCTAGGAAATCCGGCCCATTAACAGACAAGACAAAGGCCCGCAATTACGAGCCCATTCCAGAATCAAAGACAGACAGGAGAGCCGATTCCCTTGATGGGCCCAAGCGAAGCAAACGCCTTGGAGAGGCCCAGACGATGCCGAAGCCGGAGACAATCGAGCTCGAGCTCGGCAGAGGATGACGTGGAGATAGAGCAACTCGGTCTTCGCCAGTTCAACTGATCCGCATAAATCTCGGAGATCGTTACGACGACGAGGCCGAAAGATCGGGACGAAGAAGATCAGAATCGAGACTATTTAAGAGGAGAAGTGGCGACTCATTAAAGATATTCCAACCTAGGCAAAGAACACTTCGATTAGATAGCTCGATCTCATACTTTGTACTCTCTTCTCGACTGTGTTTGTTCTATCTCGACGATCAATCTCAATAAAGTCTTTGATTCGTAGGAAACTATACCATTTCAATATCCTAAAGTCCAAATCCACGAAATACAAATTCTTAGTGTGAATCCCGGATCTCACACTTACCAGATCACCGATGTTGTGAAGGACGGGGTCTACCGACTCAAGTCGGTAGAAACCCAGAAGCCCGAACTACGACCTTGGAACATCATCAACCTCAAAAAGTACTTCCACTAAGAGTACATCGACATAATCGAACTACGAAATGGCTTGATCCCCTTAAAAGGGTACGTAGGCAGCTCGACTTTGAGCGCAGCCGCCCCCCCAACACAAAGCTCTTACCGAGCACAACGACTTCTGACGAAGTCATACTAGCTTATATTTGTGAAATCAAATAAGTCCCCCAATCAAACGTCTATGTCTGTCGTAAAAGTTAGAGTCGTTACGTTTACATCGTGCAAAGTGATATGAAATTATCTCTTCAAAAGCTAAAGTGATATAAAATTATCTCTTCAAAAACAAATGATATTAATTTATCCTTTCCGAGTGACCTGAAACGGCCTCCCCCAAACCGAGTGATATGAAATTATCCCTTCAAATAGCGAAAGATATGAAATTATCTCTTCAAAAGCTAAGGCGGTATTAAATTACCTCTTCAATATTAAACGACCTAAAACAGTCCTCCCAAACTATACGAGCTGAAATGATCGTCCCAAAAACGAGCGACCCAAAACGGTCCCCCATATTGAACGAGATGAAATGATCGTTCCCAGAAAGAGTGACCTAAAATGGTCATCCCAAATCAAACGAACTGAAATGATCGTCCCAAAGCAAGAGATCCACAATGATCCTTCAAAAACCCACAATTCTTCTAAACCTTATACGGATTAAAAGAATCGGGGGGCTACCCCCTCCCTCAAGCAAAATAACGAGGTCGAGACAGCTATTCAAGCATACAACCTCTACACACACTCCAAATCGGATCTTTGTAAGTCCACTTCGATTCGTTCTCATACTTAATATTTCCCTTGTCGATTCAGCGATTGAGTCTGAATCTAACATTACGAAGTAGTCGACCACTCCGAAGAGGTCCAAGTTGCCATAACGGCCAAAGTCTATGCTAAGGCATGAAAGATCCGAAATAAATTCATAAAAAAAGAAGAGGACACGATGTCCTCGAGTTCAAACAAAAGCCCACAAAGGGCAACACCAAAAACAAAGAAAAAAGCCCCCTCGGGCAACAAAAGTCTGAGAAAGAAATTAAAAGCCCTCTTGGGCAGCAACAAATAAAAAGGGACTAGAACTGCTTGGAAGGAGAGGAAGCTTCGTCTTGATTCTCCGTCTGATCATCAGTCGCCCTGTCCTCCTCGAGTTGACCCTCGACCTCATCGCTAAATCGCGAGCTAACTCCGGTCGGAAGGTTCGACCCATACTGATCAAGACGAGTAGCCGCCTGGTTTAGAGGGCGCGCCAAGATCTCGGAATCGTCCGACATCACCGGCAAATTAAGCTTGCTGATACTGAAGTCTAACACCGCTGCAGCATTCATCTCCTCTGTGGCCAATCTCTTCTTCTCGGCCAAGTCCATCACCTCCTTGGTCAGGTCCAGTTCGCCAGAGGCGAACTCGGCAATAAGCGCGATACTGGCCAAGGCCTCCTGGAGCCTCATCTCAGCGCTCACAACGACCTTCCTCTGGATCTCCTTCGTCGGGATCCCCTCGAGAATCTTGAGGTATTCACCGTTTAGCCCTTTCCTCGCCTCATGAGCTGCCACCTTGACGTCAAACTCCCGGTCGGCAAGAGCCTTGTCCAGATCAGCCTGACATTGCGCAGCCCGTACGTCCGCAACCCACCTGCCTCAATGGCGGTTCGGCTCGCCTCCTCTGTGACCAAAACCCGAGCCAAGGCACCCTGAAATTGGCCATCCAGGTCGCCCGCCATCTTCCTGAGCTACTCTTCCCGAGCCAAGGTCCCCTGCAACTGCGCTCTCAGGTTGCTAACCGTTTTCTCGACGGTATCGAGCTCACTCCCCTGCGGTATCTCTCGCAGCTCACGCTCGGCCCTAGCCGCAAACCTGTTCGCAGCCTCCAAGGCCTACCAAAAAAAAATGATGAAAATTAAGCACGAAACAACTCGAAAAAGCGAAGGAAAGAAATCGTTACCTTCCCAGACGCCGCCATCATCTCGGTGTAAGTATCACCAAGAGCCATATCCTCGACAGCCGGGAGCTGAACACCTGCGGGCTTAAAATGCCTCAGCAGATAAGCGACACCCTTCGGGTCATCCGCAATCGGACATTCCTTCTGGTGCTTGAAGCGCCAGTTGAAAGACCCCGAGGACCCGGAAGAAGCAGGTCTCGCCTCAACACTCTGGCCGCGTCAGTTCTTTGACGCTTTGCCGCCGGAGGAGGAGGACCACCCCGGCTCCGACCGTTTGACCCTCTCGAACCATTCGACTGGGAGTTGCGCAAGGCAGGCTCTTCAGACGGGACCTGAACTGGTTCCTGACCGGCCGAAAGGGGAGGTAAATTCTCCACCCCCACGTTTGCCTCTCCGGACCCTGCGACCACAGGAAGAGAAACCCGAATAGGGTTAGGAGGAGGGATCGAAGGAGGAGGAGGAGGCCCCTCGCCCATGGCAAAAAGAAGGGCATTGCTCAAGTCGCCAGCCTTCATTTTCTTTGCCAGATCAACGGGATCCTTCCCGTTCCGACGGCTGCTAGATCTTCGCGACATCTTTTCGAGAGAAGGGGTGCCTGCGGTAGAACTGTCGTCCGAAACAGGTCGATCTGTAAACAAAACAGACTCGAGTCAGCCCGACAAACAAAGGGCATATGGCGCGATGAACCTCGTACAGACTAACCAGAACACTTACTCTCTTCAGTCCGCTCGACAATCTGAAGCGGAGCCTGAACGATTCGAGTCGAAGTGGGCTGACGGGGGAGGCGTAATTCGTCTCGCGAAAGATGAGGTTGGTATGAAGGAGGTTGCCGGGCCGCAGGACCTAAAGCAGCTTGGATTCTCTGGTCCGTAAAATTAGACCAGCGGATATCCCCTCTCCGAAGGCGAGCTATCAAACTCGATGTATTTGGGTTCAAAGGTAGTGACTCAGGAGCCTCTGCAAAGAAACCAAAAAGGTTATTAGCAAACGGCTCGATGTCAATGAAGAACACCGAAGCAACCAGAGAAACCAATAAACCCTATAAGCTAACCAACGCTAGCTGCTCATCTTGTCGGGATAACCGAATAATCAAAATCCTCGACCGAGTGACGATTGATCCTGAAGTAAAAATATTTACTCTTCCACACATCTCTCGTCGGGATCTCATCAAGGATTTTCCCATGGCGAGGAGAGAGGTAGTAAGTCCCGGGAAAACGAGTATTATGTTTTACCGAGCAAACCCTCATCAACTCCTCGACCCCAAAGTCGATGCCCTCCTCGACAGCTCTGACCCCGAGCCCGATAACGTATCGAACGAAGTTCGGGGTCATCTGATGAAACGCCAGTTGGAGCTGGGCCAAAATCCATGAGATAATGCTAGGGATTGGAAAAAACAATCCGCATTTATCGAAATAGGTATAAGAGGCACAGCAATGACCCTCGATGACAGTTTCTGGTGACATTCCCGGCGATTGGATAAGTATCTCCACCTCCGGCGGAATCCGGCATTTCGCTCGCAACTTCCGTATATGGTCAACAGTCAAACTCGACGGCGGATGGGGACCAACCGGCCCCGCCGCCACAATTGAACTTGTCCTGATCGCACTCTTCCGAACCATGATAGTTCGGTGTATCGGAAGTTTCTTTTGAGAAAAGAAGAAAAACGAAATCTCTAGAGAAGTAAGTCTCGGAATGACGGTAAAAAGAATAAGAGCGAGAGGCAAAAAAGGGATATAATGAGGGAGAAGAAGTTACCTTGATGATTTATAGTGCGAGCAGTAATGGGAATCGTGCTAGGTAACTTCTCTTTTTAAACTATCTCATGCTCGAGATCTGTGGGATTTTTCGTATCCCATAATCCTAACCGTCCAATTCGAAATTTGTAAATGATTACGAAAAAGATCGAGACAGTTGGGATCCTTCGGTTCCCTACGATCTCGACCGTTGATATAAGATCTAAGGGCATGGACGAGTGATTGACGATTGAGTCACATCCGCCGTGGTAACGGACGCGCCACGAACAGGCTGATCCAACCCACGCGCCCAATCTCGGCCATCCGATTAAAACAAGATCCGGGAACGAGGCGAAAACGATCATTAGGGTTTTTCTAAAAAAAAAATCTGAAGCACACGCGCGTCTTCCCAAGAACGTCCACCGCACATCAACTTCGATTTCTCGAAGATTAATGGGCTGGGGGGCAATTGTTGGTACTGGATTTCCCTCTAGGAAATCCGGCCCATTAACAGATAAAACAAAGGCCCGTAATTACGAGCCCGTTCCAGAATCAGAGACAAAGAGAAGAGCCGATTCCTTTGTTGGGCCCAAACGAATAACGCCCTAACAAGGCCCGGACGATGCCGAAGAAAGAGACAATCGAGCTCGAGCTCGACAGAAGATAACGTGGAGATAGAGCAACTCGGTCTTCGTCAGTTCAACTGATCCACGCAAATCTCGGAGATCGTTATGACGGCGAGGCCGAAATATCGGAACAAGAAGATCAAAGTTGACACTATTTAAGGAAGAAGTGGCGATCCATTCAAAAAACCCCAACCCTAGCTTAGAACACTTCGACTAGATAGCTCGATCATTATTCTTGGTGTGAATCTCAGATCTCACAACCACTAGTTCAGCTTGTTGCATGAACTCTTCTCCCATTGGTGTTGTGGCTTGTTATGGCCATCACCGTCACTTCTTCTTGACTTTCCTTGTGAAAGGATCACTGTTCCGTCCTCATCACTCGTTGGTCCTTGTCGTCTCTCCTTCCCATTTTCTTACTTCCTCCACAAAATCTCGAACCAACACTTTCTCCAAAAGTGATTCTGCACACCTTGGTCCATGGCCTTTTATTCCCGACACTCGTCTTGGTCTTGATCATTCATTCACTTATCTAAGGCCAACGAATCCTCCTGATTCATGGCTTCCACAAACTGTCTCAGACCGATCTTCCTGACCTGTCATCCCCAACTCTGATATGCTAATCCGATGCTTTCACATAACTGCCAATTGAACGATCCCTCTGATCTTCAGCTCTCTTCACACCGTCACTGACCCGTTGACCTGCCATGCCACCAACCAGTTACAAGGTTTCTTAGGTTTTGGGTTCGGGTAACAGATTTTTAGGAACGGGTTTTCCTGAGACCTTACCACACACAATCCTAAGGTTTTTGGAAACTCTTTTCCGAGAAAACCTATGGATTCTCACACCAAAACCCAACTTAGGAAGCTATCGACATGCTAGAAAAAATAACCGCATTATCATTTCCCAAGCATTCGGTCCCAATTGACTTCCTAACACACATTCCCCGGTTTCATATTATACTCTGCATAGAATATAAACACACATCAATCAAATCATGCCAACACTCAATCACACAACAACGGGCTAACTCAATCACACACACATGAAAGTTAGCACCCGTACGTACCTGATATGAGATCTCAAAAATATCTTGGAGGCTTAACAAACCTACATTCTAAGGATTCACCTTCCTTTGGCCGCGCTTTCCCTGGTCCTCTTCATTTCCAAACTCCTGACGATTTGTATGGATAGTGGACTCCTTGGCTTACCTCCGTTTAATCTGCTTCTCTATCATTGAACGTACCGATTTCCTAATGTTGTGAGTGCGACCCTTTTGACTTGATAAAACATTTGAAAACATGAGTTCCGTGAGCATGATCATGAACCATGCTCTGATACCACCATTTGTAACACCCCTGACCCGTTCTACGGACAATAGACGGCCAGAGATGTCACAAGCGTCGAACACCGCGAACGGTCCAGCCATCCGCGAGGTCAGGCTGGCCCATCCGTGATATCCGACCTACCTCTCGGTCATAGCCTAAGGCTTGACAACCCGTACTACGATCTCAAGTTGTGTTGTTTGGACTAAACTAATATCATTGGAACTGTGGAGTTTAACAAAACATATTTTATGAATAATATGTAGGATCTATTACAAAACGTTACCTAAAACAATACAATTTATAATGCGCACGAGTCAAAATCTTACATAATACAAACTCCACGATCTTCACACTCACAACTCAAACCTACGCCGGCGGCCTAACGTCCGAACTTGCCCTCTAGCCCGTCTACGGTTTCCGGCGAGACAAAGTAGTATAGTGAGCAACCATATGAGTTACCCAGTGAGTCCATGACCCTCTAACATGCATTAATGCCCCAACCCATCCCAACATCTGAAGCACAATGCAATAAAAAAAAAAATTGTCTCACATGCATAGACAAACAACAGAATCAATCACATATATGCACAAAGCGGAAGCATATAAAAACCTGCAAACATGAACCACAACATGGAATGCAACACACATCAGACTCAAATTCAATGCATAACACAATCTCTATCGTGAATGCAAACAACATCTAGACTCTATAGACTCATCTCAACTCAATACATGCGAAGGCCTCCTAATGCACCGGATACTCCCCCCTACACACGTGACTACTCGTGACCGATCACCACAAAGGATCATGGTATGAGCATCACACCCAATTACAGGGACCTATGTCCCTCGGGTTCCCGACTACGGGGATCTCTATCCCTCGGGTCCGATTACGGGGATATCTTATCTCTTGGGTCCGTGTCGCCACACGGTGATCGGCCAAGGGAGCGACCCCAGTACCCTCCGAGCCTTCTCCGAATCCACGGAGGCACACAACGGGATCACCGACTACACTAACTCTAGAACGCTCACACAAGTTCTAAAATTCACCATCTAGGACTCACACACGTCCTAGACCACTAGAGAAATCCCACATGCCCTAGAACAACACAATCAACCGGTATGCGGTGTCCTTGCTACCACCCACGGCCGCATGCATATAAAAATTCAACTGGTCTGTGGTATCCCTTGTTACCACACACGGCTACATGCTAGACACAACACAAGCAACTTAGACTACATGGATCCCACACATGCATCTAAGTGCTTTCATAATAACTTTAGAGTGTAAGGTCATGCAAAGGATCCGAAGATCACGGCAGCCACTACAACCATTTAAAAAACGGAAGGGATACTTACGTGGATTTGAGATCTCACGAAGCTACCACATCCTCACCCATACGAGAAAACATATCTTTTAATCATAACAACCATTTCCGGGTGGATCTCAATCAAGACATGTACTTATCACAACATGCATGCGAACACAATCTCAATGATTCACCACATAATCAAAGAGAAACATGCATCACAATACCAAATCAACACAATGATCATGCATGCAATAAATCTCAATGAAACTACCACCCAAAATCAAAGAGATTAACAAGCTTAACCATAACAAACATGCATGCATCAATGGTCATAATCAACACGGATAAAACCTCAATCAAAGTGCAGGTAAACAACACAAAAACGTGCTTAAGGATGAATACTCTGTGTATTCCAAATTTTAAAGACACAACCTGCACACAAATCCGTTAGTCCTAGCTACCGGGACTTACCCGTTCCGCAGCCCGTTCCTTAATTCCGAGACCCCGCTCGATCTAAAACCGAAGATCTAAATAAGTCGGAGTTTAAAGAGAACAAGCTAAAGGTGGAAGAAAATATTCTTATCTACGGCTTACCGACACTCCGAGAAATCTTGGGTAGTATTCAATTTTTGTTTTGATGGTATCGGGCGATAGGCTGGTATCCATGGGTCATTCCATATTGAAATGTATGCCCATGTTCCCACCCTTTTTATAAGTCCTTTTGTAACCAGAGCTCTAACATAAGTAATACTCTTCCATCCAAAAGATGAGGAGTATGATCTTATCGGATCTAAAGGGTCTGTGTTCCGAAAATATCAGCCCTTGATAATTTTTGAAATAAATTATCTAGTTAGTAATTTATCTCCAAAATTACTTTGCTCAAGCCATATTAGTTTCCCTAAAGGCTCAAAATTCAATGTCAGCTTCTCTTTTGTCTTTACAGAGTTGGCCCCATGTCATCCCCCTCCCCCCGAACTCCACCAGAAGTGAAAAACTACACTCGTCAATTTCGTCATCGCTGTTTTTGGTAGCCGAAAATATGACATTAAATGATTCAGCAATGCCGTTGCTACCGATTTTAGCATAACCGCTTTACCACCCTTTGGCAAAATCATAGTTATCCATTCATTTACCCTCCCATATAACCTATCTTGAAGGAAGCTAAATATTAGTGTCTTTTCCCCGCTCAGACTTTCTGGAATTCCCCGATAAGTTCCCATGCCTCCCACTGTGCTGATTCCTAAAATCGACTTCATTTCCTCTCGGACTCCGTCATCTACCTTATATCCTCATTGGAGTGAAGAATTCATGAAATTTATTTGTTGACCTGAGACTCCCACATACTCCTTAAGGATTCGCAAAATCATATGGCATTCCTCCTTCTTGGCTTTCAAAAAGAACAAACTATCATCATCGAAAAGCAGATGTGAGACTAGAGGACATGTTCTTGCCACCTTTAGTCTTGTTAATTGTTTTTCTCGTTCCGCTTTCTTAATGTTTGATATTAATACTTCCATGCTTAAAATAAATAGATAAGGGATAATGGATCACCTTTTCGAAGTCCTTGCTCTGGAACTATAAGACGATGTGTTTGTCCATTAATAAGAACCTTATTGAACCATAGAAATACACCTCATTATCCGATCAATCCATTGTGCCGCAAATCCCATTTTACCAAGATGATTCTCAATAAAAGACCATTCAGTCCGATCGTAAGCCTTACTCATATCTGTTTTGATTGCCACAAATTTCCTTTTACATGAATTATTCGTCCTTAACCCATGAACATCTCCTTTGCAATAAGAATGTTATCTGAAACCAGTGTCCCTGCAAAAAAAAGCCGAATGGGATTTCGAAATGACATTTAGGCAGGAGCCCCTTCAGCCGCTAGGATAAAACCTTGGAAATGGTCTTATAACCTACATTACGTAGGCTAATAGGTCTCATTTCCGTCATTTTTCTCGGATGTTCTGTTTTAGGAATAAGACAAATATTTGTCATATTTATCGTCGTATCTAAATTCCCCTCTTTAATTAACTTGTGAACCCATTGAGTGACATCATTTTTCACAACCGGCCAAGATTGTTGAAATAATAATGCTTGACCCGGAGCTTTTTATGGATGCATCATAAACAATGCTCTCTTTAGTTCCTCGTCTAAAGTTCAAGCCATCAGTTTCTCATTTATTTGTGTTGTAATTGATGATCGAATCTCTTGTAGAAAGTCCTCAAAATCCTCTGGGTTTGTAGAGGTAAAAAGTTCTTCAAAATAATTGACAACCACCTATTCCACCACATTATCCTTCGTTACCCACTCTCCATTTGAATTGTGAATCCCAAAAATTATATTCCTTTATCGCCGTTGTTTCGTCAAAGCAAAAAAAAAAGAATTTAGTATACTGGTCTTAAGATGTATGTTCGACTTTTCTGGTGCAAAAATAGTTCTTCATCTCTGTAAGTCGCCTTTAATTTTTGTGTGATTTCCGTGACCTCCTCATGTGATTGAGTATCATCTTTTGAACCTCTTTGAACGCGTTTTGTAACTCATTAATTTTGTCATTTCCATATATCAGGTTATGTTTCCTCTATTTTGACAACTCGTGTCTACATCTGCCAATCCTCTAGACGAAATCTATTCCAGTATTGCCTTTTTGTCCGCCCATACTAACTTTATTGTCTCCATTAGCCCATCTTGTCCCACCCCACATTTGATAAATCTAAATTAACTCCGTCTCTTTTGAAATATTGTCCTTAATAGTTGCCACGATCGAGCGATGGTCTGAACATATCATTCCTAGGTATTCAAGGAAGGAGAAAGGAAAGTTTGTATGCCAGTCCTCATTGGCTCATGCCCTATCCAGTTTACACCTAATGAGTTGATTTCCTCTCCGCTCCATCCAAGAGAGATAGAGAGAGAGAGAGTCCCCCAGAGACGGAAATTCTATTAAGCCGCAATCCCATATCATATTTTTAAAAAGATGAAAGTCGAGGCATGATGTAATGTTCCCCCTGCTTTTCATGAATTTTTCTGTCATTTCATTTCTCCAATAATGAACCACAGATTTTTCCTAGTCAATCCAATTAGAGTCAATCTCTCCCACACTTTATCTCGTAATTTTTGTATCGGGTTGTCATAAGCAAATGATATTGATACTATGTTCCCTTGTAAATCTCTCTCTATATCAATAATTCTATTACTAGAATAAATGATATCCAGATTAGATACATCGTTATAATACAAAGCTGGTCCCCCACTTGCTCCTCTCGGTTCCATCGTGTGCATTTTATTATATCTGAAATATCCCAAGAAGTTATGTGTAAACAGTAATCTTGTTCGGTCTCAGAAAGGAACAAAAATTTTGGTTTATTTTGTGTCATATCTCTCGTAAATAGCTTATCGCCCATTTACTACATAATCATTGGAAATTCCAATTTTAAATCTTCATTTTACCAAAAAAAATATAAAGAGATGTCCCAGTTGGGATTGGTATTTGGATATGAAGAAATCTATATATCGTATCTGAGATGCATATCTAGCCTTCTCCAAAACCGATTCAACATTTTATATATCAATCCAGTCTGTTAATTTTTCCACAACCGAATATTGGCAACAATTTCCTTGTTCTTTGCCAACCCGTAAAGATCTGAGACTCATAACCTTCGCTTTTATCTTTTTTCTTGCAGTATTGTATCTATTGAATTTTTTATTTTGCATTTCTGTATGTTTTTAGATGATGAGTGTAGGAAAAGACCAGATTGTCCTGTTTTTGTCTAACTACAAGATGCTAACTAGATTGACATGTATTTACTAAAAGAAAAAGAAAATGTAACTAGCTTCTACATCTCTCTATTATTTCAATTGAAATTGGAAAAAAAAACTGAAAGAAGTTCCGTCTGTTCCTTCAAAAGAAGAAGAGTTCAGATTTTATTGAAATACAATGGAAATTATAACCGATTAAAGCTATAATACAGTGGAGTTCAGATTCTCTTGCTCGTACCTTCTCTTTATCTCTCTCAAGTGCGTCAATTTGGAAAGGAGGAGGTAACTGGCTGAAAGCTCCAAGACAATGGCTACAATACGAATTGTAACAAGCTCCAAGACTAATGAGGACCAGAGAGGTGAGGTAGAGTGCCGCGTTTGCGGATGGAGGCTTGATTGTTAGTATACCATATTTGTTCTTTGATGATATGCTTATCGTCGCTAGGAATTTGAATGAAATTCACAGATGGTGTATCAACGGAGGATTTGAGAAGTTGTTAACGATTCGAAGAGCAGCCCATAAGCAACCTATTCATAGAAGATCGATTTTATCACAGAACATAGCATAGGTGAGAGAGAACATTTTAGACAAGCTATGCCCCTGTAGAGGACGACCTTGTCGAAAAACAACATCTAAATCAATCGAGCTATGGACATGACTGGCGGCGAGCTATGGACATGTGGTGTTTTTGGGACAAATTAGACAACTTTCTATGGAGTTGCAATTTAATGGGCATTCGTATGATTTTGGGGGTTGCTTGCTTAGTTGCAGTCAGAAGGTTGTAGTCCAGACAAGTTTGTATGGTTCCAGGTTTATTTTTTAAGGCGACCTCGGAGATAAGTTAAGTGGATACTCAAACTATCCTCCTGCATAGCCACTAGTCTGGAAAATGTTTTGGAGTACAGCTTAGTAATGTTCCATATAAGTATTGTGGAAAGATTGTTTTGGTTTCCAGTGTATGAGTAATTGCAGGATTGGCGTATACAGAGTGGACATAAGGAAGTAGTAATGCGCGGTTTTGAAAACACCACAGAATTGAAAACATCCCAAAATACATGAAGTGTCGCCATGAAGCATGGATTGATCGTGTTAGTATAATTCATATTAATGAGGTTTAATGGTTAAGGTAGACGTCGATTTTTCCGATAAAAGGAATTTGTTGTTTAGTTGGTTTATTTATCGAAACGTATCACATGTGTTTCAATGGATAGCAAATTAGCCTACGAAAACGATAGTAAAGAAAGCAAAAACGGAAGTGTGGATAGAAGTAAGGGCGAAGCCGGCCATACATTAAAATATTAGATAAAATAATAAACAAAAAGCATTCATAGTCAGCACACACGATGGCATTTTGCTTGTTCGATAGCCACAAGACGGAGATCAGTCCACTTAGAGAAAGTAATTGGGATGATCCAAAAGAATGCTGAGGTTTCAATAGACTAGAAACAAGATTCACACATGCCGTCCCCTTTGACTCTTTCATGGAGTGTCTAGCCAATAACGATGAACCGCGCAAGGGAAAGTCGATATACATACTTTGACGACAGCGTTTCTTTTCCCACGCAGGCAGTTGGATAGCTGGATAGGCCATCTTAATCCCGAGAGCTCTTTGACGTGCCTTCTAAGAGCACGGATAACGCTTCGAGAGAGAAGAGGAATAGTTAACTTGTTGTCCAACTCAAGGAAGATGGAGCGCCGGATAATTTCGTAGCAGTATACAACTGGCTTGATACCACGAAAGACACATTCTTTGAGGCGTTGGAAGACGTCTTCTCTTTCATCTGTATACATAAAATCAGAGATAGCCTTCAAAAACGCTGGGGTTGGATTGTTGGCATGGAAACATGCATTCTCCAGTTTGATGAACCCTATCCTATCGTGGTGAGTCTTGATTAGATCAATCAGGAATAGCGTATCCAAGTGGTCAGTGTCATCACGAAGTGTCTTGCAAACGGCTCTGATCTTGTAGTGTTCACGGATGTTTTCGCCCGCATTTTTAGCTAAAATTAATTTCCTTATTGCAGGTTGTAGATCAAGTAGATTGGGAGATGGAAGGAAAGCGGTATTAGGATTTAGTTCGCTCATCAATGCCGATGTTATTTGAGTATTTGGATACAGTGTAACGGGTAGCAATATGGGCTTATAAAGGAGAATCTCGTCGCAACGTTTCATATTCTGAGCAACTACATTCATTGCATGTAACGGTATAGCTAATACCGAGAAAAGGATCATCCATTGATGTTTGTAAAAATATGGATGGAATAAAAGCGAGTAAATTTAGTGATGTGCAGGTAATCAAGTTTAACACGTGTTAGTTTGTACAACTGAAATATTTAATATATGAATATGTTAATAAATGAATATGTTAATAGACAAATTAAATTAAAATGTACTTTTTTGTTTGGGATTGGGCTGTCTGTATCCAGCTGATATGAAACTTTGACAATGTGTTGAGCGTAAACGATGGATAGTATTTGATGGACATTATAAAGGATTTGTTGTTTGAGATGACTGGTTTATCGAAACGTAGCACATTGTGTGATAGGTGGATAGCAGATTGGCCAGCATAGACGAAAGTAAGAGAACGCACAAAACAATGGTAGTGTGGATGGAATTAAGGGCGAGGCCAGACTTACATTAATGAAAAGAAAAAATTGGTGAACTAAAAAGCATTCATATTCAGCGTACACGAGGGCATATAGGGTACAAAATCAAGTTAGAGAAGTGTTAGTATTGTGTACAAATGAGGTATTTTATAAAAGAATATGATAATAAAATAATTAAATTACAATGTACATTTACTTTTAAGATGGAATGTTTGTATCTATTCGACCCGATGAGCGATATTTGTTAGAAAGAAGATAATCTATATGGTATGGATAGTGGTAATTCGAGCAGTTAAAAAGCGCAGGTGGATAGAGGTTGGGTATTTTTTAAGAATAGATAGAAGCGATTAAAACAAGTGTAAAAAATACGAAAATGATAGCCATGTACTTTCTATTCTATCCTAAAAAATGTATTTTTTGGGAAGAAAGCATCTAAAAATGTCGTGATAGAGTGTTGATCAAGTATATGTATTTGTGGATAGCCCGATAATAAATGGAAACTGTAGCTATAACATAGAAGGAAACAACAAAAAAATGTAAAGAAAGTAAGAGTAGGGAGATTTTTAAATTGGGAATGTTATTTTTTGATTCATGGATCTGTTTGACGTGACTAGTTATGCATGTTCGCTTAATGATTTGACAAGTGAGGATAAAGTGGTCTTGAGCAGTGCAAAATCTGACAGTTAAATATGGTAATTATATTTAAAATTAGTGGGAGTGACAGGTGATGTGAGATAACGTTGCTTTTTTTACGTAATGGGGTCTTCGAGAGTAAGTTTGCATCGATTAATGTGCTATAGAATTAATAGATCGTTAATAAAATGTAAAAATTAATAAAGACTTGTGGGAAATAGACTGAACTATTAGCTAGAGGATAGTTTAATAATGCGATTATATAGATAGTAAGGATAGTTAATGATGGTTCATAATAAACAATGCAAATCTTAAGTTCATAAATGGTCTTATTATGGTGGATACATGCTAACATGATTAATAGGGGATGCTGTCTATGTTGGATAGTGTGGCAATTGACAGTTTTTGATGAGGATAATCATTTGTGAGAAACAGGTTTCCAATATTTATTTCATTTGTTTTATATGTTTGGCATTTGAAAAAAGTTATACTATTAGATAGTGAATAGGACAAAATATATATTGATGGATACTAAAATACAGAGTGTGTGTGCAAGACAAAACAATGTGGGGAAAACAAACTAAAAACGTAACTACTTGCATCATTCGTTAGACCTTATAGTATTTCAAGAATCAAACATATTTAGGGACATTATAATTAAAGATGTAATCTGAATTAAGCACCCAAAACACCGCCGTTTTGGACTCCTCCGTCAACCAAACCAGTACCGTTTTGCATTGACACTTCGTGCCAACTGCCGGTGTTATCTATCGAACCACCAGTTACTGGGGTTTCGAAGATCTCATACCACTCTAGGAATATCTGAGGAATTATTTGGAATAAAACTCAAAGTCTCAATGGCCCAGAAAAATTCGTTGCACATACCATGACCTTTAACATCTTCGTGCATAAAATCTAGCCAATAGCGATATACGGAGCAACGACATCTCTGTATTCTGTCTTCGTCAACCACATCCTTGATCACCGACAGATCGAGGGAGATGAAGCCGATAGGCAAGGGCCAATGCTCAAACTGCCTAACATGCCTCCTCAGAGAACGTATAGTAGCACGATAAAGGAAGGGAATGGTGGAACCTGTATCCAAGGCAGGATATATAGATCGACGGATGACTTCGTAGCAATAGATAACAGGTTTGCATCTAGCAACTGCGCATTGTTTGATCTGTTGGAAGGCTTCTGGACTTCCATATCTATATTCTGTGTACATGAAATCTGAAATTGCTTTCAGGAACACATCGGTATGTTGTTGGCAACCAAACAGGCGTTGAACAATAAGGCGACGCATTCGCAGTTATATTCTGAAGAGGCAGACAGGATAAGATTAATCTGAGCAAGAGTATCCACGTGATTCGCGTCATTTCGAAGGGTACTGAAGCTGGGATGAACGCTAAAGCATTCCCGAAGGTTATCACTAGAATTCCTGGCAAGGAATGACCTCCTCAGATTAGGCGTAATATCTAGAAGATTAGGACCCGGGCGGTTACGCCTAGATGATTCAGCAACACGAGGCGTTAGTCTTCTCATTTTGAGTGATGTGTTTTGAGAGTGTGGACAGGGAGTTATGGTCGACATCTACTATTTATAGATGCGAAACAACGCAACGTTTATGTTTCGTCGCAAACATTCGGTTTTGGTGTCTATATGGTATACATGTAGATGGAGAGAAATTTTAATAAATTAGGTAAACCAATGCCAAGATAGATAGTACTGCTCGTGATAGAGTAACGAACTTAAGAATGGATGGACATGCTCGGGGGGGTTTGTTGATACAAATATAAAGTAGGGAGAGGTTGATACAAATATAAAGGATTGTGTAACTGAACGATGGATAGCCATATTCCTGAGTGAATATAGTGGGTTTTTGGATAAAATATGAAAGACGCCTTAATGGATAGTAATGCCATACCAAAGCAACAAATAAGCATAAATAGTAACGTTGTATACTAGTACTACATTGGTTTATAATCTGGCGAGGGAACTTATATGTTAGATAATAAGAGTGTGAAAAATACTTTATGTGGAACGTAAATAACATAACGCCATGGATAATGAGAAATGTATGAAAATTAAGATTGTAAATTGTATTATTGGGGTGGATACGTGGTACAAGGATTACTAGGCCATGTTTCTTGGTAGATAGTGTGGAAACCGATATATCTTGAAGGAGGAAAATCAGAAAACTAATTATGTGTTAGACTAAAAGATAACGATTATCCTGTTATTATGCATAATGATGGCCTGGAAACTGTAAACAGTGAGACATAGGGTTTGAATATTATTTTATTTTGTTATATATGTTTTTTTTAAAGCGTGACATTAATACAATATGATGGATATATGACGTATAAATTGGTGGATACCAACAAAGATTGGTAGTTTATTCAAATATGGTTATTAAATAGAAATAATATTTTGGGTCATAATATTTGGGACTCTAATATTTGTGATTCCAAAAAAAAAAACAATTTAGATTTTACATTAAGCACTCTAAACGCCACCGTTTTCACCTCCTCCTCCACCCCAACCACCCAAACCGCCGCCGTCCTGCATTGCCATCTGGTGCCAGTCGCCTTCGTTATCCGAATCGACTTCGTAAAGCTCAGGCTGTTGGGATAGTGTCCTGAAATCACACTTGTACTCACTCCTGATGATAGTTGTGTGTCGAGATCATACATTCGTATAATACTGGGTGGTTGCAATGTTTTGCTAGAAGCCTCTTGCAATCTGTAAGTCGTTGACTTACTGCCAATATTATATGATCCTATAGGGTCACACACCTAAGAAAACTGGAAGCTAAAATATGGGAATGATCATTATGGTAATGATCATGTTAATGTGTATTGGATACACATTAATATCGAGTATATGGTGGTGTGTCGATCGACACGGTATGTGTGTCGGTCGACACAGATCGGGTTTTCGAAACAGACGTTTCGATTTTATGACTTAAACGAGTCGGCCCGTTTTGATTGATTCTAGGTCTTAATAAAAACAGGAGTTTCGACCTAGAAGAGTAGCCGTCGACTTTTTCTTGACAGAGAAAGCAGAAAACACCAAAAAACTCAGAGATCCCAAAGATCCGGCACTAGCATCCCGGTTTCCAGGTTTGTGTGCGTGTGTATCTGGTAGAGGCGAAGCATCTGAGTCGCTAGATCTCGTTCACCAATCATTCCGCTGCCAGTTCAAGGTAAGAACGAGGTTGGTAATTTCAATATAACAAACCCTAGATCCTAGGAGATCCAACAGTGGTATCAGAGCATGTTAGGGTTTAGTCTATTGAATCTGAAGCATTTAATTCGAAACTGATGTTATTGAATAGATTGATGCTTGATAAATCGTGTTTTATAGAAATTAATCTCGGATTAAAGTCTCTGTTGAAAACGACGAACTACTGTTTTCGCACTGTGTCGATCGACACTAAGCTTGTGTCGGTCGACACACCGCGAAACATATAATAAAATTTTAGGGTTTGTCACATGATGTCGATCGACACTAATCTTGTGTCGGTCGACACACCGCGAAAACTCGTAAAAGATTTTGAGGTTTGTCGCATAGAGTCGATCGACACTAATCTTGTGTCGGTCGACACACCACGAAAACGCTCACTCGGTCTTGGAGATCGTTATGTGTCGGTCGATACACTGGGTGTGTCGGTCGACACAGACTATGCGAATCGATAGATCGGTTCAATTGGATTGAATCGGTTATCTCGCTTGGTTAAGTTTGTTAACCAATTTGGTTCTGGTTGGGGAATGTCGATCGACACAGAGTTGTGTGACGATCGACATGGACCATTAAACCGGACCGGTTCAATTAGATTGAATCGGTTAAGGAAATTCGATCCGGTTTGACCGGTTATCGAAGACCGGTTTAAATTGGGTTTTGTCGACCGATGCCAATGGTTGGCGTCGATCGACACACCAATCGCAAACTTGATGGTTGGACCTCAAATTTGTAAATACCAGACCAAATTTAATCCTAAAGTTCTAGATGAACCTAAACTTAATAAAACTGAATGTTTTAATTAACTTAATAAATTCTTGGATGTATATTGGATATACATCAAGATTAAATAGTTCCTTTCCTCAACTAAATATCAAGTGATCTTGATGTCTTGCCCGATCATGTCTACTGTCAAGACTCGTTTCGTTGTTGGATAGCCTTGGAGTCCTTGGTATCCACAGCTACGTGAGTAAGGCAGGTGATCATTGATAGACTTGCAGTGCAACTGTCAATGATCACAAGAATGAAGAGATTGGTTTACTTGACTGGGTCATCAGAAGTTCTGGGCCCAGAGACATCAGAGTGGATAAGACATGGATTGTCTTATCTACGACCAAGAATTGTACTGGGTACAATTAGCAATGATTTGCTTACCTAGATAACTAAATTTTGGGTGATGGCGAGTCGCCCGCTCAAATTTTGGTGATCTGAGGATCTTGGCTCATTGTATTCATCTGAGGAAACATAGTTTTGAATACAATGCGAGTTTTCTTATTAGATAAGAATTCTCAATTCCTTGAGCATTATAACTAAAATCTCTACCTCTTTTAATTACAGCTATGTCTGTCTCAACTCACATCAACACTTTCTCGCTGAGATCCGTCCTTGAGAAGGACAAGTTAAATGGATCTAATTTCTTGGAATGGTATCAGAACCTGAGAATAGTTCTCAGGCAGGAGAACAAGGAATATGTCCTTACAAGAGTTCTCCCCGAGAGGCCACGTTCCAATGCCCCGCAGGCAGATAAGAATGCTTGGGATAAGCATTCAACTGATGTCAAAGACGTTAATTGTCTAATGCTGGTAACTATGAACTCTGAGCTGCAGAAGCAATATGAGAACGTGATGTCACCAATTGAGATGATTAACAGCCTGAAAGCTTTGTTTCAGGAGCAAGCTCGCACAGAGAGATACCAGACGGTTAAATCTCTCATGGATTGCAAGCTGGCTAAGGACAGTCCAGTAAGTCCTCATGTCCTTAAAATGATGGGTTACATTGATAACCTGGGGAAACTGGACTGTGCCATTAGCCAGGAGCTAGCCACTGACATGATTCTCCAGTCTTTGCCGTCGTGTTTTGATCAGTTCATCATGAACTACAACATGCAAAACATGACTAAGACATTGACTGAGTTGCACGGCATGCTGAAGACAGCAGAGCCGAATCTCAAGAAGGCAACTCCCAGTGTACTGATGGTACAAGGGGGTAAAAGGTTTAAGAAACCTAAGAAGGATAAGGGAAAGGCCCAAGTTGTCCAGACTGAGAGTCAGGACAAGCCCAAGCCAAAGCCCAAATACGGGCCTTCTTCTGAGGATAAATGCAACTACTGCAAGCAGTTAGGGCATTGGAAGAGAGACTACAAGAAGTTCATGGAAGATTACAAGAAGCTGAAGAAGACGTATGATGCGTCTGACTCAGGTATTTATGTATCGAACTTAATGTTATGTCTTCTAGTTCTACTTCGTGGGTATTGGATACCGGCTGCGGTGCTCATATTTGTACTAATATGCAGGCACTACGTAACAGTAGAACGCTGAAGAAAGGACAAGTGGAGCTACGGGTCGGGAATTGAGCTAAGGTTACTGCACTGGCCGTAGGCACTTATGATTTGTCTTTACCTTCGGGCATGGTTTTAGCTTTGAATAATTGCTACTTTGTACCTGCGATTTATTGGGCCTTATTCATACTGATGTATGTGGGCCAATGAGCACAGTTGTCAGAGGAAATTACAAGTACTTCATTAACTTCACTGATGACTTCAGTAGGTATGGCTATGTCTATTTGATGAGACACAAATCAGAATCCTTTGATAGATTCAAAGAGTTCAAGAATGAAGTACATAACCAACTTGGCAAAAGTATCAAAGTTCTGCGGTCAGATCGCGGAGGAGAATACTTGAGTCAAGAGTTCAGCGACTATCTGAGCGAGTGTGGAATTGTTTCACAACTCACTCCTCCTGGAACACCCCAATAGAATGGAGTGTCAGAGAGGAGGAATCGAACCTTATTGGATATGGTTCGGTCTATGATGAGTCATTCAGATCTTCCATTATCCTTTTGGGGATACGCTCTAGAAACGTCTGCGTTTACACTAAATAGGGTGCCATCTAAATCAGTGGAAAAGACAC
The DNA here is from genome assembly GCA_030180135.1 of Orychophragmus violaceus. Lineage (NCBI taxonomy): Eukaryota > Viridiplantae > Streptophyta > Magnoliopsida > Brassicales > Brassicaceae > Orychophragmus > Orychophragmus violaceus. The sequence continues at coordinate 84,690,044 of CM058239.1, forward strand.
CACATGAATTGTGGACTGGGAATGTTCCAAGTCTGTCTTTCCTGAAGATTTGGGGTTGTGAGGCTTATGTCAAACGTTTAATCTCTGACAAGCTCACACCCAAATCAGATAAATGCTACTTCGTTGGTTATCCTAGGGATACCAAGACATACTACTTTTACAACCGATCTGAGAACAAAGTTTTTGTTGCTCGGGACTGTTCTTTTCTTGAGAGAGAATTTCTTTCTAAGAAAAACAGTGGGAGTAAAGTACATCTCGAAGAAATTCAAGATGCACAGGAAGCTGCTCAACCTGTTGAGGAAGAGCAGCAGTTGGATCCACAAAGCTCTGTGGAACCCGCGCCTGTAGAGCCTGGAGTTTGCAGATCCGGAAGGATCCGTCACGAACCCGAGAGATACTATGGATTTCTCGTGACCAATTGCAATGATCTTATGATCATTGAAAGTGACGAACCGGCGACCTTCGCGGAAGCAATGATGGTCCCGGACTCCGAAAAGTGGCTTGGAGCCTCTAAATCCGAAATGGGATCCATGTCAGAAAACCAAGTATGGTCCTTGGTCGATTTACCTAATGGTGCAAAGGCCATTGAGTGTAAATGGATCTTCAAGAAGAAGATTGACGTGGATGGCAATGTCCAAATTTATAAAGCTAGGTTGGTGGCTAAAGGTTTCAAGCAGATTCATGGTATTGACTATGATGAAAACTATTCCCCAGTCGCTATGCTTAAATCCATTCGGATTCTTCTAGCAACTGCCGCTCATTATGACTATGAGATTTGGAAGATGGATGTCAAAACCGCTTTCCTGAATGGTATTCTGGAAGAGGATGTGTATATGACACAGCCTGAAGGTTTTGTAGATCCTAAGAACGCTGGGAAGGTATGCAAGCTTCATAAATCTATTTATGGATTGAAGCAAGCATCACGGAGTTGGAATCTTCGTTTTGATGAAGCAGTAAAACAATTTGGTTTCATCAAGAACGAAGAAGAACCGTGTGTATACAAGAAGACTAGTGGGAGCGGAATTGCGTTTCTTGTACTGTATGTCGATGACATACTCCTTCTCGGTAATGACGTTCTGTTGCTTCAGTCTGTTAAGACTTGGCTCAGAAGTTGTTTTTCCATGAAAGACATGGGAGAAGCCGCGTACATCCTTGGAATCAGAATCTACAGAGATAGAGTGAACAGGCTGATTGGATTGTGCCAGGACACTTATATTGATAAGGTCTTGCACAGATTCAAGATGCATGATTCCAAGAAGGGCTTCATACCGATGTCTCATGACATTAGTTTCAGCAAGAAGCAGTGTCCGGCGACACATACTGAGCGAGAGCGCATGGATAGGATTCCTTATGCTTCTGCAATAGGATCTATCATGTATGCCATGCTCTGCACTCATCCAAATGTAGCTTACGCGTTAAGCATGACGAGTAGATACCAATCTGATCCAGGTGAAGTTCACTGGACAGCTGTCAAGAATATTCTCAAGTATTTGAGACATACTAAGGATAAGTTCTTGGTGTATGGAGGAAGTGAAGAACTTGTGGTGAATGGATTCACTGATGCGAGTTTTCAGACGGACAGAGACGATTTCCGATCACAGTCTGGATATGTCTTCTGTCTAAATGGCGGTGCAGTGAGCTGGAAGAGCTCTAAGCAGAATACCGTAGCTGATTCCACGACGGAAGCTGAATATGTTGCTGCTTCAGAAGCGGCAAAGGAAGCTGTTTGGATCAAGAAGTTCATGACTGAACTTGGTGTGGTTCCTAGTATCTTGGAGCCAGTGGCTTTGTTTTGTGATAACAATGGAGCCATAGCTCAGGCGAAAGAACCCAGGTCACACTAGAAGTCCAAAAACATAGAGAGGAGATATCACCTGATTCGTGATATCGTCAATAGAGGAGAAGTAAAGATCAGTCGAGTTCCGACAGACGAGAATGTCGCTGATCATCTGACTAAGCCACTCCCAAGGCCTAAGCAGGAGTATCACACTACTGATGTAGGCATTAGAGATCTAAAGATGTAATCTTGATTCTAGTGGGAGTTTTAGTTTTATTTGAGTTATAATAAGATGCTCTTGTAAACATACTTTTGGAAATGTTTAATGAAATTTGATTTCAGTATTATTTATTGTGATCTAAATAATGGTCCCAAAATAAGTTTATGTCACATTATAGGTCATCAAGTTGAGGACTTGATCATGAAACCCTATAAGTATAGATGACATAAATTATAATGTGTCCCTAGTCGAGGTTGTCAAAATGGGACACTGACAACCGCGAGAGACTAGCTTGTGAGGTGACTGTTGACTAAGTTTCATGGAGTCAATGATATGAGTATCACAGTCAGTCACATAGATATATGTTGGTGAACATATGATCGGACATGACCCGCTAATGAGAAGTCTCCAGGATAGTTATATCTGTGTCATGAGAGGTTCTCATTACGACTATAGAGTATAGTCCTAATACCTGAGTTCATCATACTTTCTTGCATATGAATTGGTGCACTTTTACCTTGTCAAACGTCGACCCGTAACTGGTGGCTATAACGGCACTGCTCAGGTGTATCATGAAGTGTGCGTTGAAACAGGGATGGAATGAGATGGGATTTGTCCCTCCTGAATAACGGGAGACAAAATATCTCAGGGCCTATCGAAGATTTTATACTGAGAAAATGTGTGGCCGCACTCAAACGAACTGTAGTTCAGTTGTTTGTCTTGTTCAGTATAGATCAGGAGTTCGATAAACACGATATTGGCTTAATAAGGATGACACCAATCTTGCCTTATGCCAAATCGAGATATAGAGACAAAAGGATTATAGGAATTGATGATTCCAGTACAAGTGGGAGATTGTTGGGATAGTGCCCTGAAATCACACTTGTACTCACTCCTGATGATAGTTGTGTGTCGAGATCAGACATTCGTATAATACTGGGTGGTTGCAATGTTTTGCTAGAAGCCTCTTGCAATCTGTAAGTCGTTGACTTACTGCCAGTATTATATGATCCTATAGGGTCACACACCTAAGAAAACTGGAAGCTAAAATATGGGAATGATCATTATGGTAATGATCATGTTAATGTGTATTGGATACACATTAATATCGAGTATATGGTGGTGTGTCGATCGACACAGTATGTGTGTCGGTCGACACAGATCGGGTTTTCGAAACAGACGTTTCGATTTTATGACTTAAACGAGTCGACCCGTTTTGATTGATTCTAGGTCTTAATAAAAACAGGAGTTTCGACCTAGAAGAGTAGCCGTCGACTTTTTCTTGACAGAGAAAGCAGAAAACACCAAAAAACTCAGAGATCCCAAAGATCCGGCACTAGCATCCCAGTTTCCAGGTTTGTGTGCATGTGTATCTGGTAGAGGCGAAGCATCTGAGTTGCTAGATCTCGTTCATCAATCATTCCGCTGCCAGTTCAAGGTAAGAACGAGGTTGGTAATTTCAATATAACAAACCCTAGATCCTAGGAGATCCAACACAGGCCACTCGAGAAATGTCTGGAGAATTATTTGGAAGAAGCATAAAGTCTCAATAGCCTTTGACATCTTCGTGCATGAAATCTAGCCAATATCGATAAAGGGAGCAGCGGCATCTCTCTATCCTTGTTCTGTCATTCTCATCCCTTACCACATCTACCAGATACATGGAGATTCCAATAGACCAGGGTTGCCGCTCGAACTCTCTGATGTGCCTCATCGGAGAACGTATAGCAAAACGAGAGAGGAAATGGATGTCGGAACCTAAATCCAAGGTGGGGGTGATAGATCGACGGATGACTTCATAGCAATACACAACAGGTTTTCATCCATTGATTGCGGATCGTTTGATTTTTTGAAAACATTCCGGTCTTCCATCATCTGCGTACATAAAGTTTGAGATCGCTTTCAAAAACACAGCGGTTATGTTGTTGGCGGCCAGACAGGCATTGTACAGCCTGATTACGCATCCGGTGGGGGGGGTATTCCAATGGAGCCGTCTGGATAAGATTTATCTGAGTTAGAGTATCCACATGATCCGCATCGTCTCAAAGAGTCCGGGAGACAGCTCGAACCCTGAAATGTTCCCGAAGGTTTTCACTGCCATTTTTGGCAAGGATTAACCTCCTAAGCTTGGGCGGAAGATCTAGAAGGTTGAGAACTGGCCGTTTAGGGCTAGATGATTCAGCAACGAGGGGGATTGTTCTTCTCATTTTTAGGAGAGTGTATTGAGTCTGTGGATGGATACTTGGGGTCGACATTCAGTTATTTATAAATGCAAATCGACACAACGTTCCAGTTTCCTCACACTGTTTCGGTTTATAACAAATGGATAGGTATATTATCACAAATGAAAGTATTGTTGTAGATGGATACAAATAGTTGTAAAAACTATTATATACATATATTTAAGGAGAAAAACAATTGAATTCAAGGATATTGCGTAAATCAGTAAATTAGTTTAAGGTATTATATACATATCAGTGATCATGGATACTGCCACGTAATCAAGGTAGAAATGAGGTTGAGAACAATATACTAGGAAAAGGATGTACGAAATGGAGAGAATTTTGTAGTTAAAATGATGGATAGTCATACTTCTTAACGAAACTACTGGATATATAGATACAAAATATGAAGATCAACTTGTATAAAGTAATGTCCAATATAGATTGAATTAACTATAGGCAGCACAGTAGGGTTAAATATGATTTGACCGTAAATATGATTTAACCGTTCTAGAATAAAAGTGAAAGTAATAATATCTTGCCATGGAACTATAATCTATGATTTGACAGTTAGAAAATTTAAGTTTATTTTTTTCGTGGAGTATCATTAAGTAGAGGTACATTTTTCAAAATTGGTTATCGTGCATTCAATTGATTAAAAAAACGTATGAGATAAAACTTAAACAGTAAGCAAATATTTTTTGACACGATATGGGGGATAGGGTATAGTATAGATACTAATACAGTGGATAGAAAAAAAACAATAGAATTAGGATGATATACATGCATCCTAATATTGATGGATGTGATAAAAACTAAAAACAATAGTAGTAGGTTGATATCCAGAAACCGTTTGAATGCCCCTAACCCGCAAGTTTGTAGTTTGGGTTATTTCCACCGTCCAACCAACCGGCTTCTTGCCCATTATCATCCTCGACTTCGTTGTGTAGATTGACACCGGCGTCAGCGTCACCGTCGACCTGCACATTATCGGCGCGCATATTGCCAGTGTTGTCCGCCGGATCTTCCCATTCAACTAACTCAGGCCATATTGAAAAAGTCTGCGGGATCATATTGAAGAACACAACAGTCTCAATAGCCTAGAAACATAAATCACACATACCTAGACCTTTTACAGATTCATTTTCCAAGCCAAGCCAGTAACAATGGACGGCACAAGGGCATGTTGCGATTCCTTCTTGGTCGACAGAGTCGCGGATAGCTCTGAGATAAGGTGGGGGGTACCAACGATAACTTGATTGCTGAAACGCTTTGACATGCCTCCTAAGGGACCGAATAGCAGTGCGAGACAGAAGAGGCATCGTTGAGTCAGGATCCAGGTTAGGGCAGATGGAATGGCGAATGACTTCATAGCAATACAAGGCGGGTTTGAATCCAGCAACAGTGCAGTGTTTATGGCGGAGAAGTGCATCAGTTCGTTCTTCCGTTGACAATACCTCTATATATATGAAATCCGATATTGCTTTTAGAAACACTGCTTTAGGATTTTTGGCACCTAGACAGGCATGTTGCAAGCGGTCTAACCCTATAAAGTTGTGGCTAGTTTTTATAAGATCAATTTTGGACAGGGTATCCACTTGGTCAGCATCATCTCGAAGAGTTTTACAGACTCCTATGATTTTGTAGTGCTCACGAATGACTTCACAAGCGTTTGTGGCCAAAATCGATCTTCTTAATTCATCCGGCAGATCGAGAAAGCCGGGAGAGGAAAGGACGAGGTGATTGTTATCTGCTGTATTCATCTTAGAATATGTGTTTTTGTTTTCCTGGATAGGTTCGCCATTCCTTATATCTATAGATGATTTTAGGTCGCAACGATTCATATCCCATACAAGGATTCAATCAACCAAACATGTATGGATAGGTATAAAGTATGTGAAATTCTATCCATGGTGTACAGTAAAAAACACAGAGCAGTGTGGATATAAATTAAAAAAAAAAAAAACCTAACCTACATCCATTGAGTACGGTATTTTTCCATTGTGTATTGTAAGAGAACACAACAGTCTCGAAAAATAGCCATAGTAAAATAAAATTTAAATTCCATCCATTCTATATAGTATTATGGATAGATATAAATAATTTGGAATTCACTAAAAGGGATGGGTAGTTCATTCATATTATTAATCATATGTTATGAGACCAAGATAGTTGATAAAATTCAACTAGTATAACAGGGCTATCAGTATCCTTCGTGTGTAATTTATAATTGATATTCATAAAGATTCAAAAATCGCTATCCGTATAAATCCAAAAAGAGCGAACGAGAAAAGGATGATATGAATGATAATAAGGATGATATAAAGGAAGGTATATTGATGAACTAACATAGGCAATATACCATTTTCAACCATAAAATTTTGCCTTTACATGGCCCATTGTTCAACCGGTTGAACAACATACATGGCCACGATCCAGATGATCCGCATCATGTTCATCTTGATCTGTATATGCCTCCTAGAACAAGGAGCCTTATTGTTTCTTGCAACCCCAACTGAGATTTTTCTTGTTATCTTGAACTCTAATTCGTCTCCAACCTACTTCGACCACTTCTCTAGAACTTTGATGTCCTCTCAAATTTTCTTAAGATCTTTGGCAACCATGTCAACCTCTTTCATAATGGAGTCATCCACCCACTCACTTAAGTGACCTTCATTTTGGTGATGTTTGGAAAAGCTATTTTAAAAAAAAAAACTGAAAAAGAAAGTAAATCTATAAGGGACAATGGAATCCGGTTTGAATCTAACCCGGATAGCTTCGGGGCATTTGAACCACCTGCGATGAAGATTGGAAGGAGTTGTTCCATATCCTACTTCGATGTCTTCGCCACACCAGCACATGGTTGGTTCTGCGACGCCTATAGACCTACAAGGTAATGTTTCTTCAGAAGTAGAAGCAGCTGAAGTAGACGTCAAACTCATAATTCTGAAGAGTGCTTTCAAACAACTGGGTGGACTCTTTCTTATAACCGGTTAAATAAGTTAAATGAACATATAGCATACGTATATATAAGATACCAATGTTAAAAAGTGATGACAAGATAGCTTTGTAAAAGAACTGGTTAACAAGACAGTTTTAGGGTTACATAAATTAGTTTCCCAACATTTTCATATGGAAAGAAAAAAGGTAACATCAATTAAATGCCTTGGGTGATGGGTTTATTAGGAAACTCAAAATAAGATATCTACATAAGCAGAGAATCCATTTTGTTTGGTAACGATGGACAATATGGTTCTCTAATCTTGTGTCAGGGTATGTATAGAAATTGGATGGATAGTTAACAGATTAGATCAAGTATGTCGTTTGGGTTATTTTCACCGTTCAACACAACGGCTCCTTTCCCATACAACGATGCAATGAATCAGACAACTTGCTGAATCCAAATATAAAGCCGTAGTGAAAGAGAATGAAAAAACTATCCATTGTGTACAATATTTAAGGATAGTTATAAATATACCCAAAAAAACAAAAAGTGATGGATAGTTCATCTGGATTCTAGATCATATGCTATGAGAGAGACCAAGATATTGTACATCAGATACTAGTATTACAACACTATCATTATGATTTGTGTGCAAATTATAATTGCTATCCATATAGATTCAAAATTCGCAATCCAAATCGGTTCAAAGGGGCAAACAAAAAAGGATGATATGAAGGCATAATGATGAACTCGTTGAAACTCGTTGCCATCCACCATCGGCGAAAACTTGTTCTTGCCATTGCCCTGTTCTACCTCATTAGAACCTATCCACCTAGACACTTACCGGCACTGTAGAGTGCCGCTTTAAACAGCCTCCTCTTCCACTGAATCTATTGTTACAGACTGAAATGAGATTGACCGGTTAGATAACAATAGGTCCACAAAGCAATCTAGGCAGAGGAGACTGTTTTCACCGATGAAAGCTTTTCTAGTTAGTCAAATCTCCTGCCTAGGAAGATAATAAAACTCGATGACGATGTAAATGACAAATCTCAATCACAATCGGCAGCGAGCTTACTTTAGTGGAAGAGGAGGCTGATTTTACCAGTGAAAGCTCTTCCATATAGACACATCTTCTACGAAGGGAGACGCCCTTCATCAGCCATGAACAGTGACATCGACTTCACATCTCGCGTTTTTTGCCTCCTGTGAATTTGTTTTCTATAACAAGCTAAGACAAAAACAGTTTGCAATCTGATTCAAAAGGAAAAAGTCTAACTAGCTTGCAATTTTCAGAAACTAACTAGTCTAATTCAAAAGTACCTTTAAGGCTAACTAGTTTACAAGCTAACTATAATCAATTTAGTTGGTATTTTGAATAGGGTTAAAGTAGACATTGTACAGTTAAAAATCACTAAAAAATACAAAATTGAAAGAGGTTTTGGAAAGATATAAAATTTCTATTACTTTACAAATAAGATACATTTGGTGCAATTAATCCCAATTTATAACACCACTTTCATAAAACATATCGACCATATCGACATTCTGGACATCTATTAAAGAGCACTTTAAACTAATTTCCGCAAGCATGTATCGAAGATGTGCTCGGGTAACATCTTCCTTACTTCCTAAACCATATTCAGCTCTAGCACCACAGCAATAATACACCAAGGATCTGTTTTCTTTTATCCTCAACTATGTTTATATCTAGTAAAAATACAGCTCTGAACTACACAACTTATGGCCATCAAAACACCACCAGAATACATGAGGTGGATTAAATCAAAGGTATTACACCCCTTTTTCATAACCCAATTTAAACCATCCACAAAATGACCGTAATCGAGTAACATTCACATAACCAGGAGGAGCATATTCCTTCAAATTTGTAACTTTGTTTTGCTTTCTGTGCCAAAAAAGTGATTTGAACCGGAGTGGTCTTGACCGAATATCTTCTCCAATAATCGTGTCATGGACCAAAAAGAATTGATCATCACAGTAATCAAGTAAACATAAGACCCAACAGAGTTTGTCCACTGGATTGACCTTTAAAAAATATAACCATTTAACCAATAATAGCTAGAAAGATTGTACCAATACACTATCCGAATATTAAAAACAGAAATGTTATTCATAAATTTAAGAGACATAACAAAGAGAATGACCCTATTGTCACGGCCCAACTTTTACCCATGAGTTTACTTGATGATACTGGGCCGAGACCAAGAGAAGACCCAAGATGCTACAAGCCCATCTTCTAGAAGCTTGGAGAGCATCTTAAAATATTGTAGATATTTGTTGTAAAGTGTGGAAGAGTGTGGAAGGGTGTAGAAGATTAATCCTAGCCCTTAGATTAGATTAATCTCCACCGTTAGATCTTGGTGGAAACTTGTATATAAGGAGGTGTGAGCCTCACTTGTAAATCATCCAAGCATTGAGCTTTCAATACAAGTTCTTTCAAACACTCTCTCTCTCTACAATTTCGTGAGTCTCTCTCTCTAAGGACCGAAGTCCTATTTCGGAGCAAGGCTGACTTAGCTACTGCGAGGGGCAGAAAGGAGCTAAGGCCGCACTGACCGATTGTGAGAAATCAGTCCGTGACAGTTGGTATCAGAGCGAAGTTTCGACCGAGGGAACAAGGAAGAACGATGGCCGGATCGAATGAAAGTTCCAACCCAGAAACCAACATCACCAACGAGGAACGAGGAAGGGATGCCGGGACTAGCCAAGGGAAGAAGGGCAGCCGGCGTGATAAGAGCGTTACTCGGGAGATGTTGGCTATGGGGCTGGAAGAAGTGGGAGAAAGGATGGATAGGCTGGAACACAACTCAGAGGCGTTGGAGGAACATGTGATGTCGGAGTTGGAAGAAATCAAGAAGAATGCTGCCGACACCGACTCTCGGTTCGTTCAGCTGGAGGAGTTGGTCCGGTCTTTCCGGGATGAGGTGATACGAGGCTTGCGTGATGAGATCATGGCAAGGCTTGAAGGAGTGGAGGCGGACATCACTCTATGCAGGAGGGCTGCAGCCAACGGCGGCCCAGGTGGTCCGGTTGGAGTTGGGAAGATTGATGTCCCGAAACCGTCGAAGTTCAATGGGGCGCGAGATGCTAAGGAAGTTGATAACTTCCTGTGGCAGCTGGAGCATTACTTCGACATCGTCAACATGACGGATGAGAGGACTAAGGTCAAGACGGCCACAGCGTACTTGACTGATACTGCGATGTTGTGGTGGCGTAGGAAGCTTGCCGACATCGAGAGGGGCGCTGCCCAAGTGGGAACGTGGGAAGAGTTCAAGAGAGAACTCAAGCGACAGTTCTATCCGGAGAATGTCGTGTATGAAGCCCGGAGGAAGCTGAGGGAACTCCGGCAGAAAGGTACGGTCCGCGACTATGTCAAGGAATTTACCAACATTATGTTGCAGATTCCTAGCATGTCCAACGAAGATCTTGTCTTCCATTTCACCGATGGATTACAAAACTGGGCGAAACAAGAGCTGCAACGAAGGGGAGTTCAGACTCTTGACGAGGCAGTCGCGGTGGCCGAATCCTTGATTGACTTTCGCTCCCAAAGCACGTCCGACTCACATAAGAGGAAGGATAAAGAGAAGGTCGTGGCTAAAAGTGGGGGAGAAAGGCGTGATTATCGCCCTCGACCTAGCGGGAAGGATAAGATCCTGAGTCGGGAAGACTACGAGGCGAAGAAGAAGTCTTTCGTGCCGAGAGGTGGGTGTTTTGTGTGCAAGGGGCCACACACCATGAAGGACTGTCCGAAGATGGGGTCACTTTCCGCGATGGTTGAACAGCGGGACGCCGAGACTCAAGGAGAGGAATCGGCGAAGATGGGGTCGTTACAACTCCTTAACGCCCTTAGAGCTAGCCCGGTTGCCAAGACGGTCAACAAAGGGCTTATGTACGTTGAAGCCCGAATCAACGGGAAGATGGCTCGAGTTATGGTGGATACGGGAGCCACACATAACTTCATGGCTGATGATGAAGCCAAGAGACTTGGAATTCGTTGGGATAAACGGGAGGGCTGGATGAAGACGGTGAACACCAAAGCCCAACCGGTTCAAGGGACGGCTCGAGGAGTGGAGATGAAGCTGGGCGAATGGGTTGGTCCGGTGAATTTCTCGGTTGTCCCGATGGACGATTTCAAGGTGGTGATCGGCTTGGACTTTATGAGGCAAGTCCTAGCAATACCGATGCCCGCTCTCAGCTCGGTATGCATCCTTGAGAAGGGATCACAGTGCATGGTCCCGGTCATGGAGGAAAAAGGCGAGATGCCTAAGCAGCTGTCCGCGATGCAGCTTACCAAGGGCGTGAAGAAGGGTGAACCCACGTTCTTGGCTGTTATGAAGGTGGAGGATGAAGGCGGGAAGAGTGAACCGCTACCACCGGTTATTGAAGCTGTCCTTGAAGAGAACAAGGACGTTATGCCCGCTAAGTTGCCCGAGAAGCTACCACCAAGGCGGGAAGTGGACCATCGGATCGAGTTGGAAGTAGGGGCCAAACCACCGGCGATGGCTCCTTACCGGATGGCTCCCTGCGAGCTTGAAGAGCTCAGGAAGCAGTTGGATGAGTTGCTAGCTACGGGGAAGCTTAGACCGTCGAAAGCTCCTTACGGTGCCCCGGTTTTGTTCCAAAAGAAGCATGATGGATCGTTGCGGATGTGTGTGGACTACCGGGCGCTGAACAAGGTAACCATCAAGAATCGTTACCCAATTCCTTTGATCGCTGATCTGTTCGACAGGTTGGGAGAGGCAAAGATCTATACCAAGATGGACTTGCAGAAGGGATATTATCAAGTCCGGATTGCCGAAGGAGATGAGCCGAAAACAGCATGCATCACTCGGTATGGGTCGTTTGAGTGGCTGGTGATGCCCTTTGGCCTCACAAACGCCCCAGCCACGTTTTGCACGCTGATGAATCAGATCTTGCAGCCTTTCCTTGACCGATTCGTGGTGTGTTACCTGGATGACATCGTGATCTATAGCAACACGATGGAGGAGCATATCGAGCATTTGCGGACAGTTTTCCGAGTTCTCCGAGAGAACGAACTGTTCGTGAAGAGAGAGAAGTGCACGTTTGCCACCGAGGAAGTTCAGTTCTTAGGGCACGTCATTGGGCATGGGCGGATTAAGATGGATGAGCCGAAGGTGAAAGCGATCACCGAGTGGGAAGCTCCGACGAAGGTGACGGAGTTGAGATCTTTCCTTGGGCTGGTAAACTATTACCACCGGTTCATTGAAGGATACTCGAAGAGGGCTGCTCCCTTGACCGACTTGTTGAAGAAGGCGAAGAGTTGGGAGTGGTCGGAGAAATGCCAGGAAGCCTTTGAAGAGTTGAAGGCCGCGGTGAGTTAAGAACCTGTCCTTGCCTTACCGGATTTTAAGCTGCCCTTCGAGCTACATACGGACGCGTCCGACTTTGCGATTGGAGGAGTATTGATGCAGGAAGGTCATCCCATTGCCTTCGAAAGTCGGAAGCTGAATGAGACGGAGAGGCGGTATACGGTCCAAGAAAAGGAAATGACGGCGGTGGTCCATTGCCTTAGAGTTTGGAGGCATTACTTGCTGGGATCACACTTTGTGATCAAGACGGACAATGTGGCCACGAGTTACTTCCAAACCCAGAAGAAGTTGTCGCCTAAGCAAGCCCGTTGGCAAGATTTCTTGGCGGAGTTTGACTACACGATGGAGTATAAGCCCGGGAAGGCGAACGTGGTTGCTGATGCGTTGAGTCGAAAAGCAGAACTGGCGGCAATAAGCATGGTTGAAGGGAGTATCTTGGGCCGGATTAAAGAAGGATTGGGACGTGATCCAATGGCCCAAGAACTGATGAAGTTGGCTGAAGAAGGCAAAACCCATCGGTTTTGGGTTGAGAACGGGCTGCTTTATGCTAAGGGACGTCGGCTTTATGTTCCAAAGTGGGAGAGCCTCCGTCGGGATGTCATTCGGGAGTGTCATGATACTCGATGGGCAGGACATCCGGGGCAGAAACGGACGTTGGCGTTGGTGGAAGCAGCCTACTTTTGGCCACGGATGCGGGATACCGTGGAGTTGTATGTGAAGACTTGTCTTGTTTGCCAACAGGTTAAGACGGAGAACAAGCAATCGGCGGGTTTGCTGGAGCCTTTGCCAATTCCGGAGAGACCATGGGAGTCGGTCTCGTTGGATTTCATAAGCGCCTTGCCTAAGTCGGAAGGGTTTGGATCCATCATGGTGATTGTGGATCGATTCTCTAAGTATGGAACGTTTGTGGCTTGTGATCGGGACTGCACAGCCGAAGGTGCCGCAAGGGCGTTTTTCAAAAACGTGGTTAAGTATTGGGGGTTGCCCAGGAACATAGTGAGCGATCGGGATCCCCGCTTTACCGGGAAGTTATGGACGGAGTTGTTCAAGTTGCTTGGGACGGACTTGAACTTCTCAACGAGCTTTCATCCTCAGTCGGATGGACAAACGGAAAGGGTAAACGCTTTGTTGGAGTGTTACCTTCGACACTTCGTGAGTGCAAATCAGCGAGATTGGGCTAAGTTGCTGGACATTGCCCAATTCTCATACAACTTACAACGAAGCGAGTCGACTGGTCGGAGTCCATTCGAGCTAGCAACGGGGCAACAGCCTTTGACCCCGCATACGTTGGCAAACCCCGGTTCAGAAGGGAAGAGTCCGGGAGCGATGAAGATGGCCAAAGCATGGGAGGAACATGCTGATTTGGCCCGAGTGTGCTTGGAGAAGTCTCGGAAGCGGATGAAGAAATGGGCGGACGAGAAGAGACGCTTTTCCGAGTACTCGGTGGGAGACTTGGTCTTTGTGAAGCTTCTGCCTCAACAATTCAAGGCACTTCGAAGTTTACACAAGGGCTTGGTCCGGAGGTACGAAGGACCCTTTGAAGTGATCGCGAAGGTCGGGAAGGTGTCCTACCGGCTTGACTTGCCGGACACGCTGAAGATCCACCCGGTGTTCCACGTGAGTATGCTGAAGCCTTACCACCGGGATGAAGAGGATCAAAGTCGGGGAGAATCAAGCCGAGCACCACCCATCGTGACGAAGTCTTACGACAAGGAGATTGGGGAAGTGCTCGGGAAGAAGGAAGTAAGAAAGCGAGGCGTTCCGCGTCAAGCTCACTTCTTGATCAAGTGGAAGGGATTGCCGGAGTCAGAAGCTACTTGGGAACCTGAAGAAGACTTGTGGCAGTTCCGCGAGAAGCTGAAGGAGTACACGGCGACGAGGACGTCTCCGCGATAAGTGGGGGAGGATGTCACGGCCCAACTTTTACCCATGAGTTTACTTGATGATACTGGGCCGAGACCAAGAGAAGACCCAAGATGCTACAAGCCCATCTTCTAGAAGCTTGGAGAGCATCTTAAAATATTGTAGATATTTGTTGTAAAGTGTGGAAGAGTGTGGAAGGGTGTAGAAGATTAATCCTAGCCCTTAGATTAGATTAATCTCCACCGTTAGATCTTGGTGGAAACTTGTATATAAGGAGGTGTGAGCCTCACTTGTAAATCATCCAAGCATTGAGCTTTCAATACAAGTTCTTTCAAACACTCTCTCTCTCTACAATTTCGTGAGTCTCTCTCTCTAAGGACCGAAGTCCTATTTCGGAGCAAGGCTGACTTAGCTACTGCGAGGGGCAGAAAGGAGCTAAGGCCGCACTGACCGATTGTGAGAAATCAGTCCGTGACACTATGCTTCAATTGGATCACATATGACCAAAAAAGAGAGTCTAATTGATACCACCAATGACAAAGACATACACCAAACATAAGGATGAAAGACAAATAAAGACCAAACACTCTTCTCCCAAACTAAATATGCAAGGCTTATTGACTCCATTGACTAGGAATTGTAAAAAACAATAGAAAAAGTAGAAATAGTGGCACTTTAACCCGAAGGGCCAGAACCGTTGCCATCGCCAAGCTTAGGCAGATTGAGCTCCTTAACATCATGTTCATTCTACCCCTTCCTCAACTATGCATCTCCCTTCTGAGCAGGTTTATTCCTTGGTGTAGTTAAGGACTGAACCATCCTTTTTTGGGATAAACATCCCAGCACAAGAGGAGGTCCATTAAAAACCTTATTTTT
The DNA here is from genome assembly GCA_030180135.1 of Orychophragmus violaceus. Classification (NCBI taxonomy): domain Eukaryota; kingdom Viridiplantae; phylum Streptophyta; class Magnoliopsida; order Brassicales; family Brassicaceae; genus Orychophragmus; species Orychophragmus violaceus. Next base: position 84,705,300 of record CM058239.1, read on the forward strand.
CCCTCCTGCTGGTTTCTGGACACCACCCTTCTTACCCTCAACCTTCTCGACTACTAGAGAATCATCCTTTAATACCATTGTATTATCCTGAAAATCTGTAACAACACTAACCGCCTCATTGTTTTCAAACGATAGTTGCACCACGTCCTGCTCAATGCTCTCCATCTCATTGAGTTCAATGCATGCTCCTGTGGATCCATAAAATCACCTAAACAATCATCATCCTCAAAATCGTCTCCCATCTCCTCATCCTGACCCTTCAAATCAGCAGGTTTCTTTTTTGCTCTCCATGGCTGAGGACAATATTTCCAACCATCTGACAAAAACCGTACAAACCAAATAAGTCGAACAAATTTCCATCAGTCTTAATAGCTCAAAGAATTCACCGAGGTCAGCATAACACTGAAGATCGACAAACTATGGATCTAATTGTTGGATATGGGTTTAACATGCATCCATAAGCCTCATCCAAATCTGCCCAGCTCATTTGACATGCTCGGCCCAAGACAAAAGTCCATTAAGAAGTTACTGCCTACATGAAAAGTTTGGCCATTTTTGCTATAAATAACATGTTTACTGTCCATTAACGCCATCAATTATAATTTGCTTACTCTGACCTATTACTAAAGAGCAACGAGCTTAGTTTTTGTAGAAAGATCGTCACTTCTGCGAACTTCCTTCTTTCTTATCATGTTCATCTGTCGGTCTCGGCCTATTTTTTAATGTAGAGAATCTCCGACCACCCTCCTTTTTCCGACTTCTTTATATATGTTCAGACAATTTGGTAATGCGTGAATGGTTTCAAAACAAGTTATTTTCACCCTATAGGTGAATCTTATCATAGTTTTCGATGGGGGCATATGGATTTATTTTGTCATTAATCACTATGCTTAAGATATTTCCACATAAAAATATGATATGGTGTGATGAACAAAAACGAATGATTTCAGTGGCAATGAACATCGATTTTGAGTTTTTGTTTTCAATTTTTTTTTTTTAAATTAGAATGGCCTTACAAAAACAAAAATAACCCAAAAATAATAATTTTGTTCATATTTAAAAAAAAAAAAATTTAAAGACACAATTTCTTTTTATAACTTAAAAAATAGAAACACATTTACTCTCTACAAATAAAAATAAATTTGAAAGGTTGATTCAAGAGATAAAAAAAAAAACAAAAAATGTGAAATATAAGAAGTCATTACTTTCCTATTCTTTCTCCCAGTTTTTAGTGTTTTATAAACATTTTTTAAGGAATACCTAGTAATCTTTTTCTTAAAAAAAGAAAAGAAATTTCTTTATATAGAAGAATTAGATGTCTAACTAAATTCATTAATCTTTCTATCTAAATCAAAAAGCAGAAAATTCCAGAAAAGAAAATAGAGACAAATGGATAATAGTGTAAACAGTGTTACGCTCATCATTATTTTAATAATCTATTATTGATTTCGACAGATAACTTGAATCATGAACAATCATATTCTTAGTCGTAATTATTGTGTTGTTTTTTGTTTGTTAATTTTATAGTTTCATAATTTTAATCTTAAAACACATATATATTAAATATAAACAGTAAACATAACTAAAATAAAATTTACATTTTTATTTGACGTATGCGTTACATTTTGTAAACATATTCCAATAAAGCATTAAAATGTTTTGTTTTGAAAATAGGTAGGCACAAATCCAAAATCCCAGTTCTTAAACTATTCAATCCAAATCCTATGTAATTTTTTATATAAAATGTTTTGTTTTCATTAAAACCTAATTTCTAAAACTAAATTATCCATTTAAATAAAAATGATTTTAATACTTCTTATTTCACCAGGAATACAAAATAGGCATGCTATGAAAGAGGATATTTATTGTAAAAAAACGCGAAGCAGATTGGCGACACATGACATTTGCACGAAAAAGGTGTTGATGCGTTGTGCAAAACATTGTCTAAACGACCGTATTTTAGACGGAATATGTCTAACAGTCCCAAAGACGACAAAAAAGCTTGTTACTGCTACCATTACGAAGATTCATCCAAAACGTGCCAGCTTCATTAGGGGCAAACAATATCTTAAGCCTATAACATTTACGAGCCCAATTTTTCAAGATAAAATAAAAATATTTAAAAACAATTTTAACAACCAAAATATTAGATATATATTTTTAAACTATTTTTCTAATGTGGTTTCATAACTAAAAACTCATATAAAATGGTTAAAAATGTTATTTCAAAATTTTAGTTTTCAATTCGAAATGTTTATTAAAGGACCAAAAAAAACTTTTTACCCAAGGACCCCGAAAATATTGAACTGGCCCTAGATCCAAATGCTCATGAGTCTGTCTAATCCTATAGGTCATCAAACTGTATGGAAATTATTCTTCAATCTAGCTACTATTTAATAATAATTATTATTGTGTTGATGTGTTTGTTTTTTTTGTTTGTTTAATTTGTGTTTTCTTAGATGTAATAAATCATCAACTAATATTGAAGAGGTAAACGAGAAACATATATGGTTCTTATAAATAAGACATAAGGGCTTGGTATTTTTAACTTTTTATTTTTTATAAATTATATTAGAAGAAAAACGAGAAAACTCTAGTTTCTCATAAATAATGTGGCAGTATTAAAACTCAACAGATGTAAAAAACAAAAAAAACCATTGACTATCTCTTAGCTTGAGGTGAAGGGCTGGAGAGTTCAGTTTTACCAAATCTCGTTTGATATGTTTAACGCTCGCGGTCAGTTTCACCTTGTTGGCCAACAGCCTTTTAGCTACGACTGCTTGCCCGTCAAGTAACATTCCATGTTATTACGCGTTTTAAAAGTTACACAGAAATAGGCTAATGATAGATTTTCTATATATTTGTAGAGTGTTTTATAATTTATGCTTTGTAAATAATACCAAAACCACCTTGTCATATCTTGTTACAATCCTAAAAGTTTTATGTGGCCTTGGACTTGTCATATTATGATGATTTTAAACTACTTATCCTTTTAGACAGAAGAACAGAAGATCAAATAAAGAAAGGTCATCACAAGAAAATCAAAAGGTAATAAGTAAGGGTGGGCACAATTCTCGTCCCATACGTTCTCGTCCCAGTCTCGAATTCTCGTTCCATACGGGGATATATTCTCATATAGTATAAGATATAAACTTCCATTTAGGATCGAGATGTGACAGGAACGGGAACTCCCAAAGTCCCGTTCGGAAAAAATAATATATTAAATATACAGTATTTTATAAATGAATGTGCATTTTTTGTAAACTAATTGAAAATATTTTTAAATTTGAAAATAATGGGATTTAGTTTTTCATAATTCTTCTAGTATACGTAATATGTTACCAAAACTATAAAATTTTGATTTTGTCTAACTTAAATGACTTTTTAGTTTTTTTGGAATTCCCATTCAATTCCCCTCCTGTCTGGTTCCATTTCTGTCCGGTTCCAAACTTTTAATGGGACATAAATGGTACTATTATTTCAGTTCCCAAATTTCCTTCTAATTCTGGTTTCTGCAAAATCATGTCTCAAATTCCTATTTTTCCACTCCTACCAATAAGTGGTGGCGCCAAACAGTAAGAGTCGGAAGTCGCACTGACAAAACTTATAAAGCAAACTTTTAGTGAACAAAAACTTCAAAGGTAAACATACCGAAATAGTAAATCCGGAGGATATTTTATTGATAAGAGATCGAAAAGAGAGTACAAAGATGGAAAAAGAGCACAAAGAACTGAAACAGCTAAGAAAATTGCTAAGTTCTTAAGTCTAGATGCTAGGGTTTTTTGCTATATCTAAATCGTATGATTATCATATCCTTATATAGCTGCGGCAAGTCGGCTTCAAAGATATTTTCCGAGAGATTTGCGGAAATCTTCTTGTTGTTATCTTCTTCCTTTTTCCGTTAAGATTTACATTTTATTCTCGGATTTTCCTCTTTAGCTCGGAAAAATCTTCATCTTCCATTATCAGAGTTTATGTTCTTTCTTCGGCAATTATCTTTCCGCAGCTTGACCTCTCTTTCGAATCGGCCGAGAACGGACTGTCCGAGTCCGTTTGTGTCTAGACTTCTTTATTTGGCCCAAAGTTTCGGACATACGAATATTGCATGTTTGGGCCAAATTCGTATTTCTTCCGATGATTTAGTTTAATGGCCAATAAAATATAAGCCGATGTTGCTGAAGATGGATTGCGGCTAGTTGCGCATCCACAAAATGGGATATCGGAAAATGTTCGATCATGCGCTATCCGTTTGGAAAGTTTGGAGAGGCGAAATCCAGCTCGGAAATTACCAAGAGATGCATTCAGCTTGGAACTTCCGAAAATGAGAAAGGAAACATTCGGATCCGAGCTGGTTCAGCTCGGAAATTCCAAGCAGGTTCAGCGCGGATCCGAGCTGATTTGGCTCGGTTCGAGCTGGTTCAGCTCGGAAATCCAAGCTGACTCAAAGCCTTTAGATCGACGTCGGAAGTATCCATGTCCATGAAGATCGAGTATTGTTTCATGAATTCCTCCGACAGCTGTTGAAAGTTTCCAATGGAATCGCGTTCTAGCCTAGAGAACCATTCAAGGGCTGCTCCTTTTAGATGTTCCACGAACAGGAGATAGAAACCAGCATCTTTGTCCTTTCGGGAGAGATTTGCTCTTCCGATCGCGATTTGGAAAGCCATTATATGAGCCTTCGGGTTGGTCGTTCCGTCGTAGATTGGGATTTTGACCTTGCCCGGATTATAAATCTGAGTTCTGGTGATTCGAGCTTTGAATGGTGTCTTTCAAGTTTCTTCCAAGACGCGTTCGATCTCTGGCGCTGCGCTTATTGCCTGATGAACCTGCAACCATACAGTTTTAATCTATGCGGTTGTCTGAGCCAGTGCGTCCCTGAGTTCATAGAGCTCGCTCCGTTTATTGTTTCTTCGTCGTTCAATTGGCTCGATTGGGCGAGTTCGCTCGATGTCCTCTTCTTCCGATAGTTCATCGTCGCTTAACTCTAGGACGTATCGATCAGCGTCGATCCTTTCCTCCTCGTCAGAGGATGGTTCGGTCTGATCGCCAGGCGGAATCAAGTCCTCGTTTTCGCAGTCTTCTGCATTGTTTGCCGCTACAGACTTTCGGCCTCGGACTACAGGAGGAGGATCTATGGTATTGGGTCTAGTTGCCGTGGGAGTTTGTTTGCCCGTGGTTTGCTCGCGGTGTTGCGGTGGATTCCTTGCTGGCTCATCGGACGTCGAGAAGTATAGACGCCTTCGTTCAATTGGGGAGAAATTCACTGTTCGGGTCGTCCGTATACGGTTCCCGGTTTTCAGTCTCTCGATCTGCTCCGTGAGGGTGCTATTTGCCTTTTCTTGCTCTTCTGTCCTCTGTCTCAGCGGGGCCACCATCTCTTTCAGCTCGGACAGAGTTTCGTTGATTGTTGCATCCGGTGCGGCTGTGTTTGTAACATTGGTGCTTGGTGAGGTGTTACCCGCGGTAACGTTGGTTGTGTTGTTGCCGACCGGCAGCTGCTGATCTTTCTCGTCTCCGTCTTCGATGGTAACCATATCTTCGGATCCGCTATTCGATGGTTTTTGAGTGTCAGAAGTTTCAATCTCCCCACAGACGGCGCCAAACTATGAGAGTCGGAAGTCGCACTGTCAAAAATTGTAGAGCAAACTTTTAGGGAACAAAAAATTCAAATGTAAATACACCGAAATAGTAAACCCGGAGGATACTTTATTGATAAGAGATCAAAAATAGAGTACAAAGAACTGAAACGACTAAGAAAATTGCTAAGTTCTTAAGTCGAGATGCTAGAGTTTTTTGCTATATCTAAATCGTATAACTATCACCTCCTTATATAGCTGCGGTAAGTCGGATTCAAGGATATTTTCCGCGAAATTTGCGGAAATCTTCTTGTTGTTATCTCCTTCCTTTTTCCGTTAAGATTTACATTTTCATCTCGGATTTTCCTCTTTAGCTCAGAGATATCTTCATCTTCCATTCTTAGAGTTTATCTTCTTTCTTCGGCAATTATCTTTCCGCGGCTTGACCTATCTGCCGAATGGGCCGAGAACGGACGGTCTGAGTCCATTTGTGTCTAGACTTCTTTATTTGGCCCAAAGTTTCGGACATGCGAATATTGCATGTTTGGGCCAAATTCGTATTCCTTCCGATGATTTGGTTTAACGACCAATAAAATATAAGCCGATGTTTCTGAAGATGGATTGCGGCTAGTTGCGCATTCGCAGAATGGGATATCGGCAAATGTTCGATCATGCGCTATCCGTTTGGAAAGTTTGGAGAGGCGAAATCCAGCTCGGAAATTACCAAGAGATGCATTCAGCTCGGAACTTCCGAAAATGAGAAAGGAAACATTCGGATCCGAGCTGATTCAGCTTGGAAATTCCAAGCAGGTTCAGCTCGGAAATCCGAGCTGGTTTTGGCTCGGATCCGAGCTGGTTAGCTGATTTCAGCTCGGAAATTCCGAGCTGGTCTAGCTCGGTCCGAGCTGGTTTAGCATATATGCTGTTTTAAAGTTATTTCATTATATATTCTATAATTTTAATTTCTATAAATTAAGAACCATGAAATAAAACGAAAATCAACTTACTTTACCATATACAATAATATGATTCGCATAGTATAAATCACAAGGAAATGAAATAGAAACTACACATGAAAAAATGGAAACAAAATGGAGGGATATTGTCTTCACAACTTCGAAATGATTACTTGTTTTATTTAAAATATTAACTAACTATATTCTTAATTTTATATGGTTTTTGTTATACTGTAAATTAACCCAACTTTTTAGTTTGATTTTAGACTTTTTGAGTTTTGGAGACATATAGCAATGCAATCCAATAACTTTCATTATTCTCTTTTTCATAAAATTATTTTGTAGTTTACATTTCAATTAGGGTTGTTCAATTCAGAGAAACTAATCCGGTCCAATGAAAGACAAACCAAAAGAAACAATATTAAAAATACACCATATGTCCATACGGTTAATATTCAAAACGAATTGAACTGCAAAAAGGAAAAACAAAATATGAAAAACGAATTTTTCATCCAAAATTAAGAATATATTTTAATAAAATTCGAATCCAAACTGAAATCTAACTTGAACCAAAATATTCACAAAATTTACGTTTTATTGGAAATAATTTAACCAAAAATCATAAAATTTAAACTAAATTAAAATGTAGATTGAACACCTCTAGTTTCAACTTTTGAGTTCTGGTTTTTTTTTTAATTAAAGATGGGTATATCAATTTTTTATAAAAATAGATTGGCATCATAAAAATAAAATAAGAAGAAAAAAATTTTCCTTGAACTTTAAAAATTTTTAAAAATCAGAAACACAATTACTTTCAGCAAGTAAAGGAAAAATAGCTTGGTAAGTTTATTCAAGAGACTAAAAAATCCAATAAATTAAAATATATGATGTTATTAAATTGTGGTTCTTTCTTCCAATTTTTTAGTGTTTATAAGCATTTTGTGGAATACCTTGTATTTGTTTTCTTGTTAGAAGGAAATTATTTGTTTTTTTACATCTAACTTTATTTATATAGAATTTTAGATTATATAGAAAATACATATTATATTAAACATGTCACTAATTACATCTCTACAATAATAATCAAAAAAACATTTTAAAATTTAGTCAGGCTTTTGAAAGTTATTATTAAATAAATATTGAAATTACCCATAAAAGAAAACAAAACAAAAAAAATGACAAAAGAGAAAGTGTTTACATAAAAAATGGGAGACTTTCTTTTTTCTTTTTTTCTTTTTTCCTGTTTCAAAAAAAAAAAAAAAAACTGGGAGACCCAATAGATCCAAAAACATAGTAAAACCATTTTGATGTGTAACCGGACCGATCTCATTAAAGGTAAATATATCTTAAACATATGTATTGGTAGTCTTTCACTTAATTTTCACATTTAAAATAAATAAAAGTAATAAAATACATTTATTAATAGAAATTGGTGAGAATTCGGTTCTCATATGAGAAATTTCGAAAACTCATATTTTCCCAATAAGTTAATTCAATCCCAATAAATTAATAAGTTAATTAAATCATTATATTTTATTATCTATAAAATAAAATTATATATCAAAAAATCATTATGCATGCGTTCAGATAATATATTAACATTATATCTAACTACTAATAGTTACAATTAATAGAATAATATTAAATTAGTAGTTTATAGTTAAAACAATATTATGAAATGTTGAGAAAAACAATTTTTTGACAACATAATTCAATAAGAACCAATATCAATAATAGTGGCTCTGAGCCAATATGAACACTCTTCGACGACCTGAGACGTTCACATTGTGCTACATATCTGCTGTCAAAGTTCTTGTTTGAGGTATTTGTTTGAGTTCGAAAGTCATAAAATACTTCTTCCTTCGTTCAAACTCTTCCAGGTGGATTGAGAAAGCTGGCTATCCTTCTTATTTAGACAAAATCTTTACCAGTTCCTAACTGTCTGTTGCAAATGTGATGTGAGGTTGTTGAAAAAACTTCATGCATTCCATATCCCATATTAGCGCTTTGAATTCCGCATGAATAGGAAAAAAACTTGTCATAATATTAATTGAACCCATCATAACATTAACACCTCCCTCATAACAATTATATCACCTTATCCTAAGAAAATTCTTCCTCCTTCTAAGATCCATCCACAAAACATCATTGACCATGTTAGATAAGATTGGTCCTTGAGTTCGCGTTCTTTCAGAATTTACCGAGACTTCTGTTACCGCAAATGATTGGGAATACCCTCCATGTTGCTGATTCCGTTTCTGTCATCCTAATTTTATCCTGAGGGGTCCTATCAGTATGGTTGTAGACCATATCAATTCTGCTTTTCCAAATATACCGAAGGATACATGGATTATTCTCTTTAGTAATGTCCAATGGTAATCTCCAAAAAAATAAATATTGTTTGTAAAATGGATGTCAATGGTAAGAACTCATGATTTGTTGGGATTTGTAAAAGTGTCCAAGTTTGTCTAGCCGCTGGACATTCAAATAGAACATGGTTTATTGATTCCTCCATTCTGCTGCGAACACACCGTGTATCACACTCTATTCCTCATGCATTTAAAATTTCCGTAACCGATATACATCCTTAAATTGCTTGCCATACGAAATGCCTTATTTTAGGAGGACTTTTTTATCTTCCATGAAAATGCTTGCGGTTCTTTACTATTTGGCCCTAAAAGAGGAGTGCTCTCACCATTATCATTATTTGGGATGTCTCTTTCTGTATGGTAGCTTGATTTTATTGTATATCTTCTAGACTTTGAGTAATACCATTTTACCGAGTCCAGTCGGCTAAGGCGACTGAATGTAATGCTCTCAATTCATGTCGCATCCTCAAGATCGATAAACGTTTCAATCAAATCTCTATTCCAAAATGAAATGGATGTCCTTGTTCACACCCTCTTAATTAGTATATTTTTAACCAGAGATCTAGTAGAAGTAATGGTCTTCCATCCAAAAGATAGAAAGTATGATTTTATCGAATCTAAAGGGTCCGAGTTCTGAAAATATTTGCCCTTAAAAAAAGAATACCTGGTTATCAAATAATCTCCACAATTACTTAAACAAGGCCGTATTAATGTCCTCAAAGGCTCGAAATTCAATGTAATCTTCTCTTTTGTCTCTACAGAGTTTGTCCCAGGTCAATCCAATGCATATATGTTCTTGTCTCCTCCCCCCCCCCCCCCCCCACCGAACTCCACCAGAAGTGAGAAATTACACTCGTCAATTTCGTTGTCACTGTTTTTGGTAACCAAATATAACATTACATGATTCGGCAACTCCGTTGCTACCAATTTTAGCAGAACCTATTTACCACCCTTTGATAGAAGCTTAGTTGTTCATCCATTTACCCTCCCATATAACCTATCTAGAAGGAAGCTAAATATTTCTGTATTTTAAAAGGAACAATTATCGTCATCGAAAAGCAGATGTTAGATTAGAGAACATGTTCTTGCCACCTTCAGTCTTGTTAATTGTTTTTCTCGCTCCGCTTTCTTAATGTTTGATATTAATGTTGTCATGCATAAAATAAAGAGGAATTTATTTATCTAGTATAAAAAAATAGAGCAATTACTAGGCTAGTACTAATCTTTTGACTTTTTATCTATATTTTATTGCCTAAAGTACCCAATAACCATTTGAAAAGAAAAAAAATTACAGAATTGCCATTAATGTTTTTTCCATGTCAGCAAAAAAAATTACTTATTTACGAAATTGCCATATTCCATACGAATTTAAATCTGCATCCTTGTGTTGAAGATTTTCGTGGTTGCCGATTTGTTTGGAAAATTTACGGATTTATGGGTGCAGATTTAAATTTACGTGTGGCAGATTTTTTTTTTGTTGCGGATTAATACAAAGACTATTGTTACTTTTTATTACTAAAGTAGTACGCAGTGTTACAGATTTGTTTAGTTTGTTACAGATTTTTTTAAATTTCTATGGATTTTTTTTTTGCAGATTTTAGTTGCAGATTTTTGGCTAGTGTTGAAGATTTTTATATGATTTTGTAGTTTTTTCAATAGTTTGCGGATTTAAATTATAAATTTTATTTTCAGTGTTACTGATTTTTTGCATTTGTTGTAGATTTAGGAAACTCCGTTACAAAGACGAAAAGGTTAAAAAAAATAACAAAACCAGTTTTATAGTGTTACAGATTTATTTCATTTGTTATAGATTTATTTTAAGTTTCTAAAGATTTTTTAAATTTACTGACGTGACATTTTAGAATTAAATTTTTTTATTTGCAGATTTGTTTGTATTTTCTTAATTAATGTTTAACACTAATTTTAAAATTAAAATAAACTTATGACTATGTAAAAAATGATTTTTGAAACTTTTAAAATATAATATCGTTAGAAAATAAGTAGGTTAATAGTTTTTAAATTTTATTTTTGAAAAATTTCAATTTGAAAATCCCAAAAATTTATAACTAATTATTTATGTAAGTGTTTTGAATTAATAATAAATTTATGCAAATACCGAAATAACCAATAATTTATGTAAGTGTTTTGAATTAATCAAAATTTATAAACTAATTATTTATGTAAGTATTTTTAAATATTTAGGAATATTTTTAATTGATTTTATGACAATTTCTAAAATATTTCTTTAATGCAATTAACTTATATGATTATTTCAAAAATGAATATATTATTTTTTTCAAAATCAGAAATATTATTTGTTTCCTTTTTTAAATCGAATTTTATATTAAATAAAATTTTGTACTTTTATTTTAATAGATTTTAAAAAAAAAATCGAAAATATTTATGGCAATTTTCGTAAATAAAGTTTTGTATTTATGGCAATTTCGAAAATATTTTTAAGGCAATTAACTTATATGATTATTTCAAAAATAGAAATATTATTTTCTTTCAAAAACGGAAATATTCTTTATTTCCTTTTTTTAAATCGAATTTTATATTAAATAAAGTTTTGTATTTTTATTTTTAAAGATTTTTTAGATAAAATTATTACAAATGGTAAGTATATTTAAATGAATAATTATGTCATTTTACACCTCTTTAACACTAAGTTAGTAAACTTAGGGTTAGGGATACTAAGTTAGTAATTAGTCTCAAGATTCATACTAGTTAGAGTAAATTTCACTAAAATAAATAGGTATGGGGTAATCGATAACCTTTTCGAAGTCCTCGCTTTGAAACTAGAAGACCATGTTGTTGACCATTAATAAGAACCCTATATTGAACTATAGAAATACACATCATTATTCGATCAATCCATTGTGCCGTGAATCCCATTTTACCAATAAGGTTCTCAATAAAAGACCATTCAATCCGATCGTAAGCCTTACTCATATCTGTTTTGATTGCCATGAATTTCGTTTTACTCGAATTATTCGTTCTTAACCCATGGAACATCTCAAGTGCAATAAGAATGTTATCTGAAATCAATCTCAGTGGAAGTGAACATCGATTTTGGATTTTTGTTTTCAATTTCTTTTTAAATTATAATGGCCTTACAAACAAAAAATTAACCCAAAAAAACAAAAAATTTGTACAAAAAAAAAAATAAGACACAATTTCTTTTTGTAATTTTAAAAAAATAGAAACACAATTACTCTCTACAAATAAAAATAAATTTGAAAGGTTGATTCAAGAGATTAAAAAGCAAAAAAATATGAAATATACGAAGTCATTACTTTCCTATTCTTTCTCCCAGTTTTTAGTGTTTTATAAACATTTTTAAGGAATACCTAGTAATCTTTTTCTAAAAAAAGAAAAGTAATTTCTTTATATAGAAGAATTAAATGTTTAACTAAATTCATTAATCATTCTATCTAAATCAAAAGCAGGAAATTCCAGAAAAGAAAATAGAGACAAATGGCCAATAGTGTAAACAGTGTTACACTCGTCACTATTTTAATGATCTTTTTATTGATTTCGACAGGTAATTTGAATCATGAACAATCATATTCTAAGTCGTAATTATTGTGTTGTTTGATTGTTCGTTAATTTTATAGTTTCATAATTTTAATCTTAAAACACATATTTATTAAATTTAAACGGTAAACATAACTAAAAATAAAATTTACATTTTCATTTGACGTCCGCGTTACATTTTGTAAACATATTCCAACAGAGCATTAAAATGTTTTGTTTTGAAAATATGTAGGCACAAATCCAAAATCTCAGTTCCTAAACTATTCAATCCAAATCGTATGTGATTTTTATGTAAAATGTTTTGTTTTGATTAAGACCTAATTTCTAAAACTAAATTATCCATTTAAATAAAAATGATTTTAATACTTCTTATTTCACCAGGAATACAAAATGGGCATGCTATGAAAGAGGATATTTATTGTAAAAAAACACGAAGCAGATTGGCGGCACATGACACCTGCACGAAAAAAGGTGCTGATGCGTTGTGCAAAACATCTTGTGTAAACGACCGTATTTTAGACGGAAGATGTCTAACAGTCCCAAAGACAACAAAAAAGCTTGTTACTGCTACCATTATGAAGATTCATCCAAAGCGTGCCAGCTTCATTAGGGGCGAACAATGTCTTAAGCCTATACCATTTACGAGCCCAATTTTTCAAGATAAAATAAAAGTATTTAAAAACAATTTTAACAAACAAAATATTATATATATATATATATATATATATATATATATATATTTTTTTTTTTTTTAGACAAATTTTTCTAATGTATTTTCATAAATAAAAAATCATATAAAATGGTTAAAAATGTTATTTCAAAATTTTAATTTTCAATTCTAAATGTTTATTAAAGGACAAAAAAAAATTTACCCAAGAATCCCGAAAATATTGAACCGGCCCTAGATCCAAATGCTCATGAGTCTATCTAATCCTACAGGTCATGAAGTTGTATGGAAATTCTTCTTCAATCTAGCTACTACTTACTAATAATTATTATTGTGTTGATGTGTGTGTTTTATGTTTGTTTGTTTAATTTGTGTTTTCTTAGATGTAATAATTCATCAACTAATTGAAGAGATAAACGAGAAACATGCATGGTTCTTATAAATAGACATAAGGGCTTGGTATTTTTAACTTTATATTTTTTATAAATTATATTTGAGGAAAAAAACGAGAAAAATCTAGTTTCCCCATAAATAATGTGGTAGTATTAAAATTCAACAGATGTAAAAAAAAAAACCATAGACTATCTTTTAGCTTGAGGTGAAGGGCTGGAGAGTTTATTTTACCAAATCATTACCGACCTTCAATGGTATTCAAAGTAGTTTTACCAAATCTAGTTTGATATGTTTAACGTCCGCGACCAGTTTCACCTTGTTGGCCAACAGCCTTTTAGCTGCGACTGCTTGCCCGTCAAGTAACATTCCATGTTATTACCATATATGCGTTTTAGAAATTACACAGAAATAGGCTAATGATAGATTTTCTATATATTTGTAGATCATTTTATAATTTATGCTTTGTAAACAATACCAAAACCACCTTGTCATATCTTGTTACAATCACAAAAGTTTTATGTGGCCTTGGACTTGTCATATTATGAGGATTTTAAACAATTTTCTATATATTTGTAGAGCGTTTTATGGTTTAGGGTTTAGGTTCTTACATTTTAGGTTTTTATCGCCGACTAATAAAACGGTGTAAAACATCAATCTCATATATATATTAAATTACTAATAGTTATTTAACTACTAATAGTTACAATTAATAGAATAATATTAAATTAGTAGTTTATAGTTAAAACAATATTATGAAATGTTGAGAAAAACAATTTTTTGACAACATAATTCAATAAGAACCAATATCAATAATAGTGGCTCTGAGCCAATATGAACACTCTTCGACGACCTGAGACGTTCACTTTGTGCTACATATCTGCTGTCAAAGTTCTTGTTTGAGGTATTTGTTTGATTTCGAAAGTCATAAAATACTTCTTCCTTCGTTCAAACTCTTCCAGGTGGATTGAGAAAGCTGGCTATCCTTCTTATTTAGACAAAATCTTTACCAGTTCCTAACTGTCTGTTGCAAATGTGATGTGAGGTTGTTTAAAAAACTTCATGCATTCCATATCCCATATTAGCGCTTTGAATTCCGCATGAATAGGAAAAAACTTGTCATAATATTAATTGAACACATCATAACATTAACACCTCCCTCATAACAATTATATCACCTTATCCTAAGAAAATTCTTCCTCCTTCTAAGATCCATCCACAAAACATCATTGACCATGTTAGATAAGATTGGTCCTTGAGTTCGCGTTCTTTCAGAATTTACCGAGACTTCTGTTACCGCAAATGATTGGGAATACCCTCCATGTTGCTGATTCTGTTTCTGTCATCCTAATTTTATCATGAGGGCTTCTATCAGTATGGTTGTAGACCATATCAATTCTGCTTTTCCAAATATATCGAAGGATACATGGATTATTCTCTTTAGTAATGTCCAATGGTAATCTCCAAAAAAATAAATATTGTTTGTAAAATGGATGTCAATGGTAAGAACTCATGATTTGTTGGGATTTGTAAAAGTGTACAAGTTTGTCTAGCCGCTGGACATTCAAATAGAACATGGTTTATTGATTCCTCCATTCCGCTGCGAACACACCGTGTATCACACTCTATTCCTCATGCATTTAAAATTTCCGTAACCGATATACATCCTTAAATTGCTTGCCATACGAAATGCCTTATTTTAGGAGGACTTTTTTATCTTCCATGAAAATGCTTGCGGTTCTTTACTATTTGGCCCTAAAAGAGGAGTGCTCTCACCATTATCATTATTTGGGATGTCTCTTTCTGTATGGTAGCTTGATTTTATTGTATATCTTCTAGACTTTGAGTAATACCATTTTACCGAGTCCAGTCGGCTAAGGCGACTGAATGTAATGCTCTCAATTCATGTCGCATCCTCAAGATCGATAAACGTTTCAATCAAATCTCTATTCCAAAATGAAATGGATGTCCTTGTTCACACCCTATTAATTAGTATATTTTTAACCAGAGATCTAGTAGAAGTAATGGTCTTCCATCCAAAAGATAGAAAGTATGATTTTATCGAATCTAAAGGGTCCGAGTTCTGAAAATATTTGCCCTTAAAAAAAGAATACCTGGTTATCAAATAATCTCCACAATTACTTAAACAAGGCCGTATTAATGTCCTCAAAGGCTCGAAATTCAATGTAATCTTCTCTTTTGTCTCTACAGAGTTTGTCCCAGGTCAATCCAATGCATATATGTTCTTGTCTCCTCCCCCCCCCCCCACCGAACTCCACCAGAAGTGAGAAATTACACTCGTCAATTTCGTTGTCACTGTTTTTGGTAACCAAATATAACATTACATGATTCGGCAACTCCGTTGCTACCAAATTTAGCAGAACCTATTTACCACCCTTTGATAGAAGCTTAGTTGTTCATCCATTTACCCTCCCATATAACCTATCTAGAAGGAAGCTAAATATTTCTGTATTTTAAAAGGAACAATTATCGTCATCGAAAAGCAGATGTTAGATTAGAGGACATGTTCTTGCCACCTTCAGTCTTGTTAATTGTTTTTCTCGCTCCGCTTTCTTAATGTTTGATATTAATGTTGTCATGCATAAAATAAAGAGGAATTTATTTATCTAGTATAAAAAAATAGAGCAATTACTAGGCTAGTACTAATCTTTTGACTTTTTGTCTATATTTTATTGCCTAAAGTACCCAATAACCATTTGGAAAGAAAAAAATTACAGAATTGCCATTAATGTTTTTTCCATGTCAGCAAAAAAAATTACTTATTTACGAAATTGCCACATTCCATACGAATTTAAATCCGCATCCTTGTGTTGAAGATTTTCGTGGTTGCCAATTTGTTTGGGAAATTTACGGATTTATGGGTGCAAATTTCTTTAATGCAATTAACTTATATGATTATTTCAAAATGAATATATTATTTTTTCAAAATCAGAAATATTCTTTGTTTCTTTTTTTTTAAATCTAATTTTATATTAAATAAAGTTTTGTATTTTTATTTTAATAGATTTTATAAAAAAAAAATCGAAAATATTTATGGCAATTTTCGTAAATAAAGTTTTGTATTTATGGTAATTTTAAAAACATTTTTTAAGGCAATTAACTAATATGATTATTTCAAAAATGGAAATATTATTTTCTTTCAAAAACGGAAATATTCTTTATTTTCTTTTTTAAATCGAATTTTATATTAAATAAAGTTTTGTATTTTTATTTTTAAAGATTTTTTAGGTAAAATTATTATAAATGGTAAGTATATTTAAATGAATAATTATGTCATTTTACACATCTTTAACATTAAGTTAGTAAACTTAGGGTTAGGGATACTAAGTTAGTAATTAGTCTAAAGATTCATACTAGTTAGAGTAAATTTCACTAAAATAAATAGGTATGGGGTAATGGATCACCTTTTCGAAGTCCTCGCTTTGAAACTAGAAGACCATGTGGTTGACCATTAATAAGAACCCTATATTGAACTATAGAAATACATATCATTATTCGATCAATCCATTGTGCCGTGAATCCCATTTTACCAATAAGGTTCTCAATAAAAGACCATTCAATCCGATCGTAAGCCTTACTCATATCTGTTTTGATTGCCACGAATTTCGTTTTACTCAAATTATTCGTTCTTAACCCATGGAACATCTCATGTGCAATAAGAATGTTATCTGAAATCAATCTCAATAGAAGTGAACATCGATTTTGGGTTTTTGTTTTCAATTTCTTTTTAAATTATAATGGCCTTACAAAAAAAAATTAATCAAAAAAAACAAAAAAATTTGTTCAAAAAAAAATTAAGACACAATTTCTTTTTGTAATTTTTAAAAAAATAGAAACACAATTACTCTCTACAAATAAAAATAAATTTGAAAGGTTGATTCAAGAGATTAAAAAAGAAAAAAAAAAAATATGAAATATACGAAGTCATTACTTTCCTATTCTTTCTCCCAGTTTTTAGTGTTTTATAAACATTTTTAAGGAATACCTAGTAATCTTTTTCTAAAAAAAAGAAAAGAAATTTCTTTATATAGAAGAATTAGATGTTTAACTAAATTCATTAATCATTCTATCTAAATCAAAAGCAGGAAATTCCAGAAAAGAAAATAGAGACAAATGGCCAATAGTGTAAACAGTGTTACACTCGTCACTATTTTAATGATCTTTTTATTGATTTCGACAGGTAATTTGAATCATGAACAATCATATTCTAAGTCGTAATTATTGTGTTGTTTGATTGTTCGTTAATTTTATAGTTTCATAATTTTAATCTTAAAACACATATTTATTAAATTTAAACGGTAAACATAACTAAAAATAAAATTTACATTTTCATTTGACGTCCGCGTTACAATTTGTAAACATATTCCAACAGAGCATTAAAATGTTTTGTTTTGAAAATATGTAGGCACAAATCCAAAATCTCAGTTCCTAAACTATTCAATCCAAATCGTATGTGATTTTTATGTAAAATGTTTTGTTTTGATTAAGACCTAATTTCTAAAACTAAATTATCTATTTAAATAAAAATGATTTTAATACTTCTTATTTCACCAGGAATACAAAATGGGCATGCTATGAAAGAGGATATTATTGTAAAAAAACACGAAGCAGATTGGCGGCACATGACACCTGCACGAAAAAAGGTGCTGATGCGTTGTGCAAAACATCTTGTGTAAACGACCGTATTTTAGACGGAAGATGTCTAACAGTCCCAAAGACAACAAAAAAGCTTGTTACTGCTACCATTATGAAGATTCATCCAAAGCGTGCCAGCTTCATTAGGGGCGAATAATGTCTTAAGCCTATACCATTTACGAGCCCAATTTTTCAAGATAAAATAAAAGTATTTAAAAACAATTTTAACAAACAAAAATATTATATATATATTTTTAGACTAATTTTTCTAATGTATTTTCATAACTAAGAACTCATATAAAATGGTTAAAAATGTTATTTCAAAATTTTAATTTTCAATTCTAAATGTTTATTAAAGGACAAAAAAATTTACCCAAGAATCCCGAAAATATTGAACCGGCCCTAGATCCAAATGCTCATGAGTCTATCTAATCCTACAGGTCATGAAGTTGTATGGAAATTCTTCTTCAATCTAGCTACTACTTACTAATAATTATTATTGTGTTGATGTGTGCGTTTTTTGTTTGTTTGTTTAATTTGTGTTTTCTTAGATGTAATAATTCATCAACTAATTGAAGAGATAAACAAGAAACATGTATGGTTCTTATAAATAAGACATAAGGGCTTGGTATTTTTAACTTTTTATTTTTTATAAATTATATTTGAGGAAAAAACGAGAAAAATCTAGTTTCCCCATAAATAATGTGGTAGTATTAAAATTCAACAGATGTAAAAAAAAAAAAAACATAGACTATCTTTTAGCTTGAGGTGAAGGGCTGGAGAGTTCATTTTACCAAATCATTACCGACCTTCAATGGTATTCAAAGTAGTTTTACCAAATCTAGTTTGATATGTTTAACGTCCGCGACCAGTTTCACCTTGTTGGCCAACAGCCTTTTAGCTGCGACTGCTTGCCCGTCAAGTAACATTCCATGTTATTACCATATATGCGTTTTAGAAATTACACAGAAATAGGCTAATGATAGATTTTCTATATATTTGTAGATCATTTTATAATTTATGCTTTGTAAACAATACCAAAACCACCTTGTCATATCTTGTTACAATCACAAAAGTTTTATGTGGCCTTGGACTTGTCATATTATGAGGATTTTAAACGATTTTCTATATATTTGTAGAGCGTTTTATGGTTTAGAGTTTAGGGTTTGGCCTTTTAAGTTTTTAACGCCGACTAATAAAACGGTGTAAAACATCAACCTCATATATATATATATATAAAATTACTATATATATATATTTTTTTTTTTTGGCACCAGAATCTCTGATGATTCTTTAGTGAGTTATTGATCTTTTACACTGTTTTCATGAATATAAATGTGGGCCATATTTATGGGGCCATCTTAGCCGTCCAACGTTCTTTCTATAAAGAACTAAACAATTTGATTACAACAAATTTCGGAATAGCGGTAAATGTAGTTTGATAAATTGAAATTCCAATTTCTGATGGCGTAGACAATATGATCCGTCCTTTTAAATGTAGTAGTCGTTTTCAATTTTTTTAACATATTTATATTGATGATGTTACATGTATTTTGATTAAGATTTGACTAGTTTTTCCTTGTTTTAGGAAATTAGGTCACATATCTTACTTTAATTTTTTTAGTTGACTGAAGTAACATTTCAAAATTTACGTTAACAAGTTAGTTTTTTGAAACATATTTGATGAAAGTGCTATGCATGCGCACTATTTGTCCCAACTTTTGTGAAAATTATTGCTAACGCTTAAATTTCTGTTTACACACAACATGATGGGTTAGATTTGCGTGGAAATACGGATAAACTCTGCAGTGTACGATTAATGGAAAGGTCACATACACTTTTAAAGTAAAGGATATCTATGATCTTCTGATAGATCATCATCCAGAAGTTAATTGGCACTTATTAATTTGGTTGAAAAGAGGAATTCCTAAACATAAAGTTCTTACTTGGCTGGTCTTGCTTAACAGATGTCCAACACGGAAAGCAGAGATCACATCTTTTTTTTTTTAATGCAGTTTCACTAATCCTATTTGGTCTAATTTCTCTTTAAAATTAGACTTTACCTCTTCCGATAGATCCTCGGAATCAACAAAGGAGGCTCTTTTGTCTTTTGACTTGCCACTGTAGTCTGAAGTACTTAACCATCCTCATCTGGCAGGCGACGATCTATGAAACTTGGTGAGAACGAAACAATAGACTCCACAGGAATATCCACAGGCCACCAGAAGCAATTATCAGATGGATTGACACTTTGACTCATAATAGGACCTCCTCTTTCCGCATCCAGAACCAGCTTGAAGCATCTAAAATAATGCAATTTGCCTTTCCAGAAATTAGCTTTGTCTTCTCGGCTTCTCTTTATCATTCAGCTTCTGGGCAGCTCTGGATTTTTCATCAACTATCATGGCTCTATTGATCCCTCGGCTCTATCGTTCTGGACCGATCTGGTGAATTATTGTCTCTGGTAGCCCTCCGTACTCGAATAAAATCTGATATGCCCCTCCAATTATTAGAATTTTATTTAAGATTATTTTTTAATAGAAAACAATGTAAATTACTGAAAAACCAGAAGAATCCTGTTTTATTATAGGAGAAAACCAGAGGATTAAACAATCCAACCGGAATCTCGGAGATGACCGGACCTAACCCGATTTTGGTACAAAGAAGCGGGTTGACCCGACTTTCCCGGGTCGGATAACACAAAAATCGGGCACGATATAATCCTAAAATCGGGAATAAATCCCCATTTTGATTTTTCGATCTCAAACCCTAACGGTTGTGGAATAACTCGGGATAACTGAGAAATCTAAAAACTCGATAATCAGAGTTTGTTGAGAAATGGGTGTTGAAACAAGGCGTTCGAGGAAGGAGACGAAGGAGGATGAGTCGAACCCGCCGGTGGAATCGCCGAAGAAGAGGAAGGCTCCGGTCAAGAGATCGGAAAATCCGAAGGATCCCGGTGAAGCAGAGAGGCTTTCGAAGAAGATGAAGATGGTGGTTTCAACGGTGGTGAGAGGTTCTTCTTTGGTTCCGGAGATGATCGCTTCGAGGGTGATCAAACCGTCTTCGGTCTTCTTTGAAGACATATTTGAACAAGATGTTGTTGCGCGAGGAAAAAAAGAGAAAGAACAAGTTATTGCTCCACCGATTGATGCTCCACCACCACAAGTCGATGCTTTATCCCCAACCGATATAGCCGAGATCTAGAAGATTGTTCGTGGACTTGACACAAGAATGACTGCGGTGGAAAAATTTGTGGAGGAGGAGAAAGCTAGGAGAAAGTGATTGCGATTTAGTTGTTGGTTTTTCAGAATATTGGTCGACTCATAATAGTATATCATAATAGTATAAATAGGAACTTGTACAAGAGTGAATGACATTATTATTATTATTATTATTATTATTATTACAACAAGAAGAAGTGATTTCATTTCTTTCTCTCACGTTCATACTTTCCATCTCTCTCCTCCACTTCTATTACACTTAAATATAATATAATAAAATATTGATATTCTCATTTATAAATTTACAACACGTTATGAGAATGACCGTCTCTCGATCTGTTCATATACCAAAAATATGAGGTTTAATTATGACCAATTTATTTTACAAAAAACTATGTTTTTTTATATTTCTGTTTATATATTATTTCGGAAAGATATGCATTGCCTTCTCCGAACCGATCGTTATGGTAGGCTATGCCTCCACGATTATGATCACATGGCAGACTATGTCTCTGTAGATCATATTTATGGAGTGGTAGGTTAAGCCTCCTCCTTAATTAAAACTATCATTATGGTAGGCTATGCCTCCACGATTATGATCACATGGCAGACTATGTCTCCTCAGATCATATTTATCGAGTGGTAGGTTAAGCTTCCTCCGTAATTAAAAGTATAGAGTGGTAGGTGAAACCTCCTCTTTAATAAATTTTGTGGAGTGAGAAGTTACGTCTCCTCCTTGAATTTATGGTAGGGGCTGCCTCCTCAATTATTTTAATTTCGTTTTTTAAATATGCATTTAAATTCCACATTTATTTTTATGCGTTTAAACTTATGCATTTAAATTTATCATATTTTTTAAATCAAATGGATGTCGTAGATGATTTTTTTTTACATTATATTTTTATGTTTGATTTACATTAAATTATTTTCGGAGTGAAAAATTATGCCTCCTCCTTAATCGAGTCGTAGGCTATGCCTCCTCTAAACGACATCGAATGAAATGATATTTTTTCGACATCACTTACATGATGGTTTAAAAGATAATGAACCATCATGCTTAGGCCTGAGCGGTTCGGTTCGGGTATTCCGACTTGACCCTTACCCGTACTCGGTATTGAAATTACCCATTTGGGTAGTGAAATTTTCTTAGCGGGTAAGGGTACGGGTCGGGTATTACCCGAAATACCCAAAATAACCGTTTGAATAATTAAAATTATATTTGTTTATAAAATTGTATAAATATAAATGAAATTATATAATGAATAAAAGTTTATTTATTAAAAATATGTAATAGTTATATTGTTAGATATAGAAGTTTATTTTGTTTTGTTATCTGATTAGTTTATTTGATTATAAGTTTCTATAAAAATTAAAAGAGTTCGGGTATCCGAACTACCCGAACATTACCATACTATTTAGAGTTCGGATAATTAATGAGTAATGATTTTAACTACCCGACCGACCTTTACCCGACCCTTACCCGACCCGTACCCAACCCTTACCTATTAATTACCCAACGGGTATTATTTTTTAATACCCAAAATACCCGACCCGACCCGTACCCGCCACTACCCGACCGTACCCACAAACGAACATGCCTAATCATGCTCGTCCAACTTGATTGGCTCCATTCTCAAAAGTTTCAATATCAAAAGTGAATGTAGTAGCAACCAGTAACTGTAATAATTTTCGATGATGAGAATGCAGACACAGTAGAGTCTGCGATCGCTTATGAATAAAGTGGTAGACATGGACGTGAAAAGAGATTCCAGTCTCATACATTAAATGAAAAATTGTGTAATGAAAACACAAACGAGAATATGTGTTACAAATTTGGCATAACATGAAATTGGATATGTACATGTCGTATGTCAAAATGTCCAGCCAATCTGTATGGAAAATTACATAAGACATGAGAAACGATATTAAACCGATTTCATCTCGGTTGAATATTTTCTTTAATGGCCTAAGTTAATAATATTCATATTGATATCAAAAGTTTTCTTGTTTATATAGAAATATCAACAAAGAATTTAGATTGATATGACATGATGTCATGAATATGGATTCACGATGGAGATATCTATCTAGAAGATAATGCTACAACACGCATTGTCGGCGATATTTCTCCTGTTTCAAAAATGAAGGACTCCGCCGAAAGCGTGAGAACCATACTCGGTAATGCAAAGATCATGGTAGGCCTAGATGAGCCGATTTTCAATGCAGAGGGGAACCAAATGTTGTATTCTCCTAAAATCTCACGGAATTTTGTTAAGTTTCAAAGATATATCGAGAGAGAGAGATAAAATGACATTGAAAATAGTTGCATTACATCGGAGAGAAAACATACATTAGAAGAGTGCCAATGGTGTCCTCCAAGTTATAAATATGACTGAATCATATGGTTTATGGCCAAATCACTATTTTTGGTAGAAATAGCTCATTGCGTATGATGGTTTGATGAAAGTGAATTCCCCACGTTAGGGGGAGGATTGAGAGAATCACCAAATGATAACACCTAGTGTATACACTCTTTGGCTTATCTTGATTCTCCTACTAATTACGCGAAGTGGAAGTTCAAAAAGGATCCAAGTAAGTAATTCAAGACCAATGTTGTTGATCCTAGAATGGGATTCATTCGAGATGGATATATTGTACGAGTTCTCATCTCGATGGGGAGAATTAACGAATCCCACATCGACAGTAAGTTGATAATATTGGTAAAATGAAATCCTAGATTTGATCACTTTGGTGAGTTCATGTTATGCAATTTATCACTTATTGTCGATGAGATAAATTTATGCATACATATAGTTATGTTCACACTCAAAATGAGCTTATTTATAAGCAAATCCAAGGGATTGCAATGATCAATTATGGTGAAATTTAATCTTCATGTTTTAGCATGGGTGTAAGATATATGCTTTCCACACCGCATATAAGTAAAACCACAGAGGATGAAACGTAAGAGCTTGAGATGAATCTCATTGTAATAGTGTTGAGCTATCACTCGGTGATTTGCTCGTTGTAAGATTTGCATATTATCATTGTGGTGATAATTTTCTCCCATCATTATAAAGAGAATCGCGAATAGCTGGAATCATTGAACAAATGAATGTGAACTTGAGGTTCAAAGTTTCAAAGGATCATTATTCAAACATATTGCAAATTTAATGCTAATGCTGATGGATGAGATTTCATTGTGATCTTTGCATAAATGAATAATGAACTTGAAGTTCAAAGAAATCTCATATTCCAGCTGAGAATGCTCTTATATTAATAGTGTGTCTATGACACGTGAGGAACGTGATAGACCCATTTGGTTCCAAAGCTAAAGTAAAACCTCATAAGAAAAAGGAGCAAATGACTATTGAAGAGGATTAAACTTCTGAATAGGAGTAATGAGACCGTTGTAATGGTTAATAATAAGATCAGGTACCTGAATGAAATCAATGATATTGATAAAGAGGCCTCGATTAACCATGTCATTACAAGAATCTCCGCTCTACAGTTAAGCGTGGAGAGAAAATGAGGATCACAAGTCTCCGCTCCGAAGATGAGTCTAGAGAGACAATCAATATTATGAGTTTCCGTTCTGAAGATGAGTGTAGAGAGACAATGAATATTATGAGTCTCCGCTCCGAGGATGAGTGTAGTGACAAAAATATTGGCCAAGTGATATATGTTTCCTGAAACTGTATAAGAGCGAAAGTTATGAATAGTTTTCCCAAGTTAATAATGATAATTAGGGGGAGAAAAGGCTTTGAAGAGACACTACAAGAAATACAAGAAATTTGAACATTGATAGCACATGAGGATAGCACGGTTTTGCGAAGTGCTGTTATAGAGGATGTCCTAGAGTGTGTACTCTATAATAGCATTATATCAATGCTATACCGTTTTTCCACTAAGCGGGAAACAAAAATTATGTTTGGAGCCTAATTTTTACTATAAGCGCCAACACTTGGTCATTTTGGCAAAATTTTATACATTTGGGTTTTTGGTGAATTTTTTTTTGCCTCTCTTAATTTTTTTTTCTCTGGTAACTTTTGTTTCTTCTCTTCCTCCTAAAAATCCTCCACAACAGCCTCTTCCTCTCATCATCTTCCATCGTCATCTCTTCCATTCTAAGTCTTTTTATCACATTGAAACAAAAAACCACACATCTCACAAAAACACGATTCCGTCTCTCGACTCACAAATCCTATCTCACTGCTCTCTCTGTCTCTCTCGTCTGAGAAATCTTCTCACCCTGACTCCCAAAATCCAATCTCACTGCCTCTCTCTCTCTCTCTCTCTCTCTCTCTCTCTCTCTCTCTCTCTCTCTCTCTCTCTCTCTCTCTCTCTCTCTCTCTCTCTCTCTCTCTCTCTCTCTCTCTCTCTCTCTCTCTCTCTCGAAGACCTACCCCGATCTCACCGTGATTCACCATGTTGGAGATGAACCTTTTATGGTTCTGCTCGGTCTGAAAATCCTCAGCTATCCTTCTCGTCATCGCCATCATCACCGTGTCTCGCCGTCGTCGGGATTTGCAGTTAATTTTATCAGCCATGAGCCAATTTAGATACATAATCATTGTTGAAGACCAATAATTGTTATACAATGTCTTGTTTTTTTACTTTCTGAAAATTTAGATTTACAAATATAACGATGATGAGATGATGCTTGATTTGCAGTGATAATGCTGTTGTGGAGCTGTTTGACTGTAGTTTTTTCGGATAATCATTGTTATGTACTTCGACAGATCTAGGATCTTTTGGTTCTTTAGCTTACTGTCCAAAACGCCGGAATGTTAAGCCACCTCGTTGCCACACTGTTCTGTGTGTAAGGAGAAATCCTATATGTTTTGCTATTTTCTTTCTTTTTAGAAGTTCAGAACGGCCCAATGTATGGTTTCTACTGTTATTGAAAGAAGGCTTTACTTAATTCATGTTTCCTTATACAAGCCAAAGATGTGTTCTGGTCACTTTGCAGGCCAAAGCTCGGCAGGAATGATGATGGAGAATAAGCACAGCGTCTGTTCTCTTGAAGAAAACAGCATGAAACGACACAAGTCTCTCTCTTTGTGCAGACGTGGTAAAACATTTCTCTTTCTGTCTTCTTGGTAAGCCTCGTGATATTGGCCAAGACTTGATTACTATGTGATTTTTGCATTTGTGAGTATGATGATTAGTGTTAATATGTTCATGTAGCTTGGCAATGGCGATTGATTTGAGTGGAGATGCTGGCGTCTTGAAACAGATTGTAAGGAGAGCCAAACCTGATGCTACTGCACCTTCTTACGCTGATGTTTCCATGGAAAGAAGTTCTTTCTTGGTGCAACAAGCTATGAGGGTGAGTTCTATCTCTAGATTTGTGCTAACATAACTGGTGGAGTTATTCTTTTTTCAGCTAGTTACGCTTAATATGAATGTCCTGGTGTTGAGCTCTTGTTATCAGCCTTTGTTCGTATTGAACTTGCATGTGTAGGCATTTCAAGCCCATAATTATGAAAGTGCTAAATCAAGGTGGCAATGTGTACCAAGGACATTCGAGATCAACTACGGAGGGATGGCAATACACCAGAGTTGTGTTCACAGCTTTGTGCAGTCCTTGGTATGCTTGGCGACTGTAGGTATGCTCTTTGTCTCCTTTTCTTTGATCCAAGTTGTTTCTTTTAATCACCAATTCATTCTCAAGAAGTTGTGAATGTCTGAATCATCAAATTGGGTTGTCTAATCGTGTTTGTTTTTCTGATCTCCTCCGCCTTTGACGAGGTACATCGTCATATCATAAAACTCCGGTGGCACCATTAAAACTGTGTTTTGCTCTCTCATTTGGGAGCAAGAAGCTGCCTGAAGAGCCGCAGGAATCAAACACAGAAGATGAATCATTGAGCACCAAGGAAGAAGCTTCACAAGTCGTCACCAATCCAAATCAGGTGACTTTAGCCTTTATGTACAGTAATTAGAGCAGTAATGTATGTTGTGTTCTTTGTACTAAGATGATTCAAAGTTTTGGGACTTTTGATGATTGCAGGAAGGTAACACTAGCTTGGCCATTGGGATCCGCGAGAAGCCGTAAGATCTATGGTTTCCTTTTGAGTTTTTATACATAGTGTCGGATTTGAGGAATGGTTAGCATAAGCACTAACTGTGCCTTTAACGTTTTTTCTGCAGGAGAAACGTCAATGTTTCCACCTTTTGGATCTGCATAAACTCGTGCTCTCGCTGAGAGTTTGAGTAGGTAAGACATTATGTATACTGGATATATTTTTGCTCTTCACATCATGTTCTTGTGTTTTCTTTTTAATGAATTGGTGTGTGTTTCAGGGATATCATCCGTGGGAATCCAAATATCAGGTGGGAAAGCATCAAGGGTCTAGAGAACGCAAAAAGGTTGTTCAAAGAAGCTGTGGTGATGCCTATCAAATACCCCTCGTATGTCCTTCTTTGCTGTCTTATATGCCAATGTCGATAACATTCAGTTTGTGTTTGTTGCTTGAATCTCAACTTGTGATTTTAGGTACATATGCATATCAATCTTATTCGTCTTATGCAGACTATGCTGGACTTGTAACTAATACTATGGACCTCAACAGCTTGTGAAGATTCATGGGAACACAGAACTGACCTGGACTTGTTTTGTTGATGGCTATGCACAAGGATGGGAAACAGATTTATGATCTGTTTAAAGGTAAAACTTGTCACCAGTGCACGTAGTCTTCGCTTTTGCTCATAAATTCGATATGGAAAATATATGTGACTAAATTGGTTAATGCTTCAGTGTGTATGTGTTTCGCAGGCAGAAAACCCTCAGTCAAGTACAATTCTGTGGAGGTTAGCTGACTCTAATCTGAGGTCAAGATAAAGAAGATGAGCAATTAAGTTGTTTTAGCTGCTAGAGTTTACCGTGACCTTCTTAAAGATGTATCTTTTGGAAGTAGAGTGATAGATTTGCTAATTTCTTTACTTGTACCAGTATTATTCAATCAAAGAATCTAGTTGATTGTATTTTTTTTTTGTCATAACATGTATTTTTCTTGTTATAAACATGTTAAAAAAACAATATTTATTAGAAGTTAAAAACAAAGAAAATATAAAATAAAAACTTTAAATTAAACATACCAACTTTTAAAATAAAAGATGTTAGAAACATACAAAATTTTGATTTTTAATTTTAGGGTATGTTTAGGGGTTAGGGAGTGATATTATTTGTTTGTAATTCTCGAAATTGAATAAAGATACAAAATTAAAAACTTATAATATTATAAATAATTTTGATAACATAAATTTTTTTTTAAATCAAATTATATAAAAGAATGTCTTATAAACATTTGATTTAGAGTTTAGGGTATTGGATTGAAAAGGATATTGGAAGATTTAGGGTATTAGAGAGATTATGGTATTTGATTTAGAGATTAGTGTATTAGAAAATTTAGTGTATTGCAATTTTTTTTGTTAAAAGTTAAAGTCTCACAAACACATTGTATAGGGTATCGGAGGGTTAGGTTTTAGGGTTAGGGTATTGATAATTATTTTTTCATCCTAAATTCTAAAACCTTAACTCTCTACCATAAACATTAATCCTAAATCTTAACTCCTAATCCATTTCTAAATCAAAACTTAATTATCAAACCCTAAATTATGAACTATAATCCTTAATTTGTATTCTCAAATCAGAATCGGTTTTCTATAGCGGGTTTTGTGTTTTCAGAATTAGCTTAAGAGTTTGTTATTTAGGGTATATGGTTTAGGGTTTGGTGTATAGGCTTGGTTTTATGATTTAGGGTTTAAAAAAACCTATTTTGTTTGTAATCAAGAATTTAAACAAAAAATCTAATTTATTTTTAATTATGAAATATACTAAACAAATACAAATCAAACATTTATAAACACTAACCCTAAATCATAAGGGCAAATCGCATAAAAGGCACAAAAAACATGCATTGTCACAAATCTAGCAACAATGAAGAAAAATAACAAAAATAACATTTTTTTAAGGATAAGACAAAATTAACTCTAACCCTAAACCCTTAAATACTAAACCCTAAACCCTAAATAATAAACCCTAACCTATAAATATTAAACTCTAACCCTAAATAATAAACCCTAAATAATAAACTTTAAACTCTAATTTATATAATGCTATAAAAGTCTTTGTAATCAAAATAATGCTAAAAATGTCAATTATTTTTTTTGGTGCTATATTTATGACAAGGTGTATTTTTGTGCTATTTTTTGCCTTTTCTCAAATCATAACTCCTAACACTTATAAACACCTATAAATGCTGCTATTTTAATATTTATATGTAAGTAACTATATTTTATTATTGTAATTATAATTAGAATAATTATTATATACTTTTAGTTATAAGTTATAACATGATCAATAATATTTATAGTGGCTGACCAAATTTATTACCAAAAAAAACAAAAACAAAAATTGTTTGGCTCAACTTCCCCAATTTTTTGGGTTTGGTGGTCAAAATTTTGGGAAAATCAATTCATTTGTGAACTCTCTCTCTCTCTCTCTCTCTCTATGTTTCACCCAGTTTCTCTCTAATCCAAATCCACCATCTGCTCTCTCTCTCTTTCCGATTCTGAGATATCATCGGTACATTGGTTCATCACAATCAATTGTGTGAGTATCTGCAGCTTTTGATTTTTGATTCTATATAGTCTTATGTGAACATATGACAGGTACGCTTTCTACGATTTCTAGAAAACTCACTGATTTTAGCAAGATGTCGTCGGCTCGTTATGCGATCATAAGGCTAGGGTTGGGTGGGTCCTTGGGGGAGAGTAAGATTAGTGTTTCTCGGTCCGTTAAGTCGACTCGAGGACCAGCGATTCGGTGCTTCAGCGATGACAAAGGCCGTGTGCTCAGCGAAGAAGAACGCGCTAAAGAGAGCATGTGCATCCAGGTTCTTCTTCATCTTCTTCTTTTAGACTTGGATCCAATTTTCTGAACATGAAATTGTACAGTCTTCGTCTCAAAATCGAAATAGAATACTAGGACGATGATAATTGTTCATAGAGCAGAAAAGTAATTGGGAATGAATGTTGTCTATGTGATTAAGTAGATATTTGTTGAAGAAATGGAAAATATTATGTGTTCTTGTAACATAATCTCTGTACCCTGTTGTGTTCGTTTTTGGTTTGAAGTGTGGACTACTGCGTCCTCTAAAGATATTCATTTAGCTTCAGAGTTGAGGTTTTAAGCTCATAGTTACTTGATGTTTTGGTGTGTTATAGGTCAATAAATAGCAGCTTGCTGGTTTGTTTGTGAGTTGTTGAAGCTCTCTCATCTATAGACACTGCCTAATTGTGCTTTTGGTTTTGATCAGGTTTTTGACTATCGCATATGTGGTGACCCAAACTCAGTACTTCGGTTTGCATTGAATTAATCTTCTTGGTGAGTTTTCTGCGTATTCCTCTCTGTTACATTGTCAATCTTCTTGGTCAGTTGAGATTGACTCTCCCATTTCTAATTTCAGGCTCAGAGGGAACTCTATCTCTTGCTCTCAAGGTTCATTTTCTTTTACAATTCATGTAGTACAGTGTTTTCTGAGAAGTTATTATTGGAACCAAGTCTCTTCTTGTATCCTGACAAGAGCTATCCGTCATGCAGCCTGGGATGCTTTGGACAGTGGTGATACCTTGGTTATAGTGGATGGAGCCTAGTTAGTACTGATAGTGTTCTGAATGAAATGGACAAAGTCTGCAAAACATTTTATCAGCCAACCTGGTGCTCCCTCTCGCTCCAGGTTATTATATTTCTCTCGCTTTAATGCCATAATCACAACTTGGAGCTAGTGTCTCAAATATGTATGTGTTTCTAGGATATTAAGTGTGCAGCTTGTGTCTCTGCTTCGTAGTGGTATGTTATTTACATTTCTGATTCTAAATGTTTTTAAGATTAGCACTAAGGTTGGTGGGTGTACAGGTATGAAGAGTATAAAAGGAGCATTGACAATGCCATTGATGATCGAAGGTTACAAGAAAGGTGTCATTAAGTTTGGCATTATCACTTGCGATTTTCTCATGGGACTAATAGTGTGTGGGAAAGAATTGGGGAGCTAGTCGAACAGACGATGAGACAGAGGAAAAAGGCTGTGGAAAATGAGGAGGAGATGTATTGTATTTTTCTTTTCTTTTTTGATGGTTATTAGAAATTATATTTATAGTTATAAATTAAGAATTGTATTTATGATTTAATAAATTATGTTACTTATGTTTTTATAATATATAATTTTAATATTAATTTTCAGTAATTATAAAATATGCATAAATATGAAAAAATAAATTTTAAAATTAATATTTGATGACAAAAAAAAATATAGAATATGACATATAAAAACTGCTATGAAGGCTTATATCATGACAAAATTAATGAGCTGTAATAGATAGTACTATAGCATATAAAATGCGCTACTAATACATATTAGAGCATTATGTCTATGCTATTATATAATAAATATACCACATACTTATAACGCTATAATACATTGCACCAAACATAGCAAACTAAAATTAACGCTATTACATTGCAATAATAACATAGCACGAATGAAATGCTATGGTAGGGGGGTCTATTATAGCTTCCGCTGTCAGAGCGTTTGTGAAAACGCTATCTATTACATACCATAGCTTGTATCGTGTGCTATGAATGTTGATTTTTTTTTGTAGTGAGACAATATTGTTCTCAAGCATTCCAAGTTATAAACCTTTTTAAAGGTGAGTTATTTAAAATAAAAGAAATTCGTCTAGAAGACGAATATGATGCAGAAAAGTATGAGAATTCCATTAATTTCGTCCAACATGAAAAATTATGGGTTAGAAATGAAATAGAAGATAATGATGGAATATTATCTTTTCTGTATCTAAGAACTTGAAAATGAAAATGATCCAGAACCAATGTCCGTATCGGAGTGCCATAAAAGGCTCGATTGGGAGAAATGGTGAATAGCCATCAAGAATGAATTACTCTCCCTCAATAAAAGAAATGTGTTTGGACCTGTGGTTTTTACACCTAAATTATGTAATGCCTGTCGGGTGTAAATGGGTCTTTGTGCGAAAAAATAAATGAGAAAAATGAGGTCACAAGATATGAAGCACGACTTGTGGCACAAGGGTTTTCTCAAAGACCAGGAATTGATTTTGTTAAAACATAATCCCCGGCAATGGATGCAATCACATTCATGTACTTAATGAGTCTAACGGCATCGAAAAATCTAGAAATATACCTTATGAGTGTTGTGACTGCATATCTATATGGATCACTAAATAGTGACATATATATAAAAATCCCACAAGGATTTAAAATCCCAGAAAGGTCAAAGATTCCAGAAGAATCTGAAGAAATCCGTTCGGTCAAATTACAGCGATCTCTTTACGGATTAAAACAGTCCGGACGCACGTGGTATAATCGCTCAAGCGAATTTTTGTTGAAGAAATGATTTATCAATAATGTGATATGCCTTTGCGTATTTATAAGGAAATCCACATCAGGATTTGTGATCTTGTTGTTTATGTTGATTAACTGAATATCATTGGAACTCAAAAGAAAGTTGATGATGCAAGAACTCATATGAAAGAAGATTTGAAATGAAAGATTTTGGAAAGACAAAGTTTTGTCTTGGGCTCTAAATAGAGCATTTTCAAGATGGTATATTTTTGCATCAATCAAATTACACCACAAGGGGGTTAAAACGCTTTAATATGAACAAAGCAAATCGTTTGAGTACTCCAATGGTCAATAGATTTCTTAATATTGAAAAGGATCCATTTTGACCTTGTGAAGATAACGAGGAAATATTAGGTCCATAAATACCTTATATGAGTGCTATAGGTTCACTCATATATCTTGAAAACTATACCAGACCAGATATAGCTACAGATTTGCTTGCAAGATACAGTTTATCTCTTGCGCAGAAACATTGGACCGGGATAAAATATATCCTTCGATATCTCCGAGGAATTGCGATCTCGTGGCGTTCTAAAAAAGAAACTCTAGTCGCCACTTCTTCAAATTATGCGGAGAAAATTGCGTTTCATTAGGCATGTCGAGAATGTATATGGTTGAGATCAATGACTCATCATATAAAAGAAGCTAGCAGAATAATCACGAGTCAAAGAATCAACGAAAATATTGAAGACAATTTTGCATGTATTGCTCAACTCAACGAAGGCTATATCAAGAGCGGCGGAATAAAGCATATCCCCCCCCCCCCAAGATTTTTCTCCTATATTTGAGAGCTCGAGAAAAATCAAGATATTGATACCCAATATATCCGTTCATGTGACAATGCAGCAAACCTCCTCACAAAGGCGCTTCTCACTACAACATTCAGAAAATATATTCAAAGTATCGGAATGCGTCATTTGCGAAATTTTGAAGAAAATATAATCTCTATCTATCAGGGGGAGTTTACGTCACTGTACTTTTTTTCCTTATCATGGCTTTTATTATAATAGGTTTTTCCATGATAAGGTTTTTAACGAGGCAGTACGTAAAATAAGATGGATAATCAAGGGGAAGTGTTACATAAATGATTATCCATTTAGTATTTAATAATATCAAAGATATTATTGTAAAGTCGGTTTACTTTGGCCAACTCATAATAGTATAAATAGGAATTTGTACAAGAGTGAATGACATTATTATTATTACAACAATAAGAAGTGGTTTCATTTCTTCCTCTCACATTCATACTTTCCATATCTCCCCTCCACTTCTATTACACATAAATATAATATTATAAAATATTTATATTCTCATTTATAAATTTACAACATGTTCCAGATATTTGATACAAAGAGTTATGTCAGCTTTGCCTTGGAGACTGAAACATGCTCTTTTCATAGAGGTCTCATGGAAGTTAAAAGAAGAGGTACATAAGAGAACAAATTTTGATAAATGTGACTGTCAATAGGAAAGATCGGATCGAGATATTTAATTATTTGCAAAATATCAAGGGAAGTTAGTTACAAATTGTCAAGGGAAGTTATCAAGGGAAGTTAGTTAATAGGAAAGTGTCTTTATGATTTAAACAACGTTAAAAAGTTTTTATTTACTGAAATAACCTTTTGTATCCGTTTTATTAACTTTCAACGTGTATTCAAAAAACATATTTACAAAACTACCATTAATGAAAGAAAAAATTGATATCTTAACCTTGAAAAGTTTCTTTATTATTTAAACAATATTGAAAAGTTTTTATTACTAAAATAACTTTATGGTACCATTTTACCATTTTTCAGCGTGTATACAAAAAACGTATTTACGAAACTGGCATTAATGAAATGTTTAGTTTTCTGGAATATGTGAAGAAGTCTACAAGATTTTCATATAAGTTTACCAAATTAAGTCTACCGGTCTTTAATGGTAGATTTGTTTTTGGTCTGTAGATTTGTTCTTGAGGTTCTAGATTTGTTTTTTGGGGTTGTAGACTTGTTTTGGGGGAGGGGGTGTGTAGTATCCCCCAACCGGCCTAAGGAAGATGGGACGGCCATGGGACCAGAAAATGTGAACGGGAAGTCCGGAGAGACTAAACCAAGTGTCCCATAGGCGTTTGAGAGCTGAGACTCAGCAGGAAGGAGCTCAGCTAAGTGTAGGAGTGAGGAAGTCAGCTCAGCTGAGCTGAACAGTCCAGCTGGTCAGCTAGGTCAGCTGGCAACCAGCTCAACTCAGCTGGCCGGAGTGTTAAGCTCTTGGGCCAGCTAGGTCAGCTAGTGACACTAGCTGACTAGCGGTTACCAACCGAAGGGGCACCACCAAGTGTTGCACCCATTCGGATCACAACCCACACCCTTTCTCCAAGGGAAGTTGGCGCCAACAAAAGCCTATAAATAGGCCATGCCTAGGCCATTTTTGCGCACGCCCACAAGGCACAAAACACATAAGAATTCTCCCAAAGGCACAAGGCCAAAAGCGTGAGAGTTTAGAGAGAGAGAGAGGCCGAAATCTCCAAGAGAAGGCCGGCGGTTTTAAGGAGTTTGTGGTGGTGGTTAAGGCGCAAGAAGAGGAGCAAGATGGCTGGAGAGGCATCGGCTACTCATGGCAAAACCGCAACCGTATCTAAGGTTAGAGTCCGGACCATCTCTTCTCGGCCTTGGCCCAAACCCTAGTGGTCACGGCCGGTTGTTTTATGGCCGGAAAACTCTTCTTTCCTTCTTATTCAAAACGCGCCATTATACTCGTTACACGACCGGCCTTAAGGCCTTGGTCGTGACGGTTTGGCTAAGCGGTTGGTCACGGTTCCAAGCGCTGGACGGCCCAAGGATCAATACTGCTTTGAACGGTTTAACGGCACGTCAAGGAGACGGGTAGTCGAGAACCGAGAAGCCAAAGTATGATTGGCCTAAGCGTGAGAAACGGACCAAGGAAATGGCCGTGGAACGCAAGACATAACCGCTCGTCAAACTCGTCGGTACACGATGTGCCCGATCGCGGATGGTCCATCGGGTCGTCGCGAGTGATCGTTGGCCGCGGTAAACCGTGCGGACCAAAGGAACGGTCGTATCCATCCGTGGGTATAATCGCGTCCGTTCGCACGACGGGTCGCAACCGTTCGCGGTATGCGCCTGTACCGCAAGACCAATCGCGCAGAAGTACCGCGGTATGTCCCATGTCGACGATACGCATAGTCGCACGGTTGTACGTCAAGCCGGATAGAACACATGCGCCGATCAGTCCGCGCGACCGTAAGGTCTAGCGCGCGATGGATCGGCATGTCTGTCCCGTTACGCGCATGACCGTGAGACCGTCCGTGCGCGCATGTTTGGACGACTGTGGACAATGCGTTATCGGCCGTAAGCCCACGCATCCGACCATGACCGTACGCCGAGAATGCGCCGGTGCATACGCTCGCCATTGTGAGCCGAGTATGCATGCGGTTCACGGTTGACGTAACGAGAATGAAAACGGCTTAAGTTTAAGACTTAGGAAGTATATGAAATTGCGTGTATAGTATATAGTTCATGGGATCATATAGTATTGCTAGGATGCATGAAATGAATATAAAACTATTAAGGAAATCTCATGAACTTGTTTGATTTTCAGGTGATCATGATAATGATCGGACCTAGGCGCGGACAAGACTTGGGGACGAGTGGTGTTGTTTTTGGGTAGACATTGTTTAGGACCAAGTACTCTATAGCATAATGCAAACTGAACTACATGTATTTGGTACCTTTTGATTATTAATAAAATGTCTATTTGCCTTAGTCTTTATATGAATCGAATCTTGTTGAATGAATGTATTGGAAATCGTTGTATGTATGAATAAAATGAACTTGAGGTTCTTATGAAACCTCAAGGTGAATATGGTTAAGTAGTGGCAATCCGTTCCGGCCCTATGGCCGGGATAGGCCTTGTCAAGTTGGTATCAGAGCGGAGTTATTTCCTAGGCTGGGGTTAGGGGCTACACCACTCGTCCAAGTCCGAATTGTCCGCATAGAAAGTTAGACTTGCTTAGGACTTGAAGTTTGATTGGATATATATGGAATTGTCTTGTTGAATTTCAGGTTGGAAAAAGCAAGTCCAAGAGGACAAAAGATAAGGACAAGGAGACGTCTGCGACCGGCCACGGCCCGAGAGTCCAGACCACTCCTGTCACGCCAAGGCCAACCGGTCCTGAGGTTGACCTAGCGGCCACTGGGCCCAATGCCACATTGATTCCCGACGGGACTAGGGTTGAACAACCGCACGTCCAAACCGGGAACGATGAGCATATGGGTGAGTCTTCATCGCATGCGGCTCGAGATGAGACCGGCCATGAGATGGAGGACGCCACAGGTGGTGGTGATGGTGAGCCTTTTACAGCAGTCCCGAACATCGGTCAGATGTGGACTATGTTAAAGGACGTGATGGGCCAGCTCACGGTACTGAACCAGAGTCTTTCTGGTCAGAAACCGGCTGAGGGTGAGCCGCGGACCGTGGTTCCTGAAACCGCGAGTCTGAGTGATGATGACTCGGACGTAGTAGTGGTAGAGTCACCGAACCCTAAAAAGGTTCGAAAGGTGGACTACCTCAACGTTCTAGGTCACATCACCAAGTTGGGCACAAAACACTTCAAGGGAAGTGCTGACCCACTTGAGGCTGATGAATGGAGGTCACGGCTTGTCCGGAACTTCCGTTCTACCCGTTGCCCTGAAGATTACCGTAAGGACATAGCGACCCACTTCCTGGAAGGGGACGCTCACAACTGGTGGCTGTCAGTTGACAGGCGCACCAAGGGCCTCATCAACTCCTTCGAGGAGTTTGAGGTAGAGTTCAACCGGAAGTACTTCCCGGCAGAGGCCTGGGATCGTATGGAAGGTAGATACTTGGGCTTGGTCCAGGGCCGCAGGTCGGTCCGTGAGTATGAGGCCGAGTTCGACCGTCTCAGACGTTACGTGGGACGGGATGTTGAGGACGAGCCGGCACAGGTGCGTCGCTTCCTTCGCGGCCTGCGAGTGGAGTTACGTACCCATTGCTCGGTTTGTACCTACAACAATGTTTCCGAGCTAGTCGAGAGGGCAGCTACGGTGGAAGCCAATTTGGCTGAGGAGAACCGCGTTGGCTCAAAGGACAAGGTGTCCAGTCAACCCGGGAAGGACCTAAAGAGGAAGAGAGATCAGACGGCTGATGCTCCCTCCTCTGACCGCGCCAGATGTGCCACATGTGGCAAACGACACTTGGGGAAGTGTTGGAAAGCCGATGTTGCATGCGCGAAGTGTGGCGGCAAGGACCACGAGTCACGGAGCTGTCCACAGAACAAGGGGCGTGAAGAGGTGACCGAGAGACCAGTGACATGCTATTTCTGCGGCCAAGCTGGGCACTACATCCGTGAGTGTCCCAAGCGCCAAGATGGAAAGCAAAGGGCGCCAGAAGTGAACCGGGGTCAGGGAGACCGCGCGGCTACGGCCAAGGGTCAAGCTGTGAAACCTCGGGTTTACGCACTGGTAAAGGACTCAGAGGAGGCCGGCTCATATGACGCGATTACTGGTACGTTACTGGAACCCTAACCTTCTTCAATATTTGAATAATGCATTGCATCATATTGGGGAAAAAGCGGGATGCGCTTACACATTTGAGGGCGATGTGTAGGGACCGTTTTGATAGGCGGTGTAGAAACATTGACCTTGTTTGATTCCGGGGCTACACACAGTTTTGTGAGTCCCGGGATGATTGGGAAAGGCTTGTTCCAAAGTGAACAAGTGGCCGGCCAAGGCATTGTGAATGCCGCCGGTGGGCAAGTAATGCCTATGCTAGGATTAGTCAGAGATGTGCCCGTTTCCATTGGGGGCGTGAGCATGCCGGCTGACCTAGTGGTGGTCCAACTCAACCATCACGAAGTGATCTTGGGTATGGACTGGCTCGGTCAAAACCGAGCCACCATTGAATGTCACCGAGGAAGGGTGAAGTTCGAGAAACCTGAGGGTAAGGTTGTGTTCCAAGGAATACGACCAACCTCGGGAAGCTTGGTCGTCTCTGCTATCCAAGCAGAGAAGATGTTGGCTAAGGGATGTGAAGCATACTTAGCCACTATCACGATCAAGGAAGTAGGGCCGGAGGCTAAGATTGGGGAAATCCCAGTGGTCAAGGACTTTGAGGACATTTTTAGACCATTAGAAGGCTTACCGCCTGACCGGTCTGATCCGTTCGTCATTGAACTTGAACCCGGAACGAAACCCTTATCCAAGGCGCCATATAGGATGGCCCCAGCCGAGATGGCCGAGTTGAAGAAGCAGTTAGAAGAACTGCTAGACAAAGGCTTTATTAGGCCGAGCAGTTCTCCTTGGGGGGCGCCTGTCCTATTCGTCAAGAAGAAGGACGGGAGCCTCCGCTTGTGCATTGACTACCGAGGCATCAACAGGGTTACTGTCAAGAACAAGTACCCATTGCCTCGGATAGACGAGTTGTTAGACCAACTCAAGGGTTCGACCGTATTCTCCAAGATCGACCTCGCTTCGGGATACCATCAAATCCCGATAGCACCAGAGGACGTGAGGAAGACCGCGTTCCGAACTCGGTATGGACACTACGAGTTTGTAGTCATGCCGTTTGGTCTGACAAATGCACCAGCCGCGTTCATGAAGATGATGAACGGTGTCTTTCGGGAATGGTTAGACAGTTTTGTCATCATATTCATTGATGACATACTTGTTTACTCCAAGAACCCTAGAGAACATCGGGAACATCTTAGGATCGTGTTGGAGAAGCTGCGGGAACAGAAGCTCTACGCCAAGCTAAGTAAGTGTAGCTTCTGGCAAGAGCGGATTGGCTTCCTAGGACACATAGTGTCGGCGGAAGGAGTGGCAGTTGATCCGGAGAAGATCCGGTCAATTGAGGATTGGCCAAGACCGAGAAACGCGACTGAGGTCCGAAGCTTTCTAGGTCTGGCCGGCTATTACAGACGTTTTGTCCAAGGGTTTGCAAGTATGGCCAAGGCCATGACAAAGCTGACCGGGAAAAACGTGAAGTTTGAGTGGACTGATGCCGCGGAGAAGAGTTTTAAGGAACTCAAGAAGATGTTGACTAAGGCACCAGTTCTGACTCAACCCCAAGATGATGTGCCTTACGTGGTCTACACGGATGCGTCAATCAATGGGTTGGGGTGTGTGTTGATGCAAGAAGGGAAAGTGATTGCATATGCTTCAAGGCAATTAAGGAAACATGAAGGGAACTATCCCACTCATGACCTTGAGATGGCCGCTGTGGTCTTTGCACTTAAGATCTGGAGATCTTATCTCTACGGAGCGAAAGTGCAACTATTTACAGACCATAAGAGCCTGAAGTATGTGTTCACCCAACCTGAGCTCAACCTTCGTCAAAGGAGATGGATGGAACTAGTGGCCGATTACGATCTGGACATTACTTACCATCCGGGGAAGGCCAACCTCGTGGCCGACGCCTTAAGTAGGAAAAGGACCGAGGTGGCCAGTGAACGGGATGCGGAGACCTTGGTCGGAATGGTCCGTTCCTTGCGTCTCAATGCATTGACCGTGGGGGAAGAGCCAATTGGCTTAGGGGCAGCGGACCAAGCAGATATTCTGACTAAGGTCCGGCTTGCTCAGAAAGATGATGAGGAGTTGGTAAAAGCCGCAGAGAACAACCATACGGAATACCAAATCTCCAACAATGGGACGATTGTGGTAAATGGCCGGGTTTGTGTGCCAAACGTATGGGAACTGAAGAAAGTCATCTTACGAGAGGCTCATCAGTCTAAGTTCTCAATTCATCCTGGCCAAACCAAGATGTACCATGACCTCAAACGGTACTATCATTGGGTTGGGATGAAGCGGGATGTAGCTGATTGGGTGGCCAAGTGCCCAACCTGTCAGCTAATCAAGGCTGAACGCCAAGTCCCGAGTGGTCTACTCCAAAGTCTTCCCATTCCGGAATGGAAATGGGATAACATAGCTATGGACTTTGTGACCGGTTTGCCTACGACCCGGAACAGGCGAGATGCCATTTGGGTCATGGTAGATAGGCTCACGAAATCCGCCCACTTCTTGGCCATCAAGAAGACGGACGGAGTGGGGAAGTTGGCCGAGACATACATTGATGAGATCGTGAGACTTCATGGGATCCCATCAAGTATAGTTTCAGACCGGGACGGCCGGTTTACTTCTTATTTCTGGCAAGCCTTCCAGAAGGCCCTGGGAACGAGAGTGAACATGAGTACGGCTTACCATCCCCAGACGGACGGTCAATCCGAAAGGACCATACAAACCCTAGAAGACATGCTAAGGGCGTGTGTTCTTGAATGGGGCGACTCATGGGAGAAGTTCCTACCCTTGACCGAGTTTGCGTATAACAACAGTTATCACACAAGCATCGGAATGTCGCCTTATGAGGCTTTGTATGGGCGGCCTTGTCGAACTCCACTATGCTGGACCGAAGTTGGAGAGTCAAGCATAGTTGGACCGGACATAATAGAGGAAACCACGGAACGAATCCGATTCCTCAAGGCCAAAATGAAAGAGGCTCAAGACCGTCAAAAGAGCTATGCAGACAGGAGAAGGAAGGACATTGAGTTTGAAGTAGGCGACCAAGTCTACTTGAAGATGATCACTTTCAAAGGTCGGGCCAGGGTTTCCAAGCGTGGTAAGCTTGATCCCCGATATTTGGGACCGTTCCGAATCCTTGAACGGGTTGGAGCGGTCGCCTATAAGTTAGACTTGCCAAGTGAGATGGACGCATTTCACAATGTGTTCCATGTCTCACAGTTGCGCAAATGTCTAGGGGATCAAGACAAGATTGAACCTGAGATTCCAAGAGAACTTAGGCCAAACTTGACCATCGAAATCCGACCACTCCGAATCCTAGATAGGATGGAAAAAGCAACCCGAAAGAAAGTGGTGCAAATGGTCAAAGTGGAATGGATCCATAATGGGATCAAGGAGATTACTTGGGAAACCGAGAATAAGATGAGGGCCGACTATCCAGAGTGGTACAAAAACCTTGACGCGGATTCGGGGACGAATCCATTTCAAGGGGGGGAGACTTGTAGTATCCCCCAACCGGCCTAAGGAAGATGGGACGGCCATGGGACCAGAAAATGTGAACGGGAAGTCCGGAGAGACTAAACCAAGTGTCCCATAGGCGTTTGAGAGCTGAGACTCAGCAGGAAGGAGCTCAGCTAAGTGTAGGAGTGAGGAAGTCAGCTCAGCTGAGCTGAACAGTCCAGCTGGTCAGCTAGGTCAGCTGGCAACCAGCTCAACTCAGCTGGCCGGAGTGTTAAGCTCTTGGGCCAGCTAGGTCAGCTAGTGACACTAGCTGACTAGCGGTTACCAACCGAAGGGGCACCACCAAGTGTTGCACCCATTCGGATCACAACCCACACCCTTTCTCCAAGGGAAGTTGGCGCCAACAAAAGCCTATAAATAGGCCATGCCTAGGCCATTTTTGCGCACGCCCACAAGGCACAAAACACATAAGAATTCTCCCAAAGGCACAAGGCCAAAAGCGTGAGAGTTTAGAGAGAGAGAGAGGCCGAAATCTCCAAGAGAAGGCCGGCGGTTTTAAGGAGTTTGTGGTGGTGGTTAAGGCGCAAGAAGAGGAGCAAGATGGCTGGAGAGGCATCGGCTACTCATGGCAAAACCGCAACCGTATCTAAGGTTAGAGTCCGGACCATCTCTTCTCGGCCTTGGCCCAAACCCTAGTGGTCACGGCCGGTTGTTTTATGGCCGGAAAACTCTTCTTTCCTTCTTATTCAAAACGCGCCATTATACTCGTTACACGACCGGCCTTAAGGCCTTGGTCGTGACGGTTTGGCTAAGCGGTTGGTCACGGTTCCAAGCGCTGGACGGCCCAAGGATCAATACTGCTTTGAACGGTTTAACGGCACGTCAAGGAGACGGGTAGTCGAGAACCGAGAAGCCAAAGTATGATTGGCCTAAGCGTGAGAAACGGACCAAGGAAATGGCCGTGGAACGCAAGACATAACCGCTCGTCAAACTCGTCGGTACACGATGTGCCCGATCGCGGATGGTCCATCGGGTCGTCGCGAGTGATCGTTGGCCGCGGTAAACCGTGCGGACCAAAGGAACGGTCGTATCCATCCGTGGGTATAATCGCGTCCGTTCGCACGACGGGTCGCAACCGTTCGCGGTATGCGCCTGTACCGCAAGACCAATCGC
Organism: Orychophragmus violaceus; assembly: GCA_030180135.1. Classification (NCBI taxonomy): domain Eukaryota; kingdom Viridiplantae; phylum Streptophyta; class Magnoliopsida; order Brassicales; family Brassicaceae; genus Orychophragmus; species Orychophragmus violaceus. The sequence goes on from CM058239.1 coordinate 84,748,284, forward strand.
GCAGAAGTACCGCGGTATGTCCCATGTCGACGATACGCATAGTCGCACGGTTGTACGTCAAGCCGGATAGAACACATGCGCCGATCAGTCCGCGCGACCGTAAGGTCTAGCGCGCGATGGATCGGCATGTCTGTCCCGTTACGCGCATGACCGTGAGACCGTCCGTGCGCGCATGTTTGGACGACTGTGGACAATGCGTTATCGGCCGTAAGCCCACGCATCCGACCATGACCGTACGCCGAGAATGCGCCGGTGCATACGCTCGCCATTGTGAGCCGAGTATGCATGCGGTTCACGGTTGACGTAACGAGAATGAAAACGGCTTAAGTTTAAGACTTAGGAAGTATATGAAATTGCGTGTATAGTATCTAGTTCATGGGATCATATAGTATTGCTAGGATGCATGAAATGAATATAAAACTATTAAGGAAATCTCATGAACTTGTTTGATTTTCAGGTGATCATGATAATGATCGGACCTAGGCGCGGACAAGACTTGGGGACGAGTGGTGTTGTTTTTGGGTAGACATTGTTTAGGACCAAGTACTCTATAGCATAATGCAAACTGAACTACATGTATTTGGTACCTTTTGATTATTAATAAAATGTCTATTTGCCTTAGTCTTTATATGAATCGAATCTTGTTGAATGAATGTATTGGAAATCGTTGTATGTATGAATAAAATGAACTTGAGGTTCTTATGAAACCTCAAGGTGAATATGGTTAAGTAGTGGCAATCCGTTCCGGCCCTATGGCCGGGATAGGCCTTGTCAGGGTGTACACTTATTTTTTGGTTTGTAGATTGTTTTTAGATTGTAGACTTATATTCGTGATTGTAGATTTTTCTTTAGTGATTTGTAGATTTATTTAGAGTTTGGTAGATTTATTTTGTTTTGTTTATGTAGACTTTTATAACTGATTTAGTAGACTTTTAAGTATTCATAGACTTGTCTTACATCTTGCAGAGTTATTGTCCATGATGATAGATTTGTTTCCGATTTGTAGATTTGTTTTGTAGTTTCATAGATTATTTTGTAGATTTATTTGTCGTTTGATAGATTTAAATTATACAACAGTAGATTTAATTTTTCGCTGCAAACTTATTCTTGGAGTTCGTAGACTTTCACCAAGTAGTCATAGATTTTTTAGGGAACTTGATTACATCGACGTGGCTGCAGAGACTTTCACCAAGTAGTCACCTTGTAGACTTTGTTTTATCCTTGTAGACTTTCATGACATTATAAAAGATTTTATATGGAAGACGAGAACGTCGTAGACGTGCCAGATTTTTGAAACGTTATTGTAGACTTTATGACGTTTTAGTAGACTTTATGTCATTTAGTAGACTTTTATGTTGTTTGGTAAACTTGTTTTGGTAGACTTGTATAATGTAAAATAGACTTAAGTTACTACTGAGGTGTAGTTCATAGACTTAATGGGTGGTTACCTATGTTAATCCTAGTAATTTCACGAAACATTAATATTGCCTTGTTAAACTAATGTAATTGTCACTACATAAAGGGGTGCCTTTAAAATGTTGGTGTTTATTCGCCCATGCATGGCAATACCCCTATAAGTAATCGGGAAACAACAAATTTTGTTCGGGAGACTTTGATATCAGACGTGTGGAGGCTACACGGCAACCTCTTACAAACAGCTCTCGAAAACGCGCTTCGGTGTGGATTCGGTGAATTCATTCATGCAAAAGCAACATGCACGATGTTGCGAGACTTGGCTGAGACTGAAGAATTCTATAGAAATGTTGATTTCTTCTACCACTCAAATAACTTTGTTTCCATTGGAGGCAGAAAATTCATTCGTTGACAATTGCATTACACACAATAATCCTACACCCCTACTCCTAAAAGATATGTCTAGTTGTGTGTACAACAATCAACAGGCTGAAGGAGAATTTATGATAAAATGATCGTCAGAAGGAAGTTTGGAAACATGGAAATACATGTGCTACATGTTTGTGCGACTAATCTACGGGCACAAAGAATTGGAAAATGTGGGTTTATGCTATCTCGAGAATTAGCAAGGAGGGTGTGAATGCATATAACCGCTCGAGATGTACATCCATGACCAGAGAATAAAATATAAACTATGGTTGGAGAGAAGGAAAGAGAAGTAGATGTCAACAACATCATAAACTGCAAATGTTCTATAATAAATTGTTGGTTACACTATTGGGGTAAAGGGTGGAAGCAATCAACAATGTGCAATGGATTCTTCTAGACATTATAATTCATTTTATTATGCAGATTAGCTCGAAGCAAACTTGGGATGTGGCCAAGAGTTTAATAAAAAAAGTGATTGGGGGACTACATTTTATAAATGGTTATTGTTAACATTTGTTTTGTAATGCTAACTATATAAAACGTTATTGCAGACTTATATTTAGTTGGTCTATTTAATGTTTTCAACGTTATTCATTGATAAGAACGTAGATAAGTCTTAAAAAATATAGATAACTCTTACAAAACAAAGACACTGATGCTTCAAAAACGAGTCGTACAAATCAAAGATATGTTAAACACCAATTCGAATGACAACACATGCCACTAACTCCTTCAGATTTGAAATATCTTTGCCATCTTCATCTCCATATGCATTTGTTGTATCTGAAATTCATGGTGTGATAAGCTTTGAATCCTCTCGGACTGCTCTTTAATCGCCCTCTTTAACTTAGTCATCTCTTCTTTGACCGTGTGAACCCATTTTTCCCCGAATGTGGTAGCCATCATTCTGCACATAAGTACATATATAAGCATATATCCAATATTACCATTAAATTTCTAAACGTAGTCACCTCTTCTCACCTCAAACACATTGCATGTAAAGTATCTCATTCCTAGCTCGGCTTCAGTTTCGATTTGAGAGGTATCCTCGATGATTCGTCCACCACATGGACATCTTTTCGGAATGCTATAATCACCATCGGCTATGGCAAGAAGCCTGTCGATTAGAATCTTGTTCCTTTTTGCATGACTATAGCTCATGTCCATAATGAAGATAAAAAGTATATAGAAAGAAGAAATCAATTAAGCAATCTCCTTCCCAAAAAAGTCTACAATCATTCAAATGAATAATAAATCACATCTACGATAACTAACTCGACCCACAAACAAGTCTACAACCATTCAAATGAAACCTCTAAACAAGTCTACAATCACTAAACCGAAACCAGAAATAACTCTACGATTAGGTCTATAAACATGAAACAAAGTGTACAATAATATAACATAAGTCTACTATCAAATACGGTTGTTATTTTAAGTAAAGTAAACCATCATATCAATACATAAATCTACCATCAAATATATCCACCGAGAAATTAAAAAAATACAAATATCACTGGATATTTATGTTTCTTCGTAGGAATCACCTATCACCACCACAGTTTCACTAAAAATCGCCAATATCGCCTTTGTTCTATATGTGCAAAATCACTGCCGCATGCGAGGAGGAAAGATATAGAGTCACGGTTTTGAAAATGGATTAAATGAAGAAGATTATGATTGAGAAAGGGAAGAAACCTTAAGAACGTTGCCGGAAAAAATCGTCAAAAGTCGCCGATTTGCGAAGTCACATTCGCATGCGAAGAGAATAAAATGAATAGAATGGAGAAAGGTAAGAAGATTACGGCGGAGAAGAGCTAGGAAATTTACTGGAAACTAGCAAAGAATTCGCCGCATTCGTCGAAGAAAAAACGTAACTTTCACCTTCTCAGTCGCCAATCGCCAAAGGTTTCACCTTTTTCTTGTTCTATGTAAAAAGTGAAAACGAACCGATATTAATCATTTTTTTACTTTTTTATTTAATTTTTTTAATACATTTAGTCTACAACAAAGTAAGTTAAAACTAGAATAAGTCTACGGTATTCAACTATAAAGTCTACGGTGATATATAAGATATAAGACTATATGCAAATAACATAATCGTATAGCAAAATAAATCTCCCTTTAAAGGTAAACAAATCTATCAAATTGATAAAAGCAAAAAAAATCTATCATAGAAGTAAAAAAAGAATAAACCAAAAAAATCTACCAAAGAAGTAAAGGCAAAACAAAATGAATTTAAAAAAAAAAACAAATTAACAACAAGTCTACGAGAAAGAGAAAACAAATCTACTGAACAAATTTCTTATCTTATATTTTTCAGATTTATGCATTGTCAGAAAAAACAAGTCTACCATTTCGTCGTAATTGTCGACGGATTTGTTCATTTCGTCGTTGGAAGTTGTCGTCGGAATCGCTTTCGTCTAAAAACAAATTTTAATCATATTTTTTATATATAAATTTTTTATTTTTATATATAAATTTTTTATTTTTATATATGAATATGTATTATTAAATTAGTTTATTTTTATTGGATGACACAACCGTAAATAAAAGTTGAAAACATGGTTTACATGTCATTTGGTCAAAATTTTCAGAAAAAACCCTTGCCAAGGTTGTTGTAGTAATAAGGCAACATTCCAAGGTTGTTTCAGCACATTTCTCTTAATGAAATGTTAAGTTTTCTGGATTCCTTCAATAAGTCTATTGGATTTCCATATAAGTCTACCAAATTAAGTCTATCGGTCTTTAATAGTAGACTTGTTTTGGGGGTTATATACTTGTTTTTTGGGTTGCAGACTTGTTTTCAGGATTGTAGTTTTTTTAATGATTATAGACTTGTATTCTGGATTGTATATATTTTCTTTAGCTATTTGTAGATTTATTTTAAATTTGGTAGATTTATTTTGTCTAGTTGTCGTATACTTTTAAAACTGATGTAGTAGACTTTTAAGTTTTCATAGATTTGCTGTATATCTTGCAAAGTTATTGTGTATAACAACATATTTGTTTCCGATTTGTAGATTTGTAGATTTTTGTAGATTTGTTTGTCGATTGGTAGATTTAAAATATACAGTAGTAGATTCAATTTTTTGTTTCAGACTTATTTTTGGAGTTCATAGTGTTGGAATTGTGTCCAGTAATCTCTGTACTGTCTCTAGAAAGTAAGAGTATGTCAATGATCAGACATAAGTCATATAATACTGGGGGTCATGATGGCTTGCTAGAGTCCGCTCATGATCTATAAGTCTTGGACTTATTACCTTTATTATATGATCCCATATGGGTCACACGCCTAAGCTTACAGGAAAATGTGTAGGAACGGATTGACAGAAGTACGGTAAAAGTGCTAGGCATTTACTGTACTTAGAGATTAAAGGGTTCAGCAATCGTGTGTCGATCGATACACGAGGTGTGTCGATCGACACAGTGCGTGAACGCCTAGGAAATAATAAGACCGAGAATTGGGCCCGAAAGCCCATGAGAACTAAGACAGGTTTTAAATGAATAAAACCTGACCTAGCTCTCTAATTCTCTCCAAGTCTGCGCCTCTCTCTCTATCTCTGTCGCCTCCCTCCTCGTGGTCTAGCAGCCAGATTCCTTTGCGTGCGTGTGTGAACCTTTGGAGGATCCATCCCTTGGTGGCTCTCTGATCTCTGACCTGTTCTCCCTTTCCGCTGCACAAAACATGTAAAAGGTGAGATCAATATTGTTTCTATTCAAGAGAACCTAGATCCGCATGTTTAGGATGAATTAATCTGAAGAACTAAATCAGGATTAACACCTAAACATTCCTTAAGTGGTATCAGAGCTATTGGTTCTGGTTTTCTTGTTTAGATTCATGTTTAGGATTGTTTAAAGAGGTGTTTTTGAATCAATCTACTGATAAGAGCAAAACACTTAAGAAACAAGAATTGAATCCTAATCAAACAGATGAAAAATCGCATGATCAAACTATATTGATTTGATATGCGACCTAAACTGAATTTTGCATCGGCTGAGATCGCGATGCATCGATCGATGCGATCGCATGGATCGGTCGATGCAACCGCGAGAGATCGACCGCAATCGCACGGATCGATCTAACGATCGCGTGGATCTCGCGAGAATCTCTCGGCCAAACCTGATAACCGTTCGTGCACGCGTGAGAGCATCGATAGGGTTTTGGCTCGGTTTAATTTAATTAAAACTTAAAAACGTCACGGTTTAATAAACAGACTTAATAAATTTATTAAGTTCTGGTTAAACCGGGATAAGAAATCCAAAGTCGAAAATTGGATTTTGTGCCTAAACCAGGATTTTCTAATTTGATTTGGTTGGACCAAATAAATTGAGAAAATCCGGTTTAGTAAATAACCGGTTGACAATTGTGGTCATCGTAGTAATTAAAATCTGGTTAGACCAATTTTAATGAACCAGACCGGTTATGTCATTTAATTGGACAATTGGGTCATGTCTTGGACATGGACCAGTTCTTGGGCCTCGGGCCAAGAAGTTAAAACAATTGGGCCAATTATTTGAGTCTTTCTTCAGATTAATTTAAAATTTATTTTATAAAATTATAAAGTCGATTTTAAATTAAAGTTTCCAAAATTTTGAAATTAGAAAGTTTCTTAAAATAGAAGTTTCTAGATTTGCGGGTTTTGGATTTAAAGAAATTTCTAAAGTTAGAAAGTTTCCGGTTTTAGAAAGTTTCCAATTTTAGAAAGTTTCCAAAAATAGTAGGTTTCCAGAATGAAATTTTAATAAACCTACGAACCTCAAATAATATCAAGCGTTGGATGTCTTGTCCATTCTATGTCAGCTGTCGAAGCCCATTCAATTGTATTCATGGCCTTACAGTGTGAGGGTGTCTACTTTTGCGTGGATAAGACGGTTTGTGATTCATAAATGTCATTGGGAGTCCCATACATTAATGATTACATGACTGTATAGTCTGGTTTTCTTGACTGGGCCATCGGGAGTCCCGGGCCTTGAGACATCAGAATGGATTGGGCCTCGGGCCCAGATTCACAACCAAGAGTTATATCACGGATATAATTAGCCGACAAAGGGCTTACCGATATAAGCTAAGGTTGGGTGACGGCCAGTGGCCCACTTTGATCTTAGTTATATGTGGATCTTGGAATCATTATATTCTATTGAGGGTAACTTATGTTATTGAATATAATGCGTGATTAATCATATTAATTTTATTGCGAGATTAATCATATTGAACATTTTAACTAATAACCTTTTTATCTATATATTTCAGCTATGACTACTACAAGCACACAAAACACATTCTCAATCCGGTCTGTTCTCGAGAAGGAGAAGCTGACTGGAACGAACTTCCTGACGTGGTCAAGGAACTTGAGGCTGGTCCTCAAGCAGGAGAAGAAGGATTATGTCCTTCGTGATCCTCTCCCCGAGAGGCCTGCTAACAATGCCGCCAGGACTCTGCATAATGCTTGGGAAAAGCATTCGTCAGATGAAAATGATGTGTATTGCCTTATGTTGGCGACAATGACTGCTGAGCTGCAAATGCAGTTCGAGAGTGTGTTGTCACCAATTGAGATAATGGCAAGCCTGAAATCGCTTTTTCAGGAGCAGGCTAGGACTGAGAGGTTCCAGACAGTTAAGAACCTCTTGGACTGCAAGTTGGCTGCGAATGCGGCAGTGAGTCCTCATGTCTTGAAGATGATGGGTTATCTCGATCATCTTCAGAAACTCGACTGCCCTATCAGCCAGGAACTTGCTTGCGACATCATTCTGCAGTCATTACCTGCAAGCTATGATCAGTTCATACTGAACTTTAACATGCATGGCTTGAGTAAGACATTGCCTGAGCTTCACGGAATGCTCAAGACTGCAGAGCCCAACTTGAGGAAAACCGCCAAGGACCCCAATGTGCTTATGGTGCAAAAGGGCAAGGGGTTTAAGAAATCCTCTGCTAAGGATAAGGGAAAGGCCAAGGCTGTCCAAGTCGCGGACCAGGACACGCCAAAGCCCAAGCCCAAGTCCAAGGCTGGGCCTACTGACATATGCAGGTTCTGTAAAGAACCAGGGCATTGGAGGAGAGAATGTAAGAAATTCCAGGAAGGTCTAAAGGAATTGAAGAAGAAGACTTTTGAGACTTCTTCAACAGGTATTTTTGTTATAGAAGTTAATACAACTACTTCTGATAATACCTCATGGGTTATGGATACTGGTTGTGGGGCTCATATTTGTACTAATATGCAGGCACTCAACAACAGTAGAAGGCTGAAGCAAGGACAAGTAGAGCTACGAGTTGGGAATGGAGCGAAAGTTCCAGCACTAGCTGTAGGCACATACTTGTTGTCTTTACCTTCGGGATTGGTTTTAGAACTCAATAATTGTTATTTTGTACCTGCTATAAGCAGAAATATTATTTCAATTTCTTTGTTGGATTTGGAAGGTTATGATTTTTCAGTTAAGAATAAATTATGTTCCTTCAATCGCAACAATTTGTTCTATGGTTCTGCCCCTCTTTCGAATGGGCTTTACATACTCGATCAATCCGCGCCAATTTATAACATTAATACCAAACGGTTCAAACCTAATGAGGAGAACCGAACGTTTCTATGGCATTGTCGTTTAGGGCACATTAGCGAGAAACGCATCAAGAGGCTCCATTCGAATGGACTTCTTGGCTCATTTGACTTTGAGTCATGTGAGAAATGCGAATCCTGCATGATGGGCAAAATGACACGGGCCCCCTTTAATAAACCTAACGAGAGGGCCAGTGACTTATTGGGCCTGATACACACTGATGTGTGTGGCCCAATGTCCACAAATGCAAGAGGAAACTATCAGTACTTCATTACCTTTACTGATGATTTCAGTAGGTATGGATATGTTTATTTGATGAAACATAAGTCTGAATCTTTTGAGAAGTTCAGAGAATTCCAAAATGAAGTACAGAACCAACTTGGCAAAAGCATTAAGGCTCTTCGGTCCGACCGAGGAGGAGAATACTTAAGCCAAGAATTCAGTGATCATCTGAGAGAGTGTGGGATCGTATCCCAACTCACTCCTCCTGGAACACCTCAATGGAATGGTGTGTCTGAGAGGAGAAATCGGACCTTATTGGATATGGTTCGGTCTATGATGAGTCACACAGACCTTCCAATATCCCTTTGGGGATATGCTCTGCTAACAGCAGTGTTCACTCTAAATAGAGCGCCATCAAAAGCAGTAGCAAAGACACCATATGAATTATGGACTGGAGTTGCTCCAGTGCTGTCTTATCTCAGAATTTGGGGTTGTGAAGCATATGTCAAGAGATTAATCTCAGATAAGCTTACACCAAAGTCTGATAAATGCTACTTCATTGGTTATCCGAAGGAAACCAAGGCTTATTACTTCTATCTACGTTCCGAGAACAAGATCTTTGTTGCCCGGGATTGTAACTTTCTTGAGAGAGAGTTTCTCTCTAAGAAAGACAGTGGGAGTAAGGTACTGCTTGAAGAAATTCAAGATGAACAGGATACTGCTCAACCTGATGGGGAAGAGCAGCAGGAGGACCTACAAGAAATTGTAGAGCCTGAACCTGTAGTACCTGAAGTTCGAAGATCCGGGAGGATCCGTCACGAACCCGAGAGATATCAAGGATTCCTCGTGACTGACTGTCATGATCTTCTGATCATTGATGGTGATGAACCATCGAACTTCAATCAAGCCATGATGGGCCCAGATTCCTCGAAGTGGCGAAGGCCACTGATTCCAAAATGGACTCCATGTCGGTCAACCAAGTGTTTTCGTTGGTTGACTTACCCGCTGGTGTAAAAGCCATCGAGTGCAAATGGATCTTCAAGAAGAAGATTGACGTGGATGGAAATGTCCAGATTTATAAAGCCAGGTTTGTGGCAAAAGGTTTCAGACAAGTTCACGGTGTGGATTACGATGAAACCTATTCACCAGTGGCTATGATGAAATCTATTCGGATTCTACTAGCAACTGCAGCTTTTCATGATTATGAAATTTGGCAGATGGACGTGAAAACCGCCTTCCTGAATGGAATTCTGGAAGAGGATGTGTATATGACACAACCTGACGGTTACATAGATCCAAAGAATGCTGGGAAAGTATGCAAGCTTCATAAATCCATTTATGGATTGAAGCAAGCATCGAGGAGCTGGAATCTTCGTTTTGATGAAGCGATCAAGCAATTTGACTTCATCAGAAACGAAGAAGAACAATGCGTGTATAAGAAAACTAGTGGGAGCAAGATAGTATTTCTTATTCTGTATGTCGATGACATACTGCTTCTCGGAAACGACATTCCAATGCTGAAGTCCGTAAAGGACTGGCTTGGAAGTTGTTTTTCCATGAAAGACATGGGTGAAGCCGCATACGTTCTTGGAATCAGGATCTACCGGGATAGATCTAGAAGGCTGATAGGCTTGTGTCAAGATTCATACATTGACAAAGTCCTACAAAGATTCAGCATGAAGGATTCCAAGAAGGGCTTCACGCCAATGGTACATGGCACAACGCTAAGCAAGATGCAGAGCCCTACGACGGCTGCTGAGCTTGAGCGCATGAAGAATATTCCTTATGCATCTGCAATAGGATCTGTCATGTATGCCATGATCTGTACTCGTCCTGATATTGCTTATGCATTGAGCATGACGAGTAGATACCAGTCAAATCCAGGTGAAAACCATTGGATTGCCGTAAAGAATATCCTGAAGTATCTAAGACATACTAAGGATAAGTTCTTGGTATACGGTGGAAGTGATGTGCTTAAAGTCAGTGGATTCACGGACGCAAGTTTCCAGACAGACCAAGATGATTTCCGGTCACAGTCCGGTTATATCTTTTGTCTGAATGGCGGTGCAATCAGTTGGAGAAGCTCCAAGCAAGACACCGTTGCTGATTCCACTACAGAAGCTGAATATATCGCCGCCTCAGAAGCTGCGAAGGAAGCTGTTTGGATACGAAAGTTCATTATTGAACTAGGTGTGATACCAGATGCGGCTGAGCCTCTGGCACTGTTTTGTGACAACAATGGTGCTATTGCTCAGGCAAAGGAACCAAGATCACACCAGAAATCCAAGCATGTTCTAAGAAGATTTCACTTGATACGTGACATCATTAATAGAAAGGAAGTCAAGATCAGTCGAGTTCAGACAGATGATAACGTCGCTGATCCGTTGACAAAGCCACTCCCAAGGCCTAAGCTCGAGTTCCTGACTGAAGCTGTAGGCATTAGAGACATTGAAATGTAATCTAAATTTGAGTGGAAGTTTGAGGGCTTTATTTAGTTATTTGATATGTTCTAGTAAAACATTTTATGTTTAATGAAATTATTATTTCAAGATTATTTTAACTGTGATGAAATAATCGTTCCAAAGTGATATGAACCATTTTATAGGTCATCGAAGTAAGTGACTTGATCTTGAGTCATCAAAGTCATTTAGCTTGATCATGAGACCCTATATTTGATAGATGGCTTATATCATTCAGTCCCTAGTCGAAGGTTGTTGAAATTGGAACACCAACAACCGTGTGAGACTAGATTGATATGTGACTTATGACAAAGTCTCAGTGTGTCATAGATGCACGGCATCAAAGTCAGTACATAGGTGTATGTTGGGAACATACGACCGGACAAGACCCGCTAATAAGAACTCTTCAGGATATTTATATCTATGTCATAAGAGATTCTTACTACGACTATAGAGTATAGTCCTCAGACCTGAGTTCGCATGCATGTGACTGTACATGAAGTGATGCACTTTGATCATTGTCTAACGCTGTCGTTATGCGATAGTTATAAGGACCTTGTTTGGGAGTATCATGAAGTGAGTAGTTTACAATGATGGAACAAGACGGGATTGTCCCTCCAATATAAATGGAGTGAATATCTCTAGGCCAATCGGAGATTTGAATACTGGAAAATGCATGGCCATGCTCAAACGGACTGTCCCGAGTCGTTTGGATTGTCAGTATCAAATCAGAGTCCGATGAACATGATTAGTCTCTATAAGGATGACACTCATCTTGCCTTATGACTAATCGAGATATTGAGACAAAAGGATTATGAATACAGAGATTCCAGTTCAAGTGGGAGATTGTTGGAATTGTGTCCAGTAATCTCTGTACTGTCTCTAGAAAGTAAGAGTATGTCAATGATCAGACATAAGTCATATAATACTGGGGGTCATGATGGCTTGCTAGAGTCCGCTCATGATCTATAAGTCTTGGACTTATTACCTTTATTATATGATCCCATATGGGTCACACGCCTAAGCTTACAGGAAAATGTGTAGGAACGGATTGACAGAAGTACGGTAAAAGTGCTAGGCATTTACTGTACTTAGAGATTAAAGGGTTCAGCAATCGTGTGTCGATCGATACACGAGGTGTGTCGATCGACACAGTGCGTGAACGCCTAGGAAATAATAAGACCGAGAATTGGGCCCGAAAGCCCATGAGAACTAAGACAGGTTTTAAATGAATAAAACCTGACCTAGCTCTCTAATTCTCTCCAAGTCTGCGCCTCTCTCTCTCTCTCTCTCTGTCGCCTCCCTCCTCGTGGTCTAGCAGCCAGATTCCTTTGCGTGCGTGTGTGAACCTTTGGAGGATCCATCCCTTGGTGGCTCTCTGATCTCTGACCTGTTCTCCCTTTCCGCTGCACAAAACAGGTAAAAGGTGAGATCAATATTGTTTCTATTCAAGAGAACCTAGATCCGCATGTTTAGGATGAATTAATCTGAAGAACTAAATCAGGATTAACACCTAAACATTCCTTCACATAGACTTTCACCAAGTGGTCGTAGATTTTTTAGGGAACTTGAATACATCGACAAGGTTGCAGATATATCCTGTGTAATCGTAGATTTATATTTCCGTTGTAGACTTATTTTTCTCTTTGTAGACTTTAATGACGCTGTAGCAGATTTTATATGGAAGACGACAACGTCGTAGACGTGGAAGATTTTTGAAACGTTATTTCAGACTTTATGTCGTTTTCGTAGACTTTATGTCGTTTGTAGACTTTTATGTTAATTGGTAAACTTGATTTGTAGACTTGTAAAATGTAAGATAAACTTAGTTTACTAATGAGGTATAGTTCGTAGACTTAATAATCGTTAATAAGTTATGTTAGACTTAATAATTATTAGTAAGTTATGGTAGAATTATAATGAATTAAAATGTGTTAGTTGAGGTTGTTGGAACAGCTCTAGGTTTTGGTGTTTATGTTCTTCGTCGATGGATCATGGAGGCTAGGCACATGGAAAAAAAATACTTGATTTTTATTTTTGCAAATTTCCAGATTTACTTAAGGATCTTATCCTTCATCCTATTTCCTTTCTTTTGAATAGTTTCATTCTTTCCAATCTCCACATTTCTTTATGTGAAAATAGTGTTAGTTTCTGGTAAATGGAAATTTCAGAGAGATCGATGGGTCTTTTACTTGACAACTTCAAAGATAAGAGCAGAGGAAGTTGCCTACAACAGATAACTTCTTATGAGAATTTGATTGGAATGGTCTATGAATACTATGGTTTGGATAATAAAACCCACGAAGTCAAGCTGAGCTACATGCTATCAAAGAAATATTCTCGAACCTTAGCGATGCATACACCTCCGGTAAGTGTTGGGAATTCTCAAAAGTTAAACGAGTTTTTGCGTCTTTGTAAAGATTAAGCCGTTAGGATTTGCGTTGAGATTAATTAGATAGATAATGGGAGTGAGGGTTGTCAAAATGAAGAAGAAGAAGAAGATCTGCTAGATAAGGGTTTAGGTGGAATGGTGATGTAGAAGATGAAAAAGAACAATATAGATTTGATTATTGTGAGGACCCAGACGATGAAGATTACCCAATTTCCGGGAGACACAAAGAAGTAGAAGAGGAAGAAGATGAAGATGAGGAATATGATGAAGTAGAATTTGAGAAACAACAAGAACAAGAGGACATGGAAAGTTTGCAACAAAAGGAAACGAGTAAGACTTATGAAAAATACATCAACGCCTCTACAAGACTTTCAGAATATAGAAATAGGTGAACTCGAATTAACGGTAGGGCAACAGTATGGCACAAAAGATGAATTGGAGACAAGGTTGAAGTTGCTAACGGTAGTCAAGAAATTTGACTTTGACGTCGGGTATTCGACCCCGGCTGTACTAACTGTCAACTGCTGGGTTAAAGGGTGACAATGGAGAGTTTGAGCGTAAAAAATTGGAGATTCTCCAAAATTTTACATAAATGTATACATATCGGAACACACTTGTTAGGTCACAGAGCGTTCAGACCGTGCTCGTAAAGCAACTCCCGATATCGTTGGCCGTATATACAAAGACTTTGTTGGTGGTGTTGGACAAAAAGTCTTGCCAAGTCCTGTCGCCGATGCCTTAAAGAGACGATACAAGATGAAGATATGTCATCTGATCCCATGTTAATAAAATTGTCTATATTGTAGAGTTATATCTAGATAGTAAATTTACTTCAACTATCTCCGCAAACTTATAGTAGCTGAACATTTATTTTCATATGAAGTATTGGAAGGCACATCGTACTTTTAAATTTGCACGAGAGTTAGCTTTTGGTACTCCAGAACAAGGTTATGAAGACATACCCTTGTACTTATGCCAGATAAGGTGAGCTAATCCGGGGACTTTCACAAAGCTCGAGATTGATGACGACAATATGTTCAAGTCTCTATTCATTTCATTTGGAGTGTTAATAAATAGATTTCCGTTTATGAGAAAAGTAATAGTTGTGGATAAGACATTTTTGCAAGGACCATACAAAGATACACTACTGATTGCCATAACGCAAGAAGGAAATTTCAACATATTCCCATTAGCCTTTGTAGTCGTTGATAATGAAAATGAAGAATCTTTTGAATGGTTCTTTAAAAAATTACATAGAGTTATCCCGGATGATGATGGACTTGCTATTATATCATATAAACATAGGGTTATAGGAAAAGGAGTAGCAACAATATATCCGCTCTCTTCCCGTGGTATTTTTTCATATCACTTGCATAAGAATGTTTTGTTGAAATTCAGAGGGGTTGGTTTATTCTGACTAGTGAAGCAGACATCTAGTGCATATACGCTTGCAGGTTTCAATTACTTATACGAGAAAATTCATGCTATCAATCCAAAACTTCATGGATATCTGGAAAAGCAGATGTCAAAATGTGGACTCGTGTACACTTCCAAGGAAATAGGTACAAGTTTACGACCAATAAAATTGCTGAGTCGATAAACAAAGCTATTTACCATGCACGAAACTCTCATATTGTGCAACTATTAGATGCAATTAGGTCAATGTTAACTAGATGATTTACAACAAGAAAGAAAAGAGCGAGTGAGTTGACTACCATTCTAATTGGTGGAGTAGAAAAACTACTAAAAGTATAACTTTGTGTCCTTAAACATTGACTTCTACATTTGTTAAGGTCTTGGTGTTATTTTTATTTCAGGAGCGCATCGAGCAAGCTAAGTTACTCACGGTGAAACCGATTGATGATGATCAATCTCAAGTTGTAGGGGAGTATTCGATAAATATTGTTAACTTGAGACAGAAACGTGTACTTGTTATAAGTTTAACTTAGATAAGATCCCTTGTCTACATGTCATTGCAGCAGCGGAGACGGCAAAAATTTCAACAATCTCCCTATGCCATCCATATTATCTTGTGAGCTACTTGGAAAACGCATATTCAATGAGTATCAAGCCTTCACTACAAGAAAACAAGCTTTTTGCAAATGCATAAATAGTTGCAATTGGGTCGCAAAACATATCTTTCGTCGCTAATTTTATTATTCACTATGTTAGTCGCTAAATTGAGACTATTTAGCAACTATATATATTTTGTTAATATTAGTCGCTACTGAGTCGCTAATTTTAGCGACTAATAAACAGCTGCTTTATAGTTGCTAAATGTTTGGTCGCTCGGTAGTCTCTAAATTAGCAACCATTTGGCGACTATCTGGCGACTATTATAGCGACGCTTTAGCGACTAAATTAGTCATAGGAATTTATTTTTTGTCCATATTGCGACTACTTAGCGACTGATTTGTGACTATTATCGCGAATAATTAGCGACTAACAACTTGAACCGGGATATAAAATTAATTTCAATTTGGTTTTTGTTTTCCACTATTTTGTTTTTGTATTTTGATTGTTCTAATAAATTAAGAATCTAAAACCTTTATAGCAATAGAAAACATGATATATTAAAGTTTAAAACCTAAAGTGCATCCAAACATTGGTCTTAAAACAAGAAAAAAACAGAAAACATTATATACAAGTTTATACAATTGTGAACAAGTAGAGTTCTACTAAGTAGGAGAAGAGGGAGATGTTGGCTCAGCAGTCTGGGTTTTGCAGAAGTCGAGGTATGCTGGGTCTGTTTGCCGAAGATATTTTTCTACCATGCCAAACTCCTTCTGCTCATTTGCTTGTCGAGCTAGCTCAGCAGCTTGTTTCTCAATTTGGCGCTTAGCTTCTTCGAGCTGATGTTGGAGCGAGTTATAAGTTGAATAGCTACTCGAGTACTTGCGCTTTCTGGAGGCGTGAGACTCACCAAGACTTCCAATACCATAAGCATAGCCTCTATCATCCACAATTGTTGACTAGGAAACTAAAAATATTGACACAGTTAGGAAATGAGTAGAGAATGACATAAGATTCAAATAACAGAATCATTAACACATTTGAACAATAACCGAATCATTAACACATTAAGCAATTACACAACTGGACAATAACAGGATCATTAACACCTCTATCTCACTACCAATAACACAATAGATTCATATATGAAACAACCAAAGTCTAAAAGACTGTCAACCATATGTACTCATATACATTAAAATAGAAATGCTTAATGATTTTACAGAAGCATAATTACCTGAAGAAAGAGTTCGTTGATCCCATCGGTGGTCAGCTCTCTAGGTCGCGAAGTCCCATCAGAAGTTTCTGCCTCAATCTCAGCCTGCTTTGCTTCGACCTTCTCCTTATACTTCTCTGCGACCTGTTACGCTTTCAAGTCAATGTAAGTTCTATCTGGTTTTGTGTGGGTCTTCAGGAAGACTTCACCGAAACTGACTGCTCTACCCAGCTGCTTTTCCTGAAAATGTAACAAAAGATAAAATAGTTAAAGAAAAGTATATAAACTCAGAAAATCATTAGAAGATAGAGGAATGTATATTACCATTTCTTGGTGAATTTGCAAAAAAAAAGACTTCTGCCCAGTGTAGTTCTTGTGAGGACCGAGACCGCCACAATCAGAATTTCGGGAAGAAGAAGTGGTCTCACTCCTCTGTTTACCTTCATCAGTGTCCCAATAGGCCACCATTTCTTTCCAGATTGTGTCTGACATCCATCAAGGTCGCACACCTGAAAGGTGAGCTTTGCTGACCATATCCTTCATTCTCCTCTGAGAAATCGCCTCAAAATATGCTTGAATAGTCTTTGTTATTTGGTAATCCCAATGGTGCTCTTTCTACAGTTGAAGCAGCATAATCATGTTAGTAAGATAATAATTAAAAGTAAAATAAAATTCAGACTAAAGTACCATACTAACCGCAAATTCAAGGAAGTATAGCTCTGCTCGCGGTCGAGGCACATGACTCCAACTATAAAATGCTCCATCGAATTTGTTTGTGAAGATCTTATTAATTTTCCGGACCAAAACGGACTTGTCACGACCAAACCTACACAAAGAGCAAAAATCAGAAAAAATTATGACTTAAGTACACAAAGAGCAAAACAAACAAGCAAATTGGAAAGTGAGTGATATGCTCAAAGTTTACTTCCCTAAGATACACTACAAGTGCACATGCAAATGTAGTATGTATGGGTCGAATCCACAGAGACTCAAGAAATCTTACGATAGACTCTAGAATTTCAAGTTAAGCTAGGCGATGCAAATCAGAAGTAATAAACTAAAAATCAGAAACTAAATCAGCTAGCAAATCGGTTTTGTTTATCAAGAACTAAAAGCACTAAGTCCAGGAAGTTCTCAGGAAATCAAGACAAGCAGATCAATTATCAGTCAGGATCAAATTAAGCTCGTTTCTAGAACTCAAACACAAATGTAGAATTAACCAACTTTCGTTGCAAGAATTTTCTAAGTCTAAACCACAGAAACCCAAATTCCTTTGCAATTCCTAACAGAATGAACTAGCCTTAAGTGCAGGTTGTTTTGTTCACAATTCAATTAAATCAAATTTATTTGCTGATAATTAAATTGCTCAACCTAAATAGTTCAGATTTTAAATTACACTTTCGTGTCAATTTATAAACCTAAAATCTAGATTATAAGTGATCAAATAAAAAACTAGTGTTAAGCACAATTCAGGTTGAAAAAATAATCAAGTTATGAATCCTTAACTGATGAACTAATCTAGCAAGTCATGAAATCCCTAATGAGAATCCCTATACTTAACTATAAATCTACTCAGACATGATCAATGAAACATAAATCAATGAATAAATAGATTGCATATAAATAAAGAGTAGAGAAACAAAGAGGTTCGAAATCTTCTCCAAAAGCATTACAAGAACGATCAGCCTCAAGGTCTAATAGTATGAATGTGTAATCTAAACAAAACACCAAAAATCTAATTATAAAGTGTTAATCACGTCTTGGGCTCTTTTTGTAAATACTGTAACTTTCTGGGGAAAACTGTAAATCTCCAAAATCTTCATTAATGTGCTGGCGCGGAGTTGCATCGATCGATGCCAAAGATGCAGTGATCGTTGCAACGGTCGATCAGAATTGGTGAAATCAGCTCCTAACGGATTTTTCTCTAAAACTTGTCCCATTAGCTCCAATATCTTCCAAAATCCTCCAAACGTGCATGTACCTAATAAACACCTGAAAGAGACTTGAAAGGCACTACAAAAGACTCTAAAACACACTTATATGATGGGTTAAAACAAGTAAAAACCATGATATATCAACTCCCCCACACTTAGCCTTTGGTTGCCCTCAAGCGAAACAGAAAACCAAAATGTGGTGAAGAAGTTTGAAAACTTCAGAAACTCATTTCATCTTAGAAGTACCACACTAAGATTCCCCTTAGTTAGCCACATGAGAAATGCACATACAGACATCAAGACCAACATATACTTCCCCTACACTTAGCAACTGTCCTGAGTAAACTCCACAATCATATCTAAAGCATTCAAATTCACCCTACTGACTTCTATAAGCTATTAAGTGCGGTCTCACCTAAGGAGTATCGATCAAAGAGCACATACACTCTTACTCTGTTAGCTCTTGACCACCTTAATATATTTTTCTGGTTCCTTTCTTCTATTTTCCCTTTCTTAGCAACTGATTTTTTCCCACTGGGTATCATTTTATTTTTTTTATCAGTGCTCTTCGTGCATTGGGGTGTACTTTGGACACATTCCATGGATGCACATGAGGTGATAGGGGTCTCTACCACTCCCGCGACCACTTCGGAGCTACTAGCTCATCCACAGTTTGTATCTCTTTTTTTTTTACTTTTAGGAAAGGGGAGAAGGGAACCATACTTGGACAGGTTTACAAGCTGTGTCAGAACTAACAGAGGAATCGGACACACATGACCGTGCCGATCGTTGCACTGCGATTTTGGTCGAACAATTCAGCAGACAACACCTAACTCGTGAGATTTATCAAAAATTGAACATGTAGCTGAAATCATCACAAACAATGCAAAATCAAAGCAACAAAATGTAATAGAACAAGCACATTATCCCAAAACATAGTACCAACAAGACTCAAAAGAAAAGAAAAAGAAAAGGCAAAGTGAAGAGTTCATAACCGAAAGTCGTGAAACAAACTCAAATCTCATCGCTCTCTGTCTCATCTCAATCCTGGCATATCATCAGAACCGCTTGAAGCATCAGGAGTAGGAGAACGCTGACGACGTCTAGGGACAGGAACAGGCTGATGCACTTGTGGCTATATCCTACAAGTGCAGCCATGCATCCACTCCCACATCCTCTGTAACCGACCATCCACATATTCACGCAAATCACCCTCAATCATCTCACAGACGCTCATCGATGGAGCAGGATAGGGGCCAATATCAGCAGCAGCAGGCACTGAAGAAGAAGAAGCTCGCGAAGAAGGTTCACTGAGAGGATGGGCCATCGTAGGTACTCTGCGCTGATCGTTCCTAGGAGGCTCAAAGCTCAAGGAATCCAAGGTATCGATCCTAGTCAGATCAGCAGCTGGAAGCTCCACACAGCGCTTTTGCAAGTGCGAGTCATAGTAAACCAGAGACGGTCTTCTTTCATCCATTTGGCACTCTTCAGATGACTCAAATCCAGTACATCTCTCGGGTGTCACACTCTCTGCTGATGAGGTCATCAGAACCAAACCAAACCAGGCGCTGACTGACTCAACCACTACGTCAAGCAGCGCAAGGAGATCAAGAGAAATCAAAGCCACGATGAGTTCTGATCCAACACAAGGCATAGGAATGATTATACATCCAACAATCAATCCTAAGAAGACATATGACCCAGGAGGAATCATAACACATGGAGAAGAGATTATGGAGTCGAGAAGATCCCACAAGGCGTATGAGCTTATCTTAGCTCAAGTGGAGACCAAGGTCAAGACATCTAGCTCAGCTCATCATCAGCATGCCACTAAGAATATTCATCCCCAAAAGAAGACACAAGAAGAAGATACCGAGAAGGAGCTAACCATATGTAGCATCACAGCTAGCTCAGGGAGTAGCATCGGCACTAGCTCAGCAGACTTGCCATATATGGAAGCATTCACATTTGGAAGGTCAATTCAGCACCAAACGTTTACCTATCAAAACTACAGTGTATTGAGCTCCTTTCCATCAAGTCTTGACGTCCCCAGCTGCACAAGACCACACAAGATTCTCCATAACTTCAAGAAGTCATACTTACCATTTTTGGAGAAGAAAGAGATCAAACACCAACGGCTCCTTTACAAGAATAAAAGCTGCGACTTCTATGCCAATAAAGATGTTCCAGAGATCCCCACTTATCCCTTAAAACCATCCAGATACAAAGGAGCAATCAATAGCATGGATCCTTACCAAAATCGGCCTAACGGCTAGTTTCCTCTAAAATAGCGATTTCTTGTTCAAGGTCAATATGACCGTTAGTTTAAGTCCTATAAAGTCTCATTGTATTGTTCATTTGTAAATCACCTTTCAATCAATTAATCAAAGTATTATTCAGTTCTTTCAAAGAGTTTCTTTGTTAAGAGTTTATTCCTTCTCTTGAATAAGTGTGTGATTCACCTATTCTCTAGAAAACCTTGGATTAGGATTGCTTGTGTGATTCAAGCAGAACTGATTCAACCACCGATTGAGAGAGTCAATCAGCCCATCGAACAAGTGAGTTGTTCATCATCATCCATTCATCTTTCCATCTAATCATCTCAACGTCCATCCTAAGGAGTCTAGAGACCCACGGTTGGATCCATCTCACCACATCATCACTCACGATCTAGAAGAGAGTGACTTCAGTCCCTGTTCTACATCAAACACGCTTTCCATCTTGCATCATCTGGTATCAGAGCCGAAAGGTTCCTAAATCAGGTGTATCTATCCTTTATCCTTTCGGTTATTGCATTTAGATTCATCTTTTTGTTTTCATTGCATCTTTAAAATAAAAACCCATAAAAATTGTTTTCATTTTTTATCTATTTCATTCTTTGTTTTGTTTTGCATCTTAAATCAAAAAAAAAAAAAGTTTGTTTTGTGTTTCTTTTGATTTTTATTTCTCTGTTCTTAGTTTGTTTCAAAAAAGTTATAAAAAAGAGTTTCCATTGTTTTGATTCGATTTCTTAAACCAAAAAAAAAGTGTTATTTCCATATTAGTTTTTGTGTTAATTCGAAAGTTTAAAAAAAAAAAAAAGTATTGTTTCCTTTTGTGTTTTATTTCCATTCAAATTTTGAATCAAACAAAAAAGCTCCTTTCCATATTTTTAGAAGTCAAACAATCTTGTTTCCTGTTTTGAAGGGATTTAAACCGAGTTTCCTAAAAACTAGTTTTCTAAGTTTCCCAAACTCATTTAAACAGAGTTTAACTTGAAAACCAGTAGCTCTTGATTTCAATAAGGATTTTACAAGTCTCAAACCGTGCTTAACATAGTTCAATACTTAAATATCTCAAGAACATATTAATACACTGGTTTTGTGCATTGTCAGGAACTAACTCAAAAGAAAAACATGGAAGAAGAAGAATCATATGGAGACAATTGGAGTGATGATGAAGAGAGCTTACTCTGCTCAGATGAGGAGACAGAGTATGAGACACAAATGAAGCCTCTAAATATGGGTATGATTCAGATGGTGATTCAGATGGTGACTCAGGCTGTGATCCTGAGCCGCAGCACAAGGAGCTACACACTACAACCTCACCTTGGAATCGGCTCTGCATGGAGACCAGTGAGGAAAGTGAAGATTCAGAAGCAAACATGTATGGAGAGTCTCACCCACCTAGGCACAAGAGCGCATTCAAAACCCAAGGAGTTACTTCATACCATGTACTAGCTCAACGTCAGTCCACTGATACAAGGAAAGTTACAGCCCAACAAGCAAGCACAAGGCAACCGACCACCAGAACAAGAGGTTCCCTGATGTTTTCAGGAAGAAGCAGTAACCCTGAAGCCTACTTACAATGGGAAAGCAACATGGAGCAATGGTTACAAGCTAACAAAGTTCCCAAAGAAAGGAGGCTAGTACAAGCTGTCTCAGCCTTCACAGAAAAGGCGTATGAATGGTGGCTAAAGGAGAGCACACCAACCATCCTTAAAGAGCCAGTACTGGATTGGAAAGATCTTAAGTCCAGGATGAAAAAGGAGTTTGTGGAGAAGCTTCAAACCACAACCAAGAGAGTGAAGATTGCATCTGAAGCACAAGCTGCTCCTAAGCCCAAGTCTGATTGCTATCAAGAATCTATGGAGACTCTTCAAGCAAGGCAGGATCAGCAATGGCAGAAGATCATGGATATGTTACGCCCAAAGAAACCAGAGAAGAAGCAGAGTCACAAACCCTCACCCAATGCAACCGGACACAGTTTTGATGCCTCACTCAAGTTGCGAGACACGCCAACACAAGGTAAGTGTTCTAACTTTGTAAATTCTAAAGAACCAACATGTTATAGGTGCCATAGGAGAGGGCATTTTGCTGCAAATTGTCCATCTAAGAAGTTGTTCAATGATATAACATCAGAGTTGAAATTGGAAGCAACTGACGCAAATGATAGCTTTGTGCAATCTGATATTTTAATTTCCAATTCAAGACTCATGCACTTGTCTTTGTCAAAGAGTTTTGATCCAGGAATAAGACAAGAAGAAGAGCACACAAGTCAAGAAGACATCAACCGTGAGGTGAAAGCAAACAAGGAGAATATCATGTTCCAATTCACCAATGCAATCACTGTGAGTTTAAGTTTCAATAAATCTGTTCCTATAGTTCTAAACTCAGATATAATACACTTGCTCTTTCCCTTAAGAGTTGATTTAGGTACAGGTCTGATAAAGATCAAGAAGCGAAGGGCAGAAGGAGTCTTGAAAGAGAGACCAAAACCGAGTCATGTTTCCACACATGAGCCACAAGCAAACCAAAGCCTTGAAGTATATCATGCTCCAACCAAACATGAGGTTATTTCTGAACTTAAAGTGCCTAACACTGATTGTCAAGCCACTGGTATGATGCACTTGTTTCTTGAGTCAAGTGTTGAGACAGGAATTAGATATAAAGATAAAGCCAAATGGGAGATCAAGGAAAATCCACCAGACCAAGGCCATCACACTACATCCATTAGCATGATAAGTATTTCTTTGATCCACTTCATTTCCCATGACTCAACTGCTGTGTTAAAGGATTTGTTAAGCTTACAAGAGGATGAGATATCAGTAGCACATGAAGATGACTCTACGGAAAATTATTCAAACCGATATTTATTTGATAAGAGGCCCATAATGCACTTGTTTCTTTGCCAAAGTATTGAGAATATTTCAGGTCTTAAAGAGAGCAGAAGCAAGATAAGCCAAGGAGGCGTCACACCAGCTCAAAGAAGAGGAGTATCGTTATCCTATCTACTCAAAGAAGAACCACCGGATGTTCAACCACTACATCAGAATCAAAATGATTCCCAAGGTAATCTTCTAAACCCTCATTCACTTCAGTGGACTAACTTGACTTATCTATGTGCAGGTTATCAAGTTTTGAGGTCAATACTTCTTGAAGAGGGAGGGTATGATGAGGTCATCAGAACCAAACCAAACCAGGCGCTGACTGACTCAATCACTGACTCAACCACTACGTCAAGCAGCGCAAGGAGATCAAGAGAAATCAAAGCCACGATGAGTTCTGATCCAACACAAGGCATAGGAATGATTATACATCCAACAATCAATCCTAAGAAGACATATGACCCAGGAGGAATCATAACACATGGAGAAGAGATTATGGAGTCGAGAAGATCCCACAAGGCGTATGAGCTTATCTTAGCTCAAGTGGAGACCAAGGTCAAGACATCTAGCTCAGCTCATCATCAGCATGCCACTAAGAAGATTCATCCCCAAAAGAAGACACAAGAAGAAGATACCGAGAAGGAGCTAACCATATGTAGCATCACAGCTAGCTCAGGGAGTAGCATCGGCACTAGCTCAGCAGACTTGCCATATATGGAAGCATTCACATTTGGAAGGTCAATTCAGCACCAAACGTTTACCTATCAAAACTACAGTGTATTGAGCTCCTTTCCATCAAGTCTAGACGTCCCCAGCTGCACAAGACCACACAAGATTCTCCATAACTTCAAGAAGTCATACTTACCATTTTTGGAGAAGAAAGAGATCAAACACCAACGGCTCCTTTCCAAGAATAAAAGCTGCGACTTCTATGCCAATAAAGATGTTCCAGAGATCCTCACTTATCCCTTAAAACCATCCAGATACAAAGGAGCAATCAATAGCATGGATCCTTACCAAAATCGGCCTAACGGCTAGTTTCCTCTAAAATAGCGATTTCTTGTTCAAGGTCAATATGACCGTTAGTTTAAGTCCTATAAAGTCTCATTGTATTGTTCATTTGTAAATCACCTTTCAATCAATTAATCAAAGTATTATTCAGTTCTTTCAAAGAGTTTCTTTGTTAAGAGTTTATTCCTTCTCTTGAATAAGTGTGTGATTCACCTATTCTCTAGAAAACCTTGGATTAGGATTGCTTGTGTGATTCAAGCAGAACTGATTCAACCACCGATTGAGAGAGTCAATCAGCCCATCGAACAAGTGAGTTGTTCATCATCATCCATTCATCTTTCCATCTAATCATCTCAACGTCCATCCTAAGGAGTCTAGAGACCCACGGTTGGATCCATCTCACCACATCATCACTCACGATCTAGAAGAGAGTGACTTCAGTCCCTGTTCTACATCAAACACGCTTTCCATCTTGCATCATCTGCCCTCCAAAGGGATCTTGCAGTGTCGAAAAATCGGAGTAAGCAATCTCCCTACAGTCTATGTCTTTGCCCCATCAAAAGCCTTCTTCGTTAGTGTGCATAGGTGGTCAGCAAATACAGCTCCTATGTTCAGCTCAGGTGCAGGATCTCTCAGCTCAGTTCCATCAAACAAGGTCTTCAAACCAATGTAAAGTATCTCCAGCTCATTCTTCCTCATCTTGTTTGCTTCAGACTTGGCTAGCAGTGTATAGCCCAGGATGCGTATCACATATCTCAAAACCGGATGCCTAACAGACATCTGCTTCGAAGTCCTTGAGTCATATCGCTCATTACTAAAGTGATCCCAAAAGAACTGAGTGCTCGCTACATCCCAATCAAGAGTTATGGGGCATCGAGTAGGCTCCACACTGAATCCATATATACAGCAGATGTCTAGAAGCGGAATGCGATAACTGGCTCCTGATAGGTCTGTAAGTTTTAATCCTAATCTACTGCAAGTGCACAGTCAATGCAATTATAGTATATAGGGTATCGAATCCACAGAGACTCTAGGCCACGATAGATTTAGAACAATCAAGTTAAACTAGGAGGAAGTAGTGAGAAACTAAAAGCAAAGCAGAAAAGAAAATCAAGTAGCATGATTGGTTGAAGGCAATTAACTAAAAGCGCTAAGTCTATGGAGTTCTCAGGAAATCAGACAAGCAGATCAGATAATCAGTCAGGATCAAATTAAGTCCGGTTCTAGAACTCAAACACAGATATAGAACTAACCAACTTTCGTTGCGAGAATTCTCTAAGTCTAATAGCAGTAATCCAAATTTCTTTGCAATTCCTAACAGATTATGAAGGAATTTCTAGCAGATCCTAATCCAATTAGGCAATCCTGGTCTAAATTCCGAGCCTAGGATCTAGGGTTCATATAATTGAATCTATGGGATCTCAGAATTACCTGGTGATTAGCAGCGGAAGATTTGCAGATAATCGAGATCTAGAGCGCCTCAAATGCTGCGCCTCTACTGGTATCCACACGCACACAAACTGAACAGCAGGGATGCTAGTGCCTATAGAGATCCAATCTCTTCAGAGGTTTCTATTCAAGTTCTGGTGACTGTGAATTAGGTTAGCTCTTAGTTTAGGTCGACCATATATCTTATATATGTCGACTTAAACCATAACGGAATTAACCAACGATTAAACCGAATTAATCTGATTAATCCGCGAGTGCATCGATCGATGCACTATCTGCAACGATCGATGTTGTCCCAGAACATTGATATCGAATGCATATCACATATGCATTCACTGGATCATTACATTAATGATCAACCTCGTCTTTTACGCCCAGTTTGCTTAGGTGTGTGACCCTGTAGGATCATATAACACTAGCAATGAGTTCTAAACTCATCGATCATAAGTGGCTTCTAGCAAAGCATTATGACTACCTAGTATTATATGATTGTCTCATCTCGACAATACAACTATCACTTAGAGCAAGTACAATAGATTTCAGGACATTCCCAACAATCTCCCACTTGTACTGGAATCATCTATTCCCATAATCCCTTCGTCACTATATCTCGATCTGGCATAAGGCAAGATCTGTGTCACCCTTATTTAGCCAAGATCATGTTCATCGAACTCCGATTTATACTGACAAGACAAACGACTGACAATCACCTCGTTTGAGTGTGGCCACACATTTCTCAGTATCAAATCTTTGATGGGCCCTGAGATATTTATCTCCTGTTATATAGGAGGGACAAATCCCATCTTGTTCCATCCCTGTCTCTTCACACGCTTCATGATACGCCCAATCAATGCCTTTATAGTCACCAGTTACGGCTGGCGTTTGACAAGGTTAAAGCGGACCAATTCACATGTAAGAAAACATGATGAACTCAGGTCTAAGGACTATACTCTATAGTCGTAATGAAAACTCTCATGACACTTATATAACTATCCCGTAGAGTTCTCATCAGTGGGTCATGTCCGATCCTGTGTTCTCCAACACATATCTATGTGATTGACTTTAATACTCTTATTAATGACTCCATGAAACTTAGTCATCAGTCACCTCACATACTAGTCTCACGCGGTTGTTAATGTCCCACTTTAACAACCTCGACCAGGGACCAACATAATTTATGTCATTTATTATCTATAGGGTTTCATGATCAAGTCACATACTTAATGACCTATAAAATGACATAAATTACTTTGGGACTATTATTTAATAACCATTATTAAATAATACAGATGTCAGATTTCAATAACATAATCAAATTATGTTTATACGAACATCATATCATAACTAAAATTAATAACAATGACTCCCACTAAAATTAAGATCACATCTTAAGACATCTAATGCCTTTAGCAGTAGCCTGACCCTCATTCGCCCTTGCTCAGCGTGTGTCGAAAGACACTGCGTCTTGCTAAGAGTAATACCAAGAGTCATTTGCACGAAGCCCTTCTTGGAATCCTGCATATTGGACATGTGCAAGGCCTTATCACTATAAGTATCTTGACACAATCCAATTAGCTTATCCAATCTATCTCTATAGATTCTTATTCCAAGAGTGTATACGGTTTCTCCCATAATTTTATCGAAAAAACAACTTTCGAATCAAGTCTTAACAAACTGAAACAATGGTACATCATTTCCAAGAAGTAGTATGATATCAACATACAATACTAGAAATGCAACTGCGCTCCCACTAGTCTCTTGTAAACACACGGTTCCTCTTCGTTTCTGATAAAGTCAAACCTTTTGACTACTTCATCAAAACGAAGATTCCAACTCCGAGATGCTTGCTTTAATCCATAAATGGATCGATGAAGCTTGCATATCTTCCTAGCTTCATTAGGATCAATGAAAACTTCATGTTGTGTCAGGTACACACCCTTTTCCAGAATTCCATTAAGGATCCATCTGCCAGATCTCATAACCATTATGAGTGGCGGTTGCTAGGAGAATCCGAATGGACATAAGCACGGTGTCTGGGATTAGGTTTCTTCACAGTCAATACCATGAATTTACTTGAAACCTTTTGCCACCAACCTTGCTTTGTACATCTGAAAATAACCATCCCATTTCGGATTCAACGGCTTTCAGCCATTTTCGGAGTCAAGTCCCATCATTGCTTCTTCAAAATTCGCAGGCCCGTCACTTTCAATAATCAGTAGGTCACGGCAATTGGTTACGAGAAATCCATATTTCTCGGGTTCGTGACGGATCCTTTCGGATCTGCGAGCTTCAGTTTTCTGTAAAAGTCGCGCACACATATCTCATATGTATACTTTTACCACGACCTAATTAACCAAGATTTAAACCGTAGTTAATTAAGTCATAAACCAAAATCAACATTTGGTTCGCGATCTGTGTCGATCGATGCAACTTTTGTGTCGATCGACACTTCTTCAGAAACTCGCCATTTAAATGTATATCGAATATACATTCACCAGATCCCTTTTAAACTCTAGGCACCACAGGTGCAGGTTCTACAACTCTTTGTAGATCCAACTGCTGCTCTACCTCATCAGGTTGAGCAGTCTCCTGTGATTTTCGAATTTCTTCGAGTTGTACTTTTACTCCCACTGTTCTTCTTGGAAAGAAAGTCTTTCTCAAGAAAACATAGTTCCGAGCAACAAACATTTTGTTCTCGAACTGGTTGTAAAAGTAACATGCCTTGGTTTTGTTAGGACAACCAATGAAGTAGCACTTATCAGATTTGGGTGTGAGCTTATCAGAGATTAAACGTTTTATATAAGTCTCGCAACTCCAAATCTCCATGATGGATAAATCAGAAACATTTACATTCCACATCTCATATGGTATCTCTGTAACTGATTTTTGATGGAACTCTATTTAAAGTAAACTCAGACATTTTAGAGCGTATTCTTAGAAAGATAAAAGAAAATCTAAGTGACTCATCATTGATCGAACCATATCTAATAAAGTCCGATACAGGAGGAGTGAATTGTGAAACACTTTCACAATCTCTCAGATGATCACTAAATTCTTGACCTAAGTATTCACCTCCATGATCTCATCGTAGAGGTTTAATACCTTTGCCAAATTGATTTTGTACTTCATTTTGGAACTCTTTGAACTTTTCAAAGATTCTGACTTATGCCTTATAAATAAGGCATAACCGTACCTTCTGAAAATATCAGTAAAGGTAATGAAGCACTGAAAATTTCCTCTAGCATTTGCGCTTATCGGGCCATGTACATCCGTATGTATAAAGCCCAATAATCCTCTGGCCCATTCATTTTATCCGTTCGTTCGCAATCTGTATCGATCGTTGCATACATGCATCGATCGACACTACCTTTGTTGAAAGGGGGCCTCTGTCGTTTTCCAATAAACAAGATTCACTATACTCATTATGATTCATAATCAAATGAGCCCAAAAGCCCATCACTATGGAGCTTCTGAATCTGTTTCTCATTTATTTGGCCCAAAACGACAATGCTAGAAAGAAGTTTGATTCGTATCATTTGACTTGAATCTCTTGGTATTAATGTTACAGTTAGGCACATTCTGGTTTAGAACATAAATTCCATTCTCTAATGGATTCCTACTATAAAATATATCACTGTAATCAAATGAATAACACTTATTCTTGATTTGAGAACTGATATCCTTCCATATCCAAACAAGGATTAGAAATAATCTTTCTGCTCATAGCAGGTACATAGTAGCAGTTTTAAGTTCAAAACATGCCATAAAAGGAAAAACAAATGAAATACTCCTACGGTTAATGCAGCAACTCTTGCTCCATTCCCACTCATAGGTCCACTTGTCCTTTCTCCATAGTCCTACTTTTGCTCAGGCCCTGCATATTTTCACAAAATATGAGTACCACAGCTGGTATCCAATACCCAATAAGTAGGACTATAAGAAGTAACATTTACTTCTATAACATAATACCTGAAGAAGAAGTCTCGTACGTCTTCTTCAGCTTCTCATAATCTTCCAAGAATTTATTGCAGTTTCTTTTCAAATGCCCATAACCATTACAATAACGGCACTTAACATCTTCAGAAGGACTGATTTTAACCTTAGGAACATGGCCAGACTCGCTTGGATTCACAATCGAGCTCATCTTGCCATCACCTTTGTTCTTACCAAGTTTCTTAAACTTTTTACCCTTTTGTACCATAAGGACATTTGGAGTGTCCTTCTTGATGTTAGGTTCAGCAGTCTTAAGCATCCCATGCAATTCAGTCAACGTCTTCGTCAAGTTGTTCATGTTATAGTTCATAACAAATTGATCATAGCTTGACGGCAGTGACTGTAGAATGATGTCAGTAGCCAACTCTTGGCTAATGGGACAATCCAGTTTCCCCAGGTTATCAATATAACCCATCATCTTAATGAAATGAGGACTAACTGGTTCGCCCTTTGGTAGCTTGCACTCAATCAGAGACCTTACCGTCTGGTATCTCTGAGTTCGTGCCTGCTCCTGAAACATACATTTCAGGCCAGTGATCATCTCTTTTGGCGACTCCACGTACTCATATTGCTTCTGCAATTCCGAGTTCATGGTAGCCAACATGAGACAACTCACATCCACCGCATCATTAGAATGCTTATCCCAAGCATCCTTATCTGACTGCCAGGCATTGGCTCGGTACTTCTTGGGGAGAACTTTCTCAAGGACATAGTCCTTTTTCTCCTGTTTGAGAACAATTCTCAAGTTCCGATACCATTCAAGAAAGTTGGATCCATTTAACTTGTCCTTCTCAAGGACGGATCGCAGGGAGATATTGCTAAGATGGTTTGTGCTAGACATAGCTGAAAAACAAGGGAGGTTTTAGTTATGATGTTCAAGAAATGAGAATTCTTAACAATTAAGAAAACTCGCATTATATTCAAACAATGTTTCCTCAGATGAATATAATGATCCAAGATCCATACTTCACTAAACTTGAGTGAGCCACTGGCTATCACCCAAATTTAGCTATCTAGGTAAGCAACAACTTTGCTAGTTATATCCAATATAACTCTTGGTTGTGGATCGACATCTCATGCCCAATCCACCTGATGTCTCTGAGCCCAAAACGATTTTGATGGCCCAGTCAAGTAAACCAATCTCTTCAGTCATGTAATTGTTGATGTCTTGCACTGCAAATCCATCAACACGATTACCTCTGTCTTACTCATGAAATTGTGGACATCTTGCACTGCAAGTCTATCACACAATTAAATGGGTCTTGACAGTTGACAAGATTGGAAATACATCAAGTATTACTTGATATTTGGTTGAGGAACGGAACCATTTTAAAACGTTCAGTTTTATTATGTTTTAATTCTTATAATTAATTGATTTATCTTGCTTTGGTTCTGTGATTTTAGGTTCCATAACCTAAACCATCGAATCTGATGTCGACCGACACTACTATAGTGTTGATTGATACAGAATAACCAAAGCAATTTCGCGATAACCGATCAATCTAATTGATCCGGTTTTGAACACCGGTCAGCGTCGATCGATGCTACATTAGCATCGGTCGATGCCAACCTAATCAAACCAATCGCAATTAAACCATTCACAGTGTTCGACCATTATTAACCAAGCTCGATAACCGGTCCAATCCAATTGAACCGATTCATCAATCTCGAGAGGTTTGTGTCGATCGATGCAACACTTGTGTCGATCGACACTAGGCGAAAACTAAGGTTTATTCGGGTTTTCGCCCTGCATCGATCGATGCCGGATTGGCATCGATCGACACCATGCGAAAACCTAAATTTTATTCGGGTTTTCGCCCTGTGTCGATCGATGTCGGATTGGCAACGATCGACACCATGCGAAAAACCCTAAGACGTTTTTCGAACAAACCCTAAACTAGGTTTTCATGAAAACGAATTTTAGCAAGTTTGTATCAGCCATACACAGATTCAGATTCAACTAATCTAATCAACATGCTACAGATTCAATGGAACTCTAAAGCTCTGATACCACTGAAGGAATTTCTAGCAGATCCTAATCCAATTAGGCAATCCTGGTCTAAATTCTGAGCCTAGGATCTAGGGTTCATATAATTGAATCTATGGGATCTCAGAATTACCTGGTGATTAGCAGCGGAAGATTTGCAGATAATCGAGATCTAGAGCGCCTCAAATGATGCGCCTCTACTGGTATCCACACGCACACAAACTGAACAGCAGGGATGCTAGTGCCTATAGAGATCCAATCTCTTCAGAGGTTTCTATTCAAGTTCTGGTGACTGTGAATTAGGTTAGCTCTTAGTTTAGGTCGACCATATATCTTATATATGTCGACTTAAACCATAACGGAATTAACCAACGATTAAACCGAATTAATCTGATTAATCCGCGAGTGCATCGATCGATGCACTATCTGCAACGATCGATGATGTCCCAGAACATTGACATCGAATGCATATCACATATGCATTCACTGGATCATTACATTAATGATCAACCTCGTCTTTTACGCCCAGTTTGCTTAGGTGTGTGACCCTGTAGGATCATATAACACTAGCAATGAGTTCTAAACTCATCGATCATAAGTGGCTTCTAGCAAAGCATTATGACTACCTAGTATTATATGATTGTCTCATCTCGACAATACAACTATCACTTAGAGCAAGTACAATAGATTTCAGGACATTCCCAACAGATTAAACTAGCTTTAAGATCAGTTTCGATATGTTCACAATTCAATTAAACCAAATTTCTTTGCGGATAACTCAATTGCTCAACCTAAATATTTCAGATTCTAAATCACACTTTCGTGTCAATTTAACAACCTAAGATCTAGATTCTAAGTGATCAAGTTAGAAACTAGTATTAAGCACAATTTATATCAAAGAAAAATTATGATATGAATCCTTAACTGATATAAATAAACCTAGCAAGTCATGAAATCCCTATGAGAATCCCTAAACCTAACGATGAATCTACTCAGACATAGATAATAAAAACATAATCAATGAATTAATAGATATCATAAAAGAGAGTAAGAAAACAAAGGGGTTCGAAATCTTCTCCAAAGGCAGGAAGCAATACAGGTTCAGATCAGCCCCAAATAGCTCTAATAACTCTCTGCTCAACTTATGAAAAGCGTATCTAAAACATAAGTCAAAAACCTAATTATATTAGCCTAATCACGTCTTGGGGCTTCTTTGTAAATATTAGGAACTTCTGGGTTTTAGTGCAATTTCCAAATTCTTCATTAATTCTCGCGAGAATGTTTGGTCACGCTATGCATCGATCGATGCCATGTGTGTGTCGATCGACACAACCGTCAAATATGGGCAGTGGCTTCTTTCTCTCGGACAAGTGCTCTAAAATGCTCCATAAAGCTCCATAATCTCCAATTCAGCTCCAAAAGTACTTAGACTTGTTAAATACTTGAAATGACTCTAAAACATAGTAATAGACTCGATAAATAAGATATATACCATGGTTAAAAACTTTAAAATCCATGGTATAGCAACTCCCCCACACTTAGCTCTTGCTTGCCCTCAAGCAAGTAAAGAACCAAAATATAAGAGAAGAAGTTTGAAAACACAGAAACTCATTTCGTCTTAGGAGCTTTCGCATTCACATTCACTTAGTAAGCCGCTGAAAACTTTCCTACAGAACTCAATACCACAATGTACTTCCCCCACACTTAGCAACTGTCCCAAGTAAACTCCACAATCAAGTTAGGACACTCAAATTCACCACACTAGCCTCTGTATACAATTAGATGCGGTCTCACAGAGGGAGTATCGAATCAAAGGACACATGGACTCAACCTATTCAGCGTCTGACCACCAAACTGTCTGTTTCTAATTTCTTTCTTTTTCCTTTCTCCCTTAGCAACTGGTTTTCCCATTGGGTATCATTTTTTTATCAGTGCTCTTCCCTTTTTATTGGGGTTTAAACTTTTGACTTTTCCATGGATGCACAGGAGGTAATAGGGGTCTCTACCACTCCCGCGACCACTTCGAAGCTAGTAATTGGACCTTTTCCATAGATACACAGGAGGTAATAGGGGTCTCTACCACTCCCGTGACTACTTCGAAGTTCCTAGCTTATCCTCAGTTTTTATCTCTCTTTTTTTTTTACTTTCAAGGAAGGGGAAAATCAGAAACCATACTTTGGAACATGATCATAGGCTGTGCCAAACACATCAAAGGAATCCGACCCAAAGATTACCAAGCTCCTAAGCGAGAAATTAAAGTCAGGATTAAAGTGAGACTAGTGATGGATCCTCTGAATAGCTGGATAGATATGGGTGTCCTTGGTAGGTTGATCCGTTTGGGGTTTTCTAACTGTCATAAAGGCTCTGCAAGTCTGTCCAATGGTCACTTAGTTCTTGTTCAAGCGAAAAATCTCCTCGGAAAATCATAGTTTCATACAAATTTTGACTCAATAAAACATTTTGAAAAACAAAGGACTGACTCTAAGAAAACAAAGAAGATAGGAGTCAGTACTACCTCCCCCACACTTGAAACACTCTGTCCCCAGTAGTGTTAAGCTAGGATCGGTAAAAAGAAGTAAAAAATGTTGGGATGAGTTAATGTTTCTGTCGGATTTTACCTGTGTCGCTCCTGCATCGACCGTTGCACTAGGTGCGTCGATCATTGCAGGGCAATTGCGATATGAGTCGATCGTTTCTCAGGGCCGCAACGATCGCTGCAATGCGATTTTCGTGTTGTGACGATCGACACACAGGACCGTGTCGATCGGTTCATTGCGATTTTCCAGAACAGTCAGCAGTTAGCAGGTTAGTCCTTGAGAAATTATCAAATTTCAAACCTGCAAGCTGAAAATCAATGCAAACAAGTTAAATCAAAGTAACAGATAGTCTAATAGCGAGCATATCATCCCAAACATAAGAATCCTAAGACGAATCAAAAGAAAAGTGCAAAAGAAAAAGTGAAAAAGAAATACAGAACCGATGTCTGAAAATGCCACTACTCTCACTCTTCATCTATGCCAGCATAGGGGTCGGAATCGCTCGAGAGAATAGGAGTCGGAGAGCGCTGTCTACATCGACGGGAAGGACCAGGCTGATGGATCTGTGGCTGTCTCCTACAGGTGTAGCTGCGCATGAACTCCCAAATCTTATGGAGTATACCATCCTGTCTCTCTCTCCACTCAGTCTCAGACATCTCGCTAAATGGTACAGAAGGAGCTGGATAAGGTCCGATATCAGATGCATCAGCAGTGGGCTCAGGCGCAGACGCAGAGGAAGAAGAAGGGCGTGTAGAAGGCTCTCCCAGCGGATGAGCCATTGTAGGCACACTGCGCTGAGCGCGCGGAGGAGGCTTGAAACCCAAAGCATCCAACATATCAATCCTGGTCAGATCAGCTGCAGGAAGATCTATACCATGCTTCTTAGCAACTGTATCGTAATAGATCCATATACGTCCCTCCTTCAGCCATGTAGCACTCTGCAGGTGGGAAAAATCCATGAACTCCTTGTTGTCATCACGCTTTGTACCCTGTAAAGGGATCCTGCAATGTCGAAAGATGGGAGTAAGCATACTCCCTACTGACTCAGTACCCTTCCCATCGTATGCCTTCTTCTGCAGAGAGCACAAATGATGAGCAAACACAGCTCCTAAGTTGAGTCCTCTGGTGGAATCTCTCAAATCAGTATCAGCAAACTGCTCCCTCAGCCCAATGAAGAGCATCTCCAGCTCATTCTTACGCATCTTGTTGGCTTCAGCTTTGCACAACAGAGTATATCCCAAGATGCGTATCACATATCTGAGAACGGGATGTCTAACCTGAATCTGCTTCGTCGTCCTCGAGCAATACCGACCATTACCAATACAGTCCCAGAAATACTGAGCTTCCGGCACATCCCACTCAAGAGTCATACCGGTTCGTGTAGGCTCAATGCTGAATCCATAAATACGGCAGATATCAAGGAGGGGAACCCGAAACCTGGCTCCTAGGCACATGAAGGTAAAGATACCTCCTGAAGCTCTCCTGCACTCTGGGTCAGGATAAATAACTCTGTAGGTGGCCAGCAACTGTCTGACCAGATCAGGATACAACTCATAGTGCTGCATAGGCATCGTCCCCAGACCAATGCCCTTAACCAATGTCAGCACCTGCTCATCAATGCCTAGACCTCTACAGGTCCAATAGTCAGCAAACTTGGTCAGCTTGATTATCATACCACACCAACCATTGTAGAGCTGTGTATCGTACTCATCCCAGTGCTCATGTAGCGGCCTCTCAGTGAATGTGTCAGTTTTAAGCAGCTCGCTAATCTCCATACCCCATTCCTTGTATGTTGGGATCAGCTCCCTATCTGTCTTAGGCCAAGGCAATTGTATGGCCTCACAATGTCGCACATATGGCTCAGGTAATGGCGAGTCGCGTGGAAACCACTCAACTGGCGGATGAGGACGATCTGCAGCTGCTGTAGTAGCTCTGCATTTACGGGGTTGTCCACGAGGAGGCATCTGCAAAAGCAAAATAATTCATTTTCAGTAACGTAAAAACTCTTTGTGAAATCGCAGTGCAACGACCGTTGCACAGGTGCATCGATCATTGCAAGGCTATTTCGCAGATGCCATATAACCCTTCAATTCGTGCAAAATCAGTCCACAATCTCATAAAAATCATAATTCCATCACCAATCAACCTAAATCAAGCCTATAACAATACGGAATCATCATCTCAAAGCTAAAAATCTCTAATTTCAAAACCCTAGAACCGAATCCAAAAATGAAGAATTTGAGAGCCCTTCCCTCGGAATTGCTTCGATTGGGTTAGAGAAATAGATAGAGGGTGTAAAAAAAAGTAGAATAAGCTTTTGAATCAGTGAAAATGATGAAGAAATGAGTGATCTAGGGTAGAGGAGAATCGGTTGTACGGATGGCGAAATGGGGAAGAAGAGAAGAGAGAAAAATTTAAGGCACTTACCTGGATCGTGGATGCAACGACCGTTGTAGATAAGCAATGATCGTTACTAGTGAACCGAATTGATTCCGGTTTAGCACATGCGTACCTTTATTTTGCAATTGAACCATTTGCAACGACCATTGCATAAAACCGCAACGATCGTCACAAGGCGATTTCATCTCCTCGTCACATCTCCCTGCTACGACCGTTGCATATATCAGCAACGATCGTCACACATCTCCAGAATCGTGTTCTGTAACAAAAACAAAGCAAAAACAAAACCAAAACGTGAAATCCTAAGAAAAACACCAAAAATAATAAATCTAAACCTAACAGTGGGTTGCCTTCCCACTCAGCGCTTGTAAGGTCATTAGCTTGACCGGATGAACAAGATCAGGTTCCTGGAGATCTTGACAGAGACTGTGATTGCCTCTGCGCAAGTCTCCTCATCCAAGGTGGAGAGTAAGCTGTCTCGGTGTGAGCTCGTCCAAGAAAAGAAGGAATGGAATGTTCTCCAGGATCTAAAACCACAGTGTCACTCATCTGCTCTACATATCCATCCTCAATGGTGAAGGTCTGACCATCAATCAGTGGCTTGCGCAGCATATCCATCTCAAAGTGTAGAGGATCATCTCCCAGATGGAGATCAATCAGACTGTGCCTCACATCAATCACTGCTCCAGCTGTGGCTAAGAATGGCATTCCCAATATTAGAGCATCATCCTACTCACTGTCGTACTTAAGTACCAAGAAGTCTGTCGGAACCAAGTAGTTTTTAACTCTAACTGGGACGTCCTCAAGAACTCCTTCCGGAATCCGTATTGACTGATCAGCTAGGACAAGAGAGGTCCTAGTGGGTGAAAAATCTGTCATCCCCAGCTTCTCTGCCACAGAGTATGGCTCCTAAGTCACACAAAGAGCGCTTGAAACCATCCTCAAAAATAGAACAACTTAGCACAAATATTCCAGGATCAGGTAGCTTCTTAGGAATCTGAGTTAGCAGCACATCACTGATATGTTGAGAGACCACTATCACCCAATCTTTCAGCATCTCGTCCATTGGCAGCATCCTCTCTAAGTGTCTCTACACACAGGGGTGATATGGTGGATCATCAGACTGTGGCTCTTCTTCAAACTTCTCATCCATCTCTCCTAACTGTCTGACCACATCAATCTCCTGTTGAGTTATCTCAGATACTCCAGGGAATAGTCCATTAAGCTCTTGATCCGTTTTCTCATCAATGCCATGAGAAATGAATGAATCTGGCTGTCCACGACATGCAACGATCGTCGCACAGGGTGCATCGATCGATGCAGCAAAATTTTCACAGATTCCACCCGAGAGATTTTCCTTAGTTTCGGGTTTTTCAGCTTCTTCTACCAGTTCAGCTGTATTTAGCTCAAATTTTTCCCCTTGGTATGATCCATCATTAATATAGACTGACCAGGCCTTAATGTGGGTATCCATGATGTTCTTTCCCTTAACTGAGCTTGAAATTTGGCTCACCTGAGTGTCCAATTGCTTCACATGTGTACTTAGAGACTCAAATTTCCCATTAAGGTCCTCATACACAGCATCTAACTTCTTGTTGAAGCCCACATCATGCTTAGTCTGCCCTTCCAGCAGTTGTTCCATCATAGCTTCCATCTTTCTCTCATGAGCACTAACAGTAGGAGGCGTCTGATAAGAGGATGATCCATAAGTCCTCTGATTACCTTGTTGAAAAGGTTTCTGAAAACCAGCATTCTGTCCAAATCCAGAAGAGTTTTGATTGCCTGTGAAGGCACTCTTCTGTCCACCATTGAAGAATCTATTTCCTTGCTGATTTCCAAACCTGTTTCCTTGGAATCCAGAACCACCAATGTAGCTCACATCTTCTTCCTAAGTGTCTTCTTCAGCTTGGATTACTTCAACATCCTGAGCAAAATGG
The DNA here is from genome assembly GCA_030180135.1 of Orychophragmus violaceus. Classification (NCBI taxonomy): domain Eukaryota; kingdom Viridiplantae; phylum Streptophyta; class Magnoliopsida; order Brassicales; family Brassicaceae; genus Orychophragmus; species Orychophragmus violaceus. Next base: position 84,787,374 of record CM058239.1, read on the forward strand.
ACAGCTTTCTTCCCAGCCAACAAATTACAGACAGTTTCCAACTTACTCCTAATATCAGCTATCTCCTGATTATCTATCTTTCCACCAGACTCCTTCATTCTCCTATCAGCAGTCTTGCAGTTATTACTGCTCACCAAGTTATCTATCAGTTGCTTAGCTTGCTCAGGAGTCCTAGTGTTGAAATTTCCATTGCTGGAATTATCCAACGCAGTCTGGTAAGGTAGATATATACCTCTAAAGAAAATGCCCAACAATGTTACCTCAGTGAATCCATGATGCGGACAGTCACGCTGATACTTATTAAATCTCATCCAGGCAGTCTTAAGGGGCTCTATAGGACCTCGGGAGAAAGTGAGAATGTCTTGTCTCGACTGATCAGAGCGAGCATCATCATAGAGGTGTCTCAGAAACTCACTCTTTACAGCATCCCAAGTAGTAAACTTCCCAGGTCGAAGTTGTTTCAACCAGGCAGCAGCATCTCCAGGGAGAGAGTAAGGGAAGAGTTTGAGAAACAGATAATCATAGTGCACTCCATCGTACTTCATCCCAGTGACTATGTCCTCAAACTCATCAATATGATCTATTGGCTGCTCAGTCGGAAACCCGTGGAAGGCATTCTGCCTCAGAATAGAGTAGTAGATGGTCTTGATCTCGAAGTCATTCCTCTCAAAACCAGGAGGTACAATGGCTGACCGGTTAGCATGGAACTCATCTCAACGGTTGTAGTCAGCTAATGTCCTCTCAACAGCAGGAGGATTTATCATCTGCCTCTGCCCTTCAGCTTCAGGTCCAGCTCCAGGTGCAGCTACAGGTTCAGGGATCACATTCCCTTCAGCATCAACCCGTTGCCCATCAGCATTATACGGATTGTTTTGTCGGTCCCTTAGGGTACCTTGAGCATCGGGTATCAAAATCAGACGTTCTTGAACTATCCTTGCTCTTTGACTTTTCCTGTTAGTTCTCTCTAGTCTAGCAAGTTCTTCAAGTCTGAGATTAACGAGATTCAAGTTCGGATTACTTCTAGTATCACCCGTCTGCATAAACCGTCTGTAATCGCAGTGCAACGATCGATTCTTAGAGGCAACGATCGATTCAACTCTAGTCGCCTAGTAACGATCGACACAAAAGAATGCAACGATCGATGCTATGCAAATGTCAGACCTGCGACAGAGAAAAACAAAGAAAATTAGTAACCAAAAAAAAAAAAAAAAAACAAAAATCCTAGTCTAAACCATAGGTTCAAATCTATCGAGGACTCAAAAGAGTCCCCGGCAGCGGCGCCAAAAAGTTGATAGTGTTAGATAGTTCAGTTGATCCTGATTCAATTCTCATATTGATATCAACCTAAACATGCATCAGATCTAGGTGTTCTTATTTAGAAACATTACATGATCTCACCTTTTACCTGTTTGTTGCAGCGGAAGGATTAGAACAGGTCAGAGATCAGATAGATGCACCGAGGGATGAATCCTCCAAAGGTTCACACACGCTTCACAAGGAAATGGCTGCTAGACCACAAGGAACAGAGGCGCAGAGAGAGAGGAGTAGCCGCGGCTAGGGTTCGGGTTAAGGGAGAAAAGACTTGGCTTTTAGTCATTAAAAGCCTTCTCTTTCCCTTTTGGGCTTTTGGGCCCAATCTGATTAAATCCCATTTAATCAGACCCATTAATCTTTCTCTCTTAGTACGACAAATGCCTAGCACTTTTGTCGTACTTCTGCTAAGCCGTTCCAACTCATTTTCCTGTTAGCTTAGGCGTGTGACCCATATGGGATCATATAATAAAGGCAATAAGTCCAAGACTTATAGATCATGAGCGGACTCTAGCAAGCCATCATGATCCCCAGTATTATATGACTTATGTCTGATCTCGACATACTCTTACTTTCTAGAGACAGTACCGAGATTACTGGACACAATTCCAACAATCTCCCACTTGTACTGGAATCTCTGTATTCATAATCCTTTTGTCTCAATATCTCGATTAGTCATAAGGCAAGATTGGTGTCATCCTTATAAAGCCTAATCTTGTTCATCGGACTCTGATTTGATACTGACAATCCAAACGACTCGGGAAAGTCCGTTTGAGCATGGCCATGCGTTTTCCAGTATTCAAATCTCCGATTGGCCTAGAGATATTCACTCCATTTATATTGGAGGGACAAATCCCATCTTGTTCCATCACTGTAAACTACTCATTTCATGATGTACCCAAACAAGATCCTTATAGCTATCACAGAATGATAGCGTTAGACAATGATCAAAGTACATCAGTCCATGTGCAGTCACATGCATGTGAACTCAGGTCTAAGGACTATACTCTATAGTCGTAGTAAGAATCTCTTATGACACAGATATAAATATCCTGAAGAGTTCTTATAAGCGGGTCTTGTCCGGTCGTATGTTCCCAACATACACCTATGTACTGACTTTGATGCCGTGCATCTATGACACACTGAGACTTTGTCATAAGTCACGTACCAATCCAGTCTCACACGGTTGTTGGTGTTCCAGTTTCAACAACCTTCGACTAGGGACATGATGATATAAAACATCTATCAAATATAGGATCTCATGATCAAGCTAAATGACTTCGATGACTCAAGATCAAATCATTTACTTCGATGACCTATAAAATGGTTCATATCATTTTGGAACGATTATTTCATCACAGTTAAAATAATCTTGAAATAATAATTTCATTAAAACATAAATAATGTTTTACAAGAACATATCAAATAACTAAAATAAAGCTCACAAAACTCCCACTCAAATTTAGATTACATTTCAATGTTTCTAATGCCTACAGCTTCAGTCAGGAACTCGAGCTTAGGCCTTGGGAGTGGCTTTGTCAACGGATCAGCGACATTATCATCTGTCGGAACTCGGCTGATCTTGACTTCCTTTCTATTAATGATGTCACGTATCAAGTGATATCTTCTTTGAACATGCTTGGATTTCTGGTGTGATCTTGGTTCCTTTGCCTGAGCTATAGCACCATTGTTGTCACAAAACAGTGCCAGAGGCTCAGCCGCATCTGGTATCACACCTAGTTCCATAATGAACTTTCGTATCCAAACAGCTTCCTTCGCTGCTTCCGAGGCGGCGATATATTCAGCTTCTGTAGTGGAATCAGCAACGGTGTCCTGCTTGGAGCTTCTCCAACTTACTGCACCGCCATTCAGACAAAAGACATAACCGGACTGTGACCGGAAATCATCTGTGTCTGTCTGGAAACTTGCGTCCGTGAATCCACTGACTTTAAGCACATCACTTCCACCGTACACTAAGAACTTATCCTTAGTATGTCTTAGATACTTCAAGATGTTCTTTACGGCAATCCAATGGTTTTCACCTGGATTTGACTGGTATCTACTCGTCATGCTCAATGCGTAAGCAACATCAGGACGAGTACAGATCATGGCATACATGACAGATCCTATTGCAGATGCATAAGGAATATTCTTTATGCGCTCAAGCTCAGCAGCCGACGTAGGGCTCTGCTTCTTGCTTAGCGTTGTGCCATGTACCATTGGCGTGAAGCCCTTCTTGGAATCTTTCATGCTGAATCTTTGTAGGACTTTGTCAATGTATGAGTCTTGACACAAGCCTATCAGCCTCTTAGGTCTATCCCGATAGATCCTAATTCCAAGAACGTATGCGGCTTCACCCATGTCTTTCATGGAAAAACAACTTCCAAGCCAGTCCTTTACAGACTTCAGCATTGGAACGTCGTTTCCGAGAAGCAGTATGTCTTCTTCGTTTCTGATGAAGTCAAATTGCTTGATCGCTTCATCAAAACGAAGATTCCAGCTCCTCGATGCTTGCTTCAATCCATAAATGGATTTATGAAGCTTGCATACTTTCCCAGCATTCTTTGGATCTATGTAACCGTCAGGTTGCGTCATATACACATCCTCTTCCAGAATACCATTCAGGAAGGCGGTTTTCACGTCCATCTGCCAAATTTCATAATCATGAAAAGCTGCAGTTGCTAGTAGAATCCGAATAGATTTCATCATAGCCACCGGTGAATAGGTTTCATCGTAGTCCACGCCGTGAACTTGTCTGAAACCTTTTGCCACCAACCTGGCTTTATAAATCTGGACATTTCCATCCACGTCAATCTTCTTCTTGAAGATCCATTTGCACTCGATGGCTTTTACACCAGCGGGTAAGTCAACCAACGAAAATACTTGGTTGACCGACATGGAGTCCATTTCGGAATCAGTGGCCTTGCGCCACTTAGAGGAATCTGGGCCCATCATGGCTTGATTGAAGTTCGATGGTTCATCACCATCAATGATCAAAAGATCATGACAGTCAGTCACGAGGAATCCCTGATATCTCTCGGGTTCGTGACGGATCCTCCCGGATCTTCGAACTTCAGGTACTACAGGTTCAGGCTCTACAATTTCTTGTAGATCCTCCTGCTGCTCTTCCTCATTAGGTTGAGCAGTATCCTGTTCATCTTGAATTTCTTCAAGCAGTACCTTACTCCCACTGTCTTTCTTAGAGAGAAACTCTCTCTCAAGAAAGTTACAATCCCGGGCAACAAAGATCTTGTTCTCGGAACGTAGATAGAAGTAATAAGCCTTGGTTTCCCGTGGATAACCAATGAAGTAGCATTTATCAGATTTTGGTGTAAGCTTATCTGAGATTAATCTCTTAACATAGGCTTCACAACCCCAAATTCTTAGATAAGACAGCACTGGAGCTTCTCCAGTCCATAATTCATATGGTGTCTTTGCTACTGCTTTTGATGGCGCTCTATTTAGAGTGAACACTGCTGTTAGCAGAGCATATCCCCAAAGGGATATTGGAAGGTCTGTGTGACTCATCATAGATCGAACCATATCCAATAAGGTCCGATTTCTCCTCTCAGACACACCATTCCATTGAGGTGTTCCAGGAGGAGTGAGTTGGGATACGATCCCACACTCTCTCAGATGATCACTGAATTCCTGGCTTAAGTATTCTCCTCCTCGGTCGGACCGAAGAGCCTTAATGCTTTTGCCAAGTTGGTTCTGTACTTCATTTTGGAATTCTCTGAACTTTTCAAAAGATTCAGACTTATGTTTCATCAAATAAACATATCCATACCTACTGAAATCATCAGTGAAGGTTATGAAGTACTGATAGTTTCCTCTTGCATTTGTGGACATTGGGCCACACACATCAGTGTGTATCAGGCCCAATAAGTCACTGGCCCTCTCGTTAGGTTTATTAAAGGGGGCCCGTGTCATTTTGCCCATCATGCATGATTCACATTTCTCACATGACTCAAAGTCAAATGAGCCAAGAAGTCCATTCGAATGGAGCCTCTTGATGCGTTTCTCGCTGATGTGCCCTAAACGACAATGCCATAGAAACGTTCGGTTTTCCTCATTAGGTTTAAACCGTTTTGTATTAATGTTATAAATTGGCGCGGATTGATCGAGTATGTAAAGCCCATTCGTAAGAGGGGCAGAACCATAGAACAAATTGTTGCGATTGAAGGAACATAATTTATTCTTAACTGAAAAATCATAACCTTCCAAATCCAACAAAGAAATTGAAATAATATTTCTGCTTATAGCAGGTACAAAATAACAATTATTAAGTTCTAAAATCAATCCCGAAGGTAAAGACAACAAGTATGTGCCTACAGCTAGTGCTGAAACTTTCGCTCCATTCCCAACTCGTAGCTCCACTTGTCCTTGCTTCAGCCTTCTACTGTTGCTGAGTGCCTGCATATTAGTACAAATATGAGCCCCACAACCAGTATCCATGACCCATGAGGTATTATCAGAAGTAGTTGTATTAACTTCTATAACAAAAATACCTGATGAAGAAGTCTCGAAAGTCTTCTTCTTCAATTCCTTTAGACCTTCCTGGAATTTCTTACAATCTCTTCTCCAATGCCCCAGTTCTTTGCAGAACCTGCACATGTCAGTTGGCCCAGCCTTGGACTTGGGCTTGGGCTTTGGCGTGTCCTTGTCCGCGACATGGACAGCCTTGGCCGCTCCCTTATCCTTAGCAGAGGATTTCTTAAACCCCTTGCCCTTTTGCACCATAAGCACATTGGGGTCCTTGGCGGTTTTCCTCAAGTTGGGCTCTGCAGTCTTGAGCATTCCGTGAAGCTCAGGTAGTGTCTTACTCAAGCCATGCATGTTAAAGTTCAGAATGAACTGATCATAGCTTGCAGGTAAAGACTGCAGAATGATGTCGCAGGCAAGTTCCTGGCTGATTGGGCAGTCGAGTTTCTGAAGATGATCGAGATAACCCATCATCTTCAAGACATGAGGACTCACTGCCGCATTCGCAGCCAACTTACAGTCCAAGAGGTTCTTAACTGTCTGGAACCTCTCAGTCCTAGCCTGCTCCTGAAAAGCGATTTCAGGCTTGCCATGATCTCGATGGGAGACAATACACTTTCGAACTGTTTTTGCAGCTCAGGAGTCATTGTCACCAACATCAGGCAATAAACATCATTTTCATCTGACGAATGCTTTTCCCAAGCATTGTGCAGAGTCCTGGCAGCATTGGCAAGAGGCCTCTCGGGGAGGGGATCTCGAAGGACATAATCCTTCTTCTCCTGCTTGAGGACCAGCCTCAAGTTCCTTGACCATGTCAGGAAGTTCGTTCCAGTCAGCTTCTCCTTCTCGAGAACAGACCGGATCGAGAATGTGTTTTGTGTGCTTGTAGTAGTCATATCTGAAATATATAAATAAAAGGGTTATTAGTTATTATGTTCAAAATGACTAATCTCATATTAAAATTTAATATGATTAATCACGCATTATATTCAATAACCTAAGTTACCCTCAATAGAATATAATGATTCCAAGATCCACATATAACTAAAATTAAAGTGGGCCACTGGCCGTCACCCAACCTTAGCTTATATCGGTAAGCCCTATATCGGCTAATTATATCCGTGATATAACTCTTGGTTGTGAATCTGGGCCCGAGGCCCAATCCACTCTGATGTCTCAAGGCCCGGGACTCCCGATGGCCTAGTCAAGAAAACCGGACTATACAGTCATGTAATCATTAATGTCTGGGACTCCCAATGACATTTATGAATCACAAACCGTCTTACCCACGCAAAAGCAGACATCCTCACACTGTAAGGCCATGAATGCAATTGAATGGGCTTTGACAGCTGACATAGCCTGGACAAGACATCCAACGCTTGATATTATTTGAGGTTCGTAGGTTTATTAAAATCATTCCCAAAATAGAAGATTACTATTTCGGGAAACTTTCTATTTATGGAAACCTACTATTTTTGGAAACTTTCTAAAATTGGAAACTTTCTAAAACCGGAAACTTTCTAACTTTAGAAATTTCTTTAAAATCCAAAACCCGCAAATTCAGAAACTTCTATTTTAAGAAACTTTCTAATTTCAAAATTTCGGAAACTTTAATTTAAAAACGACTTTATAATTTTATAAAATAGATTTTAAATTAATCTGAAGAAAGACTCAATTAACTGGCCCAATTGTTTTAACTTCTTGGCCCGAGGCCCAAGAATTGGTCCATGTCCAAGACATGACCCAATTGTCCAATTAATTGACATAACCGGTCTGGTTCATTAAAACTGGTCTAACCAAGTTTCAATTACTACGATGACCACAATTGTCAACCGGTTATTTACTAAACCGGAATTTCTCAATTTATTTGGTCCAACCAAATCAAATTAGAAATTCCTGGTTTAGGCACTAAATCCAATATTTCTTTCGACATTGGATTTCTTATTCCGGTTTAACCAGATTTAATAAAATTATTAAAATCTGTTTATTAAACCAGAACGATTGATTTTAATTAAGTTTTTGAAACGAACCACCTAACCGAAATCGAACCGGCCCAATTACACCCAAAACCCTAACCGGTCGAGCAAGAGCCGTCCAGCCGCAAGCCGCATGCTCGATCCGAGATCGAGACGCTCGGATTGCCGGACGGGACGCTTGCGTGTGATCGGGACGGTCTGGTTCAGCCGGGACGATCGCCGAGACGCTACGGGACAGTCGGGTCGAGAGATCGGGACGTCCGAGAGCGTGACGCGATCCGGACGGTCAAAACCTCACGCGATCGGGACAGCATCCGGACGAGACGATCGGGACGACGAACGCGGGACGAGACGCGATCCATGCGATCGGCTATCGCACGATCCATGCGATCGGGACGCCTCACGGTCGACCGTCCGCCGTCCACCCGAACTTCCATTCGGCCGATCACCAAAACCCGAGTCATATAGCTCGGTTTTGTGATCCAATTAATGTGTTTAGATTTCAATTCTGATTCTTAACTGTTTTATCTTATCAGTAATTGATTCAAAAACAATTCTAAACAGATTAAACAACCTAAACATGAATCTAAAACAAGAAACCTAAGAACCAATGGCTCTGATACCACTGTTAGATAGTTCAGTTGATCCTGATTCAATTCTCATATTGATATCAACCTAAACATGCATCAGATCTAGGTGTTCTTATTTAGAAACATTACATGATCTCACCTTTTACCTGTTTGTTGCAGCGGAAGGATTAGAACAGGTCAGAGATCAGATAGATGCACCGAGGGATGAATCCTCCAAAGGTTCACACACGCTTCACAAGGAAATGGCTGCTAGACCACAAGGAACAGAGGCGCAGAGAGAGAGGAGTAGCCGCGGCTAGGGTTCGGGTTAAGGGAGAAAAGACTTGGCTTTTAGTCATTAAAAGCCTTCTCTTTCCCTTTTGGGCTTTTGGGCCCAATCTGATTAAATCCCATTTAATCAGACCCATTAATCTTTCTCTCTTAGTACGACAAATGCCTAGCACTTTTGTCGTACTTCTGCTAAGCCGTTCCAACTCATTTTCCTGTTAGCTTAGGCGTGTGACCCATATGGGATCATATAATAAAGGCAATAAGTCCAAGACTTATAGATCATGAGCGGACTCTAGCAAGCCATCATGATCCCCAGTATTATATGACTTATGTCTGATCTCGATATACTCTTACTTTCTAGAGACAGTACCGAGATTACTGGACACAATTCCAACAGATAGGTCTGTAAGTTTTAATCCTATTCTACTGCAAGTGCACAGTCAATGCAATTATAGTATATAGGGTATCGAATCCACAGAGACTCTAGGCCACGATAGATTTAGAACAGTCAAGTTAAACTAGGAGGAAGTAGTAAGAAACTAAAAGCAAAGCAGAAAAGAAAATCAAGTAGCATGATTGGTTGAAGGCAATTAACTAAAAGCGCTAAGTCTAGGGAGTTCTCAGGAAATCAGACAAGCAGATCAGATAATCAATCAGGATCAAATTAAGTCCGGTTCTAGAACTCAAACACAGATATAGAACTAACCAACTTTCGTTGCGATAATTCTCTAAGTATAATAGCAGTAATCCAAATTTCTTTGAAATTCCTAACAGATTAAACTAGCTTTAAGATCAGGTTCGATATGTTCACAATTCAATTAAACCAAATTTCTTTGCGCATAATTCAATTGCTCAACCTAAATAGTTCAGATTCTAAATCACACTTTCGTGTCAATTTAACAATCTAAGGTCTAGATTCTAAGTGATCAAGTTAGAAACTAGTATTAAGCACAATTTAGATCAAAGAACAATTATGATATGAATCCTTAACTGATATAAATAAACCTAGCAAGTCATGAAATCCCTATGAGAATCCCTAAACCTAACGATGAATCTACTCAGACATAGATAATGAAAACATAATCAATGAATTAATAGATATCATAAAAGAGAGTAAGAAAACAAAGGGGTTTGAAATCTTCTCCAAAGGCAGGAAGCAATGCAGGTTCAGATCAGCCCCAAATAGCTCTAACAACTCTCTGCTCAAAGTATGAAAAGCGTATCTAAAACATAAGTCCAAAACCTAATTATATTAGCCTAATCACGTCTTGGGGCTTCTTTGTAAATATCAGGAACTTCTGGGCTTTAGTGAAATTTTCACATTCTTCATTAACTCTCGCGAGAATGTCTGGTCACGCTATGCATCAATCGATGCAAAATATGTGTCGATCGACACAACCGTCAAATATGGGCAGTGACTTCTTTCTCTCGGCTAAGTGCTCTAAAATGCTCCATAAAGCTCCATAATCTCCAATTCAGCTCCAAAAGTGCTTAGACCTGTTAAATACCTGAAATGACTCTAAAACATAGTAATAGACTCAATAAATAAGACATATATCATGGTTAAAAACCCTAAAATCCATGGTATATCAGCTCCCAGACACATAAAAGTGAAAGTGCCCTCTGCAGCTCTCCTGCGCATCGGATCTGTGTAGTAAACTCTGCACGTGGACAACAACTGTCTCATTAAATCCGGATATAGCTCGTAATAACTCATCGGGATCGTCCCCAACCCAATACTCTGAACCAAGGAATGCACCTCCTGATCGATGCCCATGATCTTGCAGGTCTGATAGTCATCAAACTTAGTGGGCACAATCACCATGTCCAACCAACCGTTGTATATCAATATGTCGTAGTCATCCCACTGCTCCGAGATCGCTCTATCTGTAAACTCTGCACTCTTAATCAAGTCCTTAGGCGCAAGATCCCACTATCTAGTCGTCGGAATCGCATCACTCTCTCCCATAGGCCAAGGAAACTGTATAGCCTCACAGTCTCTCTGATATGGAGCAGGTGGTGGTGAGGCTCGTGTAAACCACTCATCGGGAGGAGGAGAAGCAGCTGGAGTATCTATGCTCGGCTTGCGAGGAGCTGCACGAGGAGGCATCTGAAATCAAAGACACAAGAACAAACTTGCAATTAAGCCAAGGCTTTAAGATCAACAAATGCTACTAAATAAGTGTCTATCAATCTCATTCAACCACCAGCAACGCAAAATCAGCATCAAATGCACCATATTCGTTCTACATTCGCCCCAAATTGATGTTGTCCTCATGAAAGAATTCATCAATAGGGACGTCTTCCTCAACCTTAATCCGTGATAGATGGTCAGCGACTCCGTTTTCAACTCCTTTTTTATCCTTCACCTCAATATCAAACTCTTGAAGCAACAGAATCCATCTCAACAATCTTGGCTTAGCATCCTTCTTCTGCATCAGATACTTCAGAGCTGAATGGTCAGTGTGCACAATCACTTAGAACCAACAAGATAGGGCCGAAACTTCTCAAAGGCAAAGACAACTGTCAACAACTTCTTCTCTATATTGGCATAGTTTCTTTGTGCATCATCTAGTGTTATGATGGCATAGTAAATAGCATGAAGCTTCTTGTCTTTCTTCTGCCCCAGAACAGCTCATACAGCATAATCGCTTGCATCGCACATAACCTCAAAAGGTAAATCCCAATATGGTGGCTGCACTATAGGAGCACTCTCTAACGCTTGCTTGATTTTTTCAAATGCAGTCTGGCAATCTGCAGTGAACTCAAACTTGGCATCCTTACACAGCAACGCAGTTAGTGGTCTAGCAATCTTACTGAAATCCTTGATGAACCTTTTGTAGAACCCAGCATGTCCAAGAAAGCTCCTCACAGACTTCACAGAATCAGGCGCTGGAAGGCTGGTCATAACTTCAATCTTAGTGCGGTCTACTTCGATCCTTTCTCCAGACACTCTATGCCCAAGAACAATACCATCTCTGACCATGAAATGACACTTCTCCCAATTAAGAACCAAGTGCTTCTCTTCACATCTAGCTAGCACTTTGCACAGATAGTCAAACACACATGACAAGATGACTCGTAGACAGAAAAGTCATCCATAAACACCTCCATAAAGTCCTCAATAATGTCAGTAAAGATGGACATCATGCATCTCTAAAAGGTGGCTGGTTCATTACAAAGTCCAAAAGGCATCATGCAGTATGTAAAAGTGCCATAGGGACAAGTAAAAGTGGTTTTTCCCTGATCCTCTGGATGGATGGGAATCTGAAAGAAGTCTGAATACCCATCGAAGAAGCAATATTAAGGGTGATTAGCTAACCTCTCCAGCATCTGGTCAATAAAAGGCAAAGGAAAATGATCCTTCCTGGTCACAGCATTGAGCTTCCTGTAGTCTATGCACATCCGATGTCCAGTCACATTCCTTGTATGAATCAGCTCATTCTTCTCATTCTTCACTATTGTAACACCACCTTTCTTAGGCACTACGTGAAATGGACTAACCCAATCGCTGTCAGAAATCGGATAAATGATCCCAGCATCCAGTAGCTTCATAATCTCTTTCTTTACTACCTCCTTAAGATTAGGATTCAGCCTCCTCTGATGCTCAACATAAGTTTTAGACTCATCCTCAAGATGTATCCTATGCATGCACAGCTCTGGAGGATACCTGAAATGTCATCAAGAGAATAGCCAAGAGCTTTGCGATACTTGCGCAGCTTGCTTAGCAGTAAAGTGAGCTCTGCGTTGTTCAAATTAGCACTGACAATCACTGGATAACTCAAATTATGTCAAAGAAACACATACCTTAGCCCGGACGGAAGTTGTTTCAGCTCAATTTTTGGGGCTTTTTCTTATGCCCAATCGCTCACGATATGCATCGGTCGATGCACAAGTTGTGTTGATCGATGCAATGGCTCGACAGATACATCCAACTGCATTACTTGATCTGTATAATCCATTAGCCTCGCATAACAAATTGCAGGCTCGTCTTGCAGATGTTCCAGCTCCATTATAGAGCTCAGTAAAGCTCTCTCCAGTGGATCCTCAGCATGTGTCTTGTGAAAGAAATCTGCAGCCAAATCACTGAGAGTATCAACATAAAAGGTCTGTCCGTCGATGGTTGGTTTCTTCACCAGCTTGTACATATCAAAAATAATCTTCAGATCACCCACATTCAGAATTATTGTTCCTCTCTTGCAGTCAATCATAGCACCAGCAGTAGCTAAGAATGGTCTACCCAAAATCAGTGGATCCCTTGGTTCCTCTCCATTCTGCAGAACCACAAAGTCAGTAGGAATCACACAGTTACCAATCCTAATTGGCACATCTTCCAGCACTCCTTCAGGAATCCTGAATGTTCTGTCAGCTAGGACTAATGAGATCCTATTTGGCATGAAATCTGTCATCCCAAGCCTCTTAGCAATAGAGAAGGGCATAAGGTTCACACTAGAACCAAGATAACACAAAGATCTCTTAAATTTGTCCTTGTAGATACCACGATCCAACACAAATCTCCCTAGATCTTTCAACTTCTCAGGAATTCTGCCCTGAATCACTGCACTACATAATTATGTGATCATCATTACACTCCCTTCATCAGTCAAGTTACCAGCAAGCAGGTCCTTAAGATACCTTCTCATCACATGAGTAGTCTGTAGAGAATCAATCAAAGCAACTTCGATCAACACATTTTCATGATCTCTTTTCATTTAGCTACCTACCTCTCAAACTTAGACTTCCCGGGGTTCTTAGGAAAGGGAACTTTAGGCTTATAGATCCTTTCATCAGTGATAGGTCTAGTTTTAATCCCTATTCTAACTGCAAGTGCACAGTGATGTAGTTGTAGTACTTAAGGTATCGAATCCACAGGGACTCCGGTCAACAATAGATTTAGAACTATTAAGATTAAACTAGGGAAAAGCAATGAGAAACTAAAGCAAGCAGAAAAGTAATCAGTAGCAGGCGAGTTTGTGAGCAAGGAAGCGAAGCGTTAGGTTTCAGGAGTTCTCAGGAGATCAGGAACACAAGCAATCAGTCAATCAGGATCTAATCAATAACTGTTCTAGAACTCAAACACGGATATAGAATTCACCAACTCTCGTTGCGAGAATTCTCTAAGTCTAAGTGCAGCCATCCAAATCTTTTTGAAATTACTAACAGATTAAACTAGCATTAATGATCAGCTTTGATATGTTCACAATTCCCCTAAACCAAATCTCTTTGCGAGTAGATCAAATTGCTCATCTAGGTTCTTTCTAGCTAATTAACCAACTCTCATTGTATCAATCAACCTAACATCATAATTCTGATTAGCTACTTCAGATTAAGCATTAAGAACAACCTAAACAAAGAACTAGCAGATATGAATCCCTACAGATTGATTTAAACTATAGTTCCATGAAATCCCTAATGAGAATCCTTCAACCTAACAGGTAAACTACTCAGACATGTTCATCGAAACAGAAAACATCTTAAGTAGAAAACCAAATATCATTAAACAAAGTAAAGATCTGGGGTTCAGAATCCTCTCTCTTTCGAGAACAGGATCAGCCCCTAACTCTCTCTGAAATAAAATAAAACTTAAGAAAAGCGTAGCCTAAACAATGGCTTTAAAACTCTTATATAATGGTCTAAAGTCGGCTGGGGCTTCTTTGTAATTATGAAGAACTTTTGGGCAAAGTTGCAATATCCAAACTCTTCTTTAAACGCCGAGTATTTGTCTGCGTCGACCTTGTGTCGATCGACACAGGTCTGAGAATTCGATAGTGAAGTCCATCTCTCGGGTTAAATCTCCAAAATGCTCCAGAATGCTCCAATAACTCCAATTCCGCTCCAAACCTGATTAAACCTGTAAAAGACTCTAAAAGAACACAAAAGACACTAAAAACACAACTATATCATGGCATAAAACCGGTAAAAACCATGATATATCAATCAGCCTTTTTCAGTTCTTCTGCATTTGAACTCTCGGGGATCGCTTTGCGTTGATCGACACCAGTGTTGTGTCGATCGTTGCTTGGCGATTTCGTAGGGATTTCTGCTTCAAGATTCGGCTCTCTATCCTCGTTCACAATTTGTGTCGATCGATGCTGGAGTGCGTCAGTCAATGCAGTGCGAAACTCACGGATCTCATCTTCCATCTCCTCAATCTCAACGGTTTCCTCCAAACTCAACGGCTTTTTCTGATCAGGAATGACTTCCTTACCACTTCTCAACGTGATTTCATTGCACTGGTACTTAGGATTAGCATCAGTTCATCCCGGGAGAGATCCATCTTGTCTCTTAACAGACCCAGTAGTCTGCGCAACCTGAACTTCCAACTTCTTCACATGAGTGCTTATGACATCTATCTTCCCATTAAGATCCAAGTACAGAGAGTCAATCTTGCCATTAAAATCTATTGTACTCTTCTGTTGTCCTTCCTGAAGCTGCTCCAGCAGTCCCATCATCTTATCATTCTTCTCATTTTAAGGAGGAGCAGGCTGATAGGATGAAGATCCATAGTTCCTAGTGAAGTTGTTAGTGTTGTTTCTAGGGCCGATAATACTCTGATAAGGCTTCTGGAACTGAGGCTTAGGAGTGTAGCTAGAGAAATTTTGATTACCTGTGAAGGTACATCTCTGTCCTATTCCATTGTAGTCACCTCTGCCTTGCTGATTTCCAAATTTGTTCCCCTGAAAACCAGCCCCACCAACATAGTTCACATCCTCTTCCTCGCAGCAATCTTCAGCGTCAAACTCTTCAACATCTTGAGCAAAGTGAACACTCTTCTTCCCAACCAAAATACTTATGAACAGAATCAATCTTCTTGTTCATCTCAGCTATTTCTGAACTGTCAGTTTTGCCTCCAGACTTCTTCCTCTCCATATCAACATTCTTGACACTATTACTAGTAACCAAGTTCTCAATAAGCTTCTTAGCTTACTCTGGAGACTTAGTGTTGAAGTTCCCATTACTTGCAGCATCCAGAGCCATCTGATACCACAAATCAATACCTCTGAAGAAAATGTCCAGCAGCTGAACCTCAGAGAAACCATGATGAGGGCAATCTCTCTGATACATCCTGAATCTCACATGCCTTCAAAGGCTCTGTATATCCCTGCTTAAAGGTCAAGAGATCCTGTCTAAGCTGATCGGATCTAGCATCATCATAGAAATGTTGCAAAAACTTCTTCTTCACTGCATCCCAAGTAGTTAGAGTCCCAGGTGGAATCTGCGTCCGCCAGTTAGCAGCTTTTCCTCCAAGAGAGTGAGGAAAAAGCTTGCAGTGTAAGTAGTCATAGCTCACTCCATTGTGCTTCATCCCAGTGACTAAAGACTCAAAGTCTTCTATGTGATCCATGGGTTGCTCATGAGGGAGTCCACAGAAAACATGTTGTCCCACAAGTGTGTAATACGGGTCTTCAGCTTGAAATCATTCCGCGGAAACGTAGGAGGAACAATCCCATACCTATTGGCGTAAAACTCATCGGGTCGATTGTAATCAGCTAGTGTCCTCCTAACAGGAGGCTCTGGTACTCTAGGTGGGACTTCTGGTTGTGGAATTCCTTGTACACCTTCTTCTCCTCCACCTTGAGCTTCTTGCTCAGGTTGAACAATCTTCTGTTCAATCACATTTCCATCCTCATCAGTCCTCTGTCCCTGAGCATTGTAACGATTGTTCTGCAAATCTCTCAAAACACCTTCAGCATCTTGAATTAATATCAATGGCGCAGCATTCACGTTAGCCATTTTCACTGGTCTCTGAGCTTTCCTGTTCATTCTTTCCAACCTTGCAAGTTCCTTAAGTCTGAGATTCGCAAGTTTCTTGTCCGAATTACTTCTGGTCGCGCGATAAGGCATAAACCGTCGATAATCGTCAAGCGTCGATCGATGCACAGGACCGCGTCGATCGATTCAGTTCGGGAATCGCTTTATGTCGATCGATTCAAAATATGTGTCGATCGATGCAATGCGTCAAACCTGAAACGCGCAGAGACAGAAAGAAAACAGAAAATTAGTAACCAAAAACAAAAACGAAAAACCTAGTTTAAACTTTAAATTCAAATCTATCGAAGACTCAAAAGAGTCCCCGACAACGGCGCCAAAAACTTGATATGCTCAGAGTTTACTTCCATAAGATACACTGCAAGTGCACAAGCAAATCTAGTATGTAGGGGTTGAATCCACAAAGACACAAGAAATGTTACGATAGACTATATAATTTCAAGTTAAGCTAGGCGATGCAAATCAGAAGTAATAAACTGTAAATCAGAAACTAAATCAGCTAGCAAATCGGTTTTGTTTACCAAGAACTAAAAGCGCTAAGTCCAGGGAGTTCTCAGGAAATCAAGACAAGCAGATCAATTATTAGTCATGATAAAATTAAGCTCGTTTCTAGAACTCAAAACACAGATGTAGAATTAACCAACTTTCGTTGCGAGAATTCTCTAAGTCTAAACCACTTAAACCCAAATTCCTTTGAAATTCCTAGCAGAATAAACTAGCCTTAAGTGCATGTTCGATTTGTTCACAATTCAGTTAAACAAAATTTCTTTGCAGATAATTAAATTGCTCAACCTAATAGTTAAGATTTTTAATTACACTTTCGTGTCAGTTTATAAACCTAAAGTCTAGACTCTAAGTGATCAGATTAGAAACTAGTGTTAAGCACAATTCAGGTTGAAGAACTAATCTCTCTCTCTCTCTCTCTCTCTCTCTCTCTCTCTCTCTCTCTCTCTCTCTCTCTCTCTCTCTCTCTCTCTCACTCTCCTCTCTCTCTCCTCTCTCCTCTCTCTCTCTCTCTCTCTCTCTCTCTCTCCTCTCCTCTCTCTCTCTCTCTCTCTCTCTCTCTCTCTCTCTCTCGTCCTCTCCTCTCTCTCTCCTCTCTCTCTCTCTCTCTCTCTCTCTCTCTCTCTCTCTCTCTCTCTCTCTCTCTCTCTCTCTCTCTCTCTCTCTCTCTCTCTCAATAGCTAATAGTATGAATGTGTAATCTAAATAAAACAACAAAAACCTAATTATAAAGTGTTAATCACGTCTTGGACTCTTTTTGTACGTAAATACTGGAACTTTCATGGGCAAAACTGCAAATCTCCAAAGTCTTCATTAATTTGCTGGCGCAGAGTTGCATCGATCGATGTCAAAGATGCAACGATCATTGCAAAGGTCGATCAGACTTAGTGAAATAAGATCCTCACGGCTTTTGCTCCAAAACTTGTCCCATTAGCTCCAATATCTTCCAAATTCCTCCAAACGTGCATGTAACTAATAAACACCTGAAAGAGACACGAAAGACACTACAAAAGACTCTAAAACACACTTATATCATGGCTTAAAACATGTAAAAAGTATGATATATCAGTGAGAGAGAGAGATTCTTATACCAAGTGGTGTTTGGCGGCTGAGGAAGTAGTGGAGAGAGCACAGTGGTCCATTGATCACGGTTTAGCATAGCTAGCATCCTCTCAAGATAGCGGAGACGACTTTCCTCGATATTTGATTGAATATCAACATTGTCGTCAACCCTGTCAACATCAGCTTCATCCAATGGGTTGGAATGCTGAACTTCAGGCGCCTGATTACTGTGAGCTTCCGAGTTCTGATTCAGAGACGGCCTTGGTGGTTGATTCACTTGAACTGAACGAGCCATAGAGGCTTGTGGAGGAGTCATGTGAGGTGTAGCTGCAACCAAACACATAAGTCAGACACAATCTAAACACAATAATAATGATTTACAAACTCAGACACTCAAACCCATTCACTCAAATAGACTAATCATGATTTACAAACTCAAACACTCAAACAGACTAATCATGATTTACAAACTCAAACACTCAAACGTATGATCCAACAGATTCAAATCAGTTCTAGTTAATCATAAAAATATTATTTAATTATCAAGCAATGTAAAAAACAATTTTCAGGAACTCACGGTTATATAACAAAGTCAAAGTAATCAATCTCAAAACAAGTCAGCTCATGTGATTCACATCCACCAAAAGAATAAGCACGACACATAGTTACCAACTAAGAAAGAAACGATGATCTCACGAGAAACACACACGGTAGCAACACACATAACACATCATTCAGAACACCAATTCAGAACAACAGAAGATACACCAAGACATACCATTCAGATTGTGTCTAAATCAGATTTATACGATACAAGAGTTTAAAACAGACTCTCAATAAGACTCTTACATCAGAATCTAAATCAAACACCAACTATCTCAAATAAACACAATCAGACTCTTACATCAAAAAAATGAAACAAACAAACTATATATCAGACTATTGTATCAGACGACACACTTAAAATCAGACTCTTTTTGCTTGCAACTAAAGACAAAAATCAAACTCTTTTTGCACGCAACTAAACACAAAAATCAAACTCTTTTTGTGATTTTATCAGAGGCTTACATTCAGGATTCATAGAGCCTGCCCTCTGAGTTTGAGGATTCGAAGAGTCTTCCCTCTGAAGTTGAGAATTTGTAGAGCCTGCTCTCTTAGGTTGCGAGTTTATAGAGGCCGTTCTCTGAGGTTGCAAGTTTGTAGAGGGACTGTGACCTAGCGACGTCCATCGTAGAGAGATTGAGGATTTGTCGAAGAGATGAGGCGGCGGTAGATACTGGCTGACAGGCAATTGAGTATGTAATGTGGGACGCGGTGGAGGTGAATAGTCCGTCGTCGGTGTGAATTTGTAATGTGGAGGCAGAATTGAGGGCCTACTATGTGTGGAAGAGGAAGGCGGAGTCTCGACGGCGACAGAAACTCGCCCTCGACCTCTTCCCTGCCCTCGACCTCTTCCTCTTCCTTTTGCGGCGGCCATTGGAGACTAGTCGTCTTAGGGTTTGAGAGAGATTGAGACAGAGAGATTGATAGAAAGAAATAGAGAGAGAGAGAGAGAGAGAGAGAGAGAGAGAGAGAGAGAGAGAGAGAGAGAGAGAGAGAGAGAGAGAGAGAGAGAGAGAGAGAGAGAGAGATAGAGAGAGAGAGAGAGAGAGAGAGAGAGAGAGAGAGAGAGAGAGAGAGAGAGAGAGAGAGAGAGAGAGAGAGAGAGAGAGATATTTACGATTTGTGAGAGATTGAGACAGAGAGATTGTGAGAGATTGAGACATAGAGATTGTGAGAGATTGAGACATAGAGATTGAGAGATGGAAATTCAGGGTTTGTGAGAGATCGATTGGGTTTGAGAGAGATTGAGAGGGAGATCGATTGAGAGAGAATTATCAGAGAGAGTCGGATAGGTTGAGAAATGAAATTAGGGTTTGGGGTTGTCTCGACCCTTAGTGATTTTTGGGGAAAAATCGAAAGAGGGAAAAAATCACGGTTCAAAAATTTTGGGCGGTTAAACGTTTTTGGACCCAAATTGGGTCAATTTTAGTGTTGGGGTCAAAATCCCCCTCGACGAAAACAATAGCCGAAAACTTAATTGGAAGATCGGACATGGACGTTCATCATATTTCATACGAACGAAGCTTCATATAGTCAATGCTTTATACGAACCACTTAGTGTCGATGACTTCGTATGGATAAAATTTTATACGAAAAGCTTCAAACGGATAACACTCCATACGAATGATGCTTCGTATAGTCAATGCTTTATACAAAGCGCTTCGTATCAATGAGTTTGTATGAATAACGTTTTATACGAAAAGGTTCAAACGGAAAACATTTCATACAAAACAGACATAACTATTCAACAAAACATCCGAATGGACCAATCGGACAAATACCACTCTTGACAGAAGCTACGGATAGACGAAACATCCAAACAAGCGACTTCCGAGCTGAATCATCTCGGAACCGAGCTAAACCAGCTCGGATTTCCGAGCTTAACTAGCTCGGATCCGAACATCTCCCTTCTCATTTTCCGAGCACAATCCATTCTCTCGAAAGTTCCTACCTGAATGCATTCCTTGGAAACTTCTGAGCGGAATTTACTTCTCGAACTTTCCGAAACGGATATTCTGCTTAGATCAAACAGTTGCCGATATCTCCTTCTTCGGATGAGAAACTAGCCACAATCCATCTTCGGAAACATTGGCTAATACGTTCTTAGCCGTTAAACCAAAATCCTCGGATAAAGTTAAAAGAAATACGAATTTGGACCCAACTTACAAAACTTGTATTTAGGAGACTTTGGGCCGAATCAAGAAGTGTACGCTCAAACGGACTCGGACCGTCCGTTTTCGACCCATTCGGCAAAATAGGTTAAGCCGCGGAAAGATAATCGCCAAAAGAAGAGATAAACTCGAAGAAGGGACGAAGAGGATATCTCCGAGCAGAAGAGGAAAATCCGAGCTGGAAATGAAAAATCTTAACGGAAATGGAAACAGACAAAAACATGAAGATTTCCGAATATCTTGCGGACGAAGATTCCTGAAGCCAACTTACCGCAGCTATATAAGGAGATGGACTTCCTACGACTTAGGGCATCTCGAAAAACCTTAGTATCTAGACTTGGAACTACAAATGGCTTGATCCCTTTCTTAAGGGTACATAGGCAGCCTTTCATAAGGTTCATCTGTAAATATCTTAATCTTTTATGCCTTGTATTTTGTTTCCTATTCGATCTATCAATAAAAATATCTTTCGGATCTCTCTTGTCATGTTGTTTACATTAACATTTATGTTCCCTAAAAATTTAGCTCTACAAATATCGACAGTGCGAGTTCCGACTCTCACAGTTTGGCGCCGTCTGTGGGGACATAGAAGTTTCTTACACTCAAAAACCACCGATTAGCATATCCGTAGATATGGCCACCGACAGACACATAGACGGAAACAGAACGGAACATCCAATGTCGATCAACGCTGCAGAAGACGTAGCCGTAGCAAACAACACCATGATAGACAACGCTGCAAAAGACGCAGCCGCAACTGATGCAACGACAGCCAACGTAGCACTAACCGATTCAAAGCAGATGACAGCCGTACTGGTGCAAAAAAACTCATGATTAGAAGAAGGTGAATACCATGCTCACCGAGCAAGTGGAGAGGCTCGGAACAAAAACCATCGAGCACTTGGGCAGTGAAGTTCGGACTAACTAAGCGTAGGCGACTCGACTTCTCAACGCCTGGTGGCTCAACGAGAAATCCTACTCTACGCCAACCGCTACCAGCAAACAAGTGAAGGCCTCCTACGGACAGATCTAACACAACATATCGACCACCACTAATCTAACCTAGAAGGATCGCAACGACTATCGATGTCGAAGGAGAACATTGCATGAACGCGACCTCAAACGGAAAAGAATCGTAACAAGGATACCAAGATCGGATCAGAATTCATCGAAACCGAAAAGAACATTATTTGGCGTTCAAGGATCGTCATCGTCGAAAATTTGCTTTACGATCTCTCCGATTATCAAGATAAGTACCTAAAATTCTAAGTTGCCTTCTCATCATCAAGTTCTTTACAAACTATGCCGATATATTCAACTCCTTTGTGACTTATCGATTTTAACTTTGGTACGAGTCTTCCGCTTTCAATGCTTTACGATTATAGGAATTTCTGATATATCTAACTTATGTGGAAATTAACATGATAAACTCTTGATCGAAATCTTAAATATCTCGTAAAATCTTTTCGTATGTCCAACGTATAGTCTATTTCTCTTTGATTTCGTTTTACATGTTGAGCATATTAGTTTGGGACTTTGCAGTTATACATCATGATCATATTCTTACCGATTTTCATCATCGAATGTCTCCGACTTTTCTTTGTATGCCGATCTAGTCTGAAGCCAAGTAGCCAAACTATCGCCGTCACGCCAGCTGGTGTTCCAAGCAATCCTTATTTCAAGCTTCTCAACGATCCGCGTACAAAATCTAGTATATATCTGCATAAAGTAGATTCGGCAACCAATAACGAGAAACCAAGTGGAGAAGCGATTCATCAATAAATCAACAATGGTCACCTTCTTGCTATATAAGCATATTGTCTCATCGTAGCCGATCGTGCGAGTGATCAACACGTCCAAGCATACCCTCTTCGAACCGCACATTCGTATACGTTCTTCTCAGATGACACAATTTCATGCTTGGCTTGACAGTTTTGTGGTCAGTTTGAGTTCGCGACCAGTTCACGAGCTGATCTGTCCAGCATCATCCTCTATCCATGAACGATCAATTGCGACTGCACGTCTCTATAGTTCAATGCAAACTACTAAGTTCTGGCAATACCTTGTTCGGACCACAAAAGAACCCTCTGTGAGAACAACCATCTCGACATGACTCTCACCGCAAATACAATCAGCACACGAGATGATGCATCTTATCGATCATATCTTACTCGTCTTGTCCGCAGTCAAACTGTTCAGCATCTCCGATCGGAAGATCCTGATCGAACGGCCCACAATTAAACGAACTCAGACTTACCACGACATGGCTATCTACACGATGAGCCTACTCGTACAGGTTGTCATATGATCCTTTCGCGCAGCATGCTCGGCAACTCGCGCAGCCTGCTCAGCGTCTCGCACAGCCTACTCGGCATCTCGCGCAGCATGCTCGGCAGCTCGCGCAGCATGCTAGGGGTGCAGCTTGCTCGGCAGCTCGCGCAGCATGCTCGGCAACTCGCACAACATGCTCGGCAACTGGCACAGCATGCTCGGCAACTCGCGTAGCATGCTCGGCAACTCGCGTAGCATACTCGAAAACTAGGAGAATGCTTAGAAACTCCGAGTAGGAGAATTAGCTCGGATTTGCTGAGCTCATCTCATTTCGTTTTCCGAACTTGCAAGTACTCGCACCATTCTCGAAAAATTTGAAGCATGCTCGGAAAATCGCAGCATTCTCGGCAACCGCAACATTCTAGGCAACTCGCGGAATGCTTGGAACTCGTAGAATGAACTCCGAGCATGCAGATCAGCTCGGAAATTTCGAGTTAACCACCTTGGATTATCCGAGCGCACCTCATTTTGTTTTCCGAGATAAAAGAAAGAAAAAAAGAAAAGAAAAGAAAAATCAGCTCGGACAACAGTTTTTCCGAGCTAAAAAAAAGAGACCCATCTCAGACGAAAGGAGGCCACCAGCTCGGAAGAAAAAAAAGTCATCTCGGAAGAAGGAGCAAGCAGCTCGGAGGGAAAAAAAAGAAAAAAAAAGTCATCTCGGAAGGAGCAATCAGCTCAGAGGGAAAAAAGGGGGGCGAGAGAATTAGCTCGAACAATTCCGAGCTGGAAGGAAGAAAAAAAAAACTGCTCGGGCGAAAGGATTCCTGACCTGGTCATTCATGTGTGTATTTATGTATATATATACATATTTATTTATTTACATATGTATATAAAGGTATACTACAAAAAAAGGTTTTGCCAAGTAAAGAGTTTTCGAACACAAAACAAGATACGCGGAGGATAAAAAATTGCTGAACAAAAATTGTCTTGCCTCATAAGCTCGACAATACTTGATCAAGCATGCCCCAACGTATCAGCTTGGATAATATCTACCCCGTGACGTACTAACCTGTTGGATCTCCTAGGATCTAGGGTTTGATATATTGAATAAAACCAACCTCGTTCTTACCTTTCTGGCAGCGGAATTGAGATGGTGAACGAGATCAGTGGAGCAATGCAATCGCCTTGCCTCTACCAGATACACACGCACACAAGCTGGAACAACGGGATGCTAGTACCGAATTGTGTGGGATCTCAGAGTTTTTTGAGTTTCTGCTTTTCTGTCTCAGGAAAAAGAGACGGCCAGGGTTCAGGTCGACCATATAAGACCTTATATATCGACCTGGAAATGACATCACCAAACCGTCGGACAATCCCGGCTCGGTTACGTCATTAATCCGAAACATCAATTTCGGAACCCGATGTGCAACGATCGATACACTTACTGTGTCGATCGACACACCTCCACGAAAAGCCTGCATCGATCGACGCACTCATGCATCGATCGACACACACATTGTAAAACTCTATGTAAATGTGTATCCAATACACATAAGTATGATCATTACCATAATGATCATTCCCACTTTCATGCTTCCAGTTTGCTTAGGTGTGTGACCCTATAGGATCATATAATACTGGCAGTAAGTCTACAACTTACAGACTGCAAGAGGCTTCTAGCAAAACATTGCAACCACCCAGTATTATACGAATGTCTGATCTCGACACACAACTATCATCAGGAGTGAGTACAAGTGTGATTTCAGGACACTATCCCAACAATCTCCCACTTGTACTGGAATCATCAATTCCTATAATCCTTTTGTCTCTATATCTCGATTTGGCATAAGGCAAGATTGGTGTCATCCTTATTAAGCCAACATCGTGTTTATCGAACTCCTGATCTCATACTGAACATTACAAACAACTGAATTACAGTTCGTTTGAGTGCGGCCACACATTTTCTCAGTATTAAATCTTCGATAGGCCATGAGATATTTATCTCCCGTTATTCAGGAGGGACAAATTCCATCTTGTTCCATCCCTGTTTCAACGCATATTTCATGATATACTTGAACAGTGCCGTTATAGTCGCCAGTTACGGGTCGACGTTTGACAAAGTCAAAATGCACCAATTCATATGCAAGAAAGCATGATGAACTCAGGTTTAAGGACTATACTCTATAGTCGTAATGAGAACCTCTTATGACACAGATATAACTATCTTGTAGACTTCTCATTAGCGGGTCATGTCCGATCATATGTTCACTAACATATATCTATGTGACTAACTGCGATAATCATATCATTGGCTCCATGAAACTTAGCCAACAGTCACCTCACAATCTAGTCTCTAACGGTTGTCAGTGTCCCAATTCTACAACCTCGACTAGGGACAAAATAATTTATTAACTTATAGGGTTTCATGATCAAGTCCTCAACTTGATGACCTATAATATGTCATAAACTTATTTGGGACCATTATTTAGATCACAATAAATAATGCTGAAATCAAATTTCATTAAACGCTTCTAAAAGAATGTTTACAAGAGCATCTTATTATAACTAAAATAAAACCAAAAACTCCCACTAGAATCAAGATTACATCTTAAGATCTCTAATGCCTACAGCAGTCGTATGACTCTCATGCTTAGGCCTTGGGAGTGACTTAGTTAGAGGATCAGCGACATTCTCGTCTGTCGGAACTCGGCTGATCTTCACATCACCTCTATTGACGATATCTCGAATCAGGTGATATCTCCTCTCCATGTGTTTGGACTTCTGGTGTGACCTTGGTTCTTTTGCCTGAGCAATGGCTCCATTGTTATCACAAAACAAAGCCACTGGCTCCAAGATATTAGGAACCACACCAAGTTCAGTCATGAACTTCTTGATCCAAACAGCTTCCTTTGCCGCTTCTGAAGCAGCAACATATTCAGCTTCCGTTGTGGAATCAGCTACGGTATTCTGCTTAGAGCTCTTCCAGCTCACTGCACCGCCATTTAGACAGAAGACATATCCAGATTGTGATCGGAAATCGTCTCTGTCTGTCTGAAAACTCGCATCGGTGAATCCATTCACCACAAGTTCTTCACTTCCTCCATACACAAGGAATTTATCCTTAGTATGTCTCAAATACTTGAGAATATTCTTGACAGCTGTCCAGTGAACTTCACCTGGATCAGATTGGTATCTACTCGTCATGCTTAACGCGTAAGCTACATCTGGACGAGTGTAGAGCATGGCATACATAATAGATCCTATTGCAGAAGCATAAGGAATCCTATTCATGCGCTCTCGCTCAGCAAGTGTCGTCGGACACTGCTTCTTGCTGAGACTCATGCCATGAGACATCGGTATGAAGCCCTTCTTGGAATCTTGCATCCTGAATCTGTGCAATACCTTATCAATATAAGTGTCCTGGCACAATCCAATCAGCTTATTCAATCTATCTCTGTAGATTCTGATTCCAAGAATGTACGCGGCTTCTCCCATGTCTTTCATGGAAAAACAACTTCCAAGCCAAGTCTTGACAGACTGAAGCAACGGAACGTCATTACCGAGGAGGAGTATGTCATCGACATACAGTACAAGAAACGCAATTTTGCTCCCACTAGTCTTCTTGTAAACACATGGTTCTTCTTCGTTCTTGATGAAACCAAATTGTTTAACTGAATCATCAAAACGAAGATTCCAACTCCGTGATGCTTGCTTCAATCCATAAATGGATTTATGAAGCTTGCATACCATCCCAGCTTTCTTAGGATCGACAAAACCTTCAGGCTGTGTCATATACACATCCTCTTCCAGAATACCATTCAGGAATGCAGTTTTGACATCCATTTGCCAAATCTCATAATCATAATGAGCGGCAATTGCTAGAAGAATCCGAATGGATTTAAGCATAGCGACTGGGGAATAGGTTTCATCATAGTCAATACCATGAATTTGCTTGAAACCTTTAGCCACCAACCTCGCTTTGTAAATCTGTACATTGCCATCCACGTCAATCTTCCTTTTGAAGATCCATTTACACTCAATGGCTTTTGCACCATTAGGTAAATCGACCAAGGACCATACTTGGTTTTCTGACATGGATCCCATTTCTGACTTAGAGGCTCCAAGCCATTTTTCGGAGTCCGGGCCCATCATTGCTTCCGCGAAGGTCGCTGGTTCGTCACTGTCAATGACCATCAGGTCATTGGAGTCGGTCACGAGAAATCCATAGTATCTCTCGGGTTCGTGACGGATCCTTCCGGATCTGCGAACTTCAGGCGCCGGTTCCACAGGCGCCGGTTCCACAGAACTTTGTGGATCCAACTGCTGCTCTTCCTCAGCAGGTTGAGCAGTCTCCTGTGCATCTCTAATTTCTTCAAAATGTACTTTACTCCCACTGTTTTTCTTAGAGAGAAACTCCCTCTCAAGAAAAGAACAGTCCCGAGCAACAAATACTTTGTTCTCAGATTGGTTGTAAAAGTAGTATGCCTTGGTTTCCCTAGGATAACCAACGAAGTAGCATTTATCTGATTTGGGTGCAAGCTTGTCAGAGATTAAACGTTTGACATAAGCTTCACAACCCCAAATCCTCAGGAAAGACAGACTAGGAACATTCCCAGTCCACATTTCATGTGGTGTCTTTTCCACTGATTTAGATGGTACCCTATTTAGTGTAAACGCAGACGTTTCTAGAGCGTATCCCCAAAAGGATAATGGAAGATTAGAATGACTCATCATAGACCGAACCATGTCCAACAGGGTTCGATTCCTCCTCTCTGACACTCCATTCCATTGGGGTGTTCCAGGAGGAGTGAGTTGTGAAACAATTCCACACTCGCTCAGATAGTCGCTGAATTCTTGACTCAAGTATTCTCCTCCGCGATCCGATCGCAGAACTTTGATACTTTTTCCAAGTTGATTCTGTACTTCATTCTTGAATTCCTTGAATCTATCAAAGGATTCTGACTTGTGTCTCATCAAATAGACATAGCCATACCTACTGAAGTCATCAGTGAAGGTTATGAAGTACCTGTAATTTCCTCTGGCAACAGTACTCATCGGCCCACATACATCAGTATGAATAAGGCCCAATAAGTCACTGGCCCTTTCATTTGGTTTGTTGAAAGGGGCTCTAGCCATTTTGCCCACCAAGCAAGATTCGCATTTCTCACATGATTCAAAATCAAATGAGCCCAGAAGCCCATTTCGATGGAGCCTTTGGATGCGTTTCTCATTGATATGGCCCAAACGACAATGCCATAAGAAAGTCGGGTTTTCGTCATTGGACTTAAACCGCTTTGTATTTATGTTAAAGTTAGGCATTTCTTGGTCTAATACATATAACCCATTATCCAATGGGGCGCTACCATAAAATGTACCATCACGATTAAAAGAACAAACTTTATTCTTAACAGCAAAATCAAAACCTTCCAAATCCAAAATGGAAACTGAAATTATGTTTCTGCTAATCGCAGGTACAAAGTAGCAATTATTTAAAATTAAAACCATGCCCGAAGGTAAGGACAACTCGTAGGTGCCTACGGCCAGTGCAGCAACCTTAGCTCCATTCCCGACCCGTTGCTCTACTTGTCCTTTCTTCAGCGTCCTACTGTTTCTTAGTGCCTGCACTGAAGGAATGTTTAGGTGTTAATCCTGATTTAGTTCTTCAGATTAATTCATCCTAAACATGCGGATCTAGGTTCTCTTGGATAGAAACAATATTGATCTCACCTTTTACCTGTTTTGTGCAGCGGAAAGGGAGAACAGGTCAGAGATCAGAGAGCCACCAAGGGATGGATCCTCCAAAGGTTCACACACGCACGCAAAGGAATCTGGCTGCTAGACCACGAGGAGGGAGGCGACAGAGAGAGAGAGAGAGGCGCAGACTTGGAGAGAATTAGAGAGCTAGGTCAGGTTTTATTCATTTAAAACCTGTCTTAGTTCTCATGGGCTTTCGGGCCCAATTCTCGGTCTTATTATTTCCTAGGCGTTCACGCACTGTTTCGATCGACACACCTTGTGTATCGATCGACACACGATTGCTGAACCCTTTAATCTCTAAGTACAGTAAATGCCTAGCACTTTTACCGTACTTCTGTCAATCCGTTCCTACACATTTTCCTGTAAGCTTAGGCGTGTGACCCATATGGGATCATATAATAAAGGCAATAAGTCCAAGACTTATAGATCATGAGCGGACTCTAGCAAGCCATCATGACCCCCAGTATTATATGACTTATGTCTGATCATTGACATACTCTTACTTTCTAGAGACAGTACCGAGATTACTGGACACAATTCCAACAATCTCCCACTTGTACTGGAATCTCTGTATTCATAATCCTTTTGTCACAATATCTCGATTAGTCATAAGGCAAGATTGGTGTCATCCTTATAAAGCCTAATCTTGTTCATCAGACTCTGATTCGATACTGACAATCCAAACGACTCGGGACAGTCCGTTTGAGCATGGCCATGCATTTTCCAGTATTCAAATCTCCGATTGGCCTAGAGATATTCACTCCATTTATATTGGAGGGACAATCCCGTCTTGTTCCATCACTGTAAACTACTCACTTCATGATACTCCCAAACAAGGTCCTTATAACTATCGCATAACGACAGCGTTAGACAATGATCAAAGTGCATCACTTCATGTACAGTCACATGCATGCGAACTCAGGTCTGAGGACTATACTCTATAGTCGTAGTAAGAATCTCTTATGACATAGATATAAATATCCTGAAGAGTTCTTATTAGCGGGTCTTGTCCGGTCGTATGTTCCCAACATACACCTATGTACTGACTTTGATGCCGTGCATCTATGACACACTGAGACTTTGTCATAAGTCACATATCAATCTAGTCTCACACGGTTGTTGGTGTTCCAATTTCAACAACCTTCGACTAGGGACTGAATGATATAAGCTATCTATCAAATATAGGGTCTCATGATCAAGCTAAATGACTTTGATGACTCAAGATCAAGTCACTTACTTCGATGACCTATAAAATGGTTCATATCACTTTGGAACGATTATTTCATCACAGTTAAAATAATCTTGAAATAATAATTTCATTAAACATAAAATGTTTTACTAGAACATATCAAATAACTAAATAAAGCCCTCAAACTCCCACTCAAATTTAGATTACATTTCAATGTCTCTAATGCCTACAGCTTCAGTCAGGAACTCGAGCTTAGGCCTTGGGAGTGGCTTTGTCAACGGATCAGCGACGTTATCATCTGTCTGAACTCGACTGATCTTGACTTCCTTTCTATTAATGATGTCACGTATCAAGTGAAATCTTCTTAGAACATGCTTGGATTTCTGGTGTGATCTTGGTTCCTTTGCCTGAGCAATAGCACCATTGTTGTCACAAAACAGTGCCAGAGGCTCAGCCGCATCTGGTATCACACCTAGTTCAATAATGAACTTTCGTATCCAAACAGCTTCCTTCGCAGCTTCTGAGGCGGCGATATATTCAGCTTCTGTAGTGGAATCAGCAACGGTGTCTTGCTTGGAGCTTCTCCAACTGATTGCACCGCCATTCAGACAAAAGATATAACCGGACTGTGACCGGAAATCATCTTGGTCTGTCTGGAAACTTGCGTCCGTGAATCCACTGACTTTAAGCACATCACTTCCACCGTATACCAAGAACTTATCCTTAGTATGTCTTAGATACTTCAGGATATTCTTTACGGCAATCCAATGGTTTTCACCTGGATTTGACTGGTATCTACTCGTCATGCTCAATGCATAAGCAACATCAGGACGAGTACAGATCATGGCATACATGACAGATCCTATTGCAGATGCATAAGGAATATTCTTCATGCGCTCAAGCTCAGCAGCCGTCGTAGGGCTCTGCTTCTTGCTTAGCGTTGTGCCATGTACCATTGGCGTGAAGCCCTTCTTGGAATCCTTCATGCTGAATCTTTGTAGGACTTTGTCAATGTATGAATCTTGACACAAGCCTATCAGCCTTCTAGATCTATCCCGGTAGATCCTGATTCCAAGAACGTATGCGGCTTCACCCATGTCTTTCATGGAAAAACAACTTCCAAGCCAGTCCTTTACGGACTTCAGCATTGGAATGTCGTTTCCGAGAAGCAGTATGTCATCGACATACAGAATAAGAAATACTATCTTGCTCCCACTAGTTTTCTTATACACGCATTGTTCTTCTTCGTTTCTGATGAAGTCAAATTGCTTGATCGCTTCATCAAAACGAAGATTCCAGCTCCTCGATGCTTGCTTCAATCCATAAATGGATTTATGAAGCTTGCATACTTTCCCAGCATTCTTTGGATCTATGTAACCGTCAGGTTGTGTCATATACACATCCTCTTCCAGAATTCCATTCAGGAAGGCGGTTTTCACGTCCATCTGCCAAATTTCATAATCATGAAAAGCTGCAGTTGCTAGTAGAATCCGAATAGATTTCATCATAGCCACTGGTGAATAGGTTTCATCGTAATCCACACCGTGAACTTGTCTGAAACCTTTTGCCACCAACCTGGCTTTATAAATCTGGACATTTCCATCCACGTCAATCTTCTTCTTGAAGATCCATTTGCACTCGATGGCTTTTACACCAGCGGGTAAGTCAACCAACGAAAACACTTGGTTGACCGACATGGAGTCCATTTCGGAATCAGTGGCCTTGCGCCACTTCGAGGAATCTGGGCCCATCATGGCTTGATTGAAGTTCGATGGTTCATCACCATCAATGATCAGAAGATCATGACAGTCAGTCACGAGGAACCCTTGATATCTCTCGGGTTCGTGACGGATCCTCCCGGATCTTCGAACTTCAGGTACTACAGGTTCAGGCTCTACAATTTCTTGTAGGTCCTCCTGCTGCTCTTCCCCATCAGGTTGAGCAGTATCCTGTTCATCTTGAATTTCTTCAAGCAGTACCTTACTCCCACTGTCTTTCTTAGAGAGAAACTCTCTCTCAAGAAAGTTACAATCCCGGGCAACAAAGATCTTGTTCTCGGAACGTAGATAGAAGTAATAAGCCTTGGTTTCCTTCGGATAACCAATGAAGTAGCATTTATCAGACTTTGGTGTAAGCTTATCTGAGATTAATCTCTTGACATAGGCTTCACAACCCCAAATTCTTAGATAAGACAGCACTGGAGCCACTCCAGTCCATAATTCATATGGTGTCTTTGCTACTGCTTTCGATGGCGCTCTATTTAGAGTGAACACTGCTGTTAGCAGAGCATATCCCCAAAGGGATATTGGAAGGTCTGTGTGACTCATCATAGATCGAACCATATCCAATAAGGTCCGATTTCTCCTCTCAGACACACCATTCCATTGAGGTGTTCCAGGAGGAGTGAGTTGGGACACGATCCCACACTCTCTTAGATGATCACTGAATTCTTGGCTTAAGTATTCTCCTCCTCGGTCGGACCGAAGAGCCTTAATGCTTTTGCCAAGTTGGTTCTGTACTTCATTTTGGAATTCTTTGAACTTCTCAAAAGATTCAGACTTATGTTTCATCAAATAAACATATCCATACCTACTGAAATCATCAGTAAAGGTAATGAAGTACTGATAGTTTCCTCTTGCATTTGTGGACATTGGGCCACACACATCAGTGTGTATCAGGCCCAATAAGTCACTGGCCCTCTCGTTAGGTTTATTAAAGGGGGCCCGTGTCATTTTGCCCATCATGCAGGATTCGCATTTCTCACATGACTCAAAGTCAAATGAGCCAAGAAGTCCATTCGAATGGAGCCTCTTGATGCGTTTCTCGCTGATGTGCCCTAAACGACAATGCCATAGAAACGTTCGGTTCTCCTCATTAGGTTTGAACCGTTTGGTATTAATGTTATAAATTGGCGCGGATTGATCGAGTATGTAAAGCCCATTCGTAAAAGGGGCAGAACCATAGAACAAATTGTTGCGATTGAAGGAACATAATTTATTCTTAACTGAAAAATCATAACCTTCCAAATCCAACAAAGAAATTGAAATAATATTTCTGCTTATAGCCGGTACAAAATAACAATTATTGAGTTCTAAAATCAATCCCGAAGGTAAAGACAACAAGTATGTGCCTACAGCTAGTGCTGGAACTTTCGCTCCATTCCCAACTCGTAGCTCCACTTGTCCTTGCTTCAGCCTTCTACTGTTGCTGAGTGCCTGCATATTAGTACAAATATGAGCCCCACAACCAGTATCCATAACCCATGAGGTATTATCAGAAGTATTTGTATTAACTTCTATAACAAAAATACCTGTCGAAGAAGTCTCGAGAGTCTTCTTCTTTAATTCCTTTAGACCTTCTTGGAATTTCTTACATTCTCTCCTCCAATGCCATGGTTCTTTACAGAACCTGCATATGTCAGTTGGCCCAGCCTTGGACTTGGGCTTGGGCTTTGGCATGTCCTGGTCCGCGACTTGGACAGCCTTGGCCTTTCCCTTATCCTTAGCAGAGGATTTCTTAAACCCCTTGCCCTTTTGCACCATAAGCACATTGGGGTCCTTGGCGGTTTTCCTCAAGTTGGGCTCTGCAGTCTTGAGCATTCCGTGAAGCTCATGCAATGTCTTACTCAAGCCATGCATGTTAAAGTTCAGAATGAACTGATCATAGCTTGCAGGTAATGACTGCAGAATGATGTCGCAGGCAAGTTCCTGGCTGATTGGGCAGTCGAGTTTCTGAAGATGATCGAGATAACCCATCATCTTCAAGACATGAGGACTCACTGCCGCATTCGCAGCCAACTTGCAGTCCAAGAGGTTCTTAACTGTCTGGAACCTCTCAGTCCTAGCCTGCTCCTGAAAAAGCGATTTCAGGCTTGCCATTATCTCAATTGGTGACAACACACTCTCGAACTGCATTTGCAGCTCAGCAGTCATTGTCGCCAACATAAGGCAATACACATCATTTTCATCTGACGAATGCTTTTCCCAAGCATTATGCAGAGTCCTGGCGGCATTGTTAGCAGGC
Source organism: Orychophragmus violaceus (assembly GCA_030180135.1). Taxonomy (NCBI): domain Eukaryota; kingdom Viridiplantae; phylum Streptophyta; class Magnoliopsida; order Brassicales; family Brassicaceae; genus Orychophragmus; species Orychophragmus violaceus. Next base: position 84,821,356 of record CM058239.1, read on the forward strand.
CTCTCGGGGAGAGGATCACGAAGGACATAATCCTTCTTCTCCTGCTTGAGGACCAGCCTCAAGTTCCTTGACCACGTCAGGAAGTTCGTTCCAGTCAGCTTCTCCTTCTCGAGAACAGACCGGATTGAGAATGTGTTTTGTGTGCTTGTAGTAGTCATAGCTGAAATATATAGATAAAAAGGTTATTAGTTAAAATGTTCAATATGATTAATCTCGCATTAAAATTAATATGATTAATCACGCATTATATTCAATAACATAAGTTACCCTCAATAGAATATAATGATTCCAAGATCCACATATAACTAAGATTAAAGTGGGCCACTGGCCGTCACCCAACCTTAGCTTATATCGGTAAGCCCTTTGTCGGCTAATTATATCCGTGATATAACTCTTGGTTGTGAATCTGGGCCCGAGGCCCAATCCATTCTGATGTCTCAAGGCCCGGGACTCCCGATGGCCCAGTCAAGAAAACCAGACTATACAGTCATGTAATCATTAATGTCTGGGACTCCCAGTGACATTTATGAATCACAAACCGTCTTATCCACGCAAAAGTAGACACCCTCACACTGTAAGGCCATGAATACAATTGAATGTGCTTCGACAGCTGACATAGAATGGACAAGACATCCAACGCTTGATATTATTTGAGGTTCGTAGGTTTATTAAAATTTCATTCTGGAAACCTACTATTTTTTGGAAACTTTCTAAAATTGGAAACTTTCTAAAACCGGAAACTTTCTAACTTTAGAAATTTCTTTAAATCCAAAACCCGCAAATCTAGAAACTTCTATTTTAGGAAACTTTCTAATTTCAAAATTTTGGAAACTTTAATTTAAAATCGACTTTATAATTTTATAAAATAAATTTTAAATTAATCTGAAGAAAGACTCAAATAATTGGCCCAATTGTTTTAACTTCTTGGCCCGAGGCCCAAGAACTGGTCCATGTCCAAGACATGACCCAATTGTCCAATTAAATGACATAACCGGTCTGGTTCATTAAAATTGGTCTAACCAGATTTTAATTACTACGATGACCACAATTGTCAACCGGTTATTTACTAAACCGGATTTTCTCAATTTATTTGGTCCAACCAAATCAAATTAGAAAATCCTGGTTTAGGCACAAAATCCAATTTTCGACTTTGGATTTCTTATCCCGGTTTAACCAGAACTTAATAAATTTATTAAGTCTGTTTATTAAACCGTGACGTTTTTAAGTTTTAATTAAATTAAACCGAGCCAAAACCCTAACCGCATCGATCGATGCTCTCAGCATCGATCCTGCAACGATCATGCATCGATCCTGCATCGATCGATGCTCTCACGCGTGCACGAACGGTTATCAGGTTTGGCCGAGAGATTCTCGCGAGATCCACGCGATCGTTAGATCGATCCGTGCGATCGCATCGATCGATGCATCGCGATCTCAGCCGATGCAAAATTCAGTTTAGGTCGCATATCAAATCAATATAGTTTGATCATGCGATTTTTCATCTGTTTGATTAGGATTCAATTCTTGTTTCTTAAGTGTTTTGCTCTTATCAGTAGATTGATTCAAAAACACCTCTTTAAACAATCCTAAACATGAATCTAAACAAGAAAACCAGAACCAATAGCTCTGATACCACTGAAGGAATGTTTAGGTGTTAATCCTGATTTAGTTCTTCAGATTAATTCATCCTAAACATGCGGATCTAGGTTCTCTTGGATAGAAACAATATTGATCTCACCTTTTACCTGTTTTGTGCAGCGGAAAGGGAGAACAGGTCAGAGATCAGAGAGCCACCAAGGGATGGATCCTCCAAAGGTTCACACACGCACGCAAAGGAATCTGGCTGCTAGACCACGAGGAGGGAGGCGACAGAGAGAGAGAGAGAGGCGCAGACTTGGAGAGAATTAGAGAGCTAGGTCAGGTTTTATTCATTTAAAACCTGTCTTAGTTCTCATGGGCTTTCGGGCCCAATTCTCGGTCTTATTATTTCCTAGGCGTTCACGCACTGTGTCGATCGACACACCTTGTGTATCGATCGACACACGATTGCTGAACCCTTTAATCTCTAAGTACAGTAAATGCCTAGCACTTTTACCGTACTTCTGTCAATCCGTTCCTACACATTTTCCTGTAAGCTTAGGCGTGTGACCCATATGGGATCATATAATAAAGGCAATAAGTCCAAGACTTATAGATCATGAGCGGACTCTAGCAAGCCATCATGACCCCCAGTATTATATGACTTATGTCTGATCATTGACATACTCTTACTTTCTAGAGACAGTACCGAGATTACTGGACACAATTCCAACATGCACATCAGTACAAATGTGAGCACCGCAGCCGGTATCCAATACCCACGAAGTAGAACGAGAAGATATAACATTAAGTTCGATAACATAAATACCTGAATCAGACGCATCATACGTCTTTTTCAGCTTCTTGTAATCTTCCTTGAACTTCTTGCAGTCTCTTTTCCAATGCCCCAACTGCTTGCAGTAGTTGCACTTATCCTCAGCAGAAGGCCCGGATTTGGGTTTGGGCTTGGGCTTGTCTTGACTTTCAGTCTCGACAACCTGGGCCTTTCCCTTATCCTTCTTAGGTTTCTTAAACCTTTTACCCCCTTGTACCATCAGGACACTGGGAGTAGCCTTCTTGAGATTCGGTTCTGCTGTCTTCAGCATACCGTGCAACTCAGTCAATGTCTTAGTCATGTTTTGCATGTTGTAGTTCATGATGAACTGATCAAAAAACGACGGCAAAGACTGCAGAATCATGTCAGTGGCTAGCTCCTGACTAATGGCACAGTCCAGTTTCCCCAGGTTATCAATGTAACCCATCATTTTAAGGACATGAGGACTTACTGGACTGTCCTTAGCCAGCTTGCAATCCATGAGAGATTTAACCGTCTGGTATCTCTCTGTGCGAGCTTGCTCCTGAAACAAAGCTTTCAGGCTGTTAATCATCTCAATGGGTGATAACACGTTCTCATATTGCTTCTGCAGCTCAGAGTTCATAGTCACCAGCATTAGACAATTAACATCTTTGACATCCGCTGAATGCTTATCCCAAGCATTCTTTTCTGTCTGCGGAGCATTGGAACGTGGCCTCTCGGTGAGAACTCTTTCAAGGACATATTCCTTGTTCTCCTGCCTGAGAACTATTCTCAGGTTCCGATACCATTCCAAGAAATTAGATCCATTTAACTTGTCCTTCTCAAGGACGGATCTCAGTGAGAAAGTGTTGATGTGATTTGAGACAGACATAGCTGTAATTCAAAAGAGGTAGATTTTAGTCATAAAGCTCAAGAAATGAGAATTCTTATCTAATAAGAAAAACTCGCATTGTATTCAAAACTACGATTCCTCAGATGAATACAATGAGCCAAGATCCTCAGATTGCTAAAATTCGAGTGGGCGACTCGCCGTTACTCAAATTTCAGTCATCTAGGTAAGCAAATCATTGCTAATTGTACCATGTACAACTCCTGGTCGTGGATAAAACAAACTATGTTTAATCCACTCCGATGACTCTGAGCCCAGAACTTCTGACAGCCCAGTCAAGTGAAACCAATCTCTTCTGTCTTGTGATCATTAATAGTTGCACTGCAAATCTATCAATGATCACATGCATTCCTTATGTTGCTGTGGACACCAAGGACTCCAAAGATGTCCAACAACAACACGAGTCGTGACAGTAGACGAGATCGGGCAAGACATCATGATCACTTGATATTTAGTTGAGGAAAGGAACTATTTAATCTTTGTGCATATCCAATATACATCCAAGAAATTATAGATTTGATTAAAACATTCAGTTTTATTAAGTTAAGGTTCATTATTGATTTGGTATTCGCAACTTGAAGTCCAACTTCTAAGTCTGCAGGTTATGTATCAATCGATGCAAGCTTGCAACGATCGACACACTCAAACCACAATCAAATTTGGTTTCCGGTTCAATCCAATTCAACTGAAACCAACCGACTGAATCGATCGATGCACCCAGTGCGTCGATCGGTACAGAGCGAGTTTTCGCTGTGCATCGATCGACACAAGCTTAGTGACGATCGATGCTATGCGAACAACCCAAAAGATTTTTCCGAGTTTTCGCTCTGTGTCGATCGACGCACGCTTTGCATCGATCGACACACTGCGACAAACCCTAAAATTTTAACGTGTTATTTCGCGGCGTGTCGATCGACACATCCGATGCATCGATCGACACAGTGCGATTTCAACAGTTTCATCGTTTTTCAACAGGCTTAAAATCCGAGATTAACAAGAGAAAACACGATTTCAGCATGCAATATTCAATTCAACAACGACAAGTTTCGAATTAATTGCATCAGATTCAATAGCTAAACCCTAACAACGCTATGATACCACTGTTGGTTCTCCTAGGATCTAGGGTTTGATATATTGAATAAAACCAACCTCGTTCTTACCTTTCTGGCAGCGGAATTGAGATGGTGAACGAGATCAGTGGAGCAACGCAATCGCCTTGCCTCTACCAGATACACACGCACACAAGCTGGAACAACGGGATGCTAGTACCGAATTGTGTGGGATCTCAGAGTTTTTTGAGTTTCTGCTTTTCTGTCTCAGGAAAAAGAGACGGCCAGGGTTCAGGTCGACCATATAAGACCTTATATATCGACCTGGAAATGACATCACCAAACCGTCGGACAATCCCGGCTCGGTTACGTCATTAATCCGAAACATCAATTTCGGAACCCGATGTGCAACGATCGATACACTTACTGTGTCGATCGACACACCTCCACGAAAAGCCTGCATCGATCGACGCACTCATGCATCGATCGACACACACATTGTAAAACTCTATGTAAATGTGTATCCAATACACATAAGTATGATCATTACCATAATGATCATTCCCACTTTCATGCTTCCAGTTTGCTTAGGTGTGTGACCCTATAGGATCATATAATACTGGCAGTAAGTCTACAACTTACAGACTGCAAGAGGCTTCTAGCAAAACATTGCAACCACCCAGTATTATACGAATGTCTGATCTCGACACACAACTATCATCAGGAGTGAGTACAAGTGTGATTTCAGGACACTATCCCAACATAACCTATCATGAAACGTCTTGCTCGGTATTTTCGCAATTATGCTGCTTGGCGTCTCCGCAATCATACTACTCAAAATATCTCAGAGTTTCGGCTCGTCAGTAGTCCGAGCAAAGAAAGTCAATCTCCGAGCATGAACCGCTGAGCAGTCCCACAAGAAATATGTGCCGACGACCAAAGAAAATTATGCTCAACGCCCACCCATATCCAAGCTGAATCTTTGTTGAGAAAATGCACGACCGAGCGAAGACTAAATCCCTTTAAGCACCAATTCTTCTGAGCAGACATACGTCCACGACGCCTCAACTAATCGGAGATCAGTTTATCTCAACTAGCGAGCAGGATCCCTCAACTCTACCTGAGTCGACTAGGCTCCAGCTCGTCGTATCAAATCAAGAAAAGCAACAGAGCTCAACTTACGATCATATATCCTACTGTTTCGATAAGTCGAAGAAAGACATTGAAGCTCTAACGAAGCTGAACTAACTGCACGCCCAACGGACTTGTAAGTTCCAAACCCTGCACGAGCTCATCCAAAAAGCACCATCAAGAAAAAAATCCTAGGTGTTTGGCTGCACCTTGCTCATCGAGAAACACTTGAACTATGGGATGGCTTGATCTCCGAAAGGGGTACGTAGGCAGCCGATATCTTGATCGGTTCAGCTGTCCCTTCTTTTCAAAAAAGGGGGAGTGGGTCCGTATATATATATACTTCTGTATTAGAATTCGGAAATTTCAAAACAATTTCCTAACTCGAAAGCAAATTCTCGGACAAAAATGCTCGAATGTATCAACAGACAAGCTGGGAAACTCTGAGCAGGTCTCCGAGCGATACTTCGTGTGAAAAACGTTTCGCATGAACAACGTTTCGTATAAACGACACTTTGTATGAATGACGTTTCGTATGAATAAACATTTCGTATGAATGTTTCGTATGGATAACGTTTTATACTAAATGAATGAAACCATCTAGCCGAACATCCAGATGGATCATTCATACGAACACATCACACGATATAATCTACGGACAAGCTCAAACATTCAGGCAAGCTGCTCGGAAATTTCGAGCGGACAAGGCATCTCGAAATTTCCGAGCTAACCAATCATCTCGGAAATTCTGAGCTAACCAATCTTCTCAAAAATTCTGAGCTGACCACTCTTCTCGGAAATTCCGAACAAACCAGCTTGGAAATTCTGAGCTAACCAATCTTCTCGAAAATTCTAAGCTAGCCAATCTTCTCGGAAATTCTGAGCTGACCACTATTCTCGGAATTTTCGAACTAACCAGCTACGAAATTCCGAGCTATCCAATCTTCTCGGAAATTCTGAGCTGACCACTATTCTCAGAAATTCCGAACAAACCAGCTAGGAAATTCCGAGCTAACCAATCTTCTCGGAAACTCTGAGCTAGCCAATCTTCTAAGAAATTCCGAGCTTACCAATCTCCTCGGAAATTCTGAGCTAAACAGCTAGGAAATTTCGGGCTTACCAACTTTCTCTGAAATTTTGAACTAACCAGTAGGAAATTCCGAGCTGCTCGAAATTTTCAGAGAAGATTGGTCCTCTCAACCAAAGACAAAACTCGTCCGACTAATCTCAAAATGTACTCGGGCAATTTTCACGACGTTCTGTTCGTGAAGCCATTCCGTTCGAAGAATTTAAAAAAAAAACTCAAGTCACCATATCACAACCACGACTACGACGTATCCGCAGAAGTTCAACTCCCCAATCATATGATTGGACTTATCCAGTAACAAAAAATAAACTCATTCTCGCTTTTTATTTAATTTACTTCTATTAGATCAAAATTAGGATATAAACTTCGTAACTTAGAATTTGTTTATTATCACGCTGTATGCATGTTTCCATGATTGTTAGGAATAGTTTATCTTGTCTGAACACATCCTTTACGGATATTGTAACACCCGTCCCTTTGGATCCAAGTCAACAACTCTTTGACTCCACGAGTCATAGTCCACAAACGCGAACCAAGTCATAAACCGGAACCAACAATCGAATAACTGAAAAGGGTTTACTTTATTGAAACAGAAAACTGAGTCTTACATGAATTGAACCAACTGAAATAGTTTTAAAATGTGAAAAGGAAGAATCGCATAAGTCTTCACGAATAACAGAACGAAAAAGAAGAGAAGGAAACCACATTCCCAAAACATAGCATCACACCGTCCGTCTAACCCTGCAACGCTCCAGGGTTACCAGCAAAACAATCAACGAAGGAGGCCTGAGTATTTGGTTTACACCAATACCCAGTGAGGGCGGATTCTAGGAATACTGTTATCTCTACTTTAAACTAACACAACATCAAGCACGAGTCCAAAGTTAATAACACCTTGCACCCAACGCCCGAAGGCACAAACAAACTAACGTCCAGATCGTACCGCAGACGCCCACCACCCCGTACTCTAGACTCCTACCGCCCGAAGCGCAAACAATTCAACAAGCCCCGAAGACCGCCATTGGCTCCGGTGCCCAAAAACTCAATCACTTGGGGGGGCTTGCCAAAACCCCCTTCCGACGTACAAGGGACACGTACAAAACGCAATGTACGCGTGCCGCCACCCAACACCCTTACGGGGGACCTAAACAGTTCTATCCAGCATAGCCTTCACACACAAGCAACGTTTTCAGTTCAAATGATAACCTAGTGTCTAAGTTCTATTTTCGGTTTAAGAAACAACCTAGATTCTAGGTTATTATCAATAACATCAACGCAAATCCTCTGCTAGAACTACACTACTTAGGAAAGATACTATTAAACGTGGATTCGAGTCCCAACACTGCAGTAGAATAAAGAAAGAGATCACGTTCAGTCATCACCTTAGTCTAGATCTGAAGAAGAAAGTAGATCTTGTGAATCCGGCTATAGATCTGGTGATCCCGCACACAGATCTAGGGTTTTAGACGACATATCTAAAGAAAGAGAACAGCTTTAAGGTTTTTGGCCAACAGATATGGACAAAAGAAAAGATACGGTTTAGATCTACAACTTATATCCATCAGAAGCATAGATCTGAAGCATATCTGAGCAAAAGAAGAAGATACAGTTCAGATCTACAACTTATGTCCATCAGAAGCATAGATCTAAAGCAGATCTGAGTGAGAGAGAGACGGGACGAGTGATACGGTTCAGATCTACAACTTCTACAGATCAGATCTGATCTAGAAGCATAGATCTGAAGCAGATATGGGGTTTAGAAGAAGAAAACGAAGTAGATCTGAGATCCGGGAAGTCTCACCTTAAGAACGCGAAGAACGGATGGCTCTGCACTCAAAAGAATCGAGTAGACGACGAGTCAGAGTAAGGGATCAGAAACGTGTGCGAAAACGGTTTACGGCAAAAAATCCGGCGAGTATGGCCGGCGGCGATGGTTCTCCGGGCGGCGGCGGTCGGCGTTTTCCGGCGGCGGTCAGCCGGCGGCTGATCGGTGGCTGGCCGGCGGTCATCATGGCGGCTCCGGGCTGGTCATCGGTCGTCGGCTGGCTCGGGCTGCGGGCAGAGCTTCGATGTCTCGAACTTTGTGCCAAATGAGAGGAGGTGCTCCTTCTTTTATAGGGAGTGGAGCTAGGGTTTTCCTTCTCCTCGGATTGGGCCTTGGGCTTCTGGCTCATTCCCCTCTTTTCTTTGGGCTCAAGCAATTCTCCTTAGCCCTTCTCTCCTCTTTCTTTGGGCCCAAGTAATGGGCCAGAATTGGGGCCATTACAATTCTCCCCCACCAACAGCGAATTCGGCCCTGAATTCGGCCCGATACTAGGCTCCGCAAACAACTCTGGATGGCTCAACTGAAATGGTTGCTCGGGTTCCCAAACATCATCATGAATTCCGTCTCACTCCCAACGAATCAAAACCATCTTGGTTTTCTTCCCGTTGAACTCTGATTCTCGGCGGTCCACAACCTTGACCGGTTTACTCGTCACTGACCAATTACGGTTGACATCTGATGGCGGCTTAGGTAGGATCAGTTCCGGTTCACAAACAACCTTCTGCAGAACAAACACATGGAACACGTTGTGAAAATCCGACAGCTCATGAGGTAACTCTAACCTATATGCCACCACACCAACTCTCTCGACAATCACGAATGGTCCCATATATCTAGTCCTCAACTTTTTCAGCTTGCGGTTGGGATCGTTTCCCCGGAACGTCCTCATCTTAAGATACACTGAATCTCCCACTGCGAAATCCAAATCCTTACGACGTTTATCTGCATAACTCTTCTGACGGTCGTGGGCTTGCTTTAACATCTCCTTAAGTAACTCCACTTGCTCAACCGTTTCCTGGATCATCTCCGGCTCTAGATCACGCCTCTCCCCCACCTCGGTCCAACACAGGGGGGTCCTGCAAGGTCGACCATATAGAGCCTCATATGGCGACATCCCTATGCTTTGGTGATGGCTGTTGTTGTAGGCAATCTCGACAAAGGGCAGGAACTTGACCCAGTTGCCTTCCCAATCCAACACACACGCTCGTAGCATATCCTCCAACGTCTGGATGGTCCGCTCAGACTGTCCATCGGTCTGCGGATGGTATGCTGTACTAAGAAGTACCTTCGTACCCATTGCTTTCTGAAAAGCCTGCCAGAAGATGGAGGTGAACATAGGATCTCTGTCTGACACAATGATGATTGGTGCCCCATGCAACTTCACTATGCACTCAATGTACTTCCGAGCGAGGATCTCTATCCCATTTGTCTTCTTAATCGCGAGGAAGTGTGCAGACTTGGCGAGCCGGTCCACGATCACCCAAATCGCATCCTTCTTTCCGGTCGTCCTTGGTAGCCCGGTGACAAAATACATGGTCACCATATCCCATTTCCATTCTGGTAGAGGTAACCCTTGTAGCAACCCCTATGGACTAGGCTTGGGCATTCAAATATTCGGTTCGGTTTCGGATAGGAACCATTCGGTTTCGGATAGGAACCATTCGTTCCGGATATTTTGGTTCTTAGAGATTTAGAACCCATCGGGTATTTTACAATTTTTGGTTCGGTTCCGGTCGATTTCGGTTCGGTTCCGGGTACCCATAACAAAAACAAATCTGACAAAAAAAAAAAAGAAAAAAAATTATTTAGTTAGGTATAATTGATTTATAACACCACATGTAATGCCCATTAATAAACTTTTTAATACATTTTAATGAAATGAATTTTTTGAAAAAAAAAAAATAAATAAAAATTCCACATCAAAAATATAAAAAAAAAAGAAAAATTTGGTAGAGTTTTAGCTATAAATAAAAAATTTTCTTCTAAAACTTACTATTTCAAACAATTGGGCTTAGTAAAATTGGTGATCTATATGTTTATATATATTATAGGTTATGTCTAATATATATGTATACATATTTTTCGGATATTCGGATACCCGATAGGATATCGGTTTGGTTCCGGGTATTACCCAATACCCAGGGTTCCAAAATAAATGACCCATCGGATAAATACTATATAACTATATCGGTTTCGGGTCGTTCATTTCGGGTCGGTTCCGGTTAAAATGCCCAGACCTACTAGGGAATCTCCTTTCCGCCTTAACTTGTTGGCAATTCTGACAATGAGAAACCCACTTTACCACATCCTTCTTCATGCCATCCAAGTGATAGTACTGCCTCAAATTCTGATACATCTTGTGATTCTCAGGGTGTATCGAGAACTAAGATTGGTGAGCTTGCTTTAGAATCCTCTTCCTCAACTCATGATTATTGGGTACACAGATTTGGTTTTTGAACGTAATCATCCCGTTGGTTGTGGTGCGGTACCCAGACACCTCTTTTTCTACCATCGCCCGCAAGGTTCCATCCTTGGGATGTGCCTCCCTAATCCTACCCAATAAGTCAGCATGTTCAAACGCTTCCAGTCGGGCGACACTTTCCTCAACCGTGGTGGCGTACAACCGTAGTTCAGCCAAGGCTGTCGACAATTCCTGCACTTCCTTGTTTTCTGACACGACGATCTTTCTTCTGCTTAGAGCATCAGCTACCTGGTTGGCCTTCCCAGGGTGATACTCAATCTCAAGATCGTAATCTGCTAGCAGCTCCATCCATCGATGTTGCCTCAGATTCAGCTCTCCTTAGGTGAAGACGTACTTCAAACTCTTATGGTCCGTGAATATCTACACCTTCTCCCCGTACAAATAGGCACGCCATATCTTCAGAGCAAAGACCACTGCTGCTAGCTCCAAGTCGTGGGTGGGGTAATTAACCTCGTGCTTCCTCAACTGTCTCGATGCATAGGCGATCACTCTCCCCTCCTGCATCAAGACACACCCCAATCCAACTTCGGATGCGCCCGTGTAGACAACATACGGTATCCCCAGCTGTGGTAGTACCAACACTGGAGTTTGAGTCAACTGTTCCTTTAGTTGCTCAAAGCTCTGGGCGCATCTTTCCGTCCATTCGAACTTGACGTCCTTTACGGTACAAGGCCGTCAGAGGTTTCGCGTTGCTGGAAAATCCTTCCACAAACTTCATGTAGTATCCTGCCAAACCCAAGAAACTGCGAACGTCGGTTGCATTCTCCGGCCTCACCCAGTTGGTGATCGAGGTGATCTTTTCTGGATCCACTGCTACACCGGACTCCGATATCAGGTGACCAAGGAATCCAATCTCCCTTTGCTAGAAACTGCACTTACTGAGCTTGGCAAACAACTGCTGCTTCCTGAGGGTCTCTAAGACGAGAGGTGTCCCTCGTGTTCCTCCTTACTCCTCGAGTATACCAGGATGTCGTCGATGAAGACTATCATGCACTTGTCCAAGTACTCTCTGAAGACGTCACTCATCATCTTCATGAAGGCCGCAGGAGCATTGGTTAACCCAAACGGTATTACCACAAACTCGTAGTGTCCATAACGGGTTCGGAATGCCGTCTTCTTAATGTCCATAACGGGTTCGGAATGCCGTCTTCTTAATGTCCTCCTCTGCTGTCCGGATTTGATGATACTTCGAAGCAAGATCTATCTTCGAGAACCAAGAGGCTCTTTGCAGTTGGTCCAACAGCTCATCGATTCTTGGAAACGGGTGCTTATTCTTGATAGTCACCTTATTCAGGCCTCAGTAGTCGATGCAGAGTCTGAAACTCCCATCCTTCTTCTTGACAAACAGTACTGGTGCTCCCCACGGTGAACTTCTTGGTCAGACAAATCCTTTCTCCAAAAGATCTTCCAGTTACTTCTTCAACTCTGCCATCTCTGCGGGCGCTAAACGATAGGGAGCCTTCGACACGAGTGTCGTCTCGGGCTCTAACTCTATCGTAAAGGCATCATTCTTCTCCGGTGGTGGTCCCTTCAACGGCGAGAATACATCCTTGTATTCCGCAGCCACTGGAATGGTTTCCAAACTCGGTGCTCCTTCTTCCTTGGTCATTGAGATGGTCGCCAGGTACGCCTCGTTCCCTTTGCTGATCAACGCTTCTGCTTGAACCATGGATATGACCAATATCTCGGTCTGCGTTTTCATCCCCTTGAAGACGATCTTTCCCTGCTCCTGAGGGAAAGTGATGGCCGCCTTTGCACAATCCATCACAGCTCTGTGTCGTACCAACCAATCCATGCCCAGAATGACTTCATAACGTCCCAACTCCATTCGTGCTAAGTTTGCAGGTAAGTCAACTCCGTCTATCGTCACTGGCACTGCTTCGAAGATCCTCGTGCCTGACACCTTCTCTGCTCCAGCGGTCTCTACCCTCATGATCCTGTCAAGGAAGTTTCCCTTAAAGACCCAACATTCCGAGAACTGTGGGCTCACAAAACTATGCGAAGCTCCCGTGTCAAATAGGGTGTGGGCGGCTACTCCCCCAACCACAAATGATCCTACACGTTTACTAGGCTAAGCTACAAGACCTTTAAATAATGCTACTACACATCAATTCACGCAAGGGGGTGGAAGTTACATACCCGCGATCGGCTCCACTCCCCTGAGGGCTCCTGCAACATACGCTTGAGGTCCCCCAGCCTGCCCTCCTGGTGGCGATTGTGGTAACAATCCAGCTCCTCCTCGCCCTCATGGCTGTTGCGGTGGTAACGGTTGCGCTCATACTCTCCCTCCCACAGCTTGGTTTGGGCACTCTCTTGCCATGTGCCATATCTGCCTGCACCGAAAGCACACATTATGTGGGCAGTCTCTCCTGAGGTGGCCCAACTGTCCGCATACATAGCACGCCATCGGGTGTGCCTGCTGCATCTGCCGCCCTGCCATGGGCTGCGCCTGCTGCATTTGCTGTGTCTGCACTACCGGAACGATGTCATTAGCCGTCTCCCAGTTCCTCTCACCGTTTCGGTGTTGTGCACTCTTTTGTTGCCTCTGCTCTTCCTCCCAGTCAGTCTCAGCATCCGCAATGTGCAATGTGCTTAGTGTGTTCATGGAACACACTGTTTTTGGATAAGCAGATTGCACTTTGTGAATCACTCCAAACCTTGACTGCTCCATGAGTGAAACCAAAATCTTCAAATAATCCTCTTAACCAGATTCCTTCTTTTACTGCTTCTGTCAAAGCCATAAACTCAGCTTCTGTTGTGGACAATGCAACAACCAATTAGAGACTTGACTTCCAACTAACTGCATTTCCACCAATGGTGAACACATATCCTGATATTGATCTCTTCTGATCCAAATCTCCTGCAATGTCTGAGTCGCTGAACCCATGTATCTCCAGCTTCTTGTCTCTTATGTAGACCAACTGAACTTCTGTAGACCCTTTAATGTATCGGAGAAGCCACTTCACAGCTTCCCAGTGGACCAACCCAGGTTTACTCATAAAACGGCTTACCAGACACATACCATATGCTAAGTAAGGTATGAAACCTATCATAGCATACATTATGCTTCCAACAGCTGAAGCACAAGGTGCAGTTTCAGTGTCTATGATCTGTTCTTTAATTGATGCCAACTTGAAATGAGCTCCAATAGGTGTTTGACAACTTTTAGCTTCCTCCATTCTAAAGTTTTTGATCACCTTCTTGAGGTACACTGATTGTGACAACCTTAAGATGCCACCATTCCTGTCTCTGAATATGTCCATACCCAGAATTATACCAGCTGCTCCCATGTCTTTCATCTCAAAGTTACTATTTAACTTCTCTTTTAGACGTTTGATGTCTGACATCTTCTTTGCTGCTAACAACATGTCATGTACGTAAAGAAGAAGTCACATGTAATCATCAGAGGCAAGCTTTTTGTGTATACACATGAGTCATGGTTGCTTCTATCGAATCTTTGAGCCTTCATGACTTCATGAAACTTCTTATTCCACTGTTGGGGTTATTGCTTCAAGCCATAAAGTGATTTCTTCAACAAGCAAACTTGATCCTCTTTGCCTTCAACCTCATAACCTTCTGGCTAATGCATGTGCAGATCTTCCTCTATTTTTCCATGTAGAAATGCCGTATTTACGTCCATTTTTTCCAATTCTAAGTCAAAATGCACCACAAGTGATAACAATGTTCGGATTGAAACATGTTTCACTACATGCGCAAATACCTCTTGATAGTCAATCCCTTCCTTTTGTGTGAAGCCCCTTGCTACTAACCGAGCCTTATACCGATCTGGCTCTACCCCCTATATTCCTGGTTTTATTTTAAACAGCCAACGACACGATATAACATTTTTGTCGTTAGGCTTATCAATCAAAATCCAAGTTTGGTTCTTCATGAGTGATTCCATTTCCTCATCAGTTGCAGACTTCCACTTATCTCTATCTTCACTATTTCTGGCTTCTGAAATATTGCTAGGCTCTTCCAGATTCATCAACTCTGACGTACACAAGGCAAAGAATATCTCATCATTATCAGTGCAGTCATAGTCCTTGAATCTTATGGGAGGTACTATCTGGCACCTTGGTAACTAGGATTTTGCAATCCTTTGAGGTACCAATTCCTCAAGCTTATCGATGTAGCTTTGAGGTATCGAACCTTTTTGGGATGGATAAGACCAATAAGCAAACACTAATCCTTCAGAGTCAAATCAAACAAATTTTGGTTTTTGTTTCTAACAATCCTAACAAAAGCACATCAAACCGAAGTAAATGAAAGCAAATAAACAAACGATTCAATCAATGACAAGAATAAGGCCCAAGGGTTAAGGTCAACGGACAGGTGACTCGGGATGATCAAGGATCCTAATTCAAACTTCAAACAAGCTAATCTCCTAGCAAGGAACACAACGATACGATCAGTTTAATCTCTTAATACTAATCTCTTTACTTAATCCTAATCTAAGAACAAATTCTCATTTGTGAATTAGAATCAAGCAAGCAATCAAACAAGTTCCAAACAACTAACAATCACTCTAAACATACATTCTCATGCGCTAGAATGTGAAAGTTCTATCAAAGCTATGAACAGGAATTTCATCGAACATGTTGTGAACAAGAAATCTTAAGTATCCTAATCAATGTGATCAAGATTAATTAGGCATTACACGCACTTTGACAGATGAGATTTCATACAATTAAACATTAGAATCCATTGATCACCCCTAAATCAACCTAATCCTACCTAACCCATAAGCCCTATGAAAAACTACTCACTAATCATGATCAAACCAACAAATTCCATAGAAATAAGATTGATCATAGAAAAGTAGAGTTTGATTGAAAGATTTGATGAAGGAATCACAAAAGAAGTGCTAGATTCAATCAAGAAATCAAACTTGTTCTTACAAGTGTTTAGAACCATAAAAATAGCATAAGATACTGTAAAAAGATAGGTTTTTGGCTTAAAAAGTCATTAGGGTTCGAGCCGGGTCAACCCGGAACAAACCGGGTGTTGACCCGGATCCAAGGCAATTTCTGGGACGCGTATCGGTCGGCGTATCGGTCGGCCAGACCGATATGGACTCTCGGATTTTTCTGGGAAGGGTCGTATCGGTCGGCGTATCGGTCGGCCAGACCGATACGGACTCTCGGATTTTTCTGGGAAGGGTCGTATCGGTCGGCGTATCGGTCGGCCAGACCGATACGGACTCTCGGATTTTTCTGTGTTGAGATGCATCCAGTAAATCAGGCATAACTCTCTCCATATAGCTCCGAATGACTTCAAACCACCTCCATTAGAAAGCTAACTCAATTTCCCATGATTTTTATTCAGAATCCCAGAGCTAAAAGTTAACGTAACATCTTCATATGACTCAATCTTTCAAGCTCATCGGTTTGGTCTTTCATCACCATTTAACTTGCAATCACTCCTTTAGCCTCCAAACTCTTCCAAACATCCTTAGCAACTCCAAGAACCTACAAAACAAAGGAAATACTCCAAATGCAAGCCTAGAATGCCTAAACCTAGCTCTAGATGATCCTATACTCTAAACACATCAATGACCAAAGAAATGAAGTTAAAGGAAACTAAAAAAAAAGTAAAACATGATCCTAACATTAGCCTAAATGCATGAAAATACAAGTATATCAATTCCCCCAAACTTAAACCTTGCTTGTCCACAAGCAAGCATAAGACTATCAAAGCAAGTTGGGAGAAAGGTTTGAAGGCGGAAGCTCATATCCAAAGACAAAACTGAGATCAACAAGTTCCAATTCGAGTCAACGTCACCAAGATGCAACCAAGTTAGGCTTACTCCAAAAATTTAGCCATGCTCATCAAGACAAAACTCTTAGCTCAATTCTCAACCTAGACAAGCATTCCTATCAACTAGCTCTTTAACATTCATTAGGTTTTCAAGTGGATTTTACTCAATGCAAGGTGATCAAACTCATTTGGCAAAGGGACAAAGTTTTGAGATTAAGGTGATCTCAATCAAAAGAGGGGTTTATTCCAAAAGCATGAAGGTTCTCTCATAAAGAAGTGAATGAGCTATAGTAAAATGCTAAGAGTTAGAGGCAATTGGTGCATACTAGGTTGATTTCCATCTACCCATGCCCCAATTGCTTCTTCTCCTAATCTAGCCCACCTAAATGGATACTACCCTTGACCAAGGCTATTTTTGCCTAATCCCATTTTCTCAATCAGACACTTTCCAATCAAACTCCCCAAGGATCAATAAAGACTTTTCAAAACAGTGGCAAATCTTTTCTTTTTAACTTAGCTCAAATCTTTCTTTAGCAATGGTCTCTTTTCTTTCTTTAAGGTGAGCCTTTGGCTTCTTTTCATTTCAAAATATGAGACACTTTTCTTTTCTTTAAACACATAAGAGCTTTTCTTCTTTTAAAACACTTTGCCAACAAACGTAAGATCCCAACCAAAATCCCTTTTATTCTTTCTTTTCTTTACTCTCTTTCTCCTTTCCCAATTCCTCCCCCAAACTTGGATTCTAGCCTATTGCAAAGCTAAAGGTGCTGAGCTTGCACTATATGGAAATTTCTCCTAGTCGCCTCATACTCAACACTTTTTACCTAGCTCATTCCAAATAGGCCTACCTCTCAACAAGAGTGTTTATGGTTTGAAAGAAGGGTGGTGAAAGGTGTGGAGTCTATTCAAGCAAGCGAGAGTGGTAAAAGGGATAAGAATGCTTGAATATTTTCAGAGTATCCATGAGTTTAACACACAAAGCATGAGCAAGATAATTAGATGTCATCATTAAAGTTCTCACTTAGGTAGAGCTAGTGTCAATTCAAAGCCTATTTCAGTTTCAAACCAAGTTTCAAAGCAAGCAATCCGAGCATGGTTCGTCTTAACTTTCTAGCCTTTCTTGAATTGCAATCTTAGGACAATCAACTAGCTCAAACAACTAGCATAAAGAACACGTCATCACTCAATCAGTCTTACAAGAAATTTCAATCATTGCTCCCTATGCATGCGTCCTATATGATGCAACTAGACTCGATCCTATTATGCTATTGCAACTACATGCTTTTCTTTTTGAAATTTTTTTGAAATTTTTCAATTTTTTTGGATTTTCTATGCCTTAGATGAATGCATGAGACTCAAGTGATAAAATCGAAAATAAGAACAAAGAAAACATGGTTAGCAACTAGCCTCTCCCCCAAACTTAGTTCACACCGTCTCGGTGGGAAAGTAAGCTCGAGAGAGAGACTCAACAAAAGGAGAAAAAGAAAGAAAAGAAGCTAAAATGCAAGTATGTACAAGTTGGAGTGTTACCTGGTCCAAGAGAAGGCGTATAGGTCGAGTGAACTTGGGCAGTGAGAGCGTATTGGCCTGGCCAACCGATACGCTAGCCGATATCAACTCTCGGATTTATTTCCTGCATCCCGTATCGGCCTGGCCAACCGATACGGTGCCCGATACTGAGCCTCGGATTATTTTTACCATAACCGTATCGGCCTGGCCAGCCGATACGGAACCCGATATCGGCTCCTGCACCATTTTTCTTCATTTCCGCGGTCTTTGCTCTACTCCAACTGGTCTACAACCTCATCCTTAAGCCAAAACCTGACAAAACTCAAAGCAAAACATCAAAAATAACAAGCAAGAAACGTATGTACAAGGATAAACATGGGAATGTCTCCCAAGTGCGCTTTTGTTTAAAGTCGTTAAGCTCGACTGGTCAAACCGGTTTTTAGGCGGTTGAAGAGTGTGGCCTGCCTTTGAGATTGATGGCTAGGACCTGAGAAGTCAGCTCACCAAGATTAACCGAGTCACCTTGGAACCTTGGACTGATCGAAGCCTTTACAACCTTCGGAGGCATCTTTGTCACCATATCCACAACACTTTCTTTTGGAGCTTTTTCCTTATCAATGCTCAGCTTCTTCAAAGATTTGAACCCAACATACTCAGTCTTTGTGGTCATGAGAGGATTTCCAATAGCTCTATCCACCCCCTTCTTTTGAGCACGTCCCATGTGCTCACTCAATGATCCATAAGCGGTGGGTTTAGGCCAAACATCCTTGCCGACATTGGCAAATAACCTTGCCTCCTCTAACACATCATCTTCATTGGGAGAGAGGATGACACCACAAGTGTGAAGAGATGTGCTCCTCAGAGGGTAGTAAGCCTTGGCGTCAACATTATTCAGCACAGCACATTTCTTTTTGAAGTCCAGACAAGCTCCAGTGGTGTTGAGGAAAGAAGTACCAAGTAAAAGAGGAAGTTGGGTACTCTTCTTCATCTTCATGACTATAAAGTCAGTTGGGATAGTGCACTCACCAATATTCAGTGGATAGTTCTTTATCATTCCCATTGGAGTTTTTGAGTAAGAGTCTCCAAATGTAATAGAAGATGGGTACCTTTCCATGCTCTTAATCCCAAGAGATTCAACCATGTCAAGAGATATTACACTCACAGTAGAGCCGGAGTCACACAATGCGTCGTTAATCTTCAAGTCTCCCAAAGTACAACTGATTGTAAATTTACCTGGATTACCAAGCTTGGGAAGTACCATTGGTGTTGTGTGGACAGTAGGCACAATATCCTCAGCAAAAATTGCAGTAGCACTCATCACCTTAGCTGGTGCGACATAGGGAGGCTTAACCACTGTTGTCTTCATCTCCTTGGGAGGAGCATGTGCAGAAGGAGGGAGTTCATACCCATATAGAAGTGCTTCGATTTCATCAACCTCTCTTTCATGGTCTGGTTTCTCATGATCAACAGTAGAGAAGATTGCATTGCAGTAGTCTTTCGGGTTCTTCTCCGGGTTTCCAGGCAAGGTACCTTGAGTGCGAGATGTAGAGGCATTCCACTTCTCCATGTTGGTAACCCTTGAAGTTAAGTTCTGAAGCTCACTCTTGAGATCCCTGACTTCCATTGCTCCTGAGGCTTGTCCTTGAAGAAGTTGCTGCATCATAACCTTTAACTCATTATCAACTCCTGAGGAAGAAGAAGCTTGTGGTGGCTGCTGTCCAAAACCGGGAGGAAATTGCTGGTTGGGAATATATCCTTGCTGGCTTTGAAACTGAGGCTTATTTCCAAACCCTTGTTGGTTGGTGTATGGGACAAAAGGCTTTTGCTGCTGAGGAAAGCCTTGCTGCCCTTGTTGATGAGCTTGTCCTTGAGATGGAGCTTGAGGATAGACTTGCTCTTGAGGATTGGCTACATTGGGATTGCGGTATGAAAAGTTTGGGTGGTTTCTGTAGTTTTGGTTGAAGCCCTTATTGAAACCACCTTGTCCAGCAATGAAGTTGATCTCCTCTTGTGTCAAATCCTCATCATCATCATAAAGCTGAGGCTTAGAATCCTCATAGTGTCCCACAAAGCTGATGTTCTTTTAGCCAATGGAGATCATCTTGTCTAACTTCTCATTCAACGCTTTTATCTCTTTCTCATACTTCTCATCTGAAGATGATGATCCTCTATTAGTCCTTTCATAATCCTCGTTGTAGTTGCCATCACTTTGTGCTAGATTTTCAATCAGCTCCATAGCTGCATCTACTCCCTTGCCTAGGAAATGTCCATTGCTGCATGAATCTAGCATTGCCCTCATTCTAGGAAGCACTCCGCGGTAGAGGTTGCTGAGTAGTGTTTCCTTGGTGAAACCATGGTGTGGGCACTGAGTGGTGAGCTTATTGAATCTCTCCCAAGCTTCAGCGAAGCTCTCATTGTTGCGCTGCACAAACCCGGATAGCTCACTGCGAAAACGAGCAGTCCTAGTAGATGAGAAGAACTTCTTCAGGAAAGCTTTCTTCAGGTCTCCCCAAGTAGTGATGGATCCTGGAGGGATAGTGCTTTCCCAATCCTTGGCTCTATCTGCCAAAGAGAAGACAAAGAGACGCATCTTCAAACCATCGTCAGTCACACCATTCAGCCTCGTGGTGGCACAAATCTTGTCAAAGGTGTCCAAGTGCTGCAGCGGGTCCTCAGATGCTAACCCATGGAATTGATTGTTCTGCACCATGTTCATCACCATAGCTCGGATCTCAAAGTTGTTGTTGTTCACCGGTGGTGGAATGATCCCATGCCGGTTCGCATTTGTATCCGGTGTGTCTCCATCACCAATGGCCCTAGCTGGCCTCTCTTGCTGCTGCTGTTGTTGATCTTGATGATTATCCATAACTTGTTGCTCAACACTTTCAACGTTAACAGCTCGTTCTTGTGCTCGGCGTTCTCTTGCTAATCTCCTCTCGTGTGCTTTGATGTCGTAAACTCTTGCAACTAAGTTTGTAGTCCCTTTGTTGCGCAAGTTCATACACCTAGCATCAAAAAGAAAGAAAGTAGCAAATTAGTAACAATAACTTGAACTAAAAAGGAATAGTAAACGAATTGATATATCCAGAATCCCAAAATGGCAACGGCGCCAAATTGGTAACTAGGATTTTGCAATCCTTTGAGGTACCAATTCCTCAAGCTTATCGATGTAGCTTTGAGGTATCGAACCTTTTTGGGATGGATAAGACCAATAAGCAAACACTAATCCTTCAGAGTCAAATCAAACAAATTTTGGTTTTTGTTTCTAACAATCCTAACAAAAGCACATCAAACCGAAGTAAATGAAAGCAAATAAACAAACGATTCAATCAATGACAAGAATAAGGCCCAAGGGTTAAGGTCAACGGACAGGTGACTCGGGATGATCAAGGATCCTAATTCAAACTTCAAACAAGCTAATCTCCTAGCAAGGAACACAACGATACGATCAGTTTAATCTCTTAATACTAATCTCTTTACTTAATCCTAATCTAAGAACAAATTCTCATTTGTGAATTAGAATCAAGCAAGCAATCAAACAAGTTCCAAACAACTAACAATCACTCTAAACATACATTCTCATGCGCTAGAATGTGAAAGTTCTATCAAAGCTATGAACAGGAATTTCATCGAACATGTTGTGAACAAGAAATCTTAAGTATCCTAATCAATGTGATCAAGATTAATTAGGCATTACACGCACTTTGACAGATGAGATTTCATACAATTAAACATTAGAATCCATTGATCACCCCTAAATCAACCTAATCCTACCTAACCCATAAGCCCTATGAAAAACTACTCACTAATCATGATCAAACCAACAAATTCCATAGAAATAAGATTGATCATAGAAAAGTAGAGTTTGATTGAAAGATTTGATGAAGGAATCACAAAAGAAGTGCTAGATTCAATCAAGAAATCAAACTTGTTCTTACAAGTGTTTAGAACCATAAAAATAGCATAAGATACTGTAAAAAGATAGGTTTTTGGCTTAAAAAGTCATTAGGGTTCGAGCCGGGTCAACCCGGAACAAACCGGGTGTTGACCCGGATCCAAGGCAATTTCTGGGACGCGTATCGGTCGGCGTATCGGTCGGCCAGACCGATATGGACTCTCGGATTTTTCTGGGAAGGGTCGTATCGGTCGGCGTATCGGTCGGCCAGACCGATACGGACTCTCGGATTTTTCTGGGAAGGGTCGTATCGGTCGGCGTATCGGTCGGCCAGACCGATACGGACTCTCGGATTTTTCTGTGTTGAGATGCATCCAGTAAATCAGGCATAACTCTCTCCATATAGCTCCGAATGACTTCAAACCACCTCCATTAGAAAGCTAACTCAATTTCCCATGATTTTTATTCAGAATCCCAGAGCTAAAAGTTAACGTAACATCTTCATATGACTCAATCTTTCAAGCTCATCGGTTTGGTCTTTCATCACCATTTAACTTGCAATCACTCCTTTAGCCTCCAAACTCTTCCAAACATCCTTAGCAACTCCAAGAACCTACAAAACAAAGGAAATACTCCAAATGCAAGCCTAGAATGCCTAAACCTAGCTCTAGATGATCCTATACTCTAAACACATCAATGACCAAAGAAATGAAGTTAAAGGAAACTAAAAAAAAAGTAAAACATGATCCTAACATTAGCCTAAATGCATGAAAATACAAGTATATCACACCTCCTTCGGTCTTTGGCCAGCTGAAATTTAGATAAGCTAGTTCTTGTCTCCATTATGGGTCAGGTGACTGATCATCAGTGTTTTCAACATCTTCATCAGTCTGGACAGCTCCACCTTGCTCTGAGTTTTCCTCTGTAGCTTCAAGGTCAGAGGTGGGAGACTTAACTTGATCCTCCTTCTGGAAAGGTTCATCAATGATCAGCTTCTGTTTATGAACTTGAGTATCATTTCCTGGAGACTTCAAGGCATCCTTGTAGACTTGTGCCTCATAAAACTTTACATTCCGACTAATCATACACTTCTGCCCATCCAGAAGCCATATTTTGTATCCTTTGGTACCTGGTGGGTATCCAATGAAGACTCCCTTGACTGCTCTAGGCTGGAGTTTCCCTTGATCCATGTGAACGTAAGCCACTGATCCGAACCTTCTCATATGCTTATACCCAGGCTTCTTACCCAACCAGACCTCTTCAGGAGTCTTGAAATTTAAAGGTGCTGATGGAGACCTGTTTATGATATACACCGCAGTAGACGCTGCTTCTGCCCAAAAGCTTTCACCAAGTCCTGATTCATTTAACAAACAACGGACCTTCTCCATGATTGTTATGTTCATCCTCTCAGCAACGCCGTTCTGCTGAGGGGTATAAGTGCAGGTTCTGTGTCTGGTAATTTCCTGTTTTCTGTAAAACTCATCAAACAGAAGATTGCAAAACTCTAGGCCATTGTCAGTTCTCAAGTATTTAACCTTCCTATCCTTTTAATTCTCTACTAGTATTTTCCATTCACATAATTTAGCAAAAGTTTCATCTTTAGTTCTAAGACAGTGAATCCATACATTTCTAGAGTGATCATCAATAATGGATAGAAAATACTTGTTACCTGAGAGAGATGGATGAACATTTGGGGAACCCCACAAATCAGCATGAATGTATTCAAGAACATTTGAAGTAACATGCTTACCTGTGTCAAAGTTTACCTACTTTGACTTATCCATTACACAATGTTCACAGAAGCCATCCTTACCAATGTATTTCTTGTTTAGGATACCATCTCTGACCAATACTTGCGGGTTTCTGTAGCTCATATGGCCAAGTCGACTGTGCCATAAGGAAACATGTGGATGTTTAACACCTTCTGGGTTACAAACCTCTTCTATGACAGTTTCACCATCCAGGATATACAGACCGTTCTTGAGAATCCCTTGAAGAGCAAGTCTGTTATTCTTCTTGAAGATGATTTTCCCATCTCCACATGAATGACTGAAACCCAGCTTGTCTAAAGTCCCTGTGGATATCAAGTTTCGCCTGAGAGATGGCACATATCTAACATTCATCATGATTTTCACTGATCAACCGTGAGTGTTCAACCGTATAGATCCAACTCCTTGAGTTTCTACTGTGTGAAAATCTCCCAACAGAATCTTGCTAGTGTCCTTTTGTTTAAAGTCCACCAACCAATCTTTCATGTATGTCATGTGATGGGTACATCCCAAATCAATGACCGATTCATCTTGAGATTTGCTGTCTGAGACCATTAGAGCATCCATGCCTTTCTCCAACTGATCAATAACCACAGCCGCCTCTCCATCACTATCAGTATCAAAACTTCTCTTCCTAGCAAAACAGTCTTTCTTAACGTGGCCTTCCTTTTTACAGTACCAGCACACCAACTTACGAGTATTGGACTTGCTGCGACTCTTATTTTCTTGTGAATCTTGACCACCTCTCTTTGAATGTCTTCCTCTGTCATTTGAGTACAAGGCTGTAACATTTCCCTGATCATGTTTGTTACTTTCTGCTAGCTCCCTTTCTTTTGACCTTGCAGCCGAGATGAATTCTTCAAGAGATAGGGAGTCTTTACCATACTTGAGAGTTTGTTTAAGTTGGTTATAACCTGCTGAAAGCGAGTTCAAGAGAACAATGGCTTGTATCTCATCCTTTACACTCACGTTCAGGCTTCCCATCTCAGTAACTATCTTTAGGAAATCATCCACATTTGTGTCAACTGTCTTTGAGCCATCGCACTTGAAAGTGTAGAATTGCGACTGAACAAAGATCCGATTTGGGAGAGATTTAGACATGTAGAGCTTCTCAATAAGCGTCCACATAGCAGCAGCAGTCGCACAGTGTTTAATCTTCTGAAGTACATGATCACAAATGTTCAAGATGATCATATCTCTAGCCCTATCATCCTTTTCCAGTTTGATCGGGTCCAAGATTACATGTTTCGGAGACGATGCGTCTTCTCCATCTACACCTTTCTTTTCTTCATCTTTCGTCGCAGGAGCCTCGATCTCAAAGTTATCTGAAAGGATTACTTCCTTCAATCCTTTAACCTCGAAGTGTGCCATCATCCTTATTGTCCATAAGGAGAAATCTCCGGTTCCGTCGAAGAGCTCCACCTCAGAGCGAATCTTCATCTTCGTCGACATTTAGATCTTGAGATTGCTTCTCGAACCAGAAGCTCTGATACCAATTCTTGTAACCAATTACCAATCTTGAGCTCGAATTTGTGAATAGAATCAACTCAGTAACACTCGCAATCACTCAACGCACTCACTAATGAACTCGATTCAGCTCACAATCAAAGATCGAACTAAATGAGAAAGCAAAGAACACGAATGCACAGGTTTTGGTTACCCAGTGTTCACCCACGGGATGTGGAGCTACTCATTGGGGCTAGACTCGGTCCAGCAATCCACTAAAATGAAGAAGGAACGTTCTCAACACCCTGAGAATCGTCAGAACAAGAAGAAGATCAAGAGCTCACCGAAAGATGATAATACTCTCTAACGTCTATGCAATGCCAAAGCTATACCCTTTTATAGAAGTAAGGGTTTACACATAACCACCTAAACCGGATCACCTAATTAGATAATCAAACCACTAAACAGGGTAATGATTAACTAATCAAATTAACCGCATTGCACATACGTTTCTCCTTCTTATGTGTTTATGATCATAGATTCACAAAAATCCAGGCAAAATCGCTTGGTACCTGTTTTTATAAAGCATCATGCCTCTCTGATTCCAAAGCGGATGAGTTTGGGTAGAATAAATCATGAGAGAAAAAAAAAAAGAAAAAAAAAGTCGTGAGAGAAAATACGTATCGAAAATGCAAAAT
Organism: Orychophragmus violaceus; assembly: GCA_030180135.1. Classification (NCBI taxonomy): domain Eukaryota; kingdom Viridiplantae; phylum Streptophyta; class Magnoliopsida; order Brassicales; family Brassicaceae; genus Orychophragmus; species Orychophragmus violaceus. The sequence goes on from CM058239.1 coordinate 84,847,291, forward strand.
TTGAAGAAAAGAAAAATAGTTAATTATTAATTTCAGCCCGAAGAAGCAGCAACTTTCTGAGACGAAGAAGAACCATTACTCTACCAAAAAAAAAAGTTGAAACGGAAGAGAGGCTGGTCTTTGGTCCTCTCTTTTTCTAGTTCTACCGTCGTATACAACAGATCTCGTTCTCGCCTAATCGAATCAATCAAGGGAGACGAAGAATCGACGCGAATAATATAGTGAAGTCGAGCATTCAATTTTAGACCTGTTGGATCGGGGTGAATCCACATGGTTCGATCGGGTAGTTTAAGCGTCGATTCGTCGGCTAGTCATCGACGAACGCTGTCTCGAACGGTGACGTTGGGTCATATACAGCCTCAGGCTCCTACTTATCGTACCGTCTACTGCAATGATCGAGATTCTAATATACCCGTCCGGTTCAAGGTACGTCGGTGCAGTAGTGTTTCCGTGCGCGGCATGTGTGTTTGTAATGCGGTGTATTGCTCTGAATCATAACGGGATATGCATATTGAAATTTGTGCTTTTGGATTCATCAATCTGATTTTATATTTTTAGTTTGTGCTTATAGTCAATTTTGTGTGTTTGGTTGTTCTGATGAATGTTTTGTCATTGTTTCAGGGTAATTCAATTTCTACAACAAAGTATAATGTTTTCACTTTTCTGCCCAAGGGTCTGTTTGAACAGGTAAATACATGGTTTTTCTTTGTTGCTTGAACCCTTTAGATTGTTAATCTAGCTCCAGCATGTCTTTAGGAGTTATTATTTTCCAAATCCAAGAAGTTTAATGGAACCCAAGGAATTAGGATCAGAATTGTAAATGAAGTGACAGCTGATAAACATTGCCAACACTTCAAGCACCTTCAGTCTTTTCCACAAGGCTTTTTTTGTTATGTGTTGTGATTATAATGTGTTCCCTGGCAGTTTAGGCGCATAGCTAACATATACTTTCTTGGAATCTCGTGTCTATCAATGACACCAATAAGGTATGTTAACTCCATTGGAAGTTGTCTAACTTCGACGTTTTTCCGATGTTGCCTCGTGTTTATTTGACATTGTGTGGTTGGATGAATAATTACTGATTAGCTATGCATGATAAATTCAGTTTTTAACTAGATAGAATGTTTGTCCTGCAGCCCTGTGAGTCCAATAACAAATGTAGCTCCGCTGTCAATGGTGCTTCTCGTCTCTCTTATTAAAGAGGCTTTCGAAGACTGGGTACCGGATACTCCTTTTTATTTTTTTATTTTTTAATTGCAGAAATATCCCATTTATCCTTGCTTTATTTCAGCGCTAAAATAATCTGTTTAAGTTTAGAAGATGCGTTGGAGTCTCAAGACCCACCTGTGTCTCAACTTCTAAATCCTTCTGTGGATAATTTGGTGCAGAAACGGTTTCAAAATGACATGTCCATAAATAATAGCACAGTGGAGATCTTACAAGATCAACAGTGGATACCTATTCCATGGAGAAAGTTGCAAGTTGGAGATATTGTCAAGGTTAGTCATTTATTTTTCTAACATCATTGGATGAATTTCTCTTTGGTTACCCGTTTTATTTATTGCTGTGTGTGTTTCAGTGAGTTGTTGGCACATGTTTAGTTATCTGTACTGCCTGCATTATACTTATTCTGGTAGAGTTCAGTTGCCTTCTGTAATTTATGCGTGTCACTGTGCTGCGTTCCACTGTGGTAACTTATTCCCCCCGTCCCTGTCTCTGAAATGGAAGGTTATATGACTTCTTGACGTACAGTTTAATAGTGTATTCTGGTTTTATCTCCTTTGTAACAGAGTTAAAAAAAATTAACAAACATCAGCCTTTGCTGACCTCACTGTGTTTAAGAAATTTGTTTGTGTTGACTACTTTCACGCTTCTAATTTATAGCGTGATTTCAGAATCTTGTTATCTTTGAACAAAGATCCATAATTTCTTGGTTTTGTAGATAAAACAAGATGCATTCTTTCCAGCCGATATTCTTTTCCTATCCAGCACTAATTCTGATGGTATCTGCTACGTTGAGGTGCTTCTTCTTTGACAGCCCTTTCAAAGATATATTGCCTTTTCTTTGCTGCTATTCAAGATTGTTCTCTTACCTAGTGCTTCCTGCATTTGTGTATTTATTGTGATTGCAGACTGCAAATCTAGATGGAGAAACAAATTTAAAAATAAGAAAGGCCCTTGAAAGGACATGGGATTACTTGGTACCAGAGAAAGCTTCTGAGTTTAAAGGTTAGCCTATTGCGTTGATAGTTATCATGCAAGAATTCTTTTGTAGATGGAGGTGAACCTGTTGCAGTGACATCTAGTATGTAATTCGCTATGAACTAGTTTGCTAATACAGAGTGGGTTCAGGCGTTTTGGCATTGGTTGAAGAAACACTTGTTATTTATTATCATACATTGGATCACTACTACCTTCTGGCGACAAAAATTAATTAATAAATGAAACTGTCTGAGAAAGGTTCTCCTAGGCCAGGTTGCTTTTTTATAGTTACCCTGCCAACTCCTTGCCTTTTCTTATATTACATCTTCTTGTACGAATCGAGGCATCACCCGAACTGGAAGCAGAGACTTAAATAGCAGTCCATTTATCATTTGTTTAGTGTTTGTCTGGCTCTTATAGTTATTTGTTAATGTCTGGTAGAATTTTTCTATTATTGTTTTGCTGACAGAGTTTTTATGGCTCATCTCTGACTGATGATACATGTTCTTGTCCATTTTCTTCTGTAAATATATTATACATGTAGAAATAATTTTTCATTGCTCTGACGGTCCTTCATTTTATTCAACTTTCTTTTTTATTTTTATTTTCATTTCAGTATGATTGTGTCGTTACTGTTTAACACATGTCTTCACTCTCTCCAACGTCTCTGTCTTTTGCAATGCAGGTGAAATTCAGTGTGAGCAACCTAATAATTCTCTGTACACTTTCACCGGAAATCTTATTGTGCAAAACCAGACGTTACCTCTCTCTCCAGACCAGCTATTATTGCGTGTATGATAGGCTGTTTCTAACGTTGGCTTTTTCCCCTTTTTCTGCCTTATTTTTGCAATTTCATGATTTAATCATGCGTACTTACGAGATATCTTGCTTTTTTTTCCAGTATATATCTTGGATTTTAAAAGCTTTCTGAATATACTTTCATGCATATAATACAGAGCTTTATATCCTTGGATTTAATAATATCCTGAGACTTTTGATATCAACATTTTCAGGGATGCAGTCTTAGGAACACAGAATACATAGTTGGAGCTGTAGTTTTTACTGGCCATGAGACGAAGGTAAGCTGCTGTAAAGCTTGTTTTATCAGAAACCAGCTTTGCAAACATGTGTTTCTATCTTACAGGATTCATGTATTCTAAAACCATTTTGTGGTTTTTATTTCATTCTATAGTTGCTACGCATACAATCTGATGCTATTATACGGTACATTCAAAATATTTAGGTGATGATGAATGCCATGAATCCTCCTTCCAAAAGAAGTACGCTGGAAAAGAAGCTTGACAAACTCATTATTACAATATTTTGTGTCCTTGTCACAATGTGTCTAATTGGAGCTATAGGCTGGTATGGTTTCTCATCAAACTTGTGACTGCTTCGATTGTTTCACCGTATTCGCCAGTTGTGATACAGTTATTTATATTCGTTAATTTTTGCAGTTCAATTGTGACGGATCGTGAGGACCTCTACTTGGGTCTTCATAAGTCAGATTGGGAATACCGTAACGGACTCGTGGTAAATAGCTTTGTGTAGTTGAAGTTGATTCCGTCTATTTCTGGTTTGCTGGTTTTTAACATATTACATCTGTTTGCTGCCACAGATAGGGTTTTTCACCTTTTTCACTCTAGTCACTCTGTTCTCGTCAATTATACCAATCTCCCTTTATGTTTCTATAGAGGTATGTCTTTCCTAGTATCCTAATTAAATTCTCCGCAATACAAGGACCGGCAATTTGAGTGATTCCAATCTTCTCTCCTTAAACAAAACCCAGATGATCAAGTTTATCCAGTCGACTCAGTTTATCAACCGAGATCTCAATATGTATCATGCTGAAACAAATACCCCTGCCTCGGCCAGGACTTCCAATTTAAACGAGGAGCTTGGACAGGTAGCTATTAGTCCATGTTAAATATTGATTGTATGATATAGATATCCATTTTGTTGCTAGGTTTTGAACTGTTCCTATATTATTATTTAAGATATATATACTTTTATATTGTTCTCACTGCAGTTGCAATTACTATGGTATCTTTCAGGTGGAATACATATTTTCTGATAAAACTGGAACGCTGACGAGAAATTTGATGGAGTTCTTTAAGTGTTCAATTGGAGGAATAAGTTATGGTTGTGGTGTCACTGAAATAGAAAGAGGAATCGCTCAGCGTAATGGCTTGAAAGTACAAGAGGTATTATTTCTTTTCAGATGGGGAAGTTGCTTAATGCATTATGGTGCAATGGAAGCATGTCTAATTTGTTCCACTTCATATATACCCAGGAGGAAAGGTCTACTGGTGCAATAAGAGAAAAGGGATTTAATTTTGATGATCCAAGGTTAATGCGGGGAGCTTGGAGAAATGAACCTAATCCTGATCTTTGCAAGGTGCCTTACTTTCATTCCATAGAGATTTGGTTTACAATATGTTAGAGGATTGTAATAGTTAAGAGATGATGGGGTTGTAGGGCTTATCGGAAAAAATATTTCTTGCTTCCTTTCATGAAAAAGTGCGGTGTACAGTGTATTTGATAGCTTTTGAGTTGTAAACTTGTAAAGTTATAACTCGGAAAGATTCTTTTGCTTTAGTTTATTTGATAGGAGTTGTCGTGTTGAAATGTGAACTTGAAAGGTAATAACTCGAAAAGGTTTTTCTGCTTTAGTCCTGTATTCCAGGGCTTTGTTCTGGGAGCCTTGTACTAAAACTACAGAATGGTTCTGACTGAAGCCTCTAAATACCATAATGACGTTTTCCTTGTTTAGAGAAGTTCCTTGGTTTTGGGTTCCAGATTTCTACTGCGTCTATTTCTGGGCATGCGCTCATGCAGATAGATGCTAATTTAACTTTTAAGATATTATACTTTTGATATTTGTAGGAACTTTTCAGATGCCTGGCCATCTGTCATACAGTCCTTCCTGAAGGTGATGAGTCCCCTGAGAAGATCGTTTATCAAGCTGCATCTCCAGATGAAGCTGCCCTAGTTACTGCTGCCAAGAATTTTGGTTTCTTCTTTTACAGGTAATTTTCATTACATTTCAATTTCCAATGAGAAGCTGAAATTGCAGTCAATCTGACAAGTTAAAATCTGCAACTAGTTAACTTTCTCCATGACTCCTTGTTCCAGATTTTAGGTTTTCCTCCATAGGTGCTTTTGTTTCTCAAGTCTCTGTCAGTTTGATTAAGACTAGTTTCTTGTATTTTCAGGCGTACTCCAACTATGGTGTATGTTCGCGAGTCTCATGTGGAGAAGATGGGAAAGATTCAAGATGTGGCCTATGAGATCCTTAACGTTCTTGAGTTCAACAGGTCTATAAGCCAGTGAGATGTTTGTTTTTTTCTCTGTCATGATTTATGCTTACCCATTAAATTTACACAACGCGTCACAGTACAAGGAAGCGCCAGTCTGTTGTATGCCGTTTCCCAGATGGAAGGCTTGTGCTCTACTGTAAGGTAAAAGTTCTGGAAGTACTTGGTTCTCTGTGTACTTCCATGTCAAATTAGATCATTGCTTGGAACATTGTCCACAGGGTGCTGATAACGTCATCTTTGAGAGATTGGCTGATGGTATGGACGATGTTAGGAAAGTTACAAGAGAACATTTGGAACATTTTGGATCTTCTGGACTGCGTACCCTTTGCCTGGCGTATAGAGATTTAGACCCGGAAACCTATAATAGTTGGAATGAAAAATTTATCCAGGCCAAATCTGCATTGCGAGACCGTGAGAAGAAGTTAGATGAGGTAAAATAATATTTCTTACTTAGCTTCTTTTAATGCTCGAGGCAAATGATTTTCTAAGAAAATTCTAAAGAGTACCAATGGATTCCAAGAAGAATCAAACTTGTTTTTATGATTCCAATGAAAAATGATAATATGATTGTGTCCTTCAGTAGTGAGAATGATTGTATCCTTACAGTATAGTTTTTGAGTCGCCTGGAATAGTTAATCATAGGTGGTGAATGTGAGGTTTTTTATCCATGAAGGTAGCAGAACTTATCGAGAAGGATCTTATCCTCATCGGATCAACTGCAATAGAAGACAAACTTCAGGAAGGGGTGCCTAACTGCATAGAGACCTTATCAAGAGCTGGAATTAAGATCTGGGTGTTAACAGGGGACAAGATGGAAACCGCTATTAATATTGCATATGGTAGAATGTGACACGAACTTTTACTCTTGGATCTTATTTTCTTCTGCCACTTAAATATCTGCTCTTTAATTCTGTTATGCTACAGCATGCAACTTGATCAACAATGATATGAAACAATTTATCATCAGTTCTGAAACGGATGCAATCAGGGAAGCTGAAGAAAGGGTAATTATTTTACTTTGAATATCTTGCCTTTTGTGGAATTTTCATGGAACACAATCACGTTAGTTATTTTTTATTGATAAATTTTTTATATTAGGGCGATCAAGTTGAGATTGCTCGTGTTATCAAAGAAGAAGTAAACAAGGAGCTGAGAAAAAGCCTTGAAGAAGCTCAACACTATCTGCATACCGTAGCTGGACCAAAATTGGCTCTTGTTATTGATGGAAAGTGTTTAATGTATGCATTGGACGCGAGCTTACGTGTGACGCTGCTCAGCTTGAGCTTGAACTGTACGTCAGTTGTATGCTGTCGTGTTTCTCCGTTACAGAAAGCACAGGTAATTTAAGATGACTATTTCAAAATAATTTCGTACAGGTTGGGCATTTAAAGAGAGCTTATATACTATTTTTTGGGGGGCTTTGATTCAAAATTGGTAATCGCATACTTTTGGGGGTTTGAATTTCTAGCCCTTAATTCATATCTAGTGAGTAATTTGGTGCTCTGTGTTTTTTGAACTGGCTAATTTCAGGTGACAAGCTTGGTGAGAAAAGGCGCAAAAAAAATTACACTTAGTATTGGTGATGGTGCTAATGATGTTAGCATGATTCAAGCCGCTCATGTTGGTATAGGAATAAGTGGGATGGAAGGAATGCAAGCTGTGATGGCTAGTGATTTTGCCATTGCTCAGTTTAGATTTCTTACAGATTTGCTTCTTGTTCATGGACGGTGGTCATATCTTAGAATCTGCAAGGTGGAATTTGTCTTTTGCCGAATAACATTGGTTTTAATTTCTTGAAACTTCTAATGATCTTTTACTTGGCAGATTGCGGCATAACATGCTTTTTTTGTCAAAGTTCTAATGATCTTTTACTTGCAGGTTGTCATGTATTTCTTCTACAAGAATCTTACCTTCACGTTGACTCAGTTTTGGTTCACATTTCGAACTGGATTTTCTGGTCAAAGGTTCTATGATGACTGGTTCCAGTCATTGTATAACGTTTTATTCACCGCTCTTCCTGTCATTGTCCTTGGGCTGTTTGAGAAGGTACTAGATGTTCTCGATCTCTACTAATACATAAGAATATCCATCTTAAATTACTTAACCATTATGACTATTTTCATTGTTGTATTGTGCTCTTGCTAGGATGTGAGTGCTTCCCTTTCGAAGAGATACCCAGAACTGTATAGAGAGGGGATACGTAACTCATTTTTCAAATGGAGGGTCGTAGCAGTATGGGCTTCTTCCGCAGTGTATCAGTCTCTCGTCTGCTATCTCTTCGTGACCACCTCATCTTTTGGTGCTGTAAATTCATCAGGCAAAATATTTGGTCTCTGGGATGTTAGCACATTGGTTTTCACATGTCTGGTGATAGCTGTGAACGTGCGCATTCTTTTGATGAGCAATTCCATTACAAGATGGCATTATATCACAGTCGGTGGGAGCATTCTTGCATGGCTCGTTTTTGCGTTCATATACTGCGGGATTACGACACCACGTGATAGAAATGTGAGTTGTTTGCACACCATCTCATTCCTTTCCTTTCGATTACATGTTTGGTTTTCTGATTTTTCCTCGTTTTTGTTTATAACTTGGCCAATCAGTGTTTTTTTTTTTTTTACTTTCTTTCTTGTCTATGAAGGAAAATGTCTACTTTGTGATATATGTTCTGATGAGTACATTCTATTTCTACTTCACATTGCTGCTTGTTCCGGTCGTCTCTCTTCTAGGGGATTTCATCTTCCAAGGGTAAGTAAAACCGTGATATTATTAGTTTCAGCTACTTTCTGACATGCGGTTATTTCGTGCAAGATCACTGAAATAAAGCGATTTTTCAAAGGATTATGACATGCGAGAATCTATGTTTTTTTTACTGATGCAGGGTTGAGAGATGGTTCTTCCCATATGATTATCAGATCGTTCAAGAAATCCATAGGCACGAGTCAGATGCAAGCAAGGCGGATCACCTGGAGATAGAGAACGAGCTCACACCTCAAGAAGCTAGAAGCTATGCGATATCCCAATTGCCTAGGGAGCTCTCAAAGCACACTGGTTTTGCATTTGATTCACCAGGTTACGAATCTTTCTTTGCATCCCAGTTAGGTGTTTACGCCCCACAGAAGGCGTGGGATGTGGCAAGGAGAGCCAGTATGAGGTCACGGCCTAAAGTACCAAAGAAGAAGTAGAACTGATATGTATATATATATATATATATATATACACATTATTGCTGGTTGTCTTAGTACATTTAGGCAATTTCATCCAATTGGGTTTTTTTTTTGTTAGGCCTTTAGTTTAAAAATATATGTAGAAATGTACCTCTTTAGGTGTTTTACTAATGATCGTTGTATCAATGTTTGTGTTTTGCTTTTAAATGCCATTTTTTGTGGCTCCAATTATGACTCATGTAGAGGCACTCATTAGGATACTTCTTCCCCCATGTACATAGATTTGATTTACACCTTTGAGGAATCGAATACCTCTCATCATATAATTGAGAAATATTAATTGAGAATTGCTTTTGGCCTTATATTCAATCTCAGGATGGTTGATTACTAAATTACCATTAATGAAATTAGGTATTTTACTATGTTAACATTAGTTTATATTTATAATTTTATTATTTATTATATTAGTTTTAAATTTAGTTTTTATTTTATTTTAAAGATATATATTATCAGAATAAAAAAACGATAAGATGATAAATACAAAAAAATATATTTGTATTATCAGTTGTTAATATTGATAACTATGATTATTATGGATAATACAAATTTATATAATAAATTCGAATTAATTTTATAAATTTTTAGTTTAGATAAATATAAACGAGAAAATATTTTAAATAAAAACATTATAATATTTATACATATATAGTTATATTATATTTTAATTTTATTTATGATATATATACAGAACCTTGAAAAAAAAGTAAGATGATAGATCAAAATATTTATAAAGATTTTAAATATTAATAAATTTGGTTATTATAGATAATTTATTTTAGAACAAACTATAATATGTTATAATAAAAGATTAAATATAATAATGTTTATATATATATATATATATTTAATTACAAATAGTCTGATAAAGATTTTTTATAATTTTATTATTGTTAAACAAAATTGATGATTTTTTATTTTTTAAAAATTGTGTTATAATGTAAATTAAAATAATTTAATAAGAGATTAAGTATAACAATGTTTATATTTATATTTAGTTACAAATAGATTTTTATAATAATATTATTGTTAAAATAAATTAATAATATTTTACTTTTAAAAAATTTGGATGGTAATTATGTTTGTGCTCGCACATGGTGCGAGCGAATCATACTAGTATTATTAAAATAGAAGCAGGCTTTAAAGAATCTACTAGTTTTTATTTTAATTATAAGTGTCATTATTTGTTTTTTTGTTTTTTTATTGAGTTTATTAAGGATAAAAGTGTATTAAAAATGCAATGAAAATCTATAAAACATGATTGGTAAACGGGTTTTTCTGCTTTGTCATCTATACTATTAAAACAGAAGTACAAAACAAAAACTACCCATTGTTTTGAGTTTATTTACAAAAATTGCCATTAAATTTTATTGTTTTTAAATTAATTAAAAGTATCTATATCTTTCTCCATCCGAATGTAATCTTTTTGTGCTAACATTTTTAAAAAAACTTCAAAAGAGTGGGCCATACGAATTTAATCTTTTTTTTATGTGCTAACGTTTTTTTTAAACTATAACAAAATTTCTCTTTTATATTTTCGATTTTAATTTAATATCATTTAATTCGGTTGCGTTATATTAGGAAACTATTAGTATAATTCTAATTTGATATCCCTATCAATCTTTTCAAGTTTGAAAATTTTCAAAAAAATTGGCTACATTAAAATAATAATTAATTTATGTTATTAGATTTTCCAAAAGCAGTACTATAGAATATTCCAAATTTATTTCTAACAAATTCGGAAGAAATATATTTGTTCTTAATTCAAAAAATTTAAGTCGAAATTTTTTTTTTAAAAAAAACCCAAAAAATCGGCCCTATATATAATATAACAAAGCATTTCATCCCCATCAAAATAATAAAACAGAAGTACAAAACACAAACTACCCATTGTTTTGAGTTTATTTATAAAGAATGCCATTACATTTTTATTGTTTTTAAATTAATTAAAAATATATATATCTTTCTACGTCCGAATGTAATCTTTTTGTGCTAACATTTAAAAAAAAATTCAAAAGAGTGGGTCATACAAATTTAATATTTTTTTATGTGCTAACGTTTTTTTAAAGAGAAATTTGTAGAGATGACCTAAGCGAGACTCCAATTTAAGTCCATGACCATACCCCACATCGTCTTATTTTCTGACCCTTTTACCCCTACACATCTATGAGCCCCTAAGGATTCTGTAAGATATGCATGTCGAAATAGCTTGTCATTATTCAATGCTCTCTACTTCTCTCTTCTTCAATTCCTGGCAAAATCGCCTTGATGATGATTGCATGATAGATTTCAGCAATTTCTTCCTTCCGAGTTGCTAAGATTTCAGCTTAAGTTCGTACTTTTCACTAAATCAGTTCTCTCTCCATTCTCCTTCTTTGTTTTCTTTCTTTGCTCTCGTTCTAATTATCTTCCTCTTTCTCTCTACCTAAACGACTATGGAAGATGACGAGCATCCAGATCTTCCCTGCCAGATTTTCGCCCTTGGTGAGGAACCTAACGGCCAACAAGTTAATTCATATTTGAAACCTGACCGGATTCGTTCTATTCTCAACGCCCTTGATGACGAAGAAGTAAAAGAGATTCCCGAATCTTATTTTGGGAAGCTTCTTTCTACAGCTGAAAAACCACCATTCTCTGGTGCGTTTGCTCAGTTTATTATTACCCGGATGTTATCAGTGAAGAAGAAGCACGAGATCTGGTTTTTATTTGCTGGGTGGCCTATTAGATTTTCTCTACGCGAATTCGCCATTGTTACTGGTTTTCCATGTGGCAAGTTTCCGAAGCAGAGCAAGAAGAAAAAGAGGGAACTTGTTGAAGATAAGAAGTACTGGGGTGAGCTTTTTGGTTGCTATGAATCTTTGACTGTTGATAAGGTCGTGAGGCTGCTGAAAAAAAGGATTGTTACTGATAGGAAGAGGAGGATCAAATACGCTTATCTAGCTCTTACATCATCTGTTCTCTGTCCGTCTAGCCATTTCTCCAAGATAAATGACGAACATGTGGAGTTGATAAGGGACCTTGATTATTTTCTGGCTTACCCGTGGGGAACATCAGATGTAGTTGCTCTTTCTCAGAAATATGTGGCTGTTCAAGGATTTTTTCATGCATTCCAACTTTTTATGGTGGAGGCTGTGCCAGAGTTACTAGAGGTTGTTGAAGTTGGTCAGTCATCGTCTTCATCTGAGTCTGAGACTGATTCAGAAGATGAGTCTCGTGAACGCTTCGTGGAGTCGCTTGGGGAGGTTAACCAGCAATCCGGGGCAGAGCATAATCTGGACGAAGATGTACCACACAATGTTGACAAAATCCCTTGTCAAAAACAAAGTCTACAACTCAGAAAGTGTCTCTGAGTCCAGGGCACGCCCGAGACATAGACGATAAGTGCGAGGTAAGTCATGCATGTTGTTTTGTAGGTCTTATCTAATGATGTTATCTCTATGTATCAACATTTGTTTCAATCAACATCTCTTTTGACTGTTATTTCATTCGTTAGTGACTATTCAATCTCGGATCATGTAACTGTGAATCAGTGTCAACTTCTATTGTTCGATATTTTGGTAGTTAGTGACAATGTAAACTCTTAGTTAGATTGTTCGCTAATCTGGTAGTTAGTTTCACATTAGTCGATGTCATTGTTCTATTCATGTGCTTACCGGACTAATCTCTTTACCTTTTTCCATAAATATCTAAATCCTTCACTTGTGTTTCAGGCATTTGTTAAGTGTATTATTTCTGCTGATAATGGTGTATTGTTGGACGACTCTGTGTTTGCGTGGTCTGATGAAGTGGATGACGAGCAGGTGAACACGATGCTGGTTCTTATTGGTCAGGGTTTTCATTTTGAGAAAAAACATTTCAAAGGTGGAGCCACTGGTGTTGATATCAGATTACAGAAAAAAGAAGCTAAGGATAAGAAGGAGAAAGATAAAGACAAGTTTAGTCCAGGGACTGTAGCTGGTGCTATGATTGACCATCACCAACTTGCAGAAATTGTTGCTAAAAAGGTCAAGCCTGAATTCCGTGTTGTTGAAGCCAATGTATCTGCCTGTTTGTCCCATATCAAGAGAGAGGTTGCTGGTGTTTTTAAAGGCTCAGATGATAGTGTTGACCGTGCAATAAAACGCATCAATGATTCTCTCATGTCTGCTGTCGCAAAGTTTTTGGAAAAACCTCAAGCAACTTGTGCGGACATCATTGTATCTCCTGTACGAGATAATGTTTCTTCAGGCAACGTTCAAAGTGTTGATTTGAACGTCCAAAAGAGCAACGGACGTGTATGTGGACCAGCTTCGCGCTCACCTGATGCTGTGATAAATACTGTTTTACACGAGGTCCTGACGTCTCTTCAAGAAGTAAGCACGGCTCATATTTTTTTAGTGATTAATACCTTTAGTTGCTGGCTAACTTTTTTATTTCTTGTTAACAATTTTGCACAGGGTAGCATCACTGGTGACTCTCGAGCAATGACCCGGGGTGACTTAGAAATGGGACATAATCCTTATGGTGGTCCTAATTTCCTGAATGATGGTCTTTGCCAGGTAGTAGCACGTTTGTTTTCAATACTTGTTTCCCTTTTGGTAAGACTGTTTTGTTTTACCGCTATTATTGATAAATCAGGGAGACAACGCCGACCCTGTAAATGATTCCAACTCTCCAACGAAGACGGCACAGGTATCTGAAGTTGGAATGGATGCAGAGCAAAATTTGCGTAAGAGCAAGCGCCTATGCACTCAATCATGTTCGCTACAAGGATTTCAATGTACCAGTGGTGTTAACCAAAGAGGCTCAAATCAGCATGTTGTTCATGGCGTGTTTCCTCATGTAGACTATGATGAGAAGTATGCATGTTTGTTGCTAAAGCTTAAAACAGCCAGGTTTTTATCTCCCAACTCAAGCTTTATTTGTTATGTTTTATATTAGTAGCTAACAGCCACGGTGTTTACTTGTGGTTCTTGTTAGGTTAGTGAATGTTACTAATGGCACTCAAATCAGTAGCAAAGACGTGCTTGAGATTGCGGAGAGGATGAAGGTTCTGGCCCCAAAGGTTGTTTACCTGTTATTCCCTTTCTTTTTTTGTGTTTTGTGTTTCTTAGCCTGACTTATATTCATCTTCTACATGTTTTCCATCATGTTAAGGTTGTGGATGCACTTGTCCACTTCTCAAGGATCTTGTTCATGCGGGCTGTACCTGGCCATCAATCTCTATGAATCCGATTCTTTGATACAAAATTTGTTGCTGGATTTATGAAGCACTATCCGAAATTCTCTAAGTTAGCAGCCAAGGACCGTGGCATATTTGTTTTTCAAGAAGCTTGTTTGGAGATGGTTAGGCCTGTTTTTGGTTCTCTCCCACATCCAGAGAGGTTTTATTTCCCTTTCCTCGTCGAAAAGTCTCACTGGGTTGGTGTATGTGTTGATCTATATGCAAGGTCCATTCAAGTTTTGGACTGCAACACACCACTCCGCAGTGATAACCTTATGAAGAAGGACCTCACACCAGTTGCTGCGATGCTACCCTATCTAATAAAATCTGTTTCTGCATACCCCAAGTATCATACTGAAGGCTCATTTTCCCTGGACCGTGCAAGAGGTGTTCCACACAACCCAATTGCATCAGACTCGGCCGTCACCACCATGCTTCTTATTGGCGCTCATTCGTTGGTTGGATTTGAAGGCTGCAAATGCATCAGTCCTGAGGTTCTCCCGTTAGAGTCGAAAAGGCTCGCAGTTGTCTTTTTCAAAGAATTTGGTGGTTCTGTATGAATGCTTTTGCTCTGTTCTTGGTTTAGGATCCTGGTCACAAGGCTCTCTCTTTTTATTTCTCAGTGTTTAGAACAAGGCCGTTGTCATTGTGTGTTTCTTATCAAAATTGGACATTTGTTGTTTAATTCTCGTTGTTCTACTTTGTTGCCTAATAACTTATGTAGCCTTGTAATACAATTAATTTGCAGAAGCTACACATAAATGTTGTTCCTATCATATAGAGAGTTCTGGTACACACTCGTTTAGCATCAAACAATTGCGTTTGCAATAGGGAAAGCCCAAATGGGTAGCCTGTTAATAAGGGATAATAATAGTAGTTAAATTTTTCAGATGATGCTAACTTTATTAATAGTTGTAAAGAGAAACCAGTACATGAAAACAAAAGGGGAATCTGATAGAATGAACATAACGCAATAGGAATTACAATGTAATCATTCAGTAGGCCAATTTCCATAGCATCTTCTCAGAATCCTGCAGAATAAATGTATTTCAAGGCTTCAGAAGCATAACTCGCACATGCTATCTTGTTTCCACTCTTCATCCCAGAAATGTTTCCAATGATTGATAAGTGCACATTTGCAACTTATCACACTATCCAAAATAAAACCCTGTTCTTTTTCCAAGAAAAACATCGAAAGAATTTGTGGCCATGGATGTGCATTCCTGTTTACTATCTTTATGCGAGCTATTGCGGCTAAATTTCTTGTTAGCGGCACCCTCCTCTTCACTTGTTCATTACTTCCGTACACCATTCGGACATACATGCTATACATGTATTTACCAACATCCCAATCTTCACCCGCTGCCCTTTTAAGCATTTCTTCTCCTACTGCTCTGTGTTCACTGTATATGCACAATGAAATACCTTTCATCAGTAGCGTTATAGGATTGTTGTTAGCAATGCAACTCTCGACAAATACGATCGCTGGATCCGCTGGAATTAACGGAATTTGATGTTGAAGAAGTCCACCGCCTTGTAGAATTCATGACTTTCACCCACATCCCTTAATGTTGTGCAGGTTGCTTTTGCCCGAACGAAATCCTTAAACCCGGATTTTAGAGAACTTTGAAGAATCTCTTGCAAAATATCGCTTGGCAATGTCAACATTTTCTGGTTATCTTCTCTTTTACCCAACAATTTATTTTATAGGCATATTCAATCATATTACCGTTGCAACTTTCAGAGGCAGCCCTTGATTGGGCAACGGTTAAATCACTTATTGGTTGTTAATATATCCTTTAACTGGTCGGTTTTAAAATAGCCGTTGCAAATAATTTATTAGTTTTTGTGGGTTCATTTTCAAATGACCAACGGGCAAACATTTTTTTTTGTCAATATATCCATTAAGTGATATATAATAACATAGCCGTTAACAATCAATTGTTGGATGGTTAATATCCATTCCACAGATAAATTACGTATGATCTTAGACCTTCTCATACTTCATCCATGTTTCCCTATACACTTTTGGGACAATTAATCACAGTACTTAAGTTCATTTGGTTTAGTTCATTCTGGTTCCATTTAGACTATTCAACTACAATTTTAACTTGTGCACCCCATGATATGTGCTGTCCTTATATAACAAACTTATATTTCACATTACTGGAGGGCAACATTACATTATTATTCCAACCGATGCCATACATTGTTTTCTAAGTAGGCATGGACCGTTGGGGGTTTTCCGTCTTAATATATCACAAGGGAGTTTAAAATTGGTCGACCCCAACTCCGACCTATATTCCAAAACACACTGCAAAATTGCCCTCCATACTACACAATAACTCTGATTATATTGGCTCTTTGCACGGTTATGGTCAGCTCCCCGGCAATGGCTACACACCTTCAGCTTGCGAGTTTCATTCCCCTGCATAACAACGCAAAAATTATTCATTACATAGATAACATCTAACTTAACATTGCTATCTAGCAAAACTCAAATGTATCCCAAATATTACCCTTATTTCTCCTCTTGAAGAAACCTTTTCTTACGGGGCCTCCCCGGTGGTCGCCTAGTCAGTGGGGGAAGTAGATCAGAATATTCCACCTCTTGGTCCATCCCCATTGCTTTTGTGTTAGTTGGCACCGGGTAAATACTATGTGCGTATGCGCTCCTCCAGAACGTTGTGCTAAATTCTTCAGACACAAGTGATTCGATCTGCACCTTAGCTTTCATTGCTGCTGTAATAGCATGAGTACATGGAATGGACAACATATGGAATTCATAACAGCTGCAGGTCTTCAGCTGCAAGTCAACGTGGTACGACACACCTTCTTTGTTTTTCACTTCGAATTCAGTTTGGTTGATATTCCTCACATCGAACCCTGTGCATGCTTGGAATTTCTTGTTGATAGTTTTGTAGACTCGTGGAGTAAGCTTACTTTTTGACTTTTGTGCCGCATCACGGCGAACATGGAGCCATCCCATAACAGTTGCTCTGATAAACTCCACCAGTGGTATAATTGGATAGTCTTTTGCCTCATTTAGCGCTGCATTTAAAGATTCAGCAATATTGCTTGTCATAATGTTGTACCTCTTCCCAACCGAATGGGACCGCGTCCATGCCTGCAGGCCTATGTTTGCCAGATACTCAGCACAATCACTATCAATGCTGGCAATCTCATTGAAGTAATTTGTGAAATCTGGAACTCTATAAGCACGCCCTGCTCTAGACACGAGATAAGAGAGGTGCCTTTTTTGAAAATTGCTTGAATGTTGCGTTGCAGGTGCACAACGCAGACACAATGACTGGATCTTGGATAAACCTGCCATCATCAATGTATCATCAATCAAATAAAAGCTAAACAGTAAATACCATTATTTTCTAGCTAATGTCAGATGCAAGCAATTTATCAATATAACAGTTTACATACAATTATAACATTACCATCCTAACAGATGTATTAGCAACCAATTGAACATGTGAATAGTAAATACCATTATTTTCTATCCAAAGTCAGATGCAAGCAATATCTCAATACAACAGTTTACATACAATTACAACATTAACATCCTAACAGATTTATTAGCAACCAAATGAACATGTATGCGGTAATTATATATTGTACCTGGCGTAGTGCTGCAACAATGGAGTTGTGCCTGTCAGAAACGAAAACCAAATCTTCCGAGTCTGGCACAGCTGCTTGTAGCTTCGTGAAGAACCACATATACGATCTATCGTTTTCACCATCAACGACACTAAAATCTATTGGAAATACTTGGTGGTTGCCATCTTGAGCACTTGCAGCTATAAGACAGCCTGCATATTTACTTTTTAGGAAATTTCCGTCCACGATGATTACCTTACGCATGAACTGGAATCCAGCCAAACTTGCACCCAGGGCAAAGAACATATATTTGAATCTTTCTCCAACACCTTCGTAGAAGATTGTTTCCAGAGATACTAGTGTTTCTGGATTGGAGATGACCATCATATGCAGATACTTTGGTAATTGCTTGTATGATTCTCCTGTTGTGACCTTAGCTGAGTTCATTGCTATTTCTCTAGATTTCCAAGCTTTCCAGTACGATATTTGTGTGTCGTGACCATCTCGCATAATTTCCCGAACACTGCTTGGGCGTGGACCGTTAGTACGTCCTGTAAACCTTCTTCTCATCAAATCTCCGATCACCTATGTGGTCGCATGTCTCTGGAAATTGACTCTCTCATCCACTGTACACTTGTGATCCCGACGTAAACGCCTTATCTGGTAGAAGTCTGAGTTACTCATTTTTATGGCATAAACTCGCCACGGATAATTGCGTCCTACACATTCAAGGATCATCATTCCCAGATTTGACTTCTTGTTTCTGAACCGGAATTTATGGGCAAGTGCATAAAGTGCCATGTCAATTTTAAATGCGTCGCGGTTTTTGAACATCATCCCATTGTAGAGCTCCATGGCATTTTGTCTTACAAAGCCTTCATAACAAAGTTGATTTCATTAATGATAGGGGTCTAGTTTTAATCCTATTCTACTGCAAGTGCACAGAGACTCTGGTTTCGATAGATTAAGAACTGTAGAGATTTAAACTAAGAAGAAAGCAATTTGAAGTAAACTAAATAGCAGTGCGAGAAAGTAAACAAGTAGCAAGATTATCGGTGGTGAAAGCAGTTAATTAAAGGCGCTAAGTCTAGGGTGTTCTCAGAAAATCAGACAAGCAGACAAATCAATCAGTCAGGATCTAATTAAGCACAGTTCTAGAACTCAAATCACGGATATAGAATTAACCAAATTCCTTTGCGAGAATTCTCTAAGTCTAAGTGCAGCAATCCAAATTCCTTTGCAATTACTAACAGATTAAACCAGCATTAATTTCAAGTTCGATATGTTCACAATTAAACTAAACCAAATTCCTTTGCGAATAATTTAATTGCTCAACCTAAATAGTTCAGATTCTAAACCACCTTTCGTGTCGTATTTAGCAACCTAAGATCTAGATTCTAATTGATCAGGTTAGAACTAGCATTAAACTCAATTTAGATTGAAGAACATTCTATTCATGTGAATCCTTAACTGATTTAAACAAGTCTAGCAAGTCATGAAATCCTTAATGAGAAACCCTAAACCTAACTATGAATCTACTCAGACATGGAAGATGTAAACATAATCAATGAATTAATAGATTGCATAAAAGAGATTAAATAAATAAAGGGGTTCGAAATCTTCTCCAAAATAAAGTGAAGTACAGGATCAGATCAGCTCCAATAGCTCTAAAAACTCTCTGCTCTTAATTATGAATGCGTATGTAAAGAAAACACCAAAATCCTAATTATATAGGCTTAATCTCGGCTGGGGCTTCTTTGTAAATACTGGAAACTTCTGGGCCAAAGTGTAATATCTTCACTCTTCATTAAACCGCCAATTCGGCCCATCTCGCTAGTGTGTCGATCGATACCAAAGGTGTGTCGATCGATGCTATCCTGCTTTCTGGACAGTGAGCTCAATCTCTCGGCCAAACACTCCAAAAATCCCCAAAATGCTCCAATATCTCCAATTCTACTTCAAACCTGATTATACCTGTAATAGACTCTAAAAGAACACAAAAGACTCTAAAACACACTTATATCATGGAATAAAACCGGTAAAAACCATGATATATCAATTAACGGTCCAAAAATTAATATTATAGTTAACCATAAACATACACCGCTAATAGTCCATATAAAAAGATGTTCTTCACAGACCATCATTGAAGCTGTCGTCGCTGTCGGAATCATCAAGCTCCATTTTTATGTCTCCCCCTGAGTCCCCCCTAGTGGCTCACTTTTTGCTTTGCTGCTTTCACCTTCATTCTTTATCTTTGAGTCTGACATCCAACAGCTGCAACACCAATCAATAATCCCATTTATGATTTCACAGACTTTGAAAGAACTTCTGTTTATGTTAGTTTTAGATTCGTACACTGGTGCACTCATTGTCTGGATGTTTGTGTAACATGGTTATAATTGTATATAGGAAACACGGTCAACTAAATTGTTAAATATACATCTAACGTAATGTTTATATTCATTTGTGAGGATTACCATCGCTATCACATGTATTGGCGGGTGATATCTCAATGCTAGGTTCTTCACGATCAGTACCCATCTCAATGTCTGCCGTGCCTCTTACGTTTTCATTCTCGACCCCATCGATTGTATTTGTCTCCATATCAATAATTTTGGGTGAGTTGTTTGCTTCTAATATTTCCTTGGCACGCTCTGCTTCTTTCTTAAGCACATTTATTTGCTCCTCCGAAAGTAGTTCTTCCATGACTCTGCGACTTGCCGGAAATAGACCTAACTTCATCACCATTGCCAGTCATTTTGTACATTGCTCTGTTAGTAAAGGTTCAACCAATTATATGTTGGAGTTTGGGAAATATTGTTACCACGTGTATCGTATGTGTCGGACAGAGTGTAGATAGGATTCCTTCGTTCACAAGTTACTCACACAGTTACCTATGTTATCATAACGATTAACCGTTAACATCACATCAATTTGATAGATAGTGCCATCAAAGACTTCATTTCCTTCCTTTTTTAAAAATAATAGTTACCTTTGTTCTTTTCATCACTACACTCTGCATTGTCCAAAATATCCTTGCTTGCTTCACCTACTAGCCTGATAACACCATCTACGGGTTGTGGAATATGTGGGTCATCCATTTGTAGGTGTGAGTAGTCTTCTGTATCAGCACATGTCGTCAATATCTTCTTTACGATATCAATACCAGCTTTCTTTACCACGTCCATCTCTGACGGCGAAAAGATTTCTTGCATTACGCTTACACTTGCGGGCACAAATCCTTCTGCTTGCATTCCTATTGATAGACAAACTATATTAGTGGTCGCTACATACTTTTTATCCTATAATGAATATGTTTGTATTATCTTATCTTCTTACCCCTATAATCACCCATGTTTAGCTTGTTAAAAACATTTTCATCGAAGCCACTAGATCCTTCTTTGTCAACTGCTTGTCCTAGCGTTAGGTCTGTCGAAGAATGTCCCAGAGCACTTGGTTCATACATTATTCCTTTCCCTTTGTCCACCATCATAGACACTTGCCCTTCCTTGCTGTAATTATTACAGGCATTATTGTTCAGTTAACCCGGCTAACAGTTATATTATCCTCACATGTCAGTATATTGTCTAAACATGTAAGGGAGAAGGGGACTGTCCCAGTCGCCAGAAGAGCTTCCCAGTAACTTGCAGCATCTGCCTCTGTGATTGTTCTGCTGCTTCTCCCCCCCCCTTTAAACTTCATAGGTGTTTTCAAATAACTCGGTTGTTGACTGTTTAAAGCCGATATTTAAAAAAAAAAAAAAAAAAAAACCGTCCCTATATATAATAACAAAGCATTTCATCCCCATAAAAATAATAAACAGAAATACAAAACAAAAATTACTCATTATTTTGAGTTTATTTATAAAGAATGCCATTACATTTTTATTGTTTCTAAATTAATTAAAAGTATACATATCTTTCTCCATCCGAATGTAATATTTTCTGCTAACATTTAAAAGTATTTTCAAAAGAGTGAGCCATCCGAATTTAATCTTTTTTTTTCTTTATGTGCTAACGTTTTTTTTTAACTATAACAAGATTTCTCTTTTATATTTTCGATTTTATTTTAATACCATTTAATTCGGTTGCGTTATATTATGAAACCCAAAAAAATCGGCCATATATATAATAACAAAGCATTTCATCCCCATCAAAATAATAAAACGGCAGTACAAAACAAAAACTACACATTGTTTTGAGTTTATTTATAAAGAATGACATTACATTTTTATTGTTTTTAAATTAATTAAAAGTATCTATATCTTTCTCCATCCGAATGTAATCTTTTTGTGCTAACATTTTTTAAAAAAAAATCAAAAGAGTGGGCCTTACGAATTTAATCTTTTTTTATGTGCTAACGTTTTTATAAAACTATAACAAGATTTATGTTTTATATTTTCGATTTTAATTTAATACTATTTAATTCGGTTGCGTTATATTAGGAAACTATTAGCACAATTCTAATTTGATATCCCTACCAATCTTCTCAAGTTTGAAAATTTTCAAAAAAAAAAAATAATTGGCTACATTAAAATAATAATTAATTTATGTTATTAGATTTTCCAAAAGTAGTACTATAGAATATTCTGAATTTATTTCTAACAATTTCGGAAAAATATATTTGTTCTTAATTCAAAAAATTTAAGCCGACATTTTTTTAAAAAAAAAACCCAAAAAATCAGCCCTATATATAATAACAAAGCATTTCATCCCTATCAAAATAATAAAACAGAAATACAAAACAAAAACTACTCATTGTTTTGAGTTTATTTATAAAGAATGCCATTATATTTTTTTGTTTCTAAATTAATTAAAAGTATACATATCTTTCTCCTTTTTTTTTTTGTCAACCCATATCTTTCTCCATCCGAATGTAATATTTTTGTGCTAACATTTAAAAGTATTTTCAAAAGAGTGAGCCATCCGAATTTAATCTTTTTTTCTTTATGTTCTAACGTTTTTTTAACTACAACAAGATTTCTCTTTTATATTTTCGATTTTAATTTAATTACATTTAATTCGGTTGTGTTATATTATGAAACCCAAAAAATATAATAACAAAGCATTTCATCCCCATCAAAATAATAAAACATAAGTACAAAATAAAAACTACTCATTGTTTTGAGTTTATTTATAAAGAATGCCATTACATTTTTATTGTTTCTAAATTAATAAAAAAGTATACATATCTTTCTCCATCCGAATGTAATATTTTGTGATAACATTTAAAAGTATTTTCAAAAGATTGGGCTATCCGAATTTAATCTTTTTTTTCTTTATGTGCAAACGTTTTTTAATACTATAACAAGATTTCTCTTTTTTATATTTTCGATTTTAATTTAATACCATTTAATTCGGTTGCGTTATATTAGGAAACTACTAGCACAATTCTAATTTGATATCCCTACAAATCTTCTCAAGTTTGAAAATTTCCACAAAACAATTTGGCTACATTAAAATAATAATTAATGTAGGTTACTAGATTTTCCAAAAGTAGTACTATAGAATATTTTGAATTTATTTCTAACAAATACGGAATAAATATATTTGTTCTGAATTCAAAAAATTTAAGCCGATATTTTTTAAAAAAAAACCAAAAAAACCGGCCCTATATATAATAACAAAGCATTGCATCCCCATAAAAATAATAAAACAAAAATACAAAACAAAAATTACTCATTATTTTGAGTTTATTTATAAAGAATGCCATTACATTTTTATTGTTTCTAAATTAATTAAAAGTATACATATCTTTCTCCATCCGAATGTAATATTTTTCTGTTAACATTTAAAAATATTTTCAAAAGAGTGAGTCATCCGAATTTAATATTTTTTTCTTTATATGCTAACGTTTTTTTTTAACTATAACAAGATTTCTCTGTTATATTTTTGATTTTATTTTAATACCATTTAATTCGGTTGTGTTATATTATGAAACCCAAAAAATCGGTCCTAGATATAATAACAAAGCATTTCATCCCCATAAAAATAATAAAACAGAAGTACAAAACAAAAACTACTCATTGTTTTGAGTTTAATTATAAAGAATGCCATCACATTTTTATTGTTTCTAAATTAATAAAAAAGTATACATATCTTTCTCCATCTGAATGTAATATTTTTGTGCTAACATTTAAAAATATTTTCAAAAGATTGGGCTATCCGAATTTAATCTATTTTTTCTTTATGTGCTAACATTTTTTTTAAACTATAACAAGATTTCTCTTTTATATTTTCTATTTTAATTTAATACCATTTAATTCGGTTGCGTTATATTATGAAACTACTAGCACAATTCTAATTTAATATCCATACAAATCTTCTCAAGTTTGAAAATTTCCAAAAAAAATAATTTGGCTACATTAAAATAATAATTAATGTAGGTTACTAGAATTTCAAAAAATAGTACTATAGAATATTTCGAATTTATTTCTAACAAATACGGAAGAAATATATTTGTTCTGAATTCAAAAAATTTAAGCCGATATTTTTTTTTAAAAACCAAAAAAACCGGCCATATATATATAAACAAAGCATTTCATCCCCATAAAAATAATAAAACAGAAATACAAAACAAAAATTATTCATTATTTTGAGTTTATTTATAAAGAATGCCATTATATTTTTATTGTTTCTAAATTAATTAAAAGTATACATATCTTTCTCCATCGGAATGTAATATTTTTTGTGCTAACATTTAAAAGTATTTTCAAAAGAGTGAGCCATCCGAATTTAATATTTTTTTCTTTATGTGCTAACGTTTTTTTTTAACTATAACAAGATTTCTCTGTTATATTTTCGATTTTATTTTAATACCATTTAATTCGGTTGCGTTATATTATGAAACCCAAAAAATCGGCCCTATATATAATAACAAAGCATTTCATCCCCATAAAAATAATAAAACAGAAGTACAAAACAAAAACTACTCATTGTTTTGAGTTTATTTATAAAGAATGCCATTACATTTTTATTGTTTCTAAATTAATAAAAAAGTATACATATCTTTCTCCATCTGAATGTAATATTTTTGTGCTAACATTTAAAAGTATTTTCAAAAGATTGGGCTATCCGAATTTAATCTATTTTTTCTTTATGTGCTAACGTTTTTTAAAAACTATAACAAGATTTCTTTTTTATATTTTCTATTTTAATTTAATACCATTTAATTCGGTTGCGTTATATTATGAAACTACTAGCACAATTCTAATTTGATATCCATACAAATCTTATCAAGTTTGAAAATTTTCAAAAAAAATTTTGGCTACATTAAAATAATAATTAATGTAGGTTACTAGATTTTCAAAAATTAGTACTATAGAACATTTCGAATTTATTTCTAACAAATACGGAAGAAATATATTTGTTCTGAATTCAAAAAATTTAAACCGATATTTTTAAAAAAAAAACCAAAAAAAACCGGCCCTATATATAATAACAAAGCATTTCATCCCCATAAAAATAATAAAACAGAAATACAAAACAAAAATTATTCATTATTTTGAGTTTATTTATAAAGAATGCAATCACATTTTTATTGTTTCTAAATTAATTAAAAGTATACATATCTTTCTCCATCCAAATGTAATTTTTTGTGCTAACATTTAAAAGTATTTTCAAAAGGGTGGGCTATCCGAATTTAATCTTTTTTTTCTTTATGTGCTAACAATTTTTTTAAACTATAACAAGTAGTACTATAGAATATTTCGAATTTATTTATAACAAATTCGGAAGAAATATATTTGTTCTTAATTCAAAAAATTTAAGCAGACATTTTTTTTTAAAAACCCAAAAAATCGGCCCAATATATAATAATAAAGCATTTCATCCCCATAAAAATAATAAAACAGAAATACAAAACAAAAACTACTGATTGTTTTTAGTTTATTTATAAAGAATGTCATTACGTTTTTATTGTTTCTAAATTAATTAAAAGTATACATATCTTTCTCCATCCGAATGTAATATTTTTGTGCTAACATTTAAAAGTATTTTCAAAAGAGTGAGTCATCCGAATTTAATATTTTTTTTTCTTTATGTGCTAACGTTTTTTTTAACTATAACAAGATTTCTCTTTTATATTTTCGGTTTTAATTTAATACCATTTAATTCGGCCAAAAAAATCGGCCCTATATATAATAACAAAGCATTTCATCCCCATAAAAACAATAAAACAGAAGTACAAAACAAAAACTACTCATTGTTTTGAAATTATTTATAAAGAATGCCATTACATTTTTATTATTTCTAAATTAATTAAAAGTATACATATCTTTCTGCATCCGAATGTAATATTTTTGTGCTAACATTTAAAAGTATTTTCAAAAGAATGGGCTATCCGAATTTAATCTTTTTTTTTCTTTATGTGCTAACGTTTTTTTTTTAACTATAACAAGATTTCTCTTTTATATTTTTGATTTTAATTTAATATCATTTAATTCGGTTGCGTTATATTAAGAAACTACTAGCACAATTCTAATTTGATATCCCTACAAATCTTCTCAAGTTTTAAAATTTCCAAAACAATTTGGCTACATTAAAATAATAATTAATTCAGGTTATTAAATTTTATAGTACTAAAGAATATCCGAATTTATTTCTAACAAATTCGGAAGAAATATATTTGTTCTTAATGTAAAAAATTTAAGCCGACATGTTTTTTAAAAAAAACCCAAAAATTGGCCCTATATATAATAACAAAGCACTTCATCCCCATAAAAATAATAAAACAGAAATACAAAAAAAACTACTCATTGTTTTGAGTTTATTTATAAAGAATGTCATTACATTTTTATTGTTTCTAAATTAATTAAAAGTATACATATCTTTCTCCACCCGAATGTAATATTTTTGTGCTAACATTTAAAAATATTTTCAAAAGAGTGGGCTATCCAAATTTAATCTTTTTTTTCTTTATGTGCTAATGTTTTTTTTTAAACTATAACAAGATTTCTCTTTTATATTTTTGATTTTAATTTAATACCATTTATTTCGGTTGCGTTATATTAGGAAACTATTAGCACAATTCTAATTTGATATCCTTACAAATCTTCTCAAATTTAAAATTTCCAAAACAAATTGGACACATTAAAATAATAATTAATTTAGGTTATGCAATTTTAAAAAAGTAGTACTAAAGAATATCCGAATTTATTTTTAACAAATTCAGAAGAAATATATTTGTTCTTAATTCCAATAATTTAAGCCGACATTTTTTTAAAAAAAAAACCCAAAAAATCGGCCCTATATATAATAACAAAGCATTTCATCCCTATAAAAATAATAAAACAGAAGTACAAAACAAAAACTAATGATTTTTTGAGTTTATTTATAAAGAATGTCATTACGTTTTTATTGTTTTTAAATTAATTAAAAGTATACATATCTTTCTTCATCCGAATATAATATTTTTTGTGCTAACATTTAAAAGTATTTTCAAAAGAGTGAGTCATCCGGATTTAATTTTTTTTTCTTTATGTGCTAACGTTTTTTTTAACTATAACAAGATTTCTCTTTTATATTTTCGGTTTTAATTTAATACCATTAATTCGGTTGCATTATATTATGAAACCTAAAAAAATGGCCATATATATAATAACAAAGCATTTCATCCCCATAAAAATAATAAAACAGAACTACAAAACAAAAATTACTCATTGTTTTGAGTTTATTTATAAAGAATTCCATTACATTTTTATTGTTTCTAAATTAATTAAAACTATACATATCTTTCTCCATCCGAATGTAATATTTTGTGCTAACATTTAAAAGTATTTTCAAAAGAGTGGGCTATCCAAATTTAATTTTTTTGTCTTTATGTGCTAACGTTTTTTTTAAACTATAACAAGATTTCTCTATTATATTTTCGATTTTAATTTAATATCATTTAGTTCAGTTGCATTATATTAGGAAACTACTAGCACAATTCTAATTTGATATCCCTACAAATCTTCTCAAGTTAGAAAAATTCCAAAAAGATTTGGATACATTAAAATAATAATTAATGTAGGTTACTAGATTTTCCAAAAGTAGTACTATAGAATATTTCGAATTTATTTCTAACAAATTCGGAAGAAATATATTTGTTCTTAATTCAAAAAAATTTAAGCCGACATTTTTTTAAAAAAACCCAAAAAATCGGCCCTATATATAATAACAAAGCATTTCATCCCCATAAAAATAATAAAACAGAAATACAAAACAAAAACTACTCATTGTTTTGAGTTTATTTATAAAGAATGCCATTACATTTTTATTGTTTCTAAATTAATTAAAAGTATACATATCTTTCTCCATCCGAATGTAATATTTTTTGTGCTAACATTTAAAAGTATTTTCAAAAGAGTGAGCCATCCGAATTTAATCTTTTTTTTTCTTTATGTGCTAACTTTTTTTTAACTATAACAAGATTTCTCATTTATATTTTCAATTTTAATTTAATACCATTTAATTCGGTTGCGTTATATTATGAAATCCAAAAAAATCGGCCCTATATATAATAACAAAGCATTTCATCACCATAAAAATAATAAAACAGAAGTACAAAACAGAAACTACTCATTGTTTTGAGTTTATTTATAAAGAATTTCATTACATTTTTATTGTTTCTAAATTTATTAAAAGTATACATATCTTTGTTTCCATCTGAATGTAATATTTTGTGCTAATATTTAAAAGTATTTTCAAAAGAGTGGGCTATCCAAATTTAATCTTTTTTTTTCTTTATATATGCCAACGTTTATTTAAAACTATAACAAGATTTCTCTTTTATATTTTCGATTTTAATTTAATACCATTTAATTCGGTTGCGTTATATTAGGAAACTACTATCACAATTCTAATTTGATATCCCTACAAATCTTCTCAAATTTGAAAATTTCCAAAATATTGGCTACATTAAAATAATAATTAATGTAGGTTATTAGATTTTCCAAAAGTATTACTATATAATATTTCGAATTTATTTCTAACAAATTTGGAAGAAATATATTTGTTCTGAATTTAAAAAATGTAACCCGACATTTTTTTAAAAAACCCAAAAAATCGGCCATATATATAATAATAAAGCATTTCATCCCATAAAAATAATAAAACAGTTGTAAAAAACAAAAACTACTCATTGTTTTAAGTTTATTTATAAAGAATACCATTATATTTTTATTGTTTCTAAATTAATTAAAAGTATACATATCTTTCTCCATCCGAATGTAATATTTTTGTGCTCACATTTAAAATTATTTTCAAACGGGTGGGCTATCCGAATTTAATCTTTTTTTCTTTATGTGCTAACGTGTTTTTTTAAACAATAACAAGATTTCTCTTTTATATTTTCGATTTTTATTTAGTACCATTTAATTCGGTTGCGTTATATTAGAAAACTAGTAGCACAATTCTAATTTGATATCCCTACAAATCTTCTAAAGTTTGAAAATTTCCAAAAAGATTTGGCTACATTAAAATAATAATTAATGTAGGTTACTACATTTTCCAAAAGTAGTACTATAGAATATTTCGAATTTATTTATAACAAATTCGGAAAAAATATATTTGTTCTTAATTCAAAAATTTTAAGCTGGCATTTTTTTAAAAAAAAAACCCAAAAAATCGGCCCTATATATAATAACAAAGAATTTCATCTCCATAAAAATAATAAAACAAAAATACAAAACAAAAACTAATCATTGTTTTGAGTTTATTTATAAAGAATGCCATTACATTTTTATTGTTTCTAAATTAATTAAAAGTATACATATCTTTCTCCATCCGAATGTAATATTTTTTGTGCTAACATTTAAAAGTATTTTCATAAGAGTGAGCCATCCGAATTTAATTTTTTTTCTTTATGTGCTAACGTTTTTTAACTATAACAAGATTTTTCTTTTATATTTTCGATTTTAACTCAATACCATTTAATTCGTTTGCGTTATATTATGAAACCCAAAAAAAACGGCCATATATATAAAAACAAAGCATTTCATCCCCATAAAAATAATAAAACAGAAGTACAAAACAAAAACTACTTATTGTTTTGAGTTTATTTATAAAGAATTTCATTACATTTTTATTGTTTATAAATTTATTAAAAGTATACATATCTTTGTTTCCATCTGAATGTAATATTTTGTGATAATATTTAAAAGTATTTTCAAAAGAGTGGGCTATCCGAATTTAATCTTTTTTTCTTTATGTGCTAATGTTTTTTTAAAAAACTATAACAAGATTTCTGTTTTAGATTTTCGATTTTAATTTAATACCATTTAATTCAGTTGTGTTATATTATGAAACACAAAAAATCGACCCTATATATAATAACAAAGCATTTCATCCCCATAAAAACAATAAAAGAGAAGTACAAAACAAAAACTACTCATTGTTTTGAAATTATTTATAAAGAATGTCATTACATTTTTATTATTTCTAAATTAATTAAAAGTATACAAATCTTTCTCCATCCGAATGTAATATTTTTGTGCTAACATTTAAAAGTATTTTCAAAAGAGTGGGCTATCCGAATTTAATCTTTTTTTTCTTTATGTGCTAACTTTTTTTTTTAAACTATAACAAGATTTCTCTTTTATATTTTTGATTTTAATTGAATATCATTTAATTCGGTTGCGTTATATTAAGAAACTAATAGCACAATTCTAATTTGATATCAATACTAATCTTCTCAAGTTTTAAAATTTCCAAAAAAAATTGGCTACATTAAAATAATAATTAATTCAGGTTATTAAATTTTATAGTACTAAAGAATATCCGAATTTATTTCTAAAAAATTCGGAAGAAATATATTTGTTCTTAATTTAAAAAATTTAAGCCGACATGTTTTTTAAAAAAACCTAAAAAATTGGCCCTATATATAATAACAAAGCACTTCATCCCCATAAAAATAATAAAACAGAAGTACAAAAAAAAACTACTCATTGTTTTGAGTTTATTTATAAAGAATGTCATTACATTTTTATTGTTTCTAAATTAATTAAAAGTATACATATCTTTCTCCACCCGAATGTAATATTTTGTGCTAACATTTAAAAGTATTTTCAAAAGAGTGGGCTATCCAAATTTAATCTTTTTTTCTTTATGTGCTAATGTTTTTTAAAAACTATAACAAGATTTCTCTTTTATATTTTTGATTTTAATTTAATACCATTTAATTCGGTTGCGTTATAATAGGAAACTATTAGCACAATTCTAATTTGATATCCCTACAAATCTTCTCAAGTTTGAAAATTTCCAAAAAAAATTGGACACATTAAAATAATAATTAATTTAGGTTATGCGATTTTACAAAAGTAGTACTAAAGAATATCCGAATTTATTTTTAACAAATTCAGAAGAAATATATTTGTTCTTAATTCAAATATTTTAAGCCGACATTTTTTTTTTAAAAAAACCCAAAAAATCTGCCCTATATTTAATAACAAAGCATTTCATCCCCATAAAAATAATAAAACAGAAGTACAAAACAAAAACTACTCATTGTTTTGAGTTTATTTATAAAGAATGCCATTACATTTTTATTGTTTCTAAATTAATTAAAACTATACATATCTTTCTCCATCCGAATGTAATATTTTTGTGCTAACATTTAAAATATTTTCAAAAGAGTGGGCTATCCGAATTTAATCTTTTTTTCTTTATGTGCTAACGTTTTTTAAAACTATAACAAGATTTCTCTTTTATATTTTCGATTTTAATTTAATACCATTTAATTCGGTTGCGTTATATTAGGAAACTACTAGCACAATTCTAATTTGATATCCCTACAAATCTTCTCAAGTTTGAAAATTTCCAAAACAATTTGGCTACATTAAAATAATAATTAATTTAGGTTATTAGATTTTTCAAAAGTAGTACTATAGAATATTCTGAATTTATTTCTAACAAATTTGGAAGAAATATATTTGTTCTTAATTCAAAAAAATTAAGCTGACATTTTTATTTAAAAAAAAACCCAAAAATTGGCCCTATATATAATAACAAAGCATTTCATCCCCATTAAAAAAATATCATTGATTTTTCAAATAATTACAAGATATGTCATTCATTTTCTTTGTTAAAATACAAATTTCATTTGGGTAAGAATGTATTTATAATCTCTTACAAAATAAGGCAACAATGAATCAAAAATTGAAAATAAATTGATTTTAGGATTATGCATTAAAAATAGCTCAATTTTAGGAACAAAAATCCATCAGAAATATTTTTCGATATATAAAAAAAAAAAAGATTTTCTCAAATTTTTAAGGTACACAATTATTAAAACATTCAAATTATATGGAATTTTGATTATAAAGTAGCTTCAGTTTGTAATTTACATATCAGATTTAGCATTTAGTTTGGTCAGATTATACAATAAGTTACGATTTTTTTTTCGGGTGTGAGGGGAGGGAGACATGGTAAAATAGATTTGTAATTATCATAATATGATTATAAATATAATATATTGTATAAATTATCAAAATTGATTTATTGGTAATTGATACGATAATAATTGTATCATAAGTTATGCACGTCCAACTTTTTTTCTTCTTTTGATATACGGCTCAATTGTTTTTGTTTTTATGTAGACATTAACAAGTATTGTTATCATATAAGCGCTCAATAAGTGTATATATATTCACGTGTAATAGTTTTTTTTGATTCATTTATACCATTTATAGATTATAAAATAACATAATGCTATTCTAAATTAGTTTTATATTTTTTTTTTAATTAAGTTTTTTTGTGATATGTTGATAGGTATATGTAAATCGGGTAATTCGGGTTCTAACCAATTAAACATGTGTTTCCCCTAAAGATTTTACGAAATCGATGATCATGTCTTCTCGAAAACATGTGGATCTTATGGCAAGAAATCTAAGCCGTTCAATTTACTTTTTTTCTTTTATGATATTAACAAAAAAATATATTTTAGGAAATAAAACATATATTTTACGAAACAAAATATTAAAATCGGCCACACACAAAAAAAACAATACAGATTACACAATAATTTTGCAGAGAATATTATTGAATATTCCTTTAAATCATCGATGATTTAGTAAGCATAATATTATATTTCCTAAATTTTAGTTATTTTGACTATAATTAATTTATTCAAATATAAATATAAATAAACATACTTCAACTAATTTATATATTTTCCAAATAAATATAAATAAACCTACTTAAACATACTAATTTCATTTAAAGAGAGTTTTATAGATAACTCTCACAAATAAGTTGTCAAAATTGGGTTTAATGGGAAAAAAATTATTTACGATGCTTGCCATATTATTCTGATTCTTTGTTTAAATTTTCTAATATTTTTAATTTTAAAATAAAAATGGATTTTGGAGTATTACTATTCGGCCTTAAAAATAGGAAATCTACTTAAATAAATATAACTAAATTATAATTGACGATTTTTTGTACTACATTATTTTTAGTAAATTCGTATTAATAGATTATATTTCAATTAGTTGATTTCATTTTTTCTTCCGTGGTGGCAATACACCATCCGGGTTCGATTCGAGGCGGAAACAAAAATGCCTCTTCTGGTCACAACGCTGGTACTGGGCCTTGACTCAGGGAAAAACCTCACAGGTGAAGCTGGCATGCGGCCTAACTGGGTCCAGAGGATTAGTCTGGATCAATTGGTATGGGATCTACCCCTGGATTAACAAAAAAAAAACATTAAAATATTTTTTTGAGTTTCTTTTTTTTGTCTCATCAGACAAACTTCTAATCAAGTTGATTTGTATCCTATTATCAATCACAAACGGATCAAACCTTAACAATCTTCATAGATACCACACCAAAAAACCCTAAAGCGAAAACTTAATTGGCAGGATTTCCACCACCAAAGTGCATACAGTGTCACTGAAAGAAATTGTCGTTGTATTGACATTTTAGAACCATTGCTGAAGACAAAACGAGAGATCCGCCGAAGTGCAGACGCGGACATCCATTGTTGCGCAAGAAGATTCCACAAAAAACGATAAAAAAACAGGATCATCGCCGACGAGCAGAGTAACATTACTACCACCACTCACTTGACCCAAACTGGTAGAGAGTCGCAAGAAGACATAACGATTGTCAGCGGAGAAGAGACATCGCCTACTCCATAAGAACGAATGTATGTTAAGTGAGTCGTTGTCCCCAAGCAACAATACTCCACAAGAGATACATCCATTAGGAAGCTTACTCGCCGCCACCACAAGTTTAGATCGGCCAACAAACCCACCACATGGGGACATGCAAACTGAAATCACCGTTTGGAAGTACTGCCGAGACAGAGAAGACCACCGCACCAGATTTTGTCCTCACAAACCTTGGAAAAGCCTTATCTAGCACTACTTCACCATCATGATACCAACAAAGGAACCCATGAACACTGTGATAGTGCACGTAATGGCCCGATTTTAGCCTTTGGGCCTTACAGAAAGAAAAAAATTAAAACAAAAGAGCAATCCCGAAACCCAAAAGCTCAATTCCTTTTTCAAAAATCCTAATGTCTCCACCACCCTTCTTTAAATAGATACATACATCTAAGAGAAAAAGAAAAATTAGAACCTCCGGCGAAGCGCTGCTCATGTTCCGTTACAGTCATCACCTCCCAATAACCAGATCTGATAATCTTCAATCGTTTAGAGTCAAAGGTAACCCCAAACCCCGTAAACAAATTATCCGATCTTTTTTTTCTTAACCCGAACACTAAAACCTACATAACTTTCTAACCGTGAAGAATCTCGTAAATCCGAAAGCACCATCACGTTCAGCATGACGAGACGAAGCCGGAGTTACCAACCACACCTCAATAGGAAACCGGCCGCGCCCGTACGCACTCATTGAAGATTGGCACGTGAGATCCGCACGGTTAAGCGCCGCGCGTCGTCGACTGGAACCGCTATCCATCGCCGGTGAGCTGCCGCCGCTGACTGCTAGAACCGCCGGCCACCTAGTCAACTCGATTGACCGGTTTGGTCTAGTTCAATTTTAATTTTTGGTTCAATTCAATTTTAGCCCGGTTTAGTTTGGTTTATATCGGTTTACCTGGTTTGGGCTGGTTATAGCAATTGGGTCTGAGTTGACTTGGATCGTTGACTTTAGTCAACAACTTCAATTGATCATAACTAGTACGTCCTTAGGCCAATTTGAGCAAAACGAAAGCCTATCTCACTCGATTTTCCTCCTCTTACCAGATATGTAGTCCGTTCAGTCGTCAGAGATTTTTAAATTACTCTTTTTCTTTTCTTTGGCTAAGGTGAGGACCGGTCGTAGCCATTTCTTATTCCTTCTCAATTCCAGGACGCGGGTCCTTTGTTAATATCTTCTTTTCTAGGTAGATTAGGTTGGTTAATGCGCATGATGTGATTGGAAGAACGTAGAACTACTAGGTTATCGCTTAAACTGAAAAAGTTGGTTGTGCTTGCTGGATATGTGTGAGATAGTTGTGGTAGGCGCATGTGAAGGGCGTTGGGTGTAAAGTGCGTGACCTAGAACAGATTGAGGCGGTTGCGCATCCTTACGGGAAACGTAACCTGGAACCGGTTAAGGCGGTTGCATGTCGTTGGAAGATGTTTTTGGAGGGGTGTGACAAGCCCCCGGTTGTTGATGTTGGTGGGCATGGTGTGGGTCTACTCGCCGGTTCATGACCGCGTGGGGGGGGCGACAGCCTGAGTCCATGTTTATGGACGTTAGTGTAGATGAGTAGGTTGTGCGATGAGCCTTCGGGCGGTTGTGTGAAAGTCGTTATTAGCTTAGTACTTGTATATGTTGTTGCGTTGGCGTAAGCTGAGATCGCGGGTTCCCTGGATCTGCCCTCAGTGGGTACCTGTGTTTGAATTAATTACTCAGTCTTCTTCTCTTTTCCAGCTCTTTTCCCCTCACAGGTCCGGATGCAGGATTGATCAATTGGCTGGTGCTCGTTGGTGAATTTGAATCGAAGGGAACACGCGGGATCTTGAGACCATGGAAAGGCAGTCCGGTTGAACCGTCCCGGGGGTTCACCGGAAATGGGTTGTTGCAGTGCAAGTAAAGAGTTATATACCACATATTAAAACCGAAGCCGAAACCGATAAAATACATTAATGGATTCTAGATTTCTATATCCGAATAACCGAACAAAATCTGATCCAAATCGAGAATCTAATGGGCACCTGAAATATCTTAAATACAATTCTATATCTAAATATTAATTATATCTATACTTAAAACAACTCAAAAATTACAAGGAAAAGTTCAATTTTAATACACCAATCAATTATTGTTAGAGATTTAATACACAAAATTTTCTCATTCTTAATACATAAATTATGTTTTCTTTCTATAATAATACATCAACTTTTAAATTTTATCCATCTAACATCATTTACTTAACCTGAGAGTTAACTACAATTAACTTTTGAATATTATTATTCGAAAATATTAATATTTAAATAACAATAAATGTCTAAAATAAAAAAGTTCAAAAATCAAAAATCTCCAAAAATCAGAAAAAATATAAATATTTTAAAATTACATATGAAAATTTTAAGTTTAAAATAAATTAAAATTTATTACTTTTATTTTCATTTTTGATGTAAAATTAAATAATTTAAAATAAAAAATACAAACGATATACACCCAACCATTTGTTTTTTTTTTCATTTTCAAATCTTTTTTTCTGTGGCAAGATTTATATTATAAAATCCAAATGGGATAGTACAGAAGGTAGTACAGACCTGTGTTCGAAAACGCAGCCTCCGCGACCAGGAGCCGTAGCGATTTCGAGGTGATCAGGCAATTAATCAGAACCTTCAAAAATTCACGATTTTTTTCTTCTAAACTTAAGAAACCGACTTGGTTTGAATAGATCTATCGATTTTAAGTGAAAAAAAAAATCAAAGAAACACAAAAAGAAAAAATGAGAAAAATCGAACGGCAGCCATTTTCTAGGGTTACAGTGAGCAAAATTGACATTAGACGGACTCGAACCATTAACTCTAAAGGCATATGACTACAATCTCACCATCGGGCCAGAAAATCTTTTACGTTTATGTGTAATATTACTAGTATATATATATATATATATATATATATATAACTCTAGATAAATGCCCTAAAACTAGGTTCTGATTAATGCGTACTTAATCTCCGATTTTCTCGTTAGGCGCTATGCCCAGACCGACCGCACGGATATTGCCTAGCGCGTTTCTGAACAAGAGTACAAACTGCAGAATATAAAAAAGCTTGAAGCGATTTGGGCTTTAAAGGCCCAATTTTACAATTACTAAAGAAGCGTTAATCGGATCGTTTTAGGAATTGGAAACACCTATGACACACGTGTTGGAAGGCCGGAAGAGAGACACACATATCGAGCTCCCTGATAGCAGCAGCATGCAAACCATCAAAGAAAGTTTCGACCACCATGGGATCGCTTCCGTCGCTACAGCTGCCTCGTCCTGCAAATCTAGTTATACCAAGATATCGCCATAGAACACCGCTTGGGAAAGAAAACATTATGATCCATCACCAACAACTCTGATTATCTGCGCTTAATAGACGAGAATCCAAATATAGGATGTACACCCGAAATAAGTACCAACTGACCCGTTCAACTCGATCGGGTAGCGAAACCAACGGCTGAAAGTGCTCGACTTTGAGGGTAATAGAAGAAGAGATCTCCGGTGACATGGCGGTGAAGCACTGTAGAAGGAGTTCGGAATTGTAGAGCTGAATGTTTCGTGTATTCATTATGACATAATTACACAGTATTTATAGGAGATTACAAGTAGGGTTTAAGCTAACTGAATTTACACTAATAACCCTATATCGATCTTATACGCCCCCGCAAGATGGAGGCGCTTCTGAGACTCCAATCTTGGAGCATAGAGTAGTGAAGGGTTGGCGTGGCAGCGACTTAGTGAGGGCGTCAGCTAGCTGGTCTTTTGTAGAGATATGAGAGACTCTTAAGGCGCCGGATTGGATGTTGTCACAGACGAAGTGATAGTCCAGAGCCAAATGTTTCATCCTTGAATGAAATACCGGGTTGGCACAAAGATATGTAGCTCCCACATTATCACAGTATACAACTGGCATCGAAGGTAAGGAAATACCTAGCTCCGTAAGTAGTGAACAGATCCA
This sequence comes from Orychophragmus violaceus, assembly GCA_030180135.1. Taxonomy (NCBI): domain Eukaryota; kingdom Viridiplantae; phylum Streptophyta; class Magnoliopsida; order Brassicales; family Brassicaceae; genus Orychophragmus; species Orychophragmus violaceus. The sequence continues at coordinate 84,884,966 of CM058239.1, forward strand.
ACGGAGTTCTAACACGGTGTTTGCAACGGCGCGGTATTCAGCCTCCGTAGAAGACCGAGCAACACCTTTCTGTTTCTTGGACGACCAAGCAATGGGTGTGGAGCCTAGATAAACAATGTATGCATTTGTGGATACGAAATCCTGAGGATCCCCTGCCCAATCAGCATCTGAATAAGCATGGAGGCAGAGAGGTGATTTCGCTTGTAGAAAGATACCGTGTGAGCTTGTGCCAGCTAAGTAGCGAAGAACTCTCTTGAGAGCTTGGTAATGATCATCGGTTGGCTGATGCATAAACTGCGACAAACGATTGACAATGTAAGCAATACCAGGTCTAGTGAAGGAGAGATACTGCAAGCTTCCAACAATCATTCAAAATTAACATGGATCCTCCAGTGGTCGTTCGGATGTTAGGCTGAGCTTCGGTGACTGGTCTGCAGGTGTAGAAACCGGCTTCGAATCAGCCATGTTAGTCTTCTTCAGGAGTTCAAGGAAATAGCATTTCTGGTTAAGATGGAGGCCCGACCGTCTACACTTCGCTTCGATTCCGAGAAAGTATCGTAAATCTGTTGGTTCCTTAAGAGAAAACCGCGCTCCCAAGTCTGAGATAATCTGGTCGATGACCTTAGGAGTGCAACCGGTGATGATAATATCATCTACGTAGACAAGTAAGAACACCGTGACTGCCCGTTGCCGGAAAATAAACACTGATGTATCGGCTATAGATTTCACGAAACCAATCTGCTGAAGGAAGGATTTTAATTCGTGGTACCATGCCCATGGTGCTTGTTTCAAGCCATACAACGCCTTCTTCAGACGACAAACATAATGAGTGCAATCCTTGTCGATAAAACCCGGTGGCTGAGAAACATATACTTTGTCAGATAGCGAACCATGGAGGAATGCGTTGTTCACATCGAGCTGTTTTATGGACCAAGATCGGGAAACCGCATATTGTAACACCATTCGAATCGTAACAGACTTAACAACTGGACTGAACGTCTCGGAATAATCGAGTCCATATTGTTGATTAAATCCTCTGGCCACCCATCTTGCTTTGTACCTATCAAGCAAACCGTTAGGTAAGTTCTTAAGTGTAAAGACACTTACTAGGAATCACATTCTGGCTTGGATGAGGAGGAACCAAGTCATAGGTATGATTCTGTAGCTGGGCATTGTGTTCTTCACTCATTGCTTTCCTCCAATTAGAATTGGCTAGAGCTTGGGTGATATTGGTTGGTAGGCTTGGCTCAGTTTTATTTTTGGTGGCGAGTAAGGAGACTTTGGTTTTGGGTTTAGTAATGTTGTTTTTACGGCGGGTGCGCATGGGATGGACATTTTGTGGTAGTGGCTGTGGGACTCTTTTTCTGGCTCGGCGTTGGGGAGCTGTCGGGTTAGGTTCAGAGACTGGCGGTGGCTCAGATGGGTGTTGGTTTGGTGGATTTGAATCTGTTTTGTTTGGGTTGATAATGTCATGGATTGTCTCAGGTGGAGTGGATTGGATATCGGGTGAATGTTGTGGTTGATCAGGTTGGTTGGGACCGAAGTGTTCTGATGTACCTGTTGAATTAAAACCTGAGTCATGTTCCATACCTGGAGTATCGGATGGATGGTGAGGATCAGAGCTGGAGGCCTGTCCTGGAAAAGTGTATACGAGTGACGGCAGTGAGACCGGAATAAGCGTTGGTTGGGAAGAAGGGGAATTTTGTGGTTGTTGCTGCTCAGAATCGGTACACACGGATGCAGGGAGCTTGGCGAAGGGAAATTTGGTTTCCACAAACTGAACATGGCGAGATACATACACTCGGCGTGTGCGTATATCAATACATATGTATGCGCTTTGTGTCAAGGAATAGCCCAAGAACACACATTCGGTCGAACGACTCTCCAGCTTATGACTCGTGTACGACTTCAGCCACGGGAAACACAGGGAACCGAATACTCTAAGATTCAAGTAATTCGGTTGCTGGGAAAACAACCTGACGTACGGTGACTCATTGGCAAGAAATGATGTCGGGAGCCTATTTATGAGATAGACAGCCGCTGCGAAAGCATATGACCAGAAGCTCACCGGTACTGAAGCTTGACGTAGCATCGTCGTCCCGGTTTCCACGATATGTCTGTGTTTGCGTTCAGATATGCCATTGTGCTCCGGTGTATGTGGTGGTGTTGTGAGATGAGAAATGCCACTCGCAGTTAAGAAAGAACGCAATGCAATGAATTCGCCCCCCGTTATCTGAGTAGAGTGTACAGACTTTGAGCTGAAACCGATTTTCGACTAAAGCTTTGAAAGCAATGAATGTTTCTTTCACTTGGGATTTTTGTTTAAGTGGATAGAACCAAGTATAGCGGGTATAGTGATCAACATGGATAAGATAGTATTTATACGAATTTGTGGAATAAATTGGTGATGTCCAGACATCCGTATAAATACATTCAAGAGGGTGTGAAGAGGTGATAGTATTGAAGTAGAAAGGAAGTTTATGGCTTTTATTAGAAAAACAATGGTGACAATCCAAGTGTTTAGTAGAAGATGAAGAAAGCGGTAAAGAAAACTGAGCAATAACGAAATTTAAAACTGAAGCAGAGGGGTGGCCAAGACGATAATGCCAAGAAGCAAAGGTGGTTTTGGGAGTCGGTGTGGTGTGGAAAGCTGTCGGATTATTCATTGGCCACTTGTATAACTCATTCCTGGTTTTGCCTTGCAGCAATTTGGCCCCCGTGCTGAGATCCTTCACCTGAAACGACGCAGGAAAGAATTCAACAAATACATTATTAGCATTACACATTCGATAAACAGAAATCAGATTCTTATGAAGGTTAGGAACGCAAAGGATTTTATTTAAAAGGAGGGATTTAATTGGAGTAAAAATGAGTGCAGAACCTGTATGAGTGATCGGTATACCAGAACCATCAGCGATTAGCACCTCTTAACCGCCTGAATATGGTTGGTGCAGCAAGAGATTCTGGATATCCGACGTCAAGTGATGCGTTGCTCCACTATCGAGAATCCAAGCATTCGGATTGTACTGATTTGTGACAGCCATATGCGCTCGAGGTTTGCCACGGAGTTGGATAAGTTGGCTGCGAAGATCCAATGGTGCTGGTCTGACTTAGTTGCGACAACTGCGAGAACCTACAAGCATTGTGCCCAAACACGCCACATATTTGACACTTTCCATGATAGCCTCTCGGCTGATACTGCTGATCGGATCGCGTGTATGAATTGTTTCCGCGACCGTAATGCTGCTGTTGCTGCCAATTTGGAGTGAATCGTGGCTTGTTATTGTATGAACCACGAGAGGATGATCCACGGTAGTTGGTGTTAGACCCACGAGAATTTGTGGCCACATTAGCCGTGATTGGCAGAGACGTCGACTCACTGGCTTTTGTCTGCAACCTGACCTCATGATAGATGAGCTTCTCGTGTATCTCAGTAAGAGACGGAGGTGTATCATGGCTTTGTATCTGATCGACAACCTGCTTATACTCATCAGTAAGACCATCAATGATGTACTCAATTTGATCTTCTAGATCCATCGCCTTGCCCAGTAGTGCAAGTTCATCAAAACGAGTTGTCAAGCCCTGAAAATATTCCGTCACAGATTTGGTACCTTTCGTCCAGTGCTTCAGAGATTGTCGGAGTTGCTGGATGTGTCCACGGGTTGGTTTAGCGTAGGTGGACGCTAACTTCTGCCATATCTGAGCGGACGTCACCGTGGTTTGGAGCAAAATTTGAATCGATGTCGTTATTGCTCCGAGCAATGAACTGTAGACAAGTTTATCTTGCCTCTTCCACATTGTGTAATCGGCATTGGGAACCACTACGCCTGCAGCCGTGGTTAGGGTCTTGGCAGGTACGACGTTGGTATCTTCAATGAAGCCAACTAAGTCATATCCATCGAGGAGGGAATGCACTTCCTTACTCCACATCAAGTAGTTTGTGGCAGTGAGTTTTGTGACGTTGGTCATGTTGATGTGAATGAGAGACTGAGTTTCGTTGATTTGGATTTCATCATGATTCTGGTTAGCCGCCATTGAAGAGCTTTAGAGGGGAGTATCGAGTCAACGAAGAAGAAGAGATGTTTGGAAAACAAAAAAGAGTTGGAGGCTTGAAAAATATTAGGTTTTTAGGGATCTCTGCTCTGATACCATGTAGAGCTGAATGTTTCATGTATTCATTATGATATAATTACACATTATTTATAGGAGATTACAAGTAGGATTTAAGCTAACTGAATTTACACTAATAGCCATATATCGATCTTATAGGAATATCCAGCATAAAACCGGAAGAGACCGCCGAAGTTGGGATACTAGCCAGATACGAAATCCAGAGTTTATTCAATTAAAACTATCCAAATCCTCAAAGTATGATACATAAGAGGAGGATCGGGAAGAAAGCAAAAATAATTAAACCACTAATCCAGTGATCGGAACTATATCGATTTAGTGAAGCTCCGTTACAAAGAAGGGAAAGAAAAAACATGAGAAGAGAGATAAGTGGTTTATTTGGACACCCATTTTCAGATCAAATGAATGAAATTTGCAGAAAGCATTTTTGTTTTTGGATGGACCTGCTCTCTTAATTTCGATTTACTACTCCCTCTGTTTCAAAATGTAAGTAGTTTTGGTTAAAAGCACAAAGATTAAAAAATTTACTTTATTATTTAAAAATATTAATAAAGATATAATTAAAAACAGTTTAACCAATCATAAAAAAATCATAAATTACGATTGGATACACAGTTTTTGATAAAGCTAAAAGTTATATAGATATATGAAAACAATTTATAATATGAAACAAACAAAAATAGCTAAAACTACTTACATTTTGAAACAGATGGTGGGTGTAATAAAAAATTTCAATTTTCAAGTTTCTTTTACTGGGACCTACTACTCTGAAAATACAAGCTTACGTGGCAATTAACAAGCGGACCATCATTTGAACGTTAAGACCAGGTCCAATGGGGGTTTTAGTGGGTTTCTTAGCTCAGGTTCTTAGGGCTTTTCTTTTAAAAATAAATCAATAAGCCCATATTTCCTTAGAACCGATCCTTAGATTAGGATTTTAAGAGCCCGTGTCTTAACCACGTGGCGTCTTATGAGTGGATGTTATTATTATTTTTTTTTTTTTTGACCGAAGCCTCTCGGGGTCCGACCCATTCTCTCTTTCATTATTCATTTCTCGTGTTTGAGAGAGAGAAGAACACGGTTTGTGGCGATTTTGGCGATTTGTTGGCGATATCAAATTGTTCTTCGCAAATCTCTTTCGGTTTCTTTTTTAATCCGATTATTAGCCATTTTCGTTTTCTCTTTCGTGTTTTTCGTGGATTTATGAATCGTTTGCGGGTTGGGTTAGGGTTTCAGGTGTCGATTGATTTAGGGTTCTTCAGCGATTGAGGGTTCGGTTGGTTTGCGGTTTGATTCTGTTAATAAGGGGTATCTATCTTGGGGTTTTCATGGTTTTAGAAATCGTTTGTGGGTTAGGTCATTGTTTTGGTCTCCTGTGATTTTAGGGTTTCCTGTGATTTTAGGGTTTGTTTGGTTTGCGGCTCGATTCGGTTAATTAGGGGTTTCATAGCTTCTCTGCGTATACTTGATCTTGTTTCGTACCACTTGTGATTGGTGTTGGTTTCGTTTGTATCAAATCGTATGTTTGATTCTTTGTTTGAAATGAATTTTTTGTCTAGTTGAATGGTTCATCACAAAAGTATGCCCACGGTTGGTTCTTAGGTTTCTTGAGTGACTGAAAATGGCAGTACATACAGTATGGTTCTGTTTATATGTTCCTGAGCGATTGAAATGGCATTAGATACAGTATGGTTCTCTGTGACACACTTAGTATGGTTCTCTCTATATGTTATTAGTCTTTCTATGTTATTTGTGACATTCCTTTTAGTTTTGTTAGTCTCTGAAAATGGCATTAATGACTTTAGAAATCTCTGTTTTGTTAGGTTCACTTGAAGATATTTCTGTTTTCTTAGACTAATTACTTATGTTCTATCTCAGGAACTCATTGGAAAGCAACAATCATGGATCCAGTCCTTAAAGAAGAAAGGCGAGAGATGAAGAGACTAAAAGAACATTACGACAGACTAGAGCACGTGGCTGATGCACATTTTGGTATTCCCACAAGCTGCCCATGTGGAGGGAGAATCGTGGACGAGGTGTCTTCTGAGGAAGCTAGTGACTTTCTTCCGGGGAAGAGGTTCTTCAAGTGCAACAACTACAAGGTTATTCTTATCTTTACTCTTCAGTTATGTTTGACTATATATAACTTGTCTTCACTCTTCAGTTATGTTTGACTAAATGCAAGTTTTATTTTGTTGTAGAATGATGGTTTGCATTTTAGGCAACCATGGGTTCTAGGTGTCCAGCAGGAGATTTGGTGGGTTAAACAGAGGGTAGAAGAGGTGGAGAAGCTTACTTGGAAGTTTGAAATCATGAACAATCAGATTAAGTATCTGAAGGTAAATGTTCCATTTTAAATCTTCAGTTTCTGTTTTGTCCATCAGTATCGTTTGCTTTTTATTGTGACTTTATTGTACACAACCAACTGACATGACCTTTGTTACTTGTACAGGAGGAGAACGAAAGGCTTACAAAGAGAGTAGTTGATCTTGAGAACAATAAGTAAAAGGTTAGTTTGCTACTGACCTATCTTCTTAAATAACTAGTTCTAAAGAAACTATAACTAAACAGAACTACAAACATATTAATGAATTAAAATTAACTAAAGAAACTAAGTAAAACTAACTTCAGACAAAACTAAAAATGTTTTCTAACTAAAAGGAACTAATAATAAGTGTTCATCAACTGTAATGAGTTGATGTCTCTTAATTGTTTTTAAATGATAATTGATGGTTAATCAATTCGGTGGTTAGCAGTAGTTGTAAACAGTGTTGGTCTCATTGATGGCAACATTGGTTAATAAATATAGGATCTCATCTCCTATAATAACCACCAAACACTTCCCTAACAAAAGATAAAACACTTAAGAATGAATTATTCAAATGCAAACTCTTTGGAATCAACTGGTTTTGTTGGTCTCCTTAATAGTCAAACCATAGACTTAGAATCCTCAGACATCCCCCGGTTTAGTAGCCAAACTTCAGAGGAATCCAGTGTTAGAGAGAGGCGCAAGTGGTCCCCCAAGGAGGATGTAATCCTTATTGGAGCTTGGCTGAACACCAGCAAGGACCCCATAGTGGGTAATGAGCAGAAGGCCGGGGCTTTTTGGAGGAGGATCACTGAGTACTACAACTCAAGTCCACTGCTGGTTGGGACACCGGCTAGAGAGCTTGGCCAGTGCAAGCAACGGTGGCAACGGCTGAATGACCAGGTGTGTAAGTTTGTAGGATGTTATAATGCTGCATTGAAAGAACAAGCAAGTGGTCAAAACGAGAACGACGTTATGAAAGCGGCTCTGGATATTTTCTACAATGACCACAACGTTAAGTTTACCTTAGAGCATGCTTGGAGGGAGTTAAGACATGATCAGAAGTGGTGCTCCACTGTTATAACCAAAGACAGTGGGAAGGACAAGCGCAAACAAGTTCCAGAGATTGACTTGGAAGAAGATGAGAGACCCATTGGTGTTAAGGCTGCAAAGGCTGCCAAGAAGAAAAAAGGTGGAAAAGAGGAGTCCATGGAGCAGTTAAGGAACATGTTGGAGTTTAAAGAAAAGCTAAACAAGCAACAATTGCTTGAACGTTTATTAGCTAAGCCAGAACCACTATCTGATATTGAAACAACTCTAAAAATCAAACTAATCACTGACATGATCTGAACTAACCAAGTAGTAAGTGTATGGTGACTTAGTATGTTACTACCCATTTGTTATTTGATATTGTGTTCTAACCCCACGTTTCTTTTGATTGTAGGATCACCAGCAAGGGCTAGTTACGAAGAAGTGGATAAGTCACGGGCCATGAACATTTTGTCACACGTTCATGTTGTTGTATTTGGTCACGGGTCATGTTGTATTAAGTCACGGGTCATGTTGTTGTTCTTTTGTTGTAATGTTTTGAACTTGTAGTGTGTTAAGTCACGGGACGTTAATCTCTTTTGTCTGTTCTTGTTGTTGTATCACGGGTCGTGATAGACTTGTTGTTGTTTTAAGTTTGAACTTGGTCACGAGTCATGTTTTATGTTATTGGTAGTATTCTACAAACTTTATCTATTTAAACAATGACCCAAAGTCTTCTATTACACATCTTTCTCACTCTTCTATTACACATCTTTCTCACTTCTTCTATTACACATCTTTCTCACTTCTTCTATTACACATATATTCTCAGTTCTTATTATCAAGTTCACTTCGTGAAGAAAAATAGTATACATGGCTGGTTCTTCATCAAATTTTATTGATGATCAGTTAAACGTAGCTTTCCAAGATCGATTTGAGGAACATTTCGAGGAGACGTTCAACGACATTCTGGACAGCCATACAACGAAGTCCAAAAAACGAGCATATTTAGAACGCAATCGGGAAGAAGGGCATAACCGCTTATGGGAAGACTATTTTAGTGAAGATCCAACATATCCGATTCGCATATTCAGACGCCGTTTTCGAATGAACAAATCATTGTTCCTACGTATTGTTGATCGCCTTTCAGCTGAATTACCATTCTTTCAACATAGAAGAGATGCAGCGGGAAGGTTGGGGCTATCTGGTCTACAAAAATGTACGGCAGCTATACGTATGTTGGCTTATGGTACTGCGGGTGACGCAACTGACGAATATCTACGACTAGGTGCATCAACAGCAATTTCATGTTTGGAAAATTTTACTCAAGGTATAATACAAGTGTTTGGAGATGAGTACCTAAGGAGACCCACTCCAGAAGATCTTCAACGACTACTAGACATTGGAGAAGTACGCGGGTTTCCTGGTATGATTGGAAGCATCGACTGCATGCATTGGGAGTGGAAGAACTGCCCAACCGCTTGGAAAGGGCAGTATACACGTGGTTCAGGAAAGCCGACAATCGTCTTAGAGGCTGTTGCATCCCAAGATTTGTGGATATGGCACGCATTTTTTGGACCTCCAGGTACATTAAACGATATTAATGTTCTTGACCGGTCACCTGTTTTTGATGACATTTTACAAGGCCGAGCTCCAAAAGTGAGTTACAAGGTCAACGGACACAAATATGATATGGCGTACTATCTGACCGACGGTATTTATCCAAAATGGGCAACATTTATCCAATCTATACCACTTCCTCAAGGCGATAAAGCAGAGTTATTTGCTAAAAAACAAGAAGCCACCCGCAAAGATGTCGAACGTGCTTTTGGAGTATTGCAAGCTAGATTTCATATTGTAAAAAAACCGGCTCTTCTTTGGGACAAGGGAAAAATAGGAAACATTATGAGATCATGCATCATTCTACACAATATGATAGTAGAAGACGAGCGGGAAGGATACACTCAGTACGATATATCGGATTTCGTAGAAGCCGAAGGAGAATCAAGCAGAAATTCAGAGGTAGATTTCTCGTACTCTATGGACATGCCTTCCAACCTCGGTAATATGCTTGGCATTCGGAATCAAATGCGTGATCAACGGATACATCATCGTTTGAAAGCCGATTTGATCGAGAATATATGGCAAAAATTTGGTCATCTAGATTATTAAATATTGTATGTTTAAATTGCAATTAAAATAAATAAAAATTCAAATAAAATTAATAGTAATATTAATTTTTTATTTTAAGAACCTTAATTTGGATAACACCATTGGAGGTGGTAAAATGCCAAGGATCCTTAACTATTCATAACTAACCAAAAAATTAATAAAAAATTCCTAAGAAACTCCACCATGATAACACCATTGTTCTTGCTCTAAGAGCAATTTTCCTTTTTTGCCATTTTCCTTTTTTCTTCATTTGGCCAATTTCTTTAAGAATGGGAAAAGGTGTCATCTAGTTTTGCTCTCAGGCGCTTTTATCGAGGTCCGCCGCTCAAGCCTTCACTTACTCCGTCGTCGTCTCCTCGGTGTCCGGGCTTCGATGCCGGTGCCGGGGAGGGCTTGTCGTCTTCTCTTTTGTTGTTTTCCGGCGTTCATGTCCGTTACCTGTGGGATCTAGATCTACGGAAGTGGTGACGGTCCGAGATCGTGGTTTTGTGAAGACTTGTCAGCGGTGCGAGTGGTCTCAGGCGTCGTGTCTCGTACGGCGTGCTCCGAGTGTGACTCTCTGGTCGCTTTCTTCCGTTCCTCGTTCTCCGTGTCGCTCTCGGTGGTGTGGTTCCGGTGAGGTTGTGCCGGTGCTGTGATTGTTGTTGATGGTGTACGCTAGCTTCCCGGCATCCTCCGCCTGCGTTTGTGCCATCCCCTGTTTTGGCCGTAGATCGATGGTTTTTGGTAACAGGATTTTGTGTAGTTTGGTTCTTAGTAGACTGGTTTGATTGGTTAGCTTTGTTTGGTTAGCCGGTTTAGACTTCTAAGTGGTACTTGTGGTGTTATTTTTGGTTGGGGTTTTGTGTTTATTCGGCTTAAGTTAATTCTGGTCTCCTCAGCTTTTAGGGTAAATTGGTAGTCTGGTTTTGAATTTAGTGTCTCTGCTTGAATTTGTGGTTAACCTTGGTTTCGTAAAGAGTGCTTTTCAATCGGGTTTTATGTGATAGATCATTTCTTTGGATTGTTTAGACATCGTTGGAGATTTGAGTTTGTGTAGGGCTTCTATCTAGGGTTGTCATAGGCGTTTATGAGTGCGTCTTTTCCGTATCCGAAAGAGGTTTATGAGAACTTTCTTAGGTTCTTTCTTGTCGGGTTATGAAGTCTTGTTGTTGGGTTCTGAGTTGGTGAGAGTGTCTCTCGGTGCGTCTCCAGATTGTTGATGTTGTCGTTCGGTGAGCCGTGGGCTACGGCGATTTTTCTCGCTCTTTCTTCTTTTGCGGTTACCACTTCCTTCAAGTCGGAGTTGCTATGGTTAACTATTGGATTTATCGATTTATTTCCTTTCGCTGTAGGTTTTAGCCACCCTTTATGGGTTTTAGTTGCCTGTTTTTTGGGCTTTGGTTGCCTGTTCCTTGGGCTTTGATTTCCTTTGTTTAGGATCATGTATTTAACTCTCGTATTTCTTTTTATGAATATAATCCCATCAGATGAAAAAAAAAAAAGGGAAAAGGTGTCATCTCTCTAGAACCGTCGAATCAATCTAAACCAGATCCAGCGGTTAAGAAACCTCAACGAACATTCTCGAACCATCAAGTCTTGTGCTTATATAAACCTCAGCCTTCAACGCTCTCTCTCCATTCCATACCATAAACTAAGACCTGATCCTATTTCTTCTGCTCAAATCTCATATCGAATTTCTTATTTTCCACAAAAGCTACTCTTTTCTTTGATAATGGCTGGTAAAGGAGAAGGTCCAGCGATCGGAATCGATCTCGGAACTACCTACTCTTGCGTCGGAGTATGGCAACACGACCGTGTTGAAATCATAGCTAATGATCAAGGTAACAGAACGACGCCGTCTTACGTCGCCTTCACCGACTCCGAGAGGTTGATTGGTGATGCCGCCAAGAATCAAGTCGCCATGAATCCAATAAACACTGTCTTCGGTATGCAGTTTCATCTTTTTCTCTGGTCTTATTAGGGTTTACTTAACTAGATTATGTATATCGGATCTATTTGATTTATCTTGCTTCGAATGTGTGACTAAACTCAGTTTCTCTTTTTGTTAATTTTGACAGATGCGAAGAGATTGATTGGTCGAAGATTCAGTGACACATCTGTCCAAAGCGACATGAAGCTATGGCCTTTCAAGATCATCCCTGGTCCTGCCGACAAACCAATGATCGTCGTCAACTACAAGGGAGAAGAGAAACAATTCGCTGCCGAGGAAATCTCTTCCATGGTTCTCATCAAGATGCGCGAGATTGCTGAAGCTTACCTTGGCTCTTCCATCAAGAACGCTGTGGTCACTGTTCCAGCTTACTTCAACGACTCTCAGCGTCAAGCCACAAAGGATGCTGGTGTGATCGCTGGGTTGAACGTTATGCGTATTATCAACGAGCCGACCGCAGCAGCCATTGCTTATGGTCTTGACAAGAAGGCGACTAGCGTTGGAGAGAAGAACGTTTTGATATTTGATCTTGGTGGTGGTACTTTTGATGTCTCTCTTCTCACCATTGAAGAAGGTATCTTTGAGGTGAAAGCTACTGCTGGAGACACTCGTCTTGGTGGTGAAGACTTTGACAACAGAATGGTTAACCATTTTGTTCAAGAGTTCAAGAGGAAGAACAAGAAGGATATTAGTGGTAACCCGAGAGCTCTGAGGAGGTTGAGAACAGCCTGCGAGAGAGCTAAGAGGACTCTTTCTTCCACTGCACAAACCACCATCGAGATTGACTCTCTCTTTGAAGGAATTGATTTCTATTCTCCGATCACACGTGCTAGGTTCGAAGAACTCAACATGGATCTTTTCAGGAAGTGTATGGAGCCTGTTGAGAACTGTCTCCGTGATGCCAAAATGGACAAGAGCACTGTTCATGATGTTGTCCTTGTCGGTGGTTCTACACGTATCCCCAAAGTCCAACAGCTTCTCCAAGATTTCTTCAACGGTAAAGAGCTCTGCAAGTCTATTAACCCTGACGAGGCTGTGGCTTATGGTGCGGCGGTTCAGGCTGCCATTCTAAGCGGTGAAGGAAACGAAAAAGTGCAAGACCTTCTTCTATTGGACGTGACTCCTCTTTCTCTCGGTCTTGAAACCGCTGGTGGAGTCATGACCACTTTGATCCCGAGAAACACAACAATCCCCACCAAGAAGGAACAGGTCTTCTCCACTTACTCAGACAACCAGCCAGGTCTATGAAGGTGAGAGAGCTAGAACCAAAGACAACAACCTCCTCGGCAAGTTCGAGCTCTCTGGTATCCCTCCGGCTCCACGTGGTGTACCTCAGATCACAGTCTGTTTCGACATAGATGCAAACGGCATCCTAAATGTCTCGGCTGAGGACAAGACCACAGGCCAGAAGAACAAGATCACGATCACAAATGACAAGGGTCGTTTGTCTAAAGACGAGATTGAGAAGATGGTGCAAGAAGCTGAGAAGTACAAGTCGGAGGATGAAGAGCATAAGAAGAAGGTGGAAGCCAAGAACGCTCTTGAGAACTACGCATACAACATGAGGAACACAATCCGTGATGAAAAGATCGGTGAGAAGCTTCCTGCTGCTGACAAGAAGAAGATCGAGGATTTGATCGAGGAGGCAATCCAATGGCTCGATGGTAACCAACTGGCTGAATCAGACGAGTTTGAAGACAAGATGAAGGAGTTGGAGAGCGTATGCAATCCGATCATTGCTAAGATGTATCAAGGCCCTGGTGGTGAAGCAGGTGGCCCTGCCACCGGAATGGACGATGATGAAGCTCCCCCTTCTTCGGGCGGTGCTGGCCCCAAGATCGAGGAAGTCGACTAAACTGGTTCTCTTGAAATTTGTCTGAATTCGCTCAATTTTAGGTGTTGTTTGGTCCCATTTTTTGTTGCGCTTCTTCTTGATAATGAGAAGTTTAAGATTTTACATTAATTTTAGAAACCGTACGAAAACATGCATCCACAATTTTAGCGTCGTTGTGAATGACTTTGTCGCAAACACGCTCGCTGTCATGGAAGGAAATTGCGAATCTTATCGACCGAAAGCATCTACAGAACAAAGTAGATTTGTAGGAGAATCACATCGGGAAAAAACATAACAGAAGCTTCTCCCTACAAACCTCAACAACAAAAAATGTTGTGTTTTTTTTTTGTCTTGGGTATGAAGTTCCATTTAACACAAAAGAAACTTAAAAAGAGAGACGCATCTACAATGATACAGCAACAAACAGACTTTCGAATTCAAATAAAGAAAAAAAAAATTGAAGTGGTAAGCAATCACAAAAAATAATCAGGGGTTTTGCGTGTGGTATCCGGTTCGACCTGTCTGGGTGCTGGATCGAACTGAAGGAAGTTCTGTTCCATCTTCTCTCCAATCTCAAGTATTGCTGCCATGTTTCCACATCTGTAACAGTAGTTTGGTGCACTAAACACCGTCACTACGTTCTTTTCCTGTTAACACCAAAAGATTCAGCATATATTTGCATTCAGATCCTGCTTGATTCGAGAAATATGTCAACGATTATATATACCTGACACCAATTATAGCCTTCCATTACAAGTTGATGCGCTCTTGATATCAGACTCAGTCCATTGTGATGATTAAATTGAGATGCAATGTCCTGTCCAAATGTGTAACCAGCACCACGGGGAGATATTCCCCATCCACAACGATCGTCTGGATCAGACCAGAGTAAATCGCACATTGGTCCTTCGTGTGGAACCTACAGTCCCAGAGCATTCCAAAACAGATGATAAAAACCATTATTGCTCTTTATGAACCCAAAACTTATAATAACTTGGAGGTTTCAAGGACTTAGAAGGGACAATCAGTGTCTTAGGGAATAAAAGAGAAGAGATTTACTTATAGTCCAAAATAATGCAATTACGCAAAAATTTAGTCAATACCTCCTGTATCCGATCCAAGCTTCGGATATTGTCAAGAGTATCCAGAGAAGGTGAAAGCCCTCCATGCAAACAGAAAACCTGTAATGAATTACAGTTGATGAAGACAAGGGAGGAAATGAAACAAATATGGATGAAATAGTAACACATAAGAGCTGCTCAAACCTGACTCTCTATAAGTGCTGTCAGAGGTAGATAATCAAAGAGGTCCGTGAAATACTTCCACACGTTTGCATTCCCGTATTTCCTCAGGCACTCGTCATAAAAACCATAGCTGAAAACATAAAACCAAAAAGAGACATGAACAGACGCCGAAAGATGTAAGCACTTTATGTTAGTGTGAGTCGGAAATATTTTCTTACACTTGTGTAATTTGACGACTCTCATGATTCCCTCGCAGGATCGTGAGCCTGTCCCTGTAACGCACCTTCAGTGCCACCAATAGAGAGACTGTTTCTACTGAGTAGTAGCCACGATCTGTACCGAGAAACCAAAGGCATTCACTATCATACTTGAATTAACCATACATGCAATGAAAATCATTCAAACATAACCCGCAAAAGGTTTGAAGCTTAAAGGAAGGACCTGCGTGCCTTTATGAAAATGAACATCATTAGGCCCAAAGCCTAATGATGGCCATACAGCAAATGTAATAACAATGCTAATCATCACAAGCTTGAAACAACCCCTCCAAAAATTAGAAAATGATTCCATTAAAGAAATAGCGGAAAAGCAAATCTAAAATCAACAGGTAACCACATCATATAGTGAAACTACAGACACTTAGGTTAGCTAAAGCTGCTAAGACTCTGAGAAATCACCAAACGTTTCCCATTATCAGTCATATAAACAAGTCGAACATCAGCGATTAAGATAAGCTGTCTTATCACAACCCACAAAGAAGCTCCCTTTAGGTCTAGCAAATTTTCATAGAAAGATGTCATTATCATGCTCATCAAATCAACAGAATATCCATCAGATGATCATTGCATCAACATGAAACGCACAGATCTAATAAGTAAGATATTAATCTCTGAAAGCTGGTAATCGAGGAATTAAAATCCTTAAAAGAATGAATGATTGATTGATCGAGAACGAGACGGACTTACCTACATAATCTCCCATAAAGAGGTAATTAGTATCCGGCGGGTTACCGCCGATACGGAAGAGCTCGATTAGGTCATAGAACTGGCCGTGGATATCGCCGCAGACGGTAACCGGACACTTAACCGGCTGAACATTCCATTCTTCAACAAGAATCGCCTTGGCTTGATCGCAGAGGATCTTCACGTCCGCTTCAGCCAACGGCTTACACTCCATCAGCTGCTCGATCTGACGGTCGAGATCCCCATTAGGCGGCATCTTACCCTTATGCAAATCTAACGATTGGCCACCGATTCCTTAAAATCGAATAAATACGGCGGCGACGGCGGAGGAGGATGAGGAGTCGCCGATGGTTCTAATAGTTGAAGGTGTCTCTGGTCTTCAGTTGGATTTCTCTCATCACGCGCCGTGTCTCTCTCCCTATGCAAATGGAGATAGATATTATTGGCTGTATTTTTTTTTTTTTCGTCTAAAAAGATATTTATATTACCATGGTGGAATGCGTTTTTGGAATACAAAGGCCGGCAGAAGACAAACCCTTCTCCGGAAACAAAACCGGCGGATTAACAGAATATCTCCGGAAACTAAAGCCCATAAAGGGTTGCTTATCCTACAACTATAAAAGACATAAATTGATACGACCAAAATCCAACAATAACCAAAAGAACTTGCACATCTTGGCACCCACGAAGAACAAAGAAGCGAGATAAATCGTCGTTGCCCCCACGGCCCACCGAACGATAACATCAACTACCTGGAGACTAACAGAGATAACACTCTCTAGAGATAACACTCTCTCGAAACTCGAAACACAAAACCAAAGCTTCACAACCCGACAAGAAAGAACCTAAGAAAATTCCCCTAAACCACTTTCGGATACGGTACTGACACAATCTCATGCGTCCGGAAACACCTAGATAGAAGCTTAATCTAAACCCAAATCTCCAACGAAGCCTACCCAATCCAAGACCTTAGAGTCAAAACTAAAACAGAAAAAACCGGATTGAAATCACTCACCAAGAACCCACAAAGAACCAAAATAATGCAAGCTATCCAGCTAGAGCCAAGACCTGATCAACAATTTACTCTAATAGCAGAGGAAACATGAAACTTACTAAGCCGATTCTGGTCCTAGACTAACAAACCAGAACTAATCCCAACCTAACCAACCTAACCAAGTAAAATGATAACTCACCCCAAACCGAAGCCTCGTAGACGAGACAAAGGAATCACGACAGAAAGTCCGACTCGGGATGCACGTTATACTCTCCGACCTGAACCGTGGAGCTCGACCAGAACCCAAAGCCGTCGGTGAGCAACCTCGACAGAGGAAACGGCGGATAACACCAAGCAGCGCCTGGATCTACTCCGAGAACAGGCACGCCGAGACGAGCACAGACCGGAAATAGCAACCGCTGCAAAGCCCCACCGGGAAGAAAGGACGACGCCGGCGAAGGAGAAACACAGAGGAGCTGACCGGAGGAGGAGACATCTCGGTCAGAGCAGCTAGGCGAGGCGACGACGGAGCTACAAAACCACGGACCTCTCCGGCGGCGTCATGAGGAATCGACACCCGCCGGAGAGGGATGAAAACTCGGTTGGAAAAAAAACTCGACGACTCCTAGAAAAGCGTGCCCGAGAGAGTTTCGACTAGGGCGATATTATTATTGGCTGTATTATTTCAGACAAAATTTTAAAAAAATTTCTAAAATACAAATTTTTTTTTGTGTCAACTTGGCCTTTCATTAGTCCAAAATGGGCAAATATGCAACCCAAGAAATACAAACATTCGGTTCATAGAGAGATAAAATAAATGGCCCAACACTCGGCCCAAATAAAACAGAAGAGATAAGGTCGAGAGCGACCACGGGAGAACGATGCCGACATGCATCCACCGCTCCGGTGACTTTCCGAAAACCACCATGAAGACATGACGACGCCCACGATCTGCATCACATGTACCTAGGCTGCCGATCCACCATTCCGATGAAGAAACCACCGCAGAAGAACCGCATGAAGGAGAAAGACAACTTCAACTAGCAAACCGGAAACTTCTCGCCAAGAAAGCTCCACCAGCGGCCAAATACTGAACAATTTGGCAATTAAACTCCCAAAGCCAGTGATGGGACATAGCTGCGGAGATATTACTCCGAGATCGGAAAGCCGCCGAAGATGATAGCGAAAAAATTCAGACTTCGCGACGGGAATGAAAGCAGGGAAGGAAGACCGTGATAGCTCCGATATTAATTGGAAGACTGCATCAGACGGGAGCAGGCCAAAGAGCGACGTCGGACCTTATGAAAACCCAAAAACAAAACCGATCAGAGAACATGAGAGAGAAACAACCAAAACGATTAAACATGTCCCGATCGGAAAGAGAACTATAAACATGGATTTCAGGTGTGCCGGAAATCGAAAAGAAACAACGGCTGCGAACTCAAAACTTGATCATCTCCCTCTGAAATATCGGATCAGTGAAGAGGGACAAATGAAAAAGTTGAGAGAAAAGTCTCTCTCTAGAGAAAGAGAGAGAAGCGGCTTGAAACTTCGTATTTAACAAATAAATACAAAATTTTATAAATAAGTAAATGATCACATCTACTATATATTATTTGCGAAGTCGAATTATTGAATTCGATGATGTGGATCATTCTTGACCAATCAAAACTATGATGTCATTGATGACATGACATGTATGAAATGTTTTGATTGATCGAGAGCATTTTCCACATTAAAAATAAATCAAAATTCATTTAGGAAAGTTTTTGATTTTAAAAAACAAAAACTAACAATTAAACAAATTAAATAATTAATGTGGTTTCCTAAACTTTCGAATTGTAATCTTAACTTATTCACATAAATTTAAATTACAATTTATATTTATTTCATATTTTATTTTCTTATTTTCAAATTCAAAATTACACTCAAACTAAAATTTAGCAACTAATAACTATTGACAATAATCATCAAATTTGAAAAAAAATATCTCACAGATTATTCTAATCTTCCAATAGAAGATTTCATAAATTAGTCAAACCCTAAATATTATGAATCTTATAAATAGAGTATCTTCCAGCCTCATAACATTCATATCTCGAAACACTTCTTTTCTTTGAAATTAATATTGTTCTAATTTTGTTGTTTGGTTTTGATGATTTTGCAGATATGTAACATCTCAAGTCAAACTATAGGTAACTATATCAATTTCAATTAACATTCTTATAACCATTTGTTGTGTGGTTTTAATGATTTTGCAGGTATGTAACATGACAAGCCAAACGATAGGTAACGATATCAATTACAATTAACATGGTTATAATTTTGTTATGTGTGTTTGATCATTTTGCAGGTATGTAACATATATACCTTTAAATGAGAAGTAATTTTGGGCGAATGCTGATGTGTCGTCACGAGAGGGCTCTAGAGGCGGATAATGATGACGTGGAAGTGAGACATGGCAAGCCCAAAAATAAACAAATGGGTTTGGGATTCGATTTATTTATAGGAATGCCATCAGCTCGATTTAAATTCATGCAATTAATTCATTTCCTTAAAAATGCATAATATCTTTCTGAATATCCTATTATTCCGAGTTTGAAAAAGATATTCTAGGGCATATATCAAGCATTCGAGAGAAGTTTTGAAATCATATATAAGGTGAGCTTGAGTGGCTTAGAAACACAATCGTATGCATCTTCCAAAATTTCAAAAAGCTTTCTGTCTCATTTGTTTTTCTCATTGACTGTGGAAGTTTTCTTCCAAATCATCAAAATTTTGGTCAAATGATCCGTTTTCATGTCTATTGTTTTCTTCTTCTTATCGGTTTATAAAGGATTTCTATGTTTTTGTTTTTTTGATTCTGTTTTGTTCATTTGGTCCCATGAAAGAAGAAGCTCATTTTATCTAGAGTTATAAAAGTCTGATTAAAGGTTGTTGCCACTACGTCTGGTTAATCTCATGAGTCATGATAGTCCGAATAAAAATTGCTAATTACTATATAGATGGATTTGGAACGATGGATTTGGTAAATATGCTAGAAAAACCCAAAAAGAATTACTACTCATACCACTCTTGAAATGTATAAATCATGTTGAGTTCATTTACGGGTTCATAAAGAAACGTAAAATATTGATTGGATGCCTTTGGGTTCTCCACAAGATGCATGATTTCTCTGCTATGTTATTCGGCTCTCTAATTCACCATTGAATGAAAAAAAAAGATGGATTTCTTTTGCTGAAGAGTTTCAGGTCACTTTCTCCTCGCTTGGTTCCTTCAAATTATTTTGTCATGTCTCTGAGTAAAATTTTTTTATAGTTTTGAAATGAAAGAAAATTTTTTGTATTTGCGGAGAAAATTGATATTTTTTTTCTTATATTCTGATAATTTAAACTATACTTACTGTAATTAAATATTTGAGTATCATCATGCGAGGATATTAGCCGTATGATATTCGGAAAGATGCCTTTAAATATATTATTTATTTATATATTTAATAATTAACCTATAGTTAATTTGCCTTTTTATTTCTCATGTTCTGTGGAATACATAACTATAATTAATCAATTACGTCCAGGAAAAACCAATGGTTTTATTGAAAGGAAAACACAAACTGCCGAAAATTTAACTACAACGCTCCATCTCTTCCTTTGCCAAAGTAAGTTTGCTGATTCAAAACAACAACTAGATTCTACCACCTGCCAGATCGGAAAAGCAAGTCAATCTTCAGATTTACTTATCTACAGTCAATCCAACTGAGCAAGATGACACTTACCACTGGAAGCTCTCCTCTACTTTAAACATCTTCAAGACTGGTCAAGTATACTATGAACTAAGAACGCAGGCCCCAGTGGTTGACTGGCACCAAGTGATTTGGATTTCCGGAGGCATACCAAAGCACAGTTTCCTGTGTTGGCTATTCTCCCACGACCGATGCCTGACCAGAAACAGGCTCCTCTCTTGGGGCCTCCCCGTTGACCCTCTTTGTAACATTGCTGGAATCATGTACTTAGGCGTTGTGGTTTGACTGCAGCAACAGACTGGACTGCAACGATTAATTCTCTGCAAAACATAACTGGTAAGAAGAACATAAAACGAGTTATCTTGATTGCTTGGCAAGCTTTGGTGTACCTCATCTGGAACGAACGCAACTCTCGTCTTCACCGGAAAATTTTTCGATCCACTGATACGATCGTTCATCTACATGACTCTACTGTTAAGAACAAAATCTCTTCTTCCAGAGCAACGAATCCGGCAAAGTCTTCTGAGATGATGCAATTCTGGTTGTCTTCATCCCTGAATCCGCCTGCAACTACTACTTCACCATCTATGGGATCGGATCCGCAGTTTACATCTCTTCATAACGCTTAATAACTCCCAGATCTCGATGAACTTGTTTGATTCTCTCTCCTCCATGCATCGGTGATCTCTTTCTCACCTTCCCAACCCCCACCGATCGACCATTACTATTCTCATTATTACTCCTTCTCTTATGGGCTTCCACTAGTCTTTGGGCTGTATTGTTTAATTGGGTTTCTATTAGGTCTTAATAAATTAGGGCTAAAAACAAACTACTTTTGGGCTTGTAAGGTTTTATTTTCTTTATGCTTTTAAATATTAATATCTTTTAAAAAAAAACTGCCGAAAATTGCTAAATTTATAGGTCAATGCTAAAAAATAGTTATTGGGAATTTATACATTATTGACTAAAATAAATGATAACGGTTTCCAATATTACACTAATAATAAAAGCATAATTGCTTACAATTTCAAATTATGATATCTTGCGTTTATCTGCAACTAACTACCCTAAATTTAATAAATATTTATTGTCTACATAAATAAATCTCCAAATATTTGATTTCCGAAATGAAGTAAATGTCATTATTCACTTAAAATTATGTAGCATTTATTATGTTTCTAAAAATATATCTTAATATCTTTTGAATATCTTAGTTAGTTGAAATGGTTAAAATATATTATAGAATATTACTTTTTCAATAGATATCTAATAAAATATATTTGTATTATTCTGTTTAAAATATAAATTAGAATATATTCTAATTAAACACAAATAAATATAAAAATATTATTTATATTATAGAATATGCTAACTTAAATAACCATTTTCCAAAACATGATCTTCTAACTTAAATATCAATTACAAATATAAATTTGTTGTACATAGATACAATATTTTAAACAATATATATCATGTATTCAACTTTCAATTAAATATAAATATGTTCAAAATAATTTAAATTAAATAACCAACCGTGAATAACCTATATATTATTTTTAAGATATACTATTTTAGTAAAAAAAATTATGATAATATCTTACCAATAAAAAACATTTATCTAAATTTTAGCAAATGACAAAAATGGACAAATGAATATTATATTTTCAGTTAAGGAAAATCTTGGTACAATCTTAACAATAATTTAATTTTTTTTGTCAACAATAATAATCTAAATTTTTTTTTGACAAAAAAAATAATCTTAATTTTTTAATAAAATTAAATAAGAACAAAAAACAGAAAATGATTTGTTCTTTCTCTTGCATTTGATTGGTCTATTTAAATGTTAACAAGATAATGTAAATTACATATATTAACTCGCCGATTCTCAATTTTCATATTTGTTTAACATAAATCACAACATTTTTATATTGTTGTAATCATTAATTCATAAATCCTTAAATAACCAAATTTGTAATATATTTCAAATGTTAATTTTATTAAATAGAGATTCGAAAATAACGTCTATAGTTATTGACTATTTCCTGTAACAACCACATATATTTAATAAATTTCTACAAGGTTAAAAAAGTCCAGTAACCGGGTTAATCGGTATGACCGGTTCACCGATCACAAATAAACCAAGGATTTTTCGGGGTTCGTGGGTTTTTGACTTAACGATTTTTGTATAAGACACGACCCAAAATTTTTTTGGGTCGCCAGATTTACCGGTCCAACCGTGGATCCATGTCGAGTTTCAAAAACAAAGATTATAATTAACAATATTTTATCAAAAATTAGATGCCTCGTTGAGATTCTTTTTTTTTTTTTTTTTTGTCAACAATATAATAAAGAACCTATGTTGTACTAATCCAGCTTGGTGGCTCCGGTCCAACGTGGATTGAATATGACGGTCTTAGACGGGCACTCCGTGCTAGTCGATCTGCCATCATGTTGGTTGTGCGCGGTACATGGATGAGTTCAAATGTTGAAAAGTACGCCTGTCTTGTTTGGAACTCGTCTAAGTGATTCGAGAAAGCTGGCCATTCGTCTGGTTCCGACACTATCTTCACCAATTCAGAACAGTCTGTTGCAAATGTTATGTGTTGATATCCATGGTACTTCATGCATTCCATAGCCCATACTAGTGCTTCAAATTCTGCATGTAGTGGGGATAAGCTGGCTCTGATATTCATCGCCCCCATCAACACATTCACACCTTCCTCATAACCACTATACCATCCTTGTCCTGAAAATTGATCACCTTCTTTCCAAGATCCGTCCACAAAACACCATTGACCTCTGGGTAATAATACAATTTCATGACCCCCTCCCTCTGTTGGTCTTGGTATTGGATCTTTTACCTCCTTTAATTGCGCATCTCCCCATGTGACAAACTCTGTTTCTGCCAGTCTCAAGATTTCCTGAGGATTCCGGTCGAAATGACTATAGACCATATCGTTCCTGCTCTTCCAAATATACCACATTAACCATGGGTAGATATCCATTTCCTTATCTGAGGGTAATCTCCAAAACAGATAATCCATATTCGCATATATAGACATTGTTGGAAAGTTCTCCGGGTTTGTTGGTATACGGGACAGCGCCCAAGTTTGTATTGCTGGTGGACATTCAAATAAAACATGATTTATTGATTCGTCTGCTCCACACCGAGCACAACGGTTATCACATTTTATCCCCCTTCCCCTCAAATTTTTTGCCACTGCTAAACAACCTGATAAAGCTTGCCATATAAAGTGCCTTATCTTTGGTGGACATCTGACCTTCCACGAGAAAGCTTGTAGTACTTTTATACTTGGTTCCAAAGAATGAATAGCTTCAGCATCAATAGTGGTATCTCTCTCCAAATGATACCCTGACTTAACCGTATATTTTCCTGATTTCGTGGGAAACCACCCCAACGAATCGGGTCTGTGAGTCCGACTGAAAGGAATACTCAAGATCAAGGATACATCCTCCGGTACTATAACTGTCTCCAGCAGTTGTACATTCCACATTTTACTCTGAGTATCGATCAATTGGTCAACATTCACCAATGTATGAAAAGAATTCAGTTTTTGAGTTGCTGGTCTCGGGCGATAGGATGGTATCCATGGGTCATTCCATATAGAAATAGACGTCCCTGTTCCCACCCTCTTGATAAGTCCTTTTTTAACCAGAGGCCTAGCTGATATCATACTTCGCCATCCATAGGATGCTGAATATGATCGTATTGGGTCAAGAGGACCCGCATTCCTGAAATATCTTCCTTTAAAGACTCTTGAGAATAGAATATCCGGCTTATCAATTAGTCTCCATAGTTGTTTTGCAAGAAAGGCTGTGTTTGTATCACGGAAATCCCTGAAGCCAATCCCACCATCTCCTTTATCTCTACAAAGTTTATCCCAAGACATCCAGTGCATACCCGAAGTCGTTCCACCTGTACTCCACCAGAAGTTTGAAACTATACTTGTCAATTTCGTGGTGATCTTCTTCGGTAACCGATAACAAGACATTACATGATTCGGTAAGGCCGTCGCTACAGCCTTAATCATAACCTCCTTCCCCTCTTTCGAAAGGAGCTTTGTCGTCCAGCCATTGACTCTTCCATGAAGCCTGTCTTGTAAAAAACTAAAGACCTGTGTTTTGGGTCCGCTCAGACTCTCTGGAATACCCAGATATGATCCCATTCCTCCCAATGTTGTGATTCCCAATGAGTTTTTAACCTCATCTCGGATCTCAGCCGCGACCAAATGCCCGAACTGGAGTGATGATTTCGCGAAATTTATTTGTTGTCCTGATACACTCTCATAGTCTTTAAGTATCTTTAAGATCGTCTGGCATTCCTCCTTATCAGCTTTACAAAAGAACAAACTATCATCCGCAAACAATAAGTGTGATATTGGTGGACATGCTCTTGCCACCTTCATCCCTGTTAGTTGTTTTTCTCTTTCCGCTTTCTTTATATTCGCAATCAGCGCTTCCGTACACAGAATAAATAAATATGGTGATAACGGATCTCCTTGTCGTAAACCTCTCTGTGGGGCTATGAAACCCCTTGGCTGTCCATTAATGAGAACCTTATATTGAACCGAGGTTATGCATCGCATTATCCTATCCACACATTGTGCCGCAAATCCCATCTTGCGCAAAAGGTTTTCTATGAACGTCCATTCGACTCTGTCATAAGCCTTACTCATATCCGTTTTGATTGCCATGAATTTTCCTTTGCAAGATGGATTTGTCCGTAGCCCATGAAACATCTCCTGAGCTATTAAGATGTTGTCTGAGATCAATCTGCCAGCTACAAAGGCAGACTGCGTCTCAGAAACCAATTTAGGTAATAGCCTCTTCAACCGTTGACATAAAACCTTTGATATGATCTTATAACCCACATTACAAAGACTAATTGGGCGTAGTTCTGTCATCCTGGTCGGCCTTTCAGTCTTTGGGATAAGACAAATATTTGTCATATTCAGTCTTGGATCCAACTCCCCATATTGTAGGAAATTGTTAACCAGTTTAACCACATCATTCTTCACAATTGGCCATGCTTGTTGGTAGAATAAAGCTGTCATCCCATCAGGACCCGGCGCTTTTTCTGGATGCATCATGAATAATGCTTGTCTAACCTCCTCTTCCGTAGCCAGGACCATAAGTCTTTCATTCATCTGAGGTGTAATTGAAACCGGGATTTCATGTAAGAACTCATCAAAACAATCAGGATTGATTGTTGTAAATAATTCTTCAAAGTAATCCACTGCTACTCGTTCGACTTCATGATCCTTTGTAACCCAATCTCCTGATGAATTATGGAGTCCAACAATTCGATTCCTCGCTCGCCGTTGTTTAGTAAGTGCGAAGAAAAATTTTGTATACCTGTCACCCGATATGTGCCACATATTCCTACTCTTTTGTTGCCAAAACTGTTCCTCATCTCTATAAGCCTGCTTTAATTTTTCTGAGATCTCCAACACCTCCTCTTGTGATTTGTTTACATCTTTTTGGACTTCGTCTAATTCTTGTTGTAGCTCATAAATGTGGTCCTTCTTATATTGGGGATTGTTTTTCCTCCATCTCGATAGCTCGCCTCTGCATTTACCGATCTTGTCACAGAAATTCCGTATTCCTGTATCTCCCAAGCTTTCCCATCCTCGCCTGATCGTATCCAGAAGGCCATCTTTTCCCACCCAACGTTTATCAAATCTAAACTGTCCTCGCCGTTTTTGAATGTTATCTTCAATAGATGCCACTATCGGCCGATGGTCTGACCCAATCATTCCCAAATACTCCACAAACGAAAAGGGAAAAAGTGTATGCCAGTCTTCATTAGCTAGAGCCCTATCCAGTTTGCATCGGATAAGTTGTTTTCCCCTCCTTCCTCTCCAAGACATGGAATCTCCCAATGATGGAAATTCAATTAAACCACAATCATGAATCATGTTATTAAAAGAAACGAAGGTTGATGCATGCCTAAGAGATCCCCCTTGCTTTTCATGGTTACCCGTGATCTCATTCAGATCGCCTATTATAAACCAGGGGTTTGTCCTCACCACTCCCATTCGGGTTAAACGCTCCCAAACTTGATCTCTCAGCTTTTGTACCGGCTCGCCATAGACAAACGATATCGAGACCCT
Source organism: Orychophragmus violaceus (assembly GCA_030180135.1). Lineage (NCBI taxonomy): Eukaryota > Viridiplantae > Streptophyta > Magnoliopsida > Brassicales > Brassicaceae > Orychophragmus > Orychophragmus violaceus. Next base: position 84,911,449 of record CM058239.1, read on the forward strand.
ACCACCTTGAACATCTGCTTCAATATCAATAATCCTATTACTTGCATATACAATGTTTACCGCCATTATGTCATTATAATATAACACCAAACCTCCACTGGCGAGATATAATTGCGTTGATTAAGATTTATTTCTGAAGAGATATTTATGTGGGTTAGCATCATTAATTGGGAAGTGATTTAAGAAATAAAAGATGAGTCAAATATAAGAATTTGATAAGATATGCGACTAAAATATATAACCGGGTAAAAGATCTATGAATACTATATTATATATATATATATATTTCAGAATTGAATTTAATTTTAAGCGTATTTAGTTATAAATATAGTCAACTTTTTATAAAAAAAATATCTTCAATATGTCGTAAAAAAGAATGCGGACAACCACCCAACCGTTTTTAGGTTGATGGTTCTAAACAAACTCTAGGTAATGTATCAATGTATTATTGAAATAATTTGGATAATCCAAACAATTTATGGTTGAAATAACAACATATAAAATTAATGTTTTCCCAAAAATACAATTGTCTACAAACATATGTTTGAATGAGAAGTATCAAATAAATCAATTAACATCTAAAATTACAAATTAATATAGTTTTATAAAATTCTCATTTCCACAAATGCGTGCGGAAAAATCACCTAGAAGAGTATATCATTCATTATAAGATTCTAATTATTGTAAAATATATTTCTATTAGTGGATCATGTAATAATACGCAATATGCATTCTTCTAACTATGACCAAAATTATTAAGGAAATATGAATTTAGAAATTTTTAAGCACATCAGTAACTTAGAAAACACGCATTAAGAAAATCAATGCGTCAACGATTCAAAAAAGAAGAAAAGTTTATATATATAAAATAGAAAAAAATAAATTAATTATTCTTAAAGAATAATTATAACGAGTAAACTATCAATGATGAAAGTAAAGTAAAGATGAATTACAATTAATATATTTTATCAACTACTAATAGAGATGACACGTTGGGCTAGAAAAATTCTAATAATCTTTCCAACTACTATAACCCTATATTTTATCGTAAAACATTCTTTTTCGTTTAAAAGATTAAAAAAGTCCAGTAACCGGGTTAATCGGTTCAATGGTTCATCAAGTCACAAATAAACCCCGAGTTTTTTCGGGTTTTGCGGGTTTGTAACTTAACGATTTTTGAATATGACCCGACCAGAGTTATCTTGCATGTCGCCGGGTTTTCCGGTCCAACCACGGGTTTGAGTCAGGTTTCAAAAAAAAAAATAATTAACAATAGTTTTATCAAAAATTTCATGCTCACACATATGTGTATAATCGGTTTTTTCCACGCGAAGCACATTCATTGGTAGAAGAAGAGGCGCCTTACGTGACCCTAGAAAAAAAATCTTAATATACAAATATGAAACCAAAAACATTTCAAAAAATAACCAATGTTTATCTATTGCTGTTAATTTTTCTATATATACAATACTATAATGTGTTTTTCGTATGTGTATATAAATATTATGTTACGCACCTGAATATAATAACTACGATGTGAATATAAAATGATGAATTAAATTTTATACCATCTTTACAAGAAAAAACTAAAATCACTTATTGTCTTGCCACTAACCAAAAAATATTTATAAATTAACTAACAAACAAAATAATATCCGCACATCTGTGCGGGTCTATCACCTAGTACCAAACCAAAGGATATGTAAACTATTTTTTTTTTTACAATTTACATTGTAATAATCATTTTGTGGTTTTGAAGAATTGGCAGTTATATTTCAAACCAAGTCAAACGATAGGTATCCATTTCTGTAGCTTTTACATTATTCGAATCATTTTGTTTGGCTTTTAATGAATTTGCAGCTTGGTTTCATACGAAGCCAAATGATATGTATGTATCAACAAATTATTATGAATTTTGTTTAAATATTTTCTTTTTGTAGGGTTAGTGTCACTAATCTTTATTGGCTAGATAACTACTCACCAATCGGTGTTGGTTAAATTTCACACAGAAAGAAGATTAAGCACGAAGTCAATGAAGTATTCAAGAGAACGATAATATATAGTAGATATTATTTTGTATATTCTTTAGGGTTCCCATTTGTATACTTTTATTGTTGCATTACGAAAGCATATTTGAAATAGTTACATTATTATTTTTCTTCTTTATCTGTCCATTTAATCCTTTACTTTTGTTTTATGGATTCTTCTTAATAGAATAAATTTTTCGTTTTGTAGGGTTCGTGTCACTAATCTTTATTTGCTAGATAACTACTTACGAATCGGTGTTAGTTAAATTTCTCACAGAAAGAAGATTAAAGCACGAAGTCAATGAAGTATTCAAGAGAAGGATAATATATAGTAGATATTTTTTGTATGTTCTTTACAGTTCACATTTGTATACTTTTATGCTTGCATTACGAAAGCATATTTGAATAATAAAATGATTATTTTTCTTCTTTATTTATCCATTTAATCCTTTACTTTTGTTTTCTGGATTCTTTTTAATAGAATAATTTTTCTACATAGTAATCCATATAAAAAATTGATTATGGTTGTTAAGTTAACCAATATTACTCATTCAATTGTCTTCTCGATCAATTAAGTTATTACTCAACAATAAAAAAAATCGTCTTCACAACTAGTGACTAATTCTGTATATGGCCCGTTTTATGATCTTTCATACTTTACAACAAAAAAAAATCCAAATGTTTACATGTTTTTTTTTGTACCATTGTGTTTGCATGTTAAAAATATTTTTATTAATAATAACCATCGATACAACGCTTTAATCAAAATATTTTAATTCCTTAATTAACAACGTAATTAGTTAAATTAGTACTCTGTATGTAATTATTTGAAAATTATTAGTTATCTAAGGAAACCAAATATTCTATTCAATTCCAAATGCTCAATTAAAAAGGTTTGGTGCAGTCAAATCCGCAACAGATTTTTAAAATTATAATAGACCTACTTGGTTTGGATTATTCACCAAGAGTGTGATATCATTCATAATATGATTGTTTGAAGATTTGAGAATTATATTGGAGAGTACCAAGATATTCTCAAAATACCATGAAAAAAAGTTGTACCGATTCTGATAAAGAAAATGATTATGTGTCACATCCATTACAGAAACTCGAGTTATTTAAATTATATAATTTGGTTTTAAAAATTATATGATAATCATTTATATGATTTGGTGCAAGGTGGAAGAAGGTGCCATAACAAACCGATATCACCTCCTCTTCAGAAAAGTTTGGCTTCAATATAAAATACCTTGACATTTCTTAACATGGGATGATTCATTGATATAACTATACTTGATTTAAACAGTAGGTAGACCCTCAGCCAAATATTCGAGGGCATCTTCAAATATCACAAATGGTCCGAGCGAGAATGGCATTGGATCTATCACTCAAATGCGTGATATTACCAATATTCTTCCTCGAAGAACACATGTTTCAAATGAAAATGTGTCTCACAGAAATCACGCCAAAAGTCGTGGTACTTTTTATTTGCTTGCCTCTTTAATAGAATTTCAATATTTGAAACGACAATCTTTGATACATTTATTTATTTTGGTAAATTAAACATGAAGAAAGAGTTTGGAATGCATAAGTGGTAGCTCAAATTCCATATTGTTACAAACCATGGAGTCAGTAGTTACATCAGGTTTTGCATCAAGATTACTTTATTATAAAAATCATCCACAATTGAACCATTGCACTAACTTTATACTTTCTTCATTGAATTGTAAGCTAATGCATCTCAAAGAAAAGGAAAAGAGAAAATCCAAAATACATTTGGTCCATCATCAGTAAATGTGGATGAATATCTGTCTAATGCTCCTCCTATAACTGAGATTAATTACCATCCTCAAGGATACATTGTGATAATCAATATTCAATTGTAAGTTACTATGATTTTGCGCAATTTTTTTAGTATTAAATTTGTATAGCTATATTGCCAAAATTCTATTTCAGCGCAAACAGGTATGCCGATGTAAGTGAATTTGATGATGAAGATATTTCAAGTGATATAGATTTAATTGAAGAGAATATGTCTGATCTATCTCATCACATAGAAAATGAAGTAAATACCCAATATGCTTTAGATGATATGACTGGTATGTTTTAACATTTTAGTTTGTTCACATATCATACAACAACACACATCTTTTAAAACATCATTTTAAAATTATTAATATGTTACTTTGACGATGGAGATCCATCTTATTAGTGCCAATACTGTGGAGTATACATGTGGTATGGAGAACTAATAGGAAAGAGAAATAGACAAATGCATCCAGATTTACAATATGTTGTAAGACAGGAAAAATCGTTATACCAAAACTCAGGAATTTTCCAATGGCGTTATTGGAATTACTTCTGAATGGTAGTGAATTGTCCAAACATTTTCGGGAATTTTTTCGTGCTTATAATATGATGTTCGCGTTCACCTCACTTGGAGGGAAGATTGATCATACCGTCAACGATGGACGTGGACCATATGTTTTCAAGATGCATGGCGAAAATTATCATAGAATTGGTTCTCTCTTCCCAAACGTTGGAGAGTGTCCTAAGTTTTTGCAGCTATACATTTATGATACGTTAAACGAACTTACTAATAGAAATGCGGCATACATGTAAGAGTTTACTATTTTTGATAAATGCTAATTGTCTATTCTTCATAAGGTTGTTTATAATTTTTTCGTAATATTTTTTTTTATAGGGGAGATAACGACATCGATGTAAGAAAACTGAGGATTCAAATTGTCCAAATCTTGAAAAAATGTTAGATGAGGTTAATCCTTATGTGGCCTCATTGAGGGCAGCCAAAGACAGATTTGATGTTAACCAAGATACAGATTTCTGTCTCAGATTCATTGAAAATAGAGCAAAAGATGCAAAGACTCACAATATGCCAACAAAAGATGAAGTGGATGCACTTATTCCAGGAGATTTTGTTTGTAACATGGAGACAAGGGACATTATATTGGAGACAACTGATGGCCGATTTTATAGGATTAGTGAACTTCATATAGCCTACTTGCCTCTCCAGTATTCAATTATGTTTCCATACGGAGAGGATGGTTTCAGATTACAAATTCATATAGGTTTGACATATGATGCTGGAAGGAAGAGGAAAGTTATTTCTATACGTGAATTTTTTTGCATATAAAATTTGTGAAAGAGTTGGCGAGGCTCCTACAATAGACAGATGTGGAAGATTGTTTCAACAGTTTTTGGTTGACGTATATACGATGATTGAGTCCAACAGGCTGCGTTATGTGTGGAAAAACCAGAAGAAGCTTCGATCAGAAAACTACGAAAAAATTCAAAAAATGGCTGAGACTGGAGGTGTTAATCTTCAAAAACAAGGTCAACGCATATTTATTCCATCAAGTTTTACAGGTGGTTTTAGGTATATGCATCAACATTATTTGGATGCAACGACTATATGCAAATACTTAGGTTTTCCTGACCTTTTCAATATTTTTACATGCAACCCTAAGTGGCCGGAGATAACCAGGTTCCTGGAGAAATTTAGATTGACCATCGAGGATAGACCATATATCATTTGTCGTATGGTAAACGGAAGATGTTCGAAGAAGTATACAAGGCCGGTAAACAATAGGACGGCAATTGATACTAATGGTTTTCCTTGCTACAGACGTAGAGATGATAAAAGGTTTGTTGAAAAGGGAAAATTTCAACTTGACAATGGATATGTTGTTCCATATAACAAGGAACTCATGCTTCGATATCGTGCACATATTAATGTCGAGTGATGTGTCCAATCGCGAGCTATAAAGTATTTGTTTAAATACATTCATAAAGGTCCTGATTATATTGTGGTTACTATTGAAAAAGAGAATGTAGATGGTGTTATTTACGAAATTGAGCACTAGTACAACTGCAGAGATTAGACACGTTTGTTTTCACACTATTTATTATTTGTATAACATTTATCATAATATTTTAATACATTTCTTCACACTCTTTGATTGCTAGATATCTTTCACCACCCAAAGCAACATGGCATATATTTGCGTTCCCTACACATTACCGCACTGTAGCTGTTGAGAAACTTAATTTTCATCTTCCAAACCAGTAGATTGTCTACTTTGATGAATTTGAACCCATTGAGACTCTGCTTATCAAAATGACTGCTATTCAATCTATGTTTATCGCTTGGATGGGTAAATGTAGGAAATATCCTAATATTGCAAAGGATACCACTTATTCTCAGTTCCAAAACTAAGTTTACATGGGTATCAAAAGAGAGGTCATGGAAATCAAGGCAGAGAAAGCTTGGTGCTGTAATTGGTAGGATTGCCCATGTGAGTATAGCATGCGGTGAGTTGTATTATTTAAGAATACTTCTTAACTATGTCAAATGTAACGCCCCTTCCCATTCTCCGCTGACCGTCGAGCTGACCGGCCAACAATCAAACAAGAACATGATCAAGTCGAACCCGAGCAAGTCGAATAAGAAAAGTTTGCCACAGGACGAAGCCGGAGATAGGTCGGTTTGAGACAAAGGCTCAAACTGAACCATCCTTGACCCTGCTATCCTCATTTCCACAGTACGAAGCTTTGCAACTTGTACTGCTTCCATGAGTTGTGTCGGTTCGGACTAAACCAATATACCAGGGAAGCATGTCCATTTTTGAGTAATCAAACGTTAAGCACAACGTTTAAAATTTTTTACAAACATTTGCCATTCCAAACACACAATTAAGCCATATACAAAATGGCGCCAAAGCCGAACCGCGAAAAAACAATCAAAACACCGAATCAAAATCCCGACACAAGCAATCCCGAAACTACACTGAGGACCTCCCGCGTCTGTCGCTACTAAACCTAAAAAACACAAAAGAGTCTAATGAGCGATCTAAGATCACCCAGTGAATCGGATCCCCACTAACGGCTTCTAATCTATTTGGCGTCTACAATTTCCCGCCCCAAAACCCCAAAATAACAAACAACAAAAACAAATGGTTGATCACGCACTACCAAGTCGTGATAAACCCACAACACATAAGCACTTGCCAAAGATAAAGAGAATTAAAGAAATCGAAGGCACTACGGCACATGTCCTCGATTAGACTCGATCTATCTAACGCGCAATAATACCAAACACAACACTGGGCCCTACGATCTCGGTATCTTCCACGGGTTTGCATTGTCACCGACATGGTAACTAACCCACGACTCCTAGATGTAAACACGAAGTCTCACGACCTAGGACACTGTTCTTAGTCCATCGATACGCAGTGACTCGAGTTACCCCCGGTAACCTGAGTTTCCATGCGATTCGGCCCTAGGACATGACCCCGTATTCTCCGAATCACACACCTACCAGTGTCACTCAGTAGGTTAACACCAAAACCGGAATCACCACCCGAAGGCACACAATCCGATTAGGAAACTACCCGAGGATCCATTCGGGTCGAAAGTATTGGAAGGTATTCAAAACCTAGACTTGCGGAATCTAACGCACCCTAGCGTCCTAGAGCAAGAATGTAAACACGCAGACTCGCTGGGACTCTAGCACATATCACTCAGTCATCAATAATAACAAAAGCCAAACTATGCTGCAAGCCTTTACACTACCACGCCACTACTCTGACTTGGTAAGGCACATAGTCAGTACTAACAAACTTACCCGGTCCCATGACCGAAGCAAGTGTCCACAAGAACTGTTCGGCCCAACACCGAAGCAGTCTAACCAGCCTGCACTCAAAACTCATAACAACAACCACGCAACAATACAATCATAACAATCATCACGCAAGCAGGCCTATTAGGGTTTCTAAGTATTTTAATCCGTTCTTATCCGCTACTTTAGATTAACGGATTGCTAATCCATAGACGGGTTATCCACCACACGCTCATCATTTACTTAACCTTTCCTAAGTATCTTTAATACTCCTCGATCCGTCGGTTTAGAGTTAGTAGCTTACTAAACTCCCCGACGTCTCATAATTAAATTAACTCATTCATTGAATAACCCTTAACCCACTATTCAACCTATCCCGATCCCGTTACATACTCTATACGTTCGTTTATGGTTTACTTTTTCCTTTTAATGTCGTCTCAGTTCTTGTAGTTAGATTCATTCATTATCGTTCTTTAATAAATATAGATGCATATACGGTCCTATCATGCAACGTCTATATGAATGCATCAACCAACAATTCTAACAACTTAATGGCAGACAACGGTTTAATCCTTAACCCTAAATTCCTAACATGCATCTCAATTTACCTATCCGGTTTACAGTTAACCAATCAATTTCAATCATCAATCAATTCAAATACGAGTATGCAAATCTTAACTCTACGGCTTTCCGGTTCCCGATCTATATGCAATTAACTATTCTACGGATTGAGCCGACTCACAGTGAATAAGTGTGGAATGACGGTACTGATGCGGATATGAACTCCCAGATCCCGAACTAAACTCGAACCTCCCGAATACCCGAATACGAATTACCGAACACTCTAGATCACTGAACGACCGTTAAACCGAGCGTTGACCGGCCCGATTTCCGGCGTTAAGTGGCGTTGACCGCGTTGACCGGCGGCATTGACCGGCGCTGACCGGTTGACCATTGACCAGACCGTTAACTTGACCTGAACAGATTGACCCAAATCTCTGAACCGGCTGAACCACAATCCAATTGACCGGTTTAGGTAAACCTGGTCAAAGTTAACCGTTGACCGAGAGTTGACCGGTTAACCTAAACCAATCCAAATCCACCCAAACCCACTTCAATCTCGAACCAACCCATCTGAATTACCCCACTAAAGAACCGACTGAAGACACGGCGGCGGTAGAGCTTCTCCCGCGGCTTCTCCGGCGTTGACCGGCGGCGGCAGACCGTTGACCACGGCGGAGAGAGCATTTTCCGGTGGTTCTGGTGACAAGCTACACATCAGACTGATCAGGAAGAAGAGATCTACCTCTATGTGGCTTTAAAACACTCAGATTTGATGAGGGAAGAGAGAGATCCACCAAAACCCTAACCGCGGCAGCTCTCCGACCAGTTTACGGCGAGCTCCGGCGACGGCGGCGGTGATGGCTGGCTAGCGATTGTAGAAGAGAGTCAAGAGGAGTTGAATGGTTCAAGTGGTTTAAGTATTAAGCTTATGGTTTGAGAGTTATGAGATTTCTTGCTCACTAAGTAATGAAGAACCTATGAATGTTCTTGGAAGCTCTTTGAAGATGCATGGGGATTTCTGGGATTTTTGATGAATGTAGAGAGATAGAGGCTCGATGGTGAGGTGAGAGAGTGATTTTGTGAGTGTATGAGCTTGTGGTTAGATGAAATGAATTGATATGATATAAGATGCCATGCAACTCTTGTTCATGCACCCAAAACTATTCATTGCATCAAGAACCAATAGGTGGCGCCATTAGCAAAGGAACACCTATTTCGGATTGTGCTTTTTATCCAAAAATCCTTCCCTAAACCGTCCTTAACCAACATTAAACCCGTCTTGTTCCGTTGCTTCAGTTTTCTTCATTTTCGCGTTTAATATTTTAAAAACCTTGTAGATGCTCCTATAAATCTTCAAATACTCAAAATCAGATTTTCCATGATATTAGATGAATTTAGAAAGTTTAATCACTCCATTTGGGCTTACGTAGCTCCGGTTATGAATTTTTAAAGTTTCTTCGGGTTTATCGGTTTCCTTTCCCTATATCCCGAAAAACTAGTTTAAACCCCGTTTCTTCTACTTATGGTCTTCTAAATGTTCTTTATGTTGTAAAACATGAACATTTGGCCCGTACTAGCTTCCATCTTGAACTTTGAAAAAATTACCATTTTGCCCCTTATTTTGGCAAAATTAAAATTTTTCCTATGTTGACTTTTCTTCTGCCCGTTGACCATATTTTTGGATGCTAGGTATTACATTCTTCCCCACTTATAGGAATTCGGTCCCCGAATTCTCCGTCACTAACAGACTTTGAATCGGCACCAATTCTGTAAGTTGCTCTGTCACTCAACTACAACGCTTCCTTACTCGAACACTGTTGCATATATCTGACTTTTGACATTACTACGATCCTTCTGTCTCATTCCATTCCATCCAACTGACCTCAACAACTATTCCATTTCATGTTTCTCAGTCTTGTGTACCTTGCTTTGCTTCACTCTTGACTGTCTCCATCTGTCTCGATCTCTGAACTCATTCGCGGTTAGCTTCTTTGCTCTGATTCTCACTTTTGGCTTCCCCACTTTGCTTCGACTTCCACATCTTTCCGATCTTGGTTTTTCTTCCTGGGACACTCTTCAAGAATTTAATTACTTGCCTCCTTCTGACTGATCTAACACTAACATCGATGTTCTTTTCCAAATCTCTTTGCTAACTCCTCATACCACGACTTCGTTCTGTTAGTTGCGCGTTAACCTGATACATTTTCCACTGACGATGTCCACCAACTGCTTCACGTTCCAGTCTACATGTCTCGCGGTGTCTTGTCACTTCATCTCGCTTTCGGGTTCGGGTTTGGTCTCATATTCATATCGCATCGCCATTCCGTCCTACATTCAATTCAACACTTTCACTGGAGCAATTAGATTAATTCCAATCCACTCCCGATATCACTTCCTCATAGAATATAGTTAATTAATCATGTACCCAATGGTTACCCATGGTTAAGAAACTATACTCTATAATTATGTTCCTTCGTGAATCGACAGTTGAACGCAACCATTCTCGAGTTAGCTCAAAACTCAGGTTAAAGCTTTAAACTAAGTTTATTGTAAGAAATTTAACAGTCTAGCGAAACCGAGAGAGGCTACTAATCACTATTTAAGCCTCCGAACAACTAGTAATTCAATGGTATTAAAGACCTAAAATGATCAATCTATCAAAACCATGCATGCTAACACTACGCAATCTATTGATACTTACTAACTAAAGGAACACATCCTATTGCACTAAAGAACCAATCAATCAAACAAACAGAAATTGAAAACAAGCAATTACAACACGCACACAGTCACGCAATCTAACGATCGGTCTGGATGCGTCGTCAGTCTGGGTTCAGGTCATGATGAACGATCGCCAGTTCCGCTCATCATTTGGTTTCACATGGTAATCTATTTGCTTTCATAACCATCTCAATCATGCAAAAAATTACTATGCTACTCGAAATGATTAGCCGAACACTCTGCATCCATCACATACATAAAACGATATATCAAAGACGACACGCAAATTCGCCTATCCGCCAATCTATCTACAAGAAAAATAGAGTTAGTGCCCCACTTACCTGGCCTAACTACTCCTAACCTAACCTAACGCCTCTAACAAGACCGAAATGCCCAACACCACTGGCAAAATGGCTCACTGAAGTATCCACTGGCAGGTGCGCCTAGAGGGTGCAGTGGGTGTGCGCTGGGTGGTGGTGCGTCGACGTGCTGTGGCTCCGTCCTCAAGCAGAAGTGGGCGACATGTCCCTCATACCCACACAGCTGGCAGACAGCAGAAGAGGCGAGTCTGCGAGGACAAGTCGGTGCGGTGTGGCCCTCAATGCCACAGAGCTGGCAAACGATAGGCAGCCTGGAAGGAAAGTCTGGTAGTGGCCTGCTGGGTCCAGGGTCAAGGAGACTAGGTCCGGCTCGGTATGGATCCGGTACAGGTGCGTGGTCCTGGTCCAACGATCGGACAGATAGGTGCGAGATGGCCTTCATGGCCACAAACCTGAAAATACTCGGGCGCTGGAACTGGCTGGGAGGGCTCTCGATACTGAGGATCGACCGGGCGGGGGCACCAATGGAGATGGAATCCTTGTGCTCCACAGGCACTACACCGAGCGTATACTGGCATCTCCGGTGGTAATGGATCAGATGGTTCCGACGGTTCTGAAGCTTCTGGTAAGGCAGTCTGATCCAATGGTGTGCGGGGTGACTCAGGCTTGTGTAGCTGATGGTGGGGTCCAACATGCTGCTCAAGTGTGTCAGCAAGCATAGCTGTATGCTCGTCCATCTGCTGCTCCCACTGCTGGTACTAGTGCGGGTCGATAGGCTCCATGTACAAGTCAAAATCCAACGATAATGGATCCACTAGATAGTCTCCCATACTGAGCGGCGGTAAGGGAAAATCAGATGCCTCGAGATTAGGCTGCTGAATCGGCTCGGGCAATCCGGGCTCTGCTATCGGCTCGGGTGCCTGAACATGTAGAGGTGGTAGCTCTAAGTCTGCTAGTCCAAACCAGTCAAGCATCCCCACGTACATGTCTGCATTGCCCGCGTCGTCCTCCAATGACGCTGGCAAGGGTACATGTAGAGGTGTCCAGTCAACCTCAGCGGCCCTAGAGCCCACTAAAGCTCGTAATGGTATTGGAGGGTGGTTCGATACGTGCGAACCTCGCGAGTAACCGATAAGAGGTGGTCCTGGCTGACCCGGTGAATGTCCTGACGACCCATGCCCACTCATAGTGCTGTCAATGATAACGCTCTCTACACCCCACACACCATCACACAATCCGTCCTGGGACACGCTGCTGTATGACTGCAATCAAAAACATAAAACGTTAGTACAGATAATACAAAAATCCTAATTCCCCATCCCAACCCGGATTTAACAGACGCGGCTCTGTTTCCTAGTGGATGCTTGGGTGACACATTTGACTCGATAAAACACGGAAAACACTCAAAAATGAATTGCTTCGAAACCCATAACGAACCATGCTCTGATACCACCTTTCTGTAACGCCCCTTTCCCATTCTCCGCTGACCGTCAAGCTGACCGGCCAACAATCAAACAAGAACATGACCAATTCAAACCCGAGCAAGTCGAATAGGAAAAGTTTTCCATATGACGAAACCGGAGATAGGTCGGTTTGAGACAAAGGCTCAAACTGACCCATCCTTGACTCCGCTATCCTCATTTCCTCAGTACGAAGCTTTGCAACTTGTACTGCTTCTATGAGTTGTATCGGTTCGGATTAAACCAATATACCAGGGAAGCATGTCAATTTTTGAGTAATCAAACGTTAAGCACAAACATACGTTTAATAATTTTTACACACATTTTCCATTCCAAACACACAATTTAACCATACACAAAATGGCGCCAAAGCCGAACCGCGAAAAACAATCAAAACACTGAATCAAAATCCCGACACAAGCAATCTCGAAACTAAACCGAGGACCTCCCGCGTCCGTCGCTGCTAAACCTGAAAAACACAAAAGAGTCTAATGAGCGATCTAAGATCACCCAGTGAATCGGCTCCCCACTAACGGCTTCTAATCTATTTAGCATCTACAGTTTCCCGCCCCAAAACCCCAAAATAACAAAAAACAAAAGCAAATGGTTGATCACGCACTACCACATCGTGATAAACCCACAATACACAAACACTTGCCAAAGATAAAGAGAATTAAGGAAATCTAAGGCACTACGGCACATGTCCTCGATTAGACTCGATCTATCTAACGCACAACAATACCAAACACAACACTGGACCCTACGATCTCGGTATCTTCCACGGGTTTGCATTGTCACCTACATGGTAACTAACCCACGACTCCTAGACGTAAACACAAAGTCTCACGGCCTAGGACACTGTTCTCAGTCCATCGATATGCAGTGACTCGAGTTACCCCTGGTAACCTGAGTTTCCATGCGATTCGGCCCTAGGACATGACCCCGTATTCTTCGAATCACACATCTACCGACGTCACTCAGTAGGTTAACACCATAACCGGAATCACCACCCGAAGGCACACGATCCGATTAGGCAACTACCCGAGGATCCATTCGGGTCGGAAGCATCGGAAGGTATTCAAAACCTAGACTTGCCGAATTTAATGCACCCTTGCGTCCTAGTGCAGAAATGTAAACACGCAGACTCGCTGGGACTCTAGCACTGATCACGTAGTCATCAATAATAACAAAATCCCAACTATTCAGCAAGCCTTTACACTACCATGCCACTACAATGACTAGGTAAGACACCTAGTCAGTACTAACAAACTTACCTGGTCCCATGACCGGAGCAAGTGTCCACAAGAACTGTTCGGCCTAACACCGAAGCAGTCTAACCAGCCTGCACTCAAAACTCACAACAACAACCACACAACAATACAATCACAATAATCATCACCGCAGCAGGCCTATTAGGGTTTCACGGAATCCGTCCTTTGCAATTACTAACAGATTAAACCAGCTTTAATTCCAAGTTCGATATGTTCACAATTCAATTAAACCAAATTCCTTTGCGAGTAATTCAATTGCTCATCTAGGTTCTTTCTAGCTAATTAACCAACTGTCGTTGCATCAATCAACCTAACATCAATAATCTAAGTGGCCAGTTCAGATTAAGCATTAAGAACAATCCTAGACGAAGAACTAGAAAGTATGAATCCCTACAGATTGATTAAACTATAATTCCATGAAATCCCTTGTGAGAATCCCAACAGGTAATCTACTCAGACATGTTCATCGAAACAAAAGACATCTTGAATAGAAAACCAAATATCAAATAATAGAATAAAGAACTGGGGTTCGAAATCAAGTCTCTTTCGAGAACAAGATCAGCCCCTAAAACTCTCTCTGAATAAAATAAGACTTAGTAAAAGCGTTGCCTAAACAATGGCTTAAAAACCCTAATATAATGGTCTAAAGTTGGCTGGGGCTTCTTTGTAATTATGAGGAACTTCTGGGCAAAGTTGCAATATCCAAAATCTTCATTAAACCGCCGAGATTTGTCTGCGTCGACCTTGTGTCGATCGTTGCACAAGATGTGTCGATCGACACAGGTCTGTGAATTTGACAGTGAGCTCTTCCTCTCGGGTTAAATCTCCAAAATGCTCCAGAATGCTCCAATAAATCCAATTCTGCTTCAAACGTGTCTAGACCTGTAAACATAACTAAAAGACTCCAAAACATAACATAAGACTCGATAAATAAGATATATACCATGGTTAAAATCCCTAAAATCCATGGTATATCAACTCCCCCACACTTAGCTCTTGCTTGCCCTCAAGCAAGTAAAGAACCAAAGTATAAGAAAAGAGGTTTGAAAACTCAGAAACTCATTTCGTCCTAGGAACTTTCGCATTCGCATTCACTTAGTAATCCACTGAAAACTTTCCTACAGAACTCAAGACCACAATGTACTTCCCCCACACTTAGCAACTGTCCCAAGTAAACTCCACAATCACATTCACGCATTCAAATTCTCCCTACTGACTTCTGCAAGTATTTAAGTGCGGTCTCACCTAAGGAGTATCGATCAAAGGGCACATGGACTCTTACCTTGTCAGATCTAGACCACCATACCATCTTTCTCTGATCCCTTTCTTCTCTTTTCCCTTCCTTAACAACTGATTTTTTTCCCACTGGGTATCATTTTTTTAATCAGTGTTCTTCCCGTTTTGGGGTGTACTTTGGACACATTCCATGGATCGCACAGGAGGTAATAGTGGTAGCTACCACTCCCGTGACCACTTCGGAGCTACTAGCTCATCCTCAGTTTATTATTCTCTCTTTTTGTTTTTTTTCACTTTATGGAAGGGGAGAAGGGAACCAAATTGGACAGGTTTACAGGCTGTGTCAGAACCAACAAAGGAATCCGACCAAGGTATACCAAGCCCTTAAGTGAGAAAATTAAGTCAGTATTAAGGTGAAGTCAGTAAAAGGATCCTCTGATACCTGAAGTGATGTGGGTGTTCTCAGTAGGCTGATCCGTTTGAGGTTTTCTAACAGTCATAGAGGCTCTGCAAGTCTGTCCAATGGTCACTTAGTTCCTGTTCAAGCGAAAATTTTCCTCGAAAAATCATAGTTTCATACAATTTTGACTCAATAAAACAATTTTGAAAAACAAAAGACTGACTCTAAGAAAATAAAAGCGTGCATCAGTAGCTTCCTCCCCCACACTTAAACTACACTGTCCCCAGTGTAATCAAGCTCAGGATTGGTGAGAAAAATAATCAAAATGAAAACAGTCCGAAAAGTTGCAGAACATGTACCTGTTGTCGCCCTGTGTCGATCGATGCCGAGATGGTGTCGATCGATGCAAGGCGAATATGCTCACGGTTTAGTTAATAACCGGTGTCTGAGCCGCAATTGAATCGGTTAACCATACATCGCAACTGTGTCGACCGATGCACTATGTGTGTCGATCGATGCAGTGCGATGCTGCCTGTTTCTCTCGGCTCTGAACACACTTAAACATAAAAATCAAAATAGCAAAACCAAAACGAAAAATGAAAACAAAATCAAACCTAACAGTGGGTTGCCTGAAGGATTGTTTAGTTAATCCTGATTCACTTTCTCATTGATTGATTCCTACTAAACAGATTGGATCTAGGTTCTCTTGCTGAATCATAAAGGATCTCACCTAATACCTTGTTATAGCAGAATTGAGAGGTACGAGTCAGAGATCAGCAGAACCGCCAAGAGACAGCTCCTCCAAAGGTTCACACACGCACACTTCAGGAAGTTGGCTGCTAGACCACAGGGAGGGAGGCACAGAAGAGAGAGAGAGAGGCGCAGAAGAGGCTGAGAAAATTAGAGAGCTAGGTCAAGTTTTATTCATTAAAACCCCTTCTAGTTCTCATGGGCTTTTGGGCCCAAGTCTCAGTCTGATTAAATCCCTTAGATTTAATCAGGCCCTTTAATCTCTCTAAGTACAGTAAATGCCTAGCACTTTTACCGTACTTCTGCTGAACCGTTCCTTCATAGTTTCCTGTTAGCTTAGGCGTGTGACCCATATGGGATCATATAATAAAGGCAATAAGTCCAAGACTTATAGATCATGAGCGGACTCTAGCAAGCCATCATGACCCCCAGTATTATATGACTTATGTCTGATCATTGACATACTCTTACTTTCTAGAGACAGTACAGAGATAACTGGACATAATTCCAACAATCTCCCACTTGTACTGGAATCTCTGTATTCATATTCCTTTTGTCTCAATATCTCGATTCCTTATAAAGCCTAATCATGTTCATTGGACTCTGATTTGATACTGACAATCCAAACGACTCGGGACAGTCCGTTTGAGCATGGCCAAGCATTTTCCAGTATTCAAATCTCCGATTGGCCTAGAGATATTCACTCCATTCAGTCACATGCATGCGAACTCAGGTCTAAGGACTATACTCTATAGTCGTAGTAAGAATCTCTTATGACACAGATATAAATATCCTGAAGAGTTCCTATAAGCGGGTCTTGTCCGGTCGTATGTACCCCAACATACACCTATGTACTGACTTTGATGCTGTGCATCTATGACATCCTGAGACTTTGTCATAAGTCACATACCAATCTAGTCTCACGCGGTTGTTGGTGTTCCAATTTCAACAACCTTCGACTAGGGACAGGGTGATATAAACCATCTATCAAATATAGGGTCTCATGATCAAGCTAAATGACTTTGATGACTCAAGATCAAGTCACTTACTTCGATGGCCTATAAAATGGTTCATATCATTTTGGAACGATTATTTCATCACAGTTAAAATAATCTTGAAATAATAATTTTATTATTAAACATCTCAAATGTTTTACAAGAACATATCAATAACTAAATAAAGCCCTCAAACTCCCACTCAAATTTAGATTACATTTCAATGTCTCTAATGCCTACAGCTTCAGTCAGGAACTCGAGCTTAGGTCTTGGGAGTGGCTTTGTCAATGGATCAGCGACGTTATCATCTGTCTGAACTCGGCTGATCTTGACTTCCTTTCTATTAATGATGTCACGTATCAAGTGAAATCTTCTTAGTACATGCTTGGATTTCTGGTGTGATCTTGGTTCCTTTGCCTGAGCAATAGCACCATTGTTATCACAAAACAGTGCCAGAGGCTCAGCCGCATTTGGTATCACACCTAGTTCAATAATGAACTTTCGTATCCAAACAGCTTCCTTCGCTGCTTCCGAAGCAGCGATATATTCAGCTTCTGTAGTGGAATCAGCAACGGTGTCTTGCTTGGAGCTTCTCCAACTGATTGCACCGCCATTCAGACAAAAGATATAACCGGACTGTGACCGAAAATCATCTTGGTCTGTCTGGAAACTTGCGTCCGTGAATCCACTGACTTCAAGCACATCACTTCCACCGTACACCAAGAACTTATCCTTAGTATGTCTTAGATACTTCAGGATATTCTTGACGGCAATCCAATGTTTTTCACCTGGATTTGACTGGTATCTACTCGTCATGCTCAATGCATAAGCAACATCAGGACGAGTACAGATCATGGCATACATGACAGATCCTATTGCAGATGCATAAGGAATATTCTTCATGCGCTCAAGCTCAGCAGCCGTCGTAGGGCTCTGCTTCTTGCTTAGCGTTGTGCCATGTACCATTGGCGTGAAGCCCTTCTTGGAATCTGCCATGCTGAATCTATGCAGGACTTTGTCAATGTATGAATCTTGACACAAGCCTATCAGCCTTTTAGATCTATCCCGGTAGATCCTTATTCCAAGAATGTATGCGGCTTCACCCATGTCTTTCATGGAAAAACAACTTCCAAGCCAGTCCTTTACCGACCGCAGCATTGGTACGTCGTTTCCGAGAAGCAGTATGTCATCGACATACAGAATAAGAAATACTATCTTGCTCCCACTAGTTTTCTTATACACGCATTGTTCTTCTTCGTTTCTGATGAAGTCAAATTGCTTGATCGCTTCATCAAAACGAAGATTCCAGCTCCTCGATGCTTGCTTCAATCCATAAATGGATTTATGAAGCTTGCATACTTTCCCAGCATTATTTGGATCTATGTAACCGTCAGGTTGTGTCATATACACATCCTCTTCCAGAATACCATTCAGGAAGGCGGTTTTCACGTCCATCTGCCAAATTTCATAATCATGAAAAGCTGCAGTTGCTAGTAGAATCCGAATAGATTTCATCATAGCCACTGGGGAATAGGTTTCATCATAATCCACACCGTGAACTTGTCTGAAACCTTTTGCCACCAACCTGGCTTTATAAATCTGGACATTTCCATCCACGTCAATCTTCTTCTTGAAGATCCATTTGCACTCGATGGCTTTTACACCAGCGGGTAAGTCAACCAACGAAAACACTTGGTTGACCGACATGGAGTCCATTTCGGAATCAGTGGCCTTACGCCACTTGGAGGAATCTGGGCCCATCATGGCTTGATTGAAGTTCGATGGTTCATCACCATCAATGATCAGAAGATCATGACAGTTAGTCACGAGGAATCCTTGATATCTCTCGGGTTCGTGACGGATCCTCCCGGATCTTCGAACTTCAGGTACTACAGGTTCAGG
This sequence comes from Orychophragmus violaceus, assembly GCA_030180135.1. Lineage (NCBI taxonomy): Eukaryota > Viridiplantae > Streptophyta > Magnoliopsida > Brassicales > Brassicaceae > Orychophragmus > Orychophragmus violaceus. The sequence continues at coordinate 84,930,733 of CM058239.1, forward strand.
CTCTACAATTTCTTGTAGGTCCTCCTGCTGCTCTTCCTCATTAGGTTGAGCAGTATCCTGTTCATCTTGAATTTCTTCAAGCAGTACCTTACTCCCACTGTTTTTCTTAGAGAGAAACTCCCTCTCAAGAAAATTACAATCCCGGGCAACAAAAATCTTGTTCTCGGAACGTAGGTAGAAGTAATAAGCCTTGGTCTCCTTCGGATAACCAATGAAGTAGCATTTATCAGACTTTGGTGTAAGCTTGTCAGAGATCAATCTCTTGACATAGGCTTCACAACCCCAAATTCTAAGATAAGACAGCACTGGAGCTTCCCCAGTCCATAATTCATATGGTGTCTTAGCTACTGCTTTTGATGGCGCTCTATTTAGAGTGAACACTGCTGTTAGCAGAGCATATCCCCAAAGGGATATTGGAAGGTCTGTGTGACTCATCATAGACCGAACCATATCCAATAAGGTCCGATTCCTCCTCTCAGACACACCATTCCATTGAGGTGTTCCAGGAGGAGTGAGTTGGGAAACTATCCCACACTCTCTTAGATGATCACTGAACTCTTGGCTCAAGTATTCTCCTCCTCGGTCGGACCGAAGAGCTTTAATGCTTTTGCCAAGTTGGTTCTGTACTTCATTTTGGAATTCTCTGAATCTCTCAAACGATTCAGACTTATGTTTCATTAAATAAACATATCCATACCTACTGAAATCATCAGTGAAGGTAATGAAGTACTGATAGTTTCCTCTTGCATTTGTGGACATTGGGCCACACACATCTGTGTGTATCAGGCCCAATAAGTCACTGGCCCTCTCGTTAGGTTTATTAAAGGGGGCCCGCATCATTTTGCCCATCAGACAAGATTCGCATTTCTCACATGACTCAAAGTCAAACGAGCCAAGAAGTCCATTCGTATGGAGCCTCTTAATGCGTTTCTCGCTGATGTGCCCTAAACGACAATGCCATAGAAACGTTCGGTTCTCCTCATTAGGTTTGAACCGTTTGGTATTAATGTTATAAATTGGCGCGGATTGATCAAGTATATAAAGCCCATTCGTAAGAGGGGCACAACCATAGAACAAATTGTTGCGATTGAAGGAACATAATTTATTCTTAACTGAAAAATCATAACCTTCCAAATCCAACAAAGAAATTGAAATAATATTTCTGCTTATCGCAGGTACAAAATAACAATTATTGAGTTCTAAAACCAATCCCGAAGGTAAAGACAACAAGTATGTGCCTACAGCTAGTGCAGGAACTTTCGCTCCATTCCCAACTCGTAGCTCCACTTGTCCTTGCTTCAGCCTCCTACTGTTGCTGAGTGCCTGCATATTAGTACAAATATGAGCCCCACAACCAGTATCCATAACCCATGAGGTATTATCAGAAGTAGTTGTATTAACTTCTATAACAAAAATACCTGATGAAGAAGTCTCCAGAGTCTTCTTCTTCAATTCCTTTAGACCTTCCAGGAATTTCTTACATTCTCTCCTCCAATGCCCTGGTTCTTTACAGAACCTGCAGATGTCAGTAGGCCCAGCCTTGGACTTGGGCTTGGGCTTTGGCGTGTCCTTGTCCGAGACTTGAACAGCCTTAGCCTTTCCCTTGTCCTTGGTAGAGGATTTCTTAAAGCCCTTGCCCTTTTGCACCATAAGCACATTGGGGTCCTTGGCTTTCCTCAAGTTGGGCTCTGCAGTCTTGAGCATTCCGTGAAGCTCAGGCAATGTCTTACTCAAGCCATGCATATTGAAGTTCAGGATGAACTGATCATAGCTTGCAGGTAAAGACTGCAGAACGATGTCGCAGGCAAGTTCCTGGCTGATAGGGCAGTCGAGTTTCTGAAGATGATCGAGATAACCCATCATCTTCAAGACATGAAGACTCACTACCGCATTTGCAGCCATCTTACAGTCCAAGAGGTTCTTAACTGTCTGGAACCTCTCAGTCCTTCCCTGCTCCTGAAAAAGCGATTTCAGGCTTGCCATTATCTCGATGGGTGACAGCACACTCTCGAACTGCATTTGCAGCTCAGGAGTCATGGTCACCAACATCAGGCAATAGACATCATTTTCATCTGACGAATGCTTTTCCCAAGCATTATGCAGATTCCTGGCGGCATTGTTAGGAGGCCTCTCGGGGAGGGGATCACGAAGGACATATTACTTCTTCTCCTGCTTGAGGACCAGCCTCAAGTTCCTTGACCACGTCAGGAAGTTCGTTCCAGTCAGCTTCTCCTTGTCGAGAACAGACCGGATTGAGAATGTGTTTTGAGTGCTTGTTGTAGTCATAGCTGAAATATAAGATAAAAGGATTTTAGTTAATATGTTCAATATGATTAATCTTGCATTATATTCAATAACATCAGTTACCCTCAATAGAATATAATGATTCCAAGATCCACATATAACTAAGATCAAAGTGGGCCACTGGCCGTCACCCAACCTTAGCTTATATCGGTAAGCCCTATTTCGGCTAATTATATCCGCGATATAACTCTTGGTTGTGAATCTGGGCCCGAGGCCCAATCCACTATGATGTCTCAAGGCCCGGGACTCCCGATGGCCTAGTCAAGAAAACCAGACTATACAGTCATGTAATCACTAATGTCTGGGACTCCCAATGACATTGATGAATCACAAACTGTCTTACCCACGCAAAAGATAGACTCCCTCACACTGTAAGGCCGTGTGTACGATTGAATGGGCTTCAACAGCTGACATAATCTGGACAAGACATCCAACGCTTGATATTTTTTTTTTGGAGGTTTGTAGGTTTTTCTTAAAATTTCATCCCAAAATAGAAGATTACTATTTTGGGAAACTTTCCATTTTGGGAAACCTACTGATTTTGGAAACTTTCTAAAATTGGAAACTTCCTAAAATTGGAAACTTTCTAATTATAGAAATTTCCTATAATCCAAAACATGCAAATCTAGAAACTTCTATTCTAAGAAACTTTCTAATTTCAGATTTTGGAAAATGATTAATTTTAAAATCAAATTTTAATTATTAAATGAATTTTAAAATAATCTGAAGAAAAGACTCAAATAACTGGCCCAATTGTTTTAACTTCTTGGCCCATGGCCCAAGAATTGATCTATGTCCAAGACATAACCCAATTGTCCAATTAAATGACATAACCGGTCTGGTTCATTAAAATTGGTCTAACCAAAATTAATTACTACGATGACCACAATTGTCAACCGGTTATTTACTAAACCGGATTTTCTCAATTTATTTGGTCCAACCAAATCAAATTAGAAAACCACTGGTTTAGGCACTAAATCCAATTTTACGACTTTGGATTTCTTATCACGGTTTAACCAGATCTTAATAAATTTTATTAAGTCTGTAATTATTAAACCGTGACGATTAAGATTTTTAAATATCTTAAACCTAACCATCACTAGCCAAACCGAACCGACCATTAGGTCACGAACCGATCACGATCGGACGCAAGCTTCACGCGATCGAGCAACGATCGGGACAGCCGCAAGCCACACGATCGGGACGGGACGGGACGCGGGACGGGATGGCTCGGGTCGAGACGCGAGACAGGCGGGACGCGATCGCCGTCGATCCATGCGATCGTCGATCGATCCATGCGATCCACTCGGCTGATCGGTCCACCGTGCGTCACACGATCCGGACATGGTGATCCTTTGGCGATCATCATTCCGACGCATACCGATTCATATAGATCGGATCATGCGATTTCTAGATTAGGTTTTAATTCTTTTGTTTCTTAAGTGTTTTCTTATCATAGATTGATTCAAACACTTCTAAACAACCTAAACATGATTCTAAACAAGAAATCCTAATAGAACCAATGGCTCTGATACCACTGAAGGATTGTTTAGTTAATCCTGATTCAATTTCTCATTGATTGATTCCTACTAAACAGATTGGATCTAGGTTCTCTTGCTGAATCATAAAGGATCTCACCTAATACCTTGTTATAGCGGAATTGAGAGGTACGAGTCAGAGATCAGCAGAACCGCCAAGAGACAGCTCCTCCAAAGGTTCACACACGCACACTTCAGGAAGTTGGCTGCTAGACCACAGGGAGGGAGGCGCAGAAGAGAGAGAGAGAGGCGCAGAAGAGGCTGAGAAAATTAGAGAGCTAGGTCAAGTTTTATTCATTAAAACCCCTTCTAGTTCTCATGGGCTTTTGGGCCCAAGTCTCAGTTTGATTAAATCCCTTAGATTTAATCAGGCCCTTTAATCTCTCTAAGTACAGTAAATGCCTAGCACTTTTACCGTACTTCTGCTGAACCGTTCCTTCATAGTTTCATGTTAGCTTAGGCGTGTGACCCATATGGGATCATATAATAAAGGCAATAAGTCCAAGACTTATAGATCATGAGCGGACTCTAGCAAGCCATCATGACCCCCAGTATTATATGACTTATGTCTGATCATTGACATACTCTTACTTTCTAGAGACAGTACAGAGATAACTGGACATAATTCCAACATTGCCTCCCACTCAGCGCTTGTTTAAAGTCAATAGCTTGACTATGGAAAAGAGATCGGACTCATGGCGGTTTCAACAGAGACTTTGAGTGTCTTTGTGAATATCTCTTCATCCATGCCGGCGTGTATGCATTATGATCATGAGGTCTCCCAAGGAACGAAGGAATATAATCAGGGCGGGAGCGAAGCTTGGGTGGGATTCTGCTTTTTCTTGCATTCACAGCTGATGGATTAGGAGGTTTAAGTTTAGGATTTTTATACCTGTGCTTTTGTGGATGCAAGAGATCAGGAGCTTTCTGCTTAAGAGCAGTTGCAGTTTCTGAAGATGTTAGAGCAAGTTCAGAATGAACTGCCATCTTCTCCTCTCCACTAGGAACCTCTGGTTTCTCCTAACACTGAAGATATGTCCATCAATGGTGGCTTTCTGCTTCCTATCCATCATTTTCATGCAGTTAGCCACTTCTAGCTCCTGTTTAGACAGTTTAGGAACCTTAGGATACGGCACAGAGGGTTTATAGACTTGTTCTGGGGCTGTTACAGGTCTCTGGTCACGTCTGCGTTCTGTGTCGACCGATGCACGATGTGTGTCGATCGACACAAGGCGATTTCGAGCAGTTTCATCAGACGTATCGGGACTGTGTCGATCGATGCTTGAGCTGTGTCGATCGATGCAAGTCTCAGACAGACAATATTCACCCAGAAAATCCGAGATTATGCTCTCTTCTTCTCCCAGCAAGTCAATCCCATCTCTTATGGTCACAGCATTGATGTGCAGCTTCTGTTCAGCTCTCCTAGCTTCATTCTGCCTTTGCACTGCTTCAGCTTCTTGTTGAATCCGGACATCTAGCTTCTTCACATGTGTGCTCAAAGATTCAAACATCCAATTCAGATTTTTATGCATAGCATCCAGCTTCCTGTCGAAGTTTACAGCAGTCTTAGTCTGATCCTCCAGCAACTTCTCCAGTATGGATTCCATCTTGCTCTCATAAGCACTAGCTGCAGGAGGTACCTGATAGGAGGATGATCCATAATTTCTCTGATAAGAATTACCTTGCTGAAAAGGCTTCTGATAACCAGCATTTTGTCCATACATAGAAGAGATATGCTTGCTTGTGAAAGCACTCTTCTGTCCACCATTAAAGAACTTGTTACCTTGCTAACTACCATACCTGTTTCCTTGGATCCAGAGCCATTGATGTAATTCAAATCCTCTTCCTGTCTTTCCAATAACTGCTCCAGCATACTTATCAGCTTACCAGACTGCGTATTTTCAGGAGGAACAGGCTGATATGATGAAGATTCATAATCTCTGGTGAATGAATAAGAACCATAGTCTCTACCGGATGAGTTATTCCGCTGATTTTCCAACATCCGTTCCTTCATTCCCATCATCTCACGCGTAGTGTCGATCGATGCACAACAGTGTCGATCGATGCAGGTGCGAAGATGTGACGATCGACACACATGACCGTGTCGATCGATGCAGAGCGATTACAGGCGTACCTGAAACGCAAGAAACAGAAAAGAAAAAAAAAATTAGTGAAAAAAACGAAAAACGAAAAACCTAGTCTAAACCCTAAGTTCAAATCTATCGAAGACTCTAAGAGTCCCCGGCAACGGCGCCAAAAACTTGATAGGTCAAGAATTAATCCCTATACTAACTGCAAGTGCAGAGTGATGTTGTTGTAGTACTTAGTGTATCGAATCCACAGGGACTCCGGTCAACGATAGATTTAGAACAATCAAGATTAAACTAGGTGAAAGCAATGTGGGAAAGCAGTAAATCAGACAGCAGAAAGTAAATCAAGCGAGTTTGTGAGCAAGAAAGCGAAGCGTTAGATCAAGGGAGTTCTCAGGAAATCAGAAACACATGCAATCAATCAAGCGGGATCTAATTAGGAACTAGTCTAGAACTCAAACACATATATAGAATTAACCAACTGTCGTTGCGAGAATTCTCTAAGTCTAAGTGCAGCAACCCAAATTCCTTTGCAATTACTAACAGATTAAACCAGCTTTAATTCCAAGTTCGATATGTTCACAATTCAATTAAACCAAATTCCTTTGCGAGTAATTCAATTGCTCATCTAGGTTCTTTCTAGCTAATTAACCAACTGTCGTTGCATCAATCAACCTAACATCAATAATCTAAGTGGCCAGTTCAGATTAAGCATTAAGAACAATCCTAGACGAAGAACTAGAAAGTATGAATCCCTACAGATTGATTAAACTATAATTCCATGAAATCCCTTGTGAGAATCCCTAAACCTAACAAGTAATCTACTCAGACATGTTCATCGAAACAGAAGACATCTTGAATAGAAAACCAAATATCAAATAACAGAATAAAGAACTGGGGTTCGAAATCAAGTCTCTTTCGAGAACAAGATCAGCCCCTAAAACTCTCTCTGAATAAAATAAGACTTAGTAAAAGCATTGCCTAAACAATGGCTTAAAACCCCTAATATAATGGTCTAAAGTCGGCTGGGGCTTCTTTGTAATTATGAGGAACTTCTGGGCAAAGTTGCAATATCCAAACTCTTTATTAAACCGCCGAGATTTGTCTGCGTCGACCTTGTGTCGATCGTTGCACAAGATGTGTCGATTGACACAGGTCTGTGAATTTGACAGTGAGCTCTTCCTCTCGGGTTAAATCTCCAAAATACTCCAGAATGCTCCAATAACTCCAATTCTGCTTCAAACGTGTCTAGACCTGTAAACATAACTAAAAGACTCCAAAACATAACATAAGACTCGATAAATAAGACATATACCATGGTTAAAATCCCTAAAATCCATGGTATATCAATATCCCTGAAGATTTGTTAATATCTGAGTGTGAGAAACCAATTGAGACAATAGTTAACGAAGTTTATGGTCCAGACTTGTTAACTCAGCAGATTGTCAAGTATTTAAAAACAGAGCTATACTCAGCCCTACCAACGATAATGTTGATGAGATTAATGGTTATATGATTTCCAAGTTGTCAGATATATAACAATCTTACTTAATCCATTGTCTAACTTTTTTAGTTTTTTGTTATAGGCAAATAAGTGACATATTGAAGCTCCGACAGTATTATTCCTCCAGATGCTGCCATAGATGATGATACCAATTATCCTATTGAGTTGTTTAACATCATTAAGGTGCTTGGATTACCCAAACATTGTTTGAAGCTAAAGGTTGGTGCTCCAGTTATGTGTTTGCGTAACATTGATCCTAATGGTGGTCTTTGCAATGGAACAAGGTTACTTATTACTCAGCTCAGACCTCATTGCATGTAAGTAATGATTTTAACTGCGAATAAATATGTTATTGGTCGAAAGATACTTCTAAACAGAATGTATGTAACACCATCAGATACAAAGTTTCCATTTAGGATGCGTCGGCGACAATTTCCGGTAGCGTTAGCATTTGCCATTACCATCAATAAGAGTCAAGATCAAACACTTGAGAATGTCGTTCTGTATCTTCCTAGATATGTGTTTTCACATGGACAGTTATATGTCGCTTTGTCTATAGTGAAATCAAGGTCTGGATTGAAGATTCTTATTACAGATGAAGATGGAAATGTGCTGAAAAAACTACAAATGTTGTTTACATGGAGGTTTTTAAAAACCTTACTTAGTAGATCAGTAGTAGTTTTCCATTTATGTTTCAATGAATTTTATGTCATTTATTTTGACTTTTAGTTGTTTTCATTTCAATTGTTTCGAAGTATTATTTTTTTATCAAAATAAAAATCATTAATTGGGATGTATCATATGGATTCACTGATAAACATTCTTCTAACAATATTTAATAAAATAAATTCAGTTTCGTCTAACAATGATAGAGTTTACAAATTTCGAATAGAAGATATAAAATGACCAAACAATGGATAAGAAGGAAAGTATTATATCAGGATTTAAAATAAAATATTAACATGTCTTCAATTATGATCATAAATTGATTTGATAAAAATCTACAAACAAGAAATATTTAGTATAGATTTTGTCCGACATGCAAGATATCATAATAGATTCCGAGAATATTGATATAAGGAATAATATTAAATGATCATATTAAATGCAAAATCATAGAAGTTTCTAATTAGAACAAAAACAATATTACGTTAGAGATATATTTGTGATTGTTATTTCTTTTTGTTGCGATTTTTTTTTTTTAAAAACTAAAATCAACTAATATCACAAATTAATGATTTGAACATACCGAAACAATAAATAAAGAAATTAAAAATTTATATTCAATCATAATAAATCTAGCAACACCTCATTAAAAGCAATATTAAAACCACAACCACCACATCAACTTTTAAGAACGTAACTTTTCAATGGTTACATCTTTTCATTACTAAACGGTTGCTTAATTTTTTACCAAAAATGTACCAAATTTGCTATATTTATCATTTCTTCTTCTCTTGCAAAAGCAAATTCTTCCATAACTGAAAAATCGAACCAGACAAAAATGGAGAACTGCACTCTATTAACAACACCAAAACGACTGGAAGATCATTAGAAAATGGTTCACAAACGTAAAACCAAGTGGTCTTCAAGGTCATGTAATCTTCTATGATGAAAATGTTTGAGTTTTATCGATTTATTTAACTTAGATAAGATTTAACCACATAATCTTTCATATTAGATTTATTTACTTATTTTTTTAAATAAATATTGCATGTTTAGGGTTTCAAGATTGAAGCAACAATACCCACGAATGTCTCTAAAAAAATAAACGAAAACTTTGCGGAGGGCTTATGAAAGTATGTCCAAAAATTTGATGTTATCTACAGTGAAGATGATTCGAGAAACATTACTACATCGAAAAAGATTCTTATAAAATCTCAAACTCAAATTTCTAAGTAAATGCTTTACTGTTGTTGATGATAATTTCTACGATTTTGTTGGTTTGAAAGCAATATTAGATCGGAAAATATCATCAAAGCACACCATTGGTATGTTTGAGTGTTTAAATCCTTATATTTATTTTTAATCATATTTTTTTAAACTATGCACAATATTTTATGAATTATTCATATATTGGTTTTGTAGATGTCATTGGATGCATCAAATTTGTAGGTCATCTGGAATCATGTGATCATGAGAGGATTAACAAGAGGCAGATCTCATCCGACTCGGTGAAGCAGATTTGGTTTAATCTTAGGGAAATGAAGTAAGAATCTAAATTATATATTTTTTAAATTGATATTTATTTACAACCATTTACGACACCATTAACATTTGTTATTTCAATTATATATTTATATATTTTGTATTATAAATAACCATTTTTAAATCCTATAATTGTAGTGGAACCTACATAAAATGCCTTGCTAGGGATCCTCATGGATTAATTGCACCCACTATATATTTTTTCAGGAAGTAATAGCAGACTTATATTTTTACAAACTCTCTAGCAATTATGTATCTTTTTACTTGATTTGGGTGTGTTCTATTACCAATTTAACCTTAGTTAGAATGCCAACTAAAATGACATTGTTCCAAACCAAAAATTGTTAGTTTTAATTGTTAGTTCTAAATAGGACTAGTTAGTTAGATTGGAATTAGATTTTCCATTGCAATTTCAAGCTCTTCCCCTACATTAAGATCGCTGGTGATCGTGTTTTGCTCCCCTGCCATTCCGCCGATGCCGGAAGTCCCTTTTCTTCTGAGCTTTTGCTCTCTTAAAGCTTTCATCATGAAAAAACAGTTCCGCACATTCATGTTTTTTAGCTCGGCTGCAATTCCGCTGATGCCGTAAGTCCCTTTTCGGCTGATCTTTTGCTACCTTGAAGCTTTTTCCGGCTCTTTTCGGCTGATCTTTTGCTACCTTGAAGCTTTTCCCGTCTGTTGAATCAGCGTCCTCTTCCTGAAAATTAATTTAGTTGCCGATTGTAATTTACATTTCTTGTTTACATTTAGTTTGATTTTTAGCAAAAGATCCTAGTTTAGTAAAAGCTCTCATCACTCTCTCTGTAACTTTATAGGTTTTAAGAGGGCTAACAGGGCAATCGTCAGAACATATTTTCGCCAATTGTCGACGGAAACGATTTCCTGATAACAGCTTTCATAAGAATCTATAATAATAGCTTGATACAATTATCTAATGTACATGTATCTTGCTCTGTCTAATAGCATAAGATCTAGAATCCAGTTCAACTATCCATCAATTTTAGTTTTTCGCTATATTTATTACTATCCGTAATGACTGTACATAATGGATGTATTTTTCATTATTCTTCACTATCCATCTTTTAATGGCATATGAACCGTCGCGACCTAAAATCGTCTATAAATATTAGTGATGCCAACCGTATTTCCCTAACCAGCCATTCCCCAAAGAATCCGTAACATGAATACCGACGATAACCCTAATTTCGTCCCATCCCCTCCCAGCTTCCTCGATCTTCTTGATGAACTTCGGAGGTCGATTTTGGTCAGAAACGCTAGCGAAGTCGTTCGTGAGCACTACATAATTAAGGCCGTCTGCAAAACCCTTCGAGATGATTCGGACCACGTGGATACCCTGTCCCAGATTGATCTTATCAGTACTAATCATAGCTTTCTAGGTGTACGTCGCTTGCAACATGCCTGTCTACTTGCCAACAATCCATCAGCAGTGTTTCTAAAAGCCATATCGGATTTCATGGACACAGAAGGAGTGGCCGCAGAAGAACGAGCTGATGCGCTTGTCGACCTCAAAAATGCGCTTTTGCTGGAATCAAACCAGCTTTGTATTGCTACAAAGTTATCCGCCGTTCCATCTGCCCCCACTTGGTTTATGATTCAACGTTCCCTCATCTGTCTCGCATTTCTATTCGGACCCTTAGGAGGCATGTCAAATCGTTTCAGGTAGTAAGTTATCCCCACTATACCCCCCAATATATCAGAACCATCCGTGACTCTGTCGACAGTGAACAAATTGCAACGTGCCCTTGCGCTGTCCATCGTTACTGGCTTGATTTGACGAATGAAAATGTGAAAGGTCTAGGCATGTGCGATCTCTGTTTCTGGTCTCTCGAGACTTATGTCTTCTTCGATATGATCCCTAGGACATTTTCTAGATGGGTTGAATTAGCTGATTGGGAATATCAGCCGGCGAACCAAGGCGCGGTGGCCGTCACTAATATGCATGCCGTCGGTGTCCCAGAGGGTGGCGATGACGGCGGTGTCAATATACCGAATGCGGTAGACGTCGGCGCTAACAATGGACAAGCATCCATTGGTTTTGTCGGTGGAAATAACCCAAACGACATACTTGCGGGTTAGGGTTATTAAACAATTTCCAGTACTGTTGTATATTTCTTTCAATCTAGCAAATTAAGTTGAATGTATTTAACACTACTGTTTTTTTTTATATTTTGTATCCCTCTTGTTATTATTTATGTTACTCTTCTCTATCCCCCATCTCTGTTTAGTATTTTTTAAATTACCTTTTATCTTACATGTTCATATAAATTTCTTCACGTTCTCCGTTAAAAACAGCTTCCTCTTGCATTTTTTAAGCTTGATGCGATTTGTATATTTCGCCGGTCATAAACAACTCCTCTGCCCCTAAAGTAAAGTAAGCTCACCGGCGATTGTGCAGCTTTACTATGGATTGTCAATATTTCTAATCCATATGGATAGCCATTTTGAATATACAAGTGTAACAGTCATAATCTTGGGCATCTAAATATGATATCGCTATAATAACCACTATCCTATGTACAATTATCTTGTCCCATTTCCTAAGCATAGGTAGATCCGTAATACATTTCTATCCATAACACGTTTACTGTTGGGAATGTCCTGAAATCTATTTGTACTTACTCTGAGAGAAAGTCGTGTTGTCGAGATGAGACAATCATATGACACTAGGTACTCGTAGTGCTTTGCTAGAAGCCACTTATGATCAATGAGTTTAGAACTCATTGCTAGTGTTATATGATCCTACAGGGTCACACACCTAAGCAAACTGGACATTGAATGTGAGGTTGATCATTAATGTAATGATCGGATGAATGCATATTTGATATGCATTCGATGTCATCTTTTCTGGGCAGTGTCGATCGACGCACTATGTGTATCGGTCGACACGGATCGACTGTGTCGATCGACACAAAGAGTGTGTCGGTCGACACAACTCGCGGATTAGCAGATTAAATCGGTTTAATCATTAGTTAATCCCGTTGCGGTTTAAGTCGACATATATAAGATATATGGTCGATCTAAACTCGATTCTAACCTAATTGATAGCCACCAGAAACAGAAAAGAAACCTCTCTGGAGATAAGATCTCTGACAGGCACTAGCATCCCTGCTGTCCAGTTCTGTGTGCGTGTGGATACCAGTAGAGGCGCAGCACTTGAAGCGCTCTAGATCTCGATTACTTGCTAAGACTTCCGCTGCATTAATCACCAGGTAATTCTGAGATCCCAATGATTCAATTACATGAACCTGTAGATCCTAGGCTCGGAATTCAGACTAGGATTGCCTAATTGGATTAGGAATCTGCTAGAAATTCCTTCAGTGGTATCAGAGCTTTAGGGTTCCATTGAATCTGTAGCATGTTGATTAGATTAGTTGAATCTGAATCTCTGTATAGTTGATACAAGCATGCTAAAATTCGTTTTCATGAAAAATTCTAGTTTTAGGGTTTTTTTACTTGAAAAACGAATTGGGCTTATCGCACTGTGTCGATCGACACCAATCCGGTATCGGTCGACACAAAAGGATAACCCGAATAAATTTGTTTTGCCTAGTGTCGATCGACACAAGAGTTGTGTCGGTCGACACAAACCTCGTGAGATTGATGAATCGGTTCAATTGGATTGGACCGGTTATCGAGCTTGGTTTATGACGGTTGAACACTGTGAATGGTTTAATTGCGATTGGTATGATCATGTTGGTATCGACCGATGCTAGTGTAGCATCGATCGACACTGACCGGTATTCAAAACCGGATCAATTGGATTGATCAGTTATCGCGGTTTGCTTTTGGTTATTCTACATCGATCGACACTATAGTAGTGTCGGTCGACATCAGATTCGATGATTGGGTTATGGAACCTGCAATCACAGAATCAAAGCAAGACAGATCAATTAATTATAAGAATTAAAACATAATAAAACTGAACGTTTTAAAGGTTCCGTTCCTCAATCAAATATCAAGTGATACTTGATGTCTTTCCAATCTTGTCGACTGTCAAGACTCGTTTCATTGAGTGATAGGCTTGCAGTGCAAGGTGTCCACAATTACATGAGTAAGGCAGGAAGTAATCGTGTTGATGGGCTTGCAGTGCAAGGCGTCAACAATTACATGACTGAAAAGATTGGTTTACTTGACTGGGCCATCAAAATCGTTTTGGGCTCAGAGACATCAGGTGGATTTGACATAAGATGTCAGTCCACAACCAAGAGTTATACTGGATATAACTAGCAAGGTTGTTGCTTACCTAGATAGCTAAATTTGGGTGATAGCCAGTGGCTCACTCAAGTTTAGTGAAGTATGGGTCTTGGATCATTATATTCATCTGAGGAAACATTGTTTGAATATAATGCGAGTTTTCTTAATTGTTAAGACTTCTCATTTCTTGAACATCATAACTAAAACCTCCCTTGTTTTTCCAGCTATGTCTAGCACAAACCATCGTAACAATTTCTCCCTGCGATCCGTCCTTGAGAAGGACAAGTTAAATGGATCGAACTTTCTTGAATGGTATCGGAACTTGAGAATTGTTCTCAAGCAGGAGAAGAAGGACTATGTCCTTGAGAAAGTTCTCCCTAAGAAGTACCGAGCCAATGCCTGGCAGTCAGATAAGGATGCTTGGGATAAGCATTCTAATGATGCGGTGGATGTGAGTTGTCTCATGTTGGCTACCATGAACTCGGAATTGCAGAAGCAATATGAGTACGTGGAGTCGCCAAAAGAGATGATCATTGGCCTGAAAAGTATGTTTCAGGAGCAGGCACGAACTCAGAGATACCAGACGGTTAGGTCTCTGATAGAGTGCAAGCTACCAATGGGCGGACCAGTTAGTCCTCATGTCATTAAGATGATGGGTTATATTGATAATCTGGGGAAACTGGATTGTCCCATTAGCCAAGAGTTGGCTACTGACATCATTTTGCAGTCACTGCCGTCAAGCTATGATCAATTTTTTATGAACTATAACATGAACAACTTGACGAAGACGTTGACTGAATTGCATGGGATGCTTAAGACTGCTGAACCTAACATCAAGAAGAACACCCCAGATGTCCTTATGGTACAAAAGGGTAAAAAGTTTAAGAAACTTGGTAAGAACAAAGGTGATGGCAAGACGAGCTCGATTGTGAATCCAAGCGAGTCTGGCCATGCTCCTGAGGTTAAAACCAGTCCTTCTGAAGATGTTAAGTGCCGTTATTGTAACGGTTATGGGCATTTGAAAAGAAACTGCAATAAATTCTTAGAAGATTATAAGAAGCTGAAGAAGACGTACGAGACTTCTTCTTCAGGTATTATGTTATAGAAGTAAATGTTACTTCTAATAGTCCTACTTATTGGGTATTTGATACCAGCTGTGGTACTCATATTTTGTGAAAATGTGCAGGGCCTGAGCAAAAGTAGGATTATGGAGAAAGGACAAGTGGATCTACGCGTGAAAATGAAGCAAGAGTTGCTGCATTAACCGTAGGAGTATTTCATTTGTTTTTCCTTTTATGGCATGTTTTGAACTTAAAACTGCTACTATGTATCTGCTATGAGCAGAAAGATTATTTCTAATCCTTGTTTGAATATGAAAGGATATCAGTTTTCAAATTAAGAATAAGTGTTATTCATTTGATTACAGTGATATATTTTTATAGTAGCAATCCATTAGAGAATGGATTTTATGTTATAAACCAGAATGTGCCTAACTATAACATTAATATCTAACTTCTCTCTGGCATTGTCATTTTGGGCCACGTAAATGAGAAACAGATTCAGAAGCTCCATAGTGATGGGCTTTTGGGCTCATCTGATTATGAATCACAATGAGTAAAGTGAATCTTGTTTATTGGGTAAAATGACAAAGGCCCCTTTCGAAAAAGGGTAGTGTCGATCGACACAAACGGTGCATCGGTCGACACAGGTCGCGAACGGATAAAATGAAAGGGCCAGAGGCTTGTTGGGCTTTATGCATACGGATGTATATGGGCCGATGAGCAGTAATGCTAGAGGAAATTTTCAGTACTTCATTACCTTTACTGATATTTTAGTAGGTACGGTTATGTCTTGATAATAAGACATAAATCAGAATCTTTTGAAAAGTTCAAAGAGTTCCAGAATGAAGTATAGAATCAATTTGGCAAAAGTGTTGAAGCTCTATGATTAGATCATGGAGGTGAATACTTAAGTCAATAATTAAGTGATCATCTAATAGATTGTGAAAGTGTTTCACAATTCAATCCTCATGAATCGAACTTTATTAGATATAGTTTGATCAATGATGAATCACTTAGATCTTCCATTATCCTTCTAAGAATAAGCTTTAGGAAAGGTCTGAGTTTACATTAAATAGTGTTCCATCAAAATCAGTTACAGAGATTTCACATGAGATGTGGAATGGAAAATGTTACTGATTTATCCATCATGGAGATTTGGAGTTGTGAGGCTTATATAAAACGTTTAATCTCTGATAAGCTCACACCCAAATCCGGTAAGTACTGCTTCATTGGTTGTCCTGACGAAACCAAGGCGTGTTACTTTTACAACCAGTTCGAGAACAAATTGTTTGTTGCTCGGAACTATGTTCTCTTGAGAAAGACTTTCTTTCCAAGAAGAACAGTGGGAGTAAAGTACAACTCGAAGAAATTCGAGAATCACAGGAGACTGTTCAACCCGATGAGGAAGAGCAGCAGTTGGATCTACAAAGAGTTGTAGAACCTGCAACTGTGGTGCCTGAGGTTTGCAAGGATCTGATGAATGAATATTAGATATACATTCAAAAGCGAGTTTTAAAGATGTGTCGATCGACGCAAAAGTTGCATCGATCGACACAGGTCGCGAACCAAAATATTTTGGTTTATGATTCAATTAACTACGGTTTAAATCTTGGTTAATTAGATCGTGGTAAAAGTCTACATATGAGATATGTGCGTGACTTTTAACACAAGACTGAAGCTCGTAGATCCAATAGGATCCGTCACGAACCCGAGAAATGGGGATTTCTCGTAACCAATTGCCGTGATCTACTGATCATTGAAAGTGACGGGCCTGCGAAATTTGAAGAAGCAATGATGGGCCTTGACTCCGAAAGTGGCTAAAAGCCGCTGAATCCGGAATGGCGATGTCCAAAGCTGGATTGGTGGAAAAGGTTTCAAGTAAATTCATGGTATTAACTGTGAAGAAACCTAATCCCAGACACCATGCTTATGTCCATTCGGATTATCCTAGCAACCGCCACTCATAATGGTTATGAGATCTGGCAGATGAATGTGAAAACAGCTTTCCTTAATGGAATTCTGGAAAGGGATGTGTACATGACACAACCTGAAGTTTTTCATTGATCCTAATGAAGCTAGGAAGGTATGCAAGCTTCATCGATCCATTTATGGATTGAAGCAAGCATCTCGGAGTTGGAACCTTCGTTTTGATGAAGAAGTCAAAAGGTTTGATTTCGTCATGAATGAAGTGGAAACATGTGTTTACAAGAAGACTAGTGGGAGCGCAGTTGCATTTCTAGTATTGTATGTTGATAACATACTACTTCTCGGAAATGAAGTTCCATTGTATAAGTCTGTTAAGACTTGATTCGAAAGTTGTTTTTCGATGAGAAATATGGGAGAAACCATATACATTCTTGGAATAAGAATCTATGGAGATAGATTAGACAAGCTAATTGGATTGTGTCAAGATACTTATGTGATAAGTTCTTACACATATCCAGTATGCATGATTCCAAGAAGGACCTTGTGCAAATGACTCTTGGTATTACTCTTAGCAAGACGCAGTGTCCTTCGACACACGCTGAGCTAGGGCGAATGAGGGTCAGGCTACTGCTAAAGGCATTAGATGTCTTAAGATGTGATCTTAATTTTAGTGGGAGTCATTGTTATTAATTTTAGTTATGATATGATGTTCGTATAAACATAATATGATTATTAAAATCTGACATCTGTATTATTTGATAATGGTTATTAAATAATAGTCCCAAAGTAATTTATGACATTTTATAGGTCATCAAGTATGTGACTTGATTATGAAACCCTATAAATAATAAATGACATAAATTATGTTTGTCCCTGGTCGAGGTTGTTAAAGTGGGACATTAACAACCACGTGAGACTAGTATGTGAGGTGACTGATGACTAAGTTTCATGGAGTCATTAATAAGAGTATTAAAGTCAATCACATAGGTATGTGTTAGAGAACACATGATCGGACATGACCCACTGATGAGAACTCTACGGGATAGTTATATAAGTGTCATGAGAGTTTTCATTACGACTATAGAGTATAGTCCTTAGACCTGAGTTCATCATGATTTCTTACATGTGAATTGGTCCGCTTTGACCTTGTCAAACGTCAGCCGTAACTGGTGATCATAAAGACATTGATTGGGCGTATCATGAAGCGTGTGAAGGAACAGGGATGGAACAAGATGGGAATTGTCCCTCCTATATAACAGGAGAGAAATATCTCAGGGCCCATCGAAGATTTGATACTGAGAAATGTGTGGCCACACTCAAACGAGGTGATTGTCAGTCGTTTGTCTTGTCAGTATGAATCGGAATTCGATGAACATGATTTTGGCTTAATAAGGATGACACGGATCTTGCCTTATGCCGGATCGAGATATAGTGACGAAGGGATTATAGGAATAGATGATTCCAGTACAAGTGGGAGATTGTTGGGAATGTCCTGAAATCTATTTGTACTTACTCTGAGAGAAAGTCGTGTTGTCGAGATGAGACAATCATATGACACTAGGTACTCGTAATGCTTTGCTAGAAGCCACTTATGATCAATGAGTTTAGAACTCATTGCTAGTGTTATATGATCCTACAGGGTCACACACCTAAGCAAACTGGACATTGAATGTGAGGTTGATCATTAATGTAATGATCGGATGAATGCATATTTGATATGCATTCGATGTCATCTTTTCTGGGCAGTGTCGATCGACGCACTATGTGTATCGGTCGACACGGATCGACTGTGTCGATCGACACAACTCGCGGATTAGCAGATTAAATCGGTTTAATCATTAGTTAATCCCGTTGCGGTTTAAGTCGACATATATAAGATATATGGTCGATCTAAACTCGATTCTAACCTAATTGATAGCCACCAGAAACAGAAAAGAAACCTCTCTGGAGATAAGATCTCTGACAGGCACTAGCATCCCTGCTGTCCAGTTCTGTGTGCGTGTGGATACCAGTAGAGGCGCAGCACTTGAAGCGCTCTAGATCTCGATTACTTGCTAAGACTTCCGCTGCATTAATCACCAGGTAATTCTGAGATCCCAATGATTCAATTACATGAACCTGTAGATCCTAGGCTCGGAATTCAGACTAGGATTGCCTAATTGGATTAGGAATCTGCTAGAAATTCCTTCATTTACAATTACACGGCAATCCTATTCATATTAGTCAGACATTTCTACCCATACTGCCTTTAATTATTCCTTTACAACTAAACATGTTGCTAAAATATTTTATCTAATCCTGAAAATATCGTGTCATCTCTTTTAAACATCGGTATCTTATCTATACTTATGCTATATGTTCATTTACCTTATAAAATCGGTTAAAAAATTGTCCATCCATTTCTTCCAAAGCAATCTCTACCCAATATAATGAGTGTGACGTCTACTTCAACTGCTCCTCCTTCTGAAGAACCAGTACCTTGTAGGGCTGTAGGCATCGCAACACCAACCATGTGCTGGTGTGGCGAAGACATCGAAGTAGGTTATGGTACAACTCATTCCAATCTTCATCGCAGGTGGTTCAAATGCCCCGAAGCTATCCGGGTTAGTCTGAAACCGGATTCTATTGTTCTTCATAGATTTACTTTGCTCTTCATTACGATTTTTTAAAAGCTCCTTCTTTGCAAACATCACCCAGATGAAGGTCATTTAAGCGAGTGGGTGGATGACTCTATTATGAAAGAGGTTGACAGGCTTGCCGAAGATCTCAAGAATATTAGAGAGGACATCAAAGTGCTAGAGAAGTGGTCGAATTCTGTTGGGGACGGACTAGAGATCAAGATAACAAGGAAAACCGAAGTTGATGTAGGAAGAAATAATAAGTCTTCTTCTGCCACAAGCCATACACGTACAAGAATAAACATGCTGCAGATCATCTGGATTGTCTCCATCTCTTTTTGCTCGATCGGCTGGACATTGAGCCATGTGAAGTCCCATTTTCATGGTTGAATGCTCGTTTATTGCCTAAGTGAGTTCATCGTTATCGTTTCTATATCATGATTATTGTTTTTATTCTTTACATCATTAATTTACGTAGGATCCCTTTGATCTGTTTGGCTCTATATGGATAACGCTCTTCGAATCTTTAAGAATAGCACTTATAGTTTGCACCTGAACGATGCTGCTACTGTTGTCATACCACTTGATTTGTTTCAGTGGATGGACTTATAAATGGAAATGAATCGCATGTTGCCATTGTGCCGTTCATCGTTACTGACTTCGCTTGGAAACATATCTGTAAAAGGTCTACGCATGTTCGATTGATGTTTTTGGGCCATTGAGTCTGCTGTGTCTTACGCTATGATCCCTGTATCTTTTTGAGTATGGGTTAAGTTAGTTGAATGGGAAGTTACGTCGTACAACATTATGACTGCTAGACTTGTATATTCAAAATGGCTATCCATATGGATTAGATATTGACAATCCATATTAAAGATGCACTGGCGGTTCCTAATTCTCTCCTAGTTTGCATCACATCCATTAATGTGTAGGATGGACATCTCTATCCACCGTATTAGATCTCTATTCTTTCTATCCCTCTTGTCGTGTCAAAATATCCTTTTCCTCCTCTACCAGTTTATCTCATGCGTATACCTTTAAATGTACCTCATAGTTGTGTATTGTCAAATCATAGATCTAGTTTCGTAGACGTTATATTATTATTAGGGTCCATTATTCTTATTTCTGCTTTAATTTGGCCATATTTATTAAATCTAATTACTGTCAGATCATTGTTAACTCAATCGTTATATTTTATCCCTTTAATTCCCGTTAGCTATATTTTAATACATTATCTCTACATAATCATGCCATACGTAAAGAGAAATTTTTAAGTCAAACTGTCAAATCATTGATTCTTGTTCCAAGGAGGCGCACATATTATTACTTTCTATTTTATTCGAGAACGTTTAATAAATCCTATTTACTGTCGATTCCTATTACTGTCGATTCCAAGGAGGCGCAGATATTATTACTTCCGCTTTTAAATTATATATACAAGTTGCTACATCTGATTTTGTATCCATATATTTCACTAGAATGCCTATCCATTATTAATCTGTAAAAACTCTTCGCTATCCTTCTTTACATTTTCAAAGTACTATCCATTTTCGTTAACCCTTTTTCTATTAGATTGTTGTCAACCCCTTCTCAACCTTAGTTTCTAGTGCAGTTTCCATTATCAATCATATCCATCTTAATCCTAAAACTAATTCCCGTTTTTTTACGACATTGGAACGTTTCCTCTATTTGCTGATATAAATATTTTCAGTCGTTCCTGACTATCCGTGCACAGACAATACATTCCTCTGAAAATGATTAGAACACCCACCCACGTTGCTGAATCCTCTACCCCTAAACGTCCAGTTCTCACCCTTCTAGATCTGCCGCCCAAGTCTAAAATGCCAGTGAACACCTTCGGGAACATTTCATTGTTCGCGCTGTCTGCCGCACCCTTCGAGAAGACGCGGATCACGTCGATACTCTCACTCAGATAAATCTTATCCAAACTGCTCCTTTGTACCCCATGCCCAAATGCGCAATTAGGCTGTTCAACGCCTGTTTGGACGCCAACAACATAACCGCTGTCTTTCTGAAAGCGATCTCCGACTTTATGTACACCGATGATGGAAGACCGGACGGTTTTAAAAATATCAAACGATGCGCAATCGCTGGATGCAAACCCGCTGTGTATTGCTATGAAGTTATCCGTCGATCAATTACTCCCGCTTTGGATTCAGGATCCGACATCCCTTTCCTTTCTCGTTTTGTTGTACGTTCTTTGAGAAGGCACGTCCGAGAGTTTGAGCGGAACCTCTGGCCTATTGAAATCTCCATGTATCTTGCGGATGTGGTAAGGGATGAGATTGACGGAACAAGGATTCAGAGATGCCGCTGCTCCCTTTTTCGATATTGGCTAGAATTATCGCACGAAGAAATCAAAGCTTATGGTATGTGCGATGAATGTTTCTGGACTATTGAGACTTTATGCTTCTGCCAAATCATTCCCCAGACATTCCTAGAATGGCCTGAGGTTTACGAAGTTGATTCGGAAAACGAAGTCGGTTTTCCCTACCCGGCAATCCAGTACGACGGCGGTTTTGGTGGTTGGGGTGGAGGAGAAGGTCAAAACGGTGGCGTTTGGGGTGCTTAGTTTAATATCATAATAATTTGTACCGAATATGCTTTTTATTTTAATAATGTTGTTTAAATTTACTACAAATCCTCATCTGTATCCAACAATTTTATATATTATCTATCCATCATATTCTATTACCTTATGTCATTTTTTTCATTTCGTTCCACATTTCGTCTTTGTTTCAGACTCTTATGTAGCATTCCTTTCACACTCGGATAGTGTGTTATTACTAGCCATTAATCGCACTACATATTTTATCCCAGTAAAACCATATCCACTTACGAATATGATAACATATTATCATATCACACTATATTACTATCCATTGATCTGGATACTCTTACTGTATATACGGCACCCTTTTCGTGGATACAAACTTCAAATTTCATGATTGTAACCATGCTCCTAAATTAAAATGATTTCCAAAATCCATCCATCCTTATGTTTTTTCTATACTGGGCATTACTATTCACCTTCGCGTCGGTTGAATTACTTAACTGATATCTCTCTCTTAATTTTTTCTATACACATATAGCTCTTAAAACCGCAAAATTTTATTATCAAACTGAAACGTTGCGTTGTTTCGCATCTATAAATACTTGATGTCGACAGAACTTCCTGTCCACACTCTCCATACACATAAGTCAATATGAAAAGGCTAACCCCCTGTGTTGGTGAATCATCCAGACCTAACAGACCATGTCCCAATCCTCCAAATCTTTCTCCTAATACGAGGGGTTCAATTCTTACCAGGAATTCACGTAATAATCTTCGAAATAACGTATCTCTCGTGGACACGCTTCTTCAGATTAACCTTATTCACCCTCCCTCTTCCGATAACAACCGTAAATGCGTCGTCTTATTGTTCAACGCTTGTTTGGCCGCAAACAACATAACTGCTTTGTTTCTAAAAGCAATCTCAGATTTTATGTACACGGAATAGAGATATGGAGGTCCAGAAGCCTTCCGTCAGATTAAACGGTGCGCAGTTGCTGGATGTAAACCTGCTATCTATTGCTACGAAGTCATACGTCGATCTATCTATCCTGCCTTGGATCAGGTTCTACAATTCCTTTCCTTTCTCGTGCTACTATACGTTCTCTGAGAAGACATGTCAGACAGTTTGAGCGTAGTACCTGCCCTATGCCCTGTATGTCCCTCTATCTAACGGTTATCAAGGATGCGGTTGACGAAGACAGAATACAGAGATGCCGTTGCTCCGTATTTCGTAATTGGCTAGATATCATGCACGAAGATGTTAAAGGTCACTCTATGTGTGATGATTGTTTCTGGGTCATTGAGACGTTGTGCTTCTTCCAAATAATTCCCCAGACATTCCTAGAGTGGCCTGAGATCTTTGAAACTCCAATTAACGGCGGATCGATAGATTACACAGGTAGTTGGCACGAAGCGGCAATGCAAAACGGTTCCGGTTTGATTGACGGAGGAGTCTAAATTCTCGTTTTTTTATTCTTAATTCAGACTACATATTTCATTTTAATTTCGTAGATATGTTTGATTATTTAACTATTGTAAGATCTAACTTTGTATGATGCAAGTAATTAAGTTTTTATTTTGCTTTCCCCTCACTCTGTTTTTTTTAGTATCCATCAATTTTTCTTTTGTCCATCTTCTAATAGTACACCTTTGTCCACGTAAAAAATTAGATAACCATTTAAAAGCACATACACTATCCAACTCTTAAATCTTTGTGCTATCACGTATCCACCACGTTCATACTATTTACGAACTTAGAATTTTATATTGTTTTTTCAAAAACCATCATTATTAAACTATTCTCTCCCTAATAGTTCACTCTGTTCGAGGGTTAACACCTTATTAAATTAATTATGGACTTTCTTCATTATGAACGACAATTAAATCTTTAACACATTATTATATGCAATCTTACCTCACATGTCACTCCTTGTTTTTTCAATCCATTACCCTAAACACCTATTTAACTTAACTGACACATATCTACCTCACCTGTCACTCCTTCTTATCACCCCTTGTCAAATCATTCATCTAACATGCAAAATTGTCATCTTACCGTCTTAAAAAGATTCATTTAACCAAAGAATTATCCTTCCAAACTTGCTACCTTTTTATTTCGTCCTTTTTAACTTCTTCCCTCTTACGACATTTATTCTTCATCGGACTATCCTCAAATTTTTGTGCTGACTATCCACGTACTTCTATCCACTCATTCCTTACTCTTCCCTTTTCTAGGCTCTTTGTTCTACCAACTAAACATCCAATTTATTTTTATCGCTTCATCCTATTATAATTAATCATTAAACTCAATTTCGTCTTTCACATTTTTAGTTTCTTTTTACTTTTCCGGTTTATATTATAACTCTATTCTTTCTCCTTTAAAACCACTTGTCTTACACAACTGTCTCTCCAACCCCGTTTTTATATCCTTTTCATAAACCTGAGTCCCCATAAACCCCTGCTTAACTGTCATCTTTTTGAAAGGAAGACACCTTTATCTGCACTTGTCAAATCATTTAATACCCAAAATACTTTTTGTCAAATCATTTAGTTGGAGTGTGCACTCTACCTTAGATTACCTTATTTGTTTTTTCCTTATACACTACGTCGACAACTCCAACTTATGATCCTATTGACTAAACATAAATTTCTATCCACAAATCTTATATCCACAAATCATTTAGTTGGATAGTGTATGTGCTTTTAAATGGTTATCTAATGGATACAAAATAAACTCATGTTTCATTCTTTCCTTTTATACCGTTCGATGCAATATATGTTTTATATGCAGTCTTCAGAGGGTGAGTTTATTTATAAGTTCAATATGCCTACTGTTATCTCCCTTTCGACAGAGTCAGGAAACAAATTACTCATTTATGAGTGACACAAATCCTACAAACGCTTTGCTCCCATCCAGCAATCTACTCCACCTACCCTCTGCATTACGGAGGTTAATTTTGGCTAAAAACGCCAGCGAAAATATCCTTGAACACTACACGATCAGATCGGTATGCAAGACACTTCGTGATGACGCTGACCACACGGATACCCTCTTCCAAATTGATCTTATCAAGACTCATCATCATCGGTTAGGTAGCATCAAACTTGAGAATGCATGTTTCCATGCTAACAACCCAACCGCAGTCTTTTTGAAGGCCATTTCGGATTTTATATATTCAGATGAAAGAGAAGACGCCTTCAAAAGGGTCAAAGAGTGTGCCATTCGTGGTACCGAGCCTGCCGTCTACTGCTATGAAATTATCCGGCGATCTATCTTTCCCCAGTTCGAAACTGACTCAACCATTCCTATTCTCTCTCGCAGCGCTATCCGTCTTCTTCAAAGGAATGTCAGTGAGTTCCAGAGATTACGGTGACCTACCCAGATATCCCAAGTTCTGCGTGGGAAAAGAGACACTGTTGACAAAGGTAGAATATCGACTTGCCCTTGCGCGGTGTATCGGTATTGGCTTGACTTACTTCATGAACGAGTCAAAGGTTACGGCATGTGTGATCCTTGTTTCTGGGCTATTGAAACTGTAGTATTCTATAGAATCATCCCAAGGAGTTTCTTGGTTTGGACTGATGTCCGTGGACGGCGCATAATCATACAACGCCGTCGTGTACGCTGACTACTGATTTTTGGGTCATCGTTCCCATTTACATCTTCGAAGTGTATCTGTCCTCGCGCTAAATACTATCCACTCTCCCATCCTACTTTTATTATATGTTGTTGTAACTGCTATCCATCCAAACACATTAGCTATGCTTCATCAACCTTTATATCAGATCTCAATCACATTTTATAACATTTAACCCAATAATTTCTCACACTACTGTCAACGAAGGAGGATTGTTTGACTCTCCACTAAACCTATGTTCGACGTTGCATTAAATTATTTATATTGGATAGGTTTTAAATTACGTCCAAATCGATAAGTCATCTATAGTATCAAATTCTTCGACTATCCAAATTATTAAACTTGGATAAGCATTTTCTATTAGAATACCCAAACGATTTATCCTTAATCTTGCATATGGATAGTCAAAACCAAAACATGCTTAAAAAATGTACACACCCATTTTTAACACCAATTTAAAACACTTAAACAATAATACCAAATCTACACCCAGATCAAGTGATATACCATGGATTTTAGAGATTTTAACCATGGTATATATCTTATTTATCGAGTCTTTTTTCATGTTTTGGAGTCTTTTATCTATTTTTACAGGTTTAGGTACGTTTGGAGCTTATCTGGAGATTCTGGGAGCTTTTGGAGTGATTTGGCAGCTTACATGGATTTCACAAAGTTCATTGGGTTCCTCTGTACACTGTGTCGGTCGACACAACTTCTGTATCGGTCGACACCACTACAGGACGAAATTCCTGCGCCCAAAAATCTGCATTTTGAAGATTTTACAGTTTATGCCCAGAAACTTCCCAGATTTGCAGAAAGGCCCAAAACGTGTTTTAGACTATATATTAGGGTTTTTAGCCACTTGTTTAGGCTACGCTTTTCTTAAGTCTTATTTTAGTTTTCAGAGAGAGTTAGAGGCTGATCCTGATCTCGAAAGAGAGAGGATTTTGAACCCCCGTTCTTTATTTGATTTTATAATATTTGGTTTTCTATTCATGATGTCTTCTGTTTCGATGAACATGTCTGAGTAGATTACCTGTTAGGTTTAGGGATTCTCATTAGGGATTTCATGGAATTATAGGTTAATCAATCTGTAGGGATTCATATCTGCTAGTTCTTTATCTAAGTTGTTCTTAATGCTTGATCTGAATTAGCTACCCAGATTTATGATGTTAGGTTGATTGATACAACGACAGTTGGTTAATTAGCTAGAAAGAACCTAGATGAGCAATTTAATTACTCGCAAAGGAATTTGGTTTAATTGAATTGTGAACATATCGAACTTGATCTTAAAGCTAGTTTAATCTGTTAGTAATTGCAAAGGAATTTGAATTGCTGCACTTAGACTTAGAGAATTCTCGCAACAACAGTTGGTTAATTCTATATCTGTGTTTGAGTTCTAGAACAATTCTTAATTAGATACCGCTTGATTGATTGCATGTGTTCCTGATTTCCTGAGAATTCCCTAGACTTAACGCCTTCGCTTTATGATTTACAACCGACCTATTTACTTTTCTGCTTGCTTGATTTACTGCTTTCTCACATTGCTTTTCCTAGTTTAATCTTTACTGTTTCATAATCTATCGTTGACCGGAGTCCCTGTGGATTCGATACCCTAAGTACTACAACTACATCACTGTGCACTTGCAGTTAGTATATGGATTAAAACTCGACCTATCAAGTTTTTGGCGCCGTTGCCGGGGACTCTTTTGAGTCTTCGATAGATTTGAACTTAGGGTTTAAACTAGGTTTTTCGTTTTTCTTTTTTGTTACTAATTTTTTTTCTCTCTTTCTGTTCTTGCGTTTCAGGTACGCCTGTAATCGCCCTGCAACGGTCGACACGGTCCTGTGTGTCGATCGTTGCATTCTCGCGCTTGCATCGATCGACGCTACTCTGCATCGATCGATACAGTGCGAAAGAATGATGGGAATGATGGAACAGATGTTGGAAAATCAGCAGAATAACTCGTTCTGCAGAGGCTATGGTTCCTATTCATGCACCAGAGATTATGTATCTCCATCATATTAGCCTGTTCCTCCTCACAATACACAGTCTAATAAGCTGATGAGCATGATGGAGCAGTTATTGGAGAAGCATGAAGCGGATTTAAACTACATCAATAGCTCTGGATTTCAAGAAAATAGGTTTGGTAATCAGCAAGGTAATTCTTATCAGAGAACCTATGAATCGTCCTCATATCAGACACCTCCTGCTGCTAATGCTTATAAGAGCAAGATGGAATCCATGATGGAGCAGTTACTAGAGGATCAGACCAAGACTGTTGTAAACTTCGACAGGAAGTTGGATGCTATGCATGAAAATCTGAATGGAAATTTTGAATCTCTGAGCACATATGTGAAGAATCTGGATGTTCAAATCCAACAGACATCTCAAGCAATACAAAGGCATAATGAAGTTGGGAAAGCTGAACAGTACAGATCCATCAAAGTTGTGACCTTAAGAGATGAGATTGAGTTGCTAGGTGAAGAAGAGAGCATAATCTCGGATTTTCTGGATGAATATTGTCTGTCTGAGACATGCATCGATCGACACCCCTTAGTGTCGGTCGACACGCAGTTCTGACGGAAATTTCGAGTTATTACGACGAACAGAAATCGACCATGGTCGACACTGAAGGTCGACATTAATTCAATGTCGACCGACACCACTTCTGCGTCGGTTGACGCGACAGTCGGACAAACCCAATTTCGCCCAAATCTGATGTTTTTGCTAAGGAACGAGTCTACAAACCTCCAATACCATTCCCAAAAGTTCCTATAAGGTCTAAACATGGGCAGAGTGTAGAGAAGTGCATGGTGGTGGTGGATAAGAAGATGATCTCCACTGATGGTTATTTGAAAGAAGCAGTTTAGATTGGTGGAACTACAGTATCTGATAGTGGGGATGGCGGTTACTCTTGAACCTGCTCTAACATCTTCAGTACCTGCACCTGCTCATAAGCAGAAAGCTCCAGACATCAGATCTGCACCAAAGGTAAGGTATAAATCACCTAAGCTTAAACCTCCTGACCACATTGCTTTGAATACAGGAAAACGCAGCATACCACCCAAGCTTCGCTCCCGCCCTGATTCTACTCCTTCGTTCCTTGGGAAATCTCATGATCCAAAAGCATATACACCACCTTGGATGAAGAGATATTCACAAAGACATTCAAAGTCTCTGTTGAAACTGCCATGAGTCAAATCTCTGTCCCATAGTCAAGTTAGTGACTCAAAACAAGCGCTGAGTGGGAGGCAACCCACTATAGAGTTAGTTTTCGTTTTTATTTTTAATTTTTCGGTTTTTTCTATTTTGATTTCTCGTTTTAGTGTTTTCAGCCGAGAGAACAGTCATAAATCGCCTAGCATCGATCGACACAACTGTGTGTCGATCGACACAATGCGATTACACAAATGAATCAAGCAAATGCGCCTTGCGTCGATCGATGCGGTCCTGAGCATCGATCGACACAGTGCGACGAGAGGTACGTAACTCTGGATTTTTCATACTCTTTTCAATTTGATTATCTGTTTTCCCCGAGCTCATGCTTTGATTACACTGGGGACAGTGTAGTTTAAGTGTGGGGGAGGTAGCTACTGACGCACGCTTTTTTTTTCTTATGAGTTAGTCTTGTTTTTCAAATTTGTTTTATTGAGTCAAAATTGTATGAAACTATGATTTTCCGAGAAAACTTTTCGCTTGAACAGGAACTAAGTGACAATTGGACAGACTTGCAGAGCCTCAATGACTATTAGAAAACCCAACACGGATCAGCCTACTGAGAACACCCACATCACTTCAGGTATCAGAGGAACCTTTTACTGACTTCACCTTAATACTGACTTAATTTTCTCACCTAAGGGCTTGGTATACTTTGTGTCGGATTCCCTTGTTAGTTCTGACACAGCCTGCAAACCTGTCCTATTTGGTTCCTTTCTCCCCTTCCATAAAAAAAAAAAGAGAATGATAAACTGAGGATGAGTTAGTAACTCCGAAGTGGTCTCTGGGAGTGGTAGCTACATCTATCATTTCCTGTGCATCCATGGAATGTGTCCAAAGTACACCCCAAAACGGGAAGAACACTGATAAAAAAATAAAATGATACCCAGTGGGGAAAAATCAGTTGTTAAGGAAAGGAAAAGAGAAGAAAGGGACCAGAGAAAGATAGTATGGTGGTCTAGAGCTGACAAGGTAAGAGTCCATGTGCCCTTTGATCGATACTCTTTAGGTGAGACCGCACTTAATTACTTGCAGAAGTCAGTAGGGTGAATTTGAATGCGTGAATGTGATTGTGGAGTTTACTCGGGATAGTTGCTAAGTGTGGGGGAAGTACATTGTGGTCTTGAGTTCTGTAGGAAAGTTTTCAGTGGATTACTAAATGAATGTGAATGCGAAAGTTCCTAAGACGAAATGAGTTTCTGTGTTTTCAAACTTCTTTTCTTATACTTTGGTTCTTTACTTGCTTGAGGGCAAGCAAGAGCTAAGTGTGGGGGAGTTGATATACCATGGATTTTAGAGATTTTAACCATGGTATATATCTTATTTATCGAGTCTTTTATTATGTTTTGGAGTCTTTTATCTATTTTTACAGGTTTAGGTACGTTTGGAGCTTATCTGGAGATTCTGGGAGCTTTTGGAGTGATTTTGCAGCTTACATAGATTTCACAGAGTTCACTGGGTTCGTCTGTACACTGTGTCGGTCGACACCACTACAGGACGAAATTCCTGCGCCCAAAAATCTGCATTTTGGAGATTTTACAGTTTATGCCCAGAAACTTCCCAGATTTGCAAAAAGGCCCAAAATGTGTTTTAGACTATATATTAAGGTTTTTAGCCACTTGTTTAGGCTACGCTTTTCTTAAGTCTTATTTTATTTTTCATAGAGAGTTAGAGGCTGATCCTGATCTCGAAAGAGAGAGGATTTTGAACCCCAGTTCTTTATTTGATTTTATAATATTTGGTTTTCTATTCATGATGTCTTCTGTTTCGATGAACATGTCTGAGTAGATTACCTGTTAGGTTTAGGGATTCTCATTAGGGATTTCATGGAATTATAGGTTAATCAATCTGTAGGGAGTCATATCTGTTAGTTCTTTATCTAAGTTGTTCTTAATGCTTGATCTGAATTAGCTACCCATATTTATGATGTTAGGTTGATTGATACAACGACAGTTGGTTAATTAGCTAGAAAGAACCTAGATGAGCAATTTAATTACTCGCAAAGGAATTTGGTTTAATTGAATTGTGAACATATCGAACTTGATCTTAAAGCTACTTTAATCTGTTAGTAATTGCAAAGGAATTTGGATTGCTGCACTTAGACTTAGAGAATTCTCGCAACGACAGTTGGTTAATTCTATATCTGTGTTTGAGTTCTAGAACAGTTCTTAATTAGATCCCGCTTGATTGATTGCATGTGTTCCTGATTTCCTGAGAATTCCCTAGACTTAACGCCTTCGCTTTCTGATTTACAACCGACCTATTTACTTTTCTGCTTGCTTGATTTACTGCTTTCTCACATTGCTTTTCCTAGTTTAATCTTTACTGTTTCATAATCTATCGTTGACCGGAGTCCCTGTGGATTCGATACCCTAAGTACTACAACTACATCACTGTGCACTTGCAGTTAGTATAGGGATTAAAACTCGACCTATCATCAAGCGTCATAGTTTGCCCATCCGTCGTTGCCCCATCCTCCATTATATCCATTGTTTATTTCAACTTCGCCCCAATTTCCTTGATTTTGCATTAGGCCGCCGTCCCATCCATCGTCGCCCCCCACTTCCTGTATCTCAATTATCTCTGGCCATTCGAAAAAAGTCCACGGAATGATTTCGAAAAAACTAAACTTTCAATAGTCCAGAAGCAAACATCTCACATACCATACCCTTTCACAGTCTCATTTAGGTAGTTAAACCAATACCGATAAACCGCACATGGGCAAGTCCTAATTATCCCCTCGTCAAATTCATTCCTTATCTTTCCAAGCTCCTCCGATATTGGGACACTCCAGTTCTGTTTCTCGAAACTCCTAACGTGCCTCCTGTGAGCACGTACACTATCCTGAGAAAGAAACGGAATCGTTGAATCCGTCTCCAAAGAGGGGGGAGATAGAGCGACGAATTACTTCGTAACAATAGACAGCCGGTTTGTAGCCCTTCACGGCGCATTCCTTGATTCTCATAAAACCTTCTACTCTTCCATCTGTGTACATGAAATCGCTGATTCCTTTAAAAAAAAAATAGCGGAAATGTTGTTAGCAGCCAGGCACGCATTGTATAAATGTGTAACTTCATCGCGTGCTTCTTCTCATGGGACTTCCTGGACAAGCTCAATTTTTGAAAGAGTATCCACGTGGTTAGCGTCGTTCCTAAGAGTCCTACACACTGCTCGTACCCTGAAGTGTTCCCTGATATTCTAACTAGCATTCCTCCTGAGGATCATCCTTCTAATTTCTGACGGTAGATCCAGAAAATTTAAACTGTTCATTTTTTTTACTCGTTTAAATGTATGAAATTGTGGAAAGCCATAATGTGGTTGACATCATATTTATACATCTTTTCTAGTACGCAACGCTTCGGTTTCTCCCAAACGATGTTACGTTTCATCTCTTCGCTATACCACTATTGTACGTAATCAAATACCTATCCACCTCTAAAATTATTTCTACCCATAAAGTAATATAGTATGTTTTTAATATTCATTACTTCCAACAATCCATCTGTCCTGTCGTTTTACAATAAATTAAGCCATTCATCTGTTAAAACTAATATATAAAATTGATCGAACAAATTATCTTTACTCTTTAGTAATGCAAAGCCCTATGCAGTAATAACTCAACGGTCAAATCAATTATTTTTTCTTAGTTTTAGAGTTCCAACGCAGGCGGCGCACGCCTTCTGATTAACACTCACAATTAATATTTTTTTTCCCTATAATACTGATTTAATTTGGTACTGCTATTTAAATTATACTCGAATAACAAACTATCCACCTATTAGTAAACTTACCTTTCCTATCAAATCCCTTCCACTCCTTCCATTTTTTACATCTTCTAATGGATACGAATAACTTAAATACAAACATGTTCCACCATCTGTCCACACTCTTGTGTAAAAAATATGCATATTGTCTTATCTTTCCGCAGTTTTATCATATTTCTACTCCTTCTTCTATATACAATCTTCATATCAGTCAATTTGCTATCCATTAAAACAATTGATATATGCTTAAAAAATATCTTAACATTTCTGTCCATAGACAATAATTAAGTTTACCGCCTATCCATACTTCCAAACCACTCAAGTCCATATAACCATTTATTTATTGTCGGGATTCTAACAGCTGTTCTCGATCATCTCCATCATCCAAAACCGACGAAGGAACGGGCAACCAACAAGCTTCTTCTTTGTCTGGAACAACGACCGAAAGAGGATCTAAATCACGTAGGGCACAACCAACAAGCTTCTTCTTTACTTGAATCGCCGTAAATCACGAGATTCCTACCAAATTTAACTATCCCAGACTCGAATCCGCCCTATATTGGACTCAGTCTACCCATTATATTTAACTAATTCGACAACTATCAAAGTTAAATCGAATCGGGTTGGAAGATGGGTGGGAGAGGATCAAAATTAACCCGATAATAATTCAGATTATTCTAGTTGCCAACAAAACCCATAAGCAAACTTTCAAACAGACAGAAACTAAATCAATATCGGTGGAAGACAGGAAATAGAAAATTAGTTGTGCTTTGACCATTACAAACAAATTCACTCACTCTAGTTAGATATTTTAGTTACAGTTGGTAGGGGCATTTTAGTCTTTACACACGCTCAAATCACTTAAAAAGATATAGAAATGCAAAATCAATTGGAAAGATACTAAATTGCAAGGAAAAAGTTAAAAAGATACAGGGAGTGCAATTCACCCGGGTCCTCATGCAATGAAATTTTTTGAATTCTGGCATTCGTCCGGAAATTATGAAACAATTGTTGTCTTGAGGTTTTGGAGAGTCAATCGTACTTTGGGTAAGTACATATGTTTTCTATATATTTACTTAATTCCTTTTTTCGGAAAATGAAAACTATAGTCTCTAAATATATTATACTTTTTCTCGCTTAGGTACACCTTATGTAAAAGATTCCGGACAGATTTCCCAAATTGAATTTGATCCTGAGTTGGAAGAGGTTAAAAAGATGAAAGAGTGGTATGTTTTTTCAACAATTACAATACTATATTGCATTTTTATGGTTTAGAATGTAACACCTTTTTTTACCGTTTAGGGCTCGCTGGACCATAGCCACAAGAGTCAATTTCAAACCATGATCCTCCTCATCTTATTCAAACTCCTTTTGAATTTAGAACTTTTTATGTTATTTGTGATACATTTTAATTTTCTTTTGGAATTAATGCCCATCTAAGGGCTTTAACTTATATTATCGTTAAACATTACCTTTTTATCTTATTTATTATGACTCTTCTTTATTCTGCATAATATTATTATTAATCTATAATTTCGGATAATCAGAAATAAATTAACATACCATTTCTAAGATGAACAGACTGTCAATTACTAAGTTGTGCATATATATTATTCAAAATATTTATATTAGATCTAATTTTACACATCTTTTTAGAGATTACGATCTTTTTATAGAAAATTACATTTACAGCATAAATAATTGGAAAACATCGTATTTACTATATTTTTACTTCTTAAATATTGATTCTAATTGAAATAAATACTTTTGTATTTTATATGGATCAAATCATATTATGGCCGCTTAAAAGGCCCAATACATTTAACATTCACAACTAATTTTTAAGGCCCGAGGTCAAATTTTTTCAACATCGATAATATCCAAACAAAATAAAAGTACAATAAATATTTACCAAAATCGGTAACAATATCTTCACTTTCTGGAAACCGTACATTTCCTTACTGGTTATTCTCTTTAGACAAGGACTCAATCGAAGGTATGTAAACATAACTTTAACCCTTAAAATTATAAATTCCGTTAATAGATTTGACTTTTTAGGGTTTATGAACAACAAATATTACAAATTAACTATACGATTGAGAGTTTTTTCTCTTCATACTTTCGATTACCCATTTGGCAGTCCCCTTCATGATTTTCCATTTTTCAAGTTAAATACACAATATATCTAATTTATTCTTTTGATCAAAGTAGTAACAAACTACATCCGACAACATCAATGGCGAATCAGAAATTTGTCAAACCTCATCTCCCACAATCCCTTGATGATGTGGTATGCAATTGTATTTCTTCTGGTATATTTATTTTTATTTCTTGCTTAATTTTAGTATTATAATTTTATAAAATGTTTGATCGTTAATGCAAAATAACCCTGTCAAAGACAATATTTTGAAACTAAAAGCCACCAAGGACACCATAAAAAACAGCATAATTGTAAGTGCTCATCATATATAATTTGATGATGCTTTTACTTATTGTTCATTCATGAAAACATAATTTTAGAGAAACAATCACAATTTTAATAATGCAGTTTCTGTCTCAGAAGTTTGTAAAGTCTAAAGATTTGGAAAAGGTAGTAGGAAAAATAATATTTATGGCAAATTAGAATGGTGATTGGTGGCCTGAATTTTTAGTAATGGAGTTTGGAAGTATTAGGCGTCTTTTGCGTTTAACAGGTTTCAAGCTAATTTCTTACCTATAACAAGATCAAACCCAACAACACTTTCATGTTGGATTTACTCTGGGAAAACCCAACGACTCTTTGGTTATACCTCAACCAGTGAAATAACACGAGCACATGATGTTGTTTTATTGTTATACCTTTTAAAACGTGTTATACTTGAACTTAAGTTTATGTTCTGGATTGTATGTTTTTTCTACAACCCCTATGTTCAAATCTATGTCTCATACACTACAAGGAAAATGATTTTTCTTAGCTCACGATAAATGCTATTATATGTGATTGATAGCGTTTTTGAAATGACTATGTTTGCCCCAGCTATAATAGACCGGTCATATGTGATAGCGTTTTCGTCCGTGCTATAATAACGTTCACCAATGATAGCGATGTTCCCCTTGCTATTATTGGATATATTTTATGATAGCTATTATTTAGAACGCTATATATACATTATTTTATAGCATTGTTTAATTGTTTTAATTTATAGTATTTTTTTGCTATATTATATATATATATATATATATATATATATATGAAATTTAGCTCAAAATATTATTTTATTAATCAACCAAAAAAAGTATTACACAAACATCATAAGAAAAAACATAACACTAAAACAAGTTCTACAAAAACATAAAATCTTATACTAATTAACATCTTGATCCCAACAGAGATTTCCTTTTCTCTTCGTGATTTTTCATGTAAGTCCATTGTTTGACAAATACACTCACATTTGTTGTAGTTCTCTCTTATGTTTGGTGATGTCAGCTACCTGCCAAAACCAAAATAAAAAGCTATGTGAGTCTCTACTATAAAACTGACAAACGGGAACAAGGGAAATAAGAAGAAACAGAAAGCTAAGAAGTTAGCCATCTTACAAGTTTGAGATGACAACATGAAATTTTGTGTACTTAGTAAAGTATCTTCAGAGCAATATTTGCATTCAAATATCCTCATGGAAGCCATGTCTACGAATAAGACCTACTGATTAACACCAAAACAGTCTTGCTTTACGAGAAATACATTATTAATCCGAACAAGTAAAACAGACCAACTCACGATTGTAACCGAGCTGAAAAACACTAAGGTGAAGATGCTTCTTAGCAAACTGTGAAGCTAAACGACCACGATGCCCATCATAAATGGCAATGTGAGCAAACCTACATAAGAACATCATCAAGGCAAAAGAAATGTAACTATTTTTTCTCTTTACAATAACATGGGAACAACAACAAACATGCATAAGGTATAGTCATAAGTAGTGCTGGGAATCGGGTCAACCCGCGATCCGCGACCCGCCCCGCGGCGGGTTAAGTAAAATTTTGATCCGCTAAAACCCGACCCGCCAAACTCACAGACCAAAAACACTAGATCCGCATCCGTCCCGATTAATTTTGCGGGTACCCGCCGGTAACCCGCAAATATAAAAAATATTAATTACTTTTTAATTATATATATTTTAAATAAAAACAAATTTATTAATAAAATTTTAATATTAAAAACGTAATTTTATAATTTTTATTTAAAAAACTAAATATTTTAAATAAATTTTATTTTATTTTTAAATTTAAACATTAAAATTTATAAATATTAATAAAATATTAAATTTAAATTTAAAAAATTAAAATTTGTGGGTACCCGCGAACCCGCATTTTAAAATTTCCCAACCCGCAACTGCCCCGCCAAAAAAAAATTCCAACCCGTACCCGCCACGCAAAGTAAAAAAAAAAAAAAAAATCTATCCGCACCCGCCCCGCGACGGGTCTAGCGGGGCGGGACCCGTGGGTTTTGATTCAAATTCCCAGCTCTAGTCATAAGAGACCCCCTGCCACCTCCCTGAGTTGGGAATTTATGTTAATTCGAAAGAAAATAATGCCAACAGAAAACTATATCCCAAAATTATTTAATAAAAGAGAAACTACCAAGACAAAAACTATTGATTACCTAAAGATGCTTTGATCATCTTCTAAGGGTGCGATCCATGACCATATTATATCAAGAAGATGTGAGATATTCCCCGAGATAAGGGTAATCTGCAAAAGAAAGTATTAGGGATGGCAACGCTTATAATATATGGATCTTATAGCTTGATGGAAAAGTATTTGGCATCTAAGATACCTGAATTTTCTGGTGCTGCTCTTTGCATCCCCTGAAAAAAGCTTCATGTACTTCTTATTATGCTAAGACTTCTTTCTGACATTGTAAATCCTAGTCAGGTGAAGCCACACAATCTAATCGAGGACCCAGAACGTAGAAAGCAAACCATTCTTGGACTGCAACAAATCATAATATGAATCATCAGATCAATAGGTTCGTGGAGAAGAACATAATTCTCTGAAAGCATGTAACAACTATGAGTAGAACAAGCGAGAGTGGAGTCTCTTTGGTAATATTCTGATAAGACTCAGAAATGAGCTTATCTAAAGAGTGACAGAAAGGGGGTACGAAGCAGAAGAAAGGGGAGAGATGAGGCCAGTGACCTCTGAAGATCTAAGTAAGGGAGGAAGAAGATAGAGGAGAGAAATTTGGGATGAACCCAGTATTTTGATAATGTGATCTTTCGATAAGTCCTTTACAACGTAACAACAAAGAACTTATACTAAGGTAAACAAGCCTTGAACATAAATGAAAGTGAAGTACCTGAAAAGGCCCAACTCAGCCCAATACGTTAATATGCGATCTTATCAATACTCCCTGGCGAAAACACACCTTGTCCTCAAGGTGGAAGAAAATGGAAGAGATCTTTGACCACATTCACCACCATGTAATCAACTCCTACTCGCATTGTAATCCCCACAATTGCAACTGCTTCCCATGCTTCAAAAACCCAATTATATTGCAGTACCTTTTTTGGAGGTGGCTGAGCAGCGGTCATCACTTCAACCACATAACGGTACCACAATTCCCAGAGCTGGTGCATCACACAATGCTCGTAGTCTGCCACACCCAACGACTGAAACAGAGATTTCACAATCTTGGCATCTCTAGGCAGATCTTCTTCATCTTCTCCAGCCTTAATTTTCCACTGGAATTCATTGCAGGCCCTGTCGTCAGCTATCCTTGCTTCATAATGATCGACACAACTCAAAACAGGTTCCACACCACTGCCCTCCTTGCTGCATACTATGAAACCAGTGTTGTCACAGACCACAGCCTTCCTCGCTCTTTGTACGAAGTAAATTCCATATTCACCAATTGCATAAGGTTGCATATTTTCTACACCAAGAATCAATGCTTCATACTGCCGCTTACAAGTGTTTCTAGCTCTGCCACACTTTTCTTTCTCATCAAAATCAGAGGATAACAGTAAACCTTTAAGGCCCCTAACTGAATGGTTCATCTGAGCAACATTAGCTAAATTCAGTTCACCACAGTCACACATCTGTTCTTGCTCAGCCTTCCATAAAATTCGCAACCACAAATCTGGTTTGTATTTGAATGTCCAGGTCTAGTGAAACTTCTTATTCTTCTCCAGATTTGGAGTTGCCTTGAGTGATCTGTTGAGCAAGGTTCGTAAATTACAGTTCTCTTTCAAGTGTTTTTCCATCTCTTGGAATATAAGCTCTAGCTCAGAACAAATACTCTTGTCTCTTTGAATCAGTCCAGCCCCAGGTTCCCACACTCGGTTGCGACCAGAAGAGTTCAATCTGCATACCTTTCTCAGCTCTGGCTCGCCCCTTTGCACCAATGCTATGTCTGACCAGAAGCTTCTTTTCTGTCTAAACCACATGAGCATCTTAACTTCTCCTGGATCCCATATATACCACACACAATTCCCATAATGATGAGCACATTCATCAGAGAACTCACCAGTCTTAGCCACTGTTTTCAGCACACTTTGATTCTGAGAGTTTAAAGGCTTAGACGGTTGTCTCTCACGCCCAAGGAGATGAGTTATACAGTTGTATCCTGCTGCTCCTGCTCCAACTTTAAGCTGGTTGTCCAGAGACGGATCAAATTGCCTCTCTTCCTCTGAGCTTACATGGCCACTGTCGAACCCAAACGCACAGTGATTAGGTTCTCCTACATACTCACAAAGCTTATGAGAGTGTGGTCCATAATCAAAAAGTTGAGTCATGTGTTTCACTCCGGTATCAACAATCCATCTCTTTCCCCGCAGAAACTTCTTTCACTCTTTATGGGCTTCAAAATCTGAGTTAACTCCAAGGTCTGCGAATTGGATATCCAACTCACAACACTCGTTATAGATGTTACGTCCCTGTAGAGAAGTTCTAGCAGTGGTAGCACACAATTGTGTTTGAAACTGTATATGAGCTTTAAATCCAAGAGACTTCGGGACAATGTCCAACTTCTCCACAAATCCATAAGGAGAAAAAACTTGACTCAACACATCAACTGTAATAGGATACTTCATGTGATGTACTGTGACTAAGAGATTACGGAGTTTTCCAGGATTGAGAACTGAATATCCAGATCACAACATCCGTCATATATGCGAAGACCTTGTAAACCAGCCTTAGCGGAGACAGCACACTGATGTGTCTGATAATGTATAAGAGCTTGGATGCTAGCAGATTGTTGGATGATGACTAGCTTCTCCACGAACCCATACGGCGAAAACACTTGATGCAGCACATCTTCAGTGATTGGATACAGTATATTCATCACTGTGACTAGGAGAACATGACTCAGCACACCCATTCTACTGACTGAATTTTCCAGACAATCCTTGAAATCCTTTTGTCCATTCCTAGGCTTCTCATTCATACCCGCAATGAACTCATTCCTTACTCTACGGACCCACTGTCTATAACCCTTATCTGAAGGATAACCCACGCACATCCCATAGACCTTACAACTTTGCGCTAGCCTTTGTTGCGTCATCCATTTCCCATCAGTGTATCGCTTCTTCATTCTCATTCGGTTCACACTCAAAATTTCCTTTGAAGTCACTACAGAAGCTTCTAAACTCAGCATATCTAAGGAATCAACATCCTTCTTCCTAACCTTATGATAGCATTTTCCAAATAGTTTCTTACGGTACCTGTACGGATCCTTCGAAAGCACAAGCTGAAGAGTCAATCCAGCATCTGCAGTCTTCTCTACCTTGCTATCGATCGTGCTGCTTGGATCGGAGGTTGGTCGATCGTTTGGAGAAGTCTTCAGATCTTCTATTGGATGTTTCCCAAACAACGATCCAAAGTTCTCAAGCATCCGATCTACCCGCTCAGTTATGTATTCCTTAAAAGGGATTTTGTAATTTTCGGAACCCATTTCTGATCGGATGAAATCTGTGTTGGAACCCATTGTTGAAATCTCAAACCCACTGTCCAGAGGATACAGTGCCTCTGATACCATTGATAAGACTCAGAAATGAGCTTATCTAAAGAGTGACAGAAAGGGGGTACGAAGCAGAAGAAAGGGGAGAGATGAGGCCAGTGACCCCTGAAGATAAGAGTAAGGGAGGAAGAAGATAGAGGAGAGAAATTTGGGATGAACCCAGTATTTTGATAATGTGATCTTTCGATAAGTCCTTTACAACGTAACAACAAAGAACTTATACTAAGGTAAACAGGCCTTGAACATAAATGAAAGTGAAGTACGTGAAAAGGCCCAACTCAGCCCAATACGTTAATATGTGATCTTATCACATTCCTAATCAGAGAATGAAGATCATTCACAAACTGCAACACACTAGGAACAATGCCATTTAGAACGACATAATATCAATACACATGAAGGCAGAGCTGCGCTTTTCTCTAAAGAGTCTTGAGTTACAGATCTTTCCTATATCTAAGACATGATTTAATGACTTTAAGCTCAAACTTATGTGTTAACTAGTTTGAGACTCGTTTCAGGTTATTAACTGACTGCATTCACACAAAAGGAAAGCAACTGATTGCATTTCGCAATCAAGATATCAACTGACTGCATTCACACAAAAACAAAGGATAAGAACACTATCTACAACTAAAAGTAACTCACCGAGATTGAAATAAACAATCATCAAGACAATAAGACACTACCTTTTTGGCAAAGGAATAGTCACCCGTTGGTGGAACATCATTTACTCTAACCTGTAAACATAAAATCCCAAAATCATGTCATTAGAATGAATAAAATGCTCGAGGTTTTCTATGCAATGGAGTTTCATAGCTAAGGATAAAGAACTTACCCAATGGTAAAGCTGTATAAACTTGTAAATTGAACAACAACAATGGATATTAAAGCTCGAGAGAGAGAGAGAGAGAGAGAGAGAGAGAGAGAGAAGAAGAGAGAGAGAGAGAGAGAGAGAGAGA